>OZ014525.1:428282459-428923709 GCA_963966055.1 Lathyrus aphaca
ACATCTCATGTATTTACTTCAGCAGGATGACCTATTTTTTGGAATGCATCAGTTCAATCCATGTGACCATGTCGATAACTAAATCAGGGTACATAATGGTAGGTGAAGTTTCTAAAGAAGCCATATGACTTATAAGATTAATGAGTGTTGAGAAAGCTGGAGTTCGGTTGCATTGTCATAGTCATAATTCCATTTATTTGGAAAACAATAAGGTGTATAATTCCAGGATCAATCATATTGATGTGAGATTTCACAAGATAAGGGAGTTACTTCATCTGGACATATATTACATGAAAATGTTCATGCTTCAGAGAATGCAATTGATATCTTGATCAAACTAATAATAATAATTGACAAGTTCATGCATTGCTTGGACTTATTACATGTCTTTCATTGTTAAGCAAGAGATCGAGCTTGTTACATGTCTCTCACTGTTAAGTGGGAGGTGTACCTTCCGAATTGGTATAATGTGATAGTCTTGCAGGAAATCTTCATAGGGGTTTAATATTCGCCAAGGTGGAGATTGTTGAGTATTATTATGGGTATTGTTGAGTATGACTCAAATTGTAGAGATTATTATGAGTATTATTGAGTATGACTCATATTGACAAGATTATTATAAGTAGGTAACTAGAGGTACGAGGGAGGATGGGGCTTCAAGAGTATTATTGTAAATTGAGGCATAATATTACATATATTGCTTGCAGCACTGGAACCCTACTTTATTAGATAGAAATAAAGTGAATTATAATTGCTCTATAGTCATAGAGGTATGCACCAATAGTCAGAGTACGACAACAAAGATCGATCACATTCGTTATCTTTTATTTTTATTTATCTTTAATCTTCTATATTGATTGTTGTTCTAGCAATAATAAATATGATATTTATCAAAACCATCTTTAAAGTTATGCAAGACGTACTACCACACATGATCCAAAATATTTTGTGATAATTGAAACGTCTAACCTATGTACTCCATCTACCCAAAAATATAAGAGAGAGAGAGAGATATCAAAAATACACTTATTAAGAAAAGTATAAAAACATAATATTTTGACTAAGATTTTGTTGAAAATAATTGATTCGAAAGATTTAAAACAATTCTAATTGATTATTGGTTATAGAAAATATGAGAGAGAAAGCAAATCAAATACAACTTGCATTTAATTTTACTTTAAAAAAAGATAAAAGTTGATTTTTTTCTCTCTTATATTTTGGGATAAAAAAATACATTTTTTTTTTCTTTTATATTTTAGGAAGGAGAGAGTATATTCTAAATTTTTTTTGAGAAAAAGGATGTTATACCGACAATGTAAATTATTTACATTCATATATACCGTCAATTCAACTTATAAAATTTAATTTATTTATATGATTTACCACTTTAAAGTAATTTTATTAGTATATGTGTAATATTTTTTTCCACTGACAAAACACTATTATTAAACTAAAGAATTTAAGATAATAATTTATTTAAAAATCGGATCTCAACATAAAATAAAACTTGAATATATCTTGTGTCATAATCAAAAAGTGATAAATGAGTAATAAAAAAAAAAAAACATTTCAATATTGAGAATAGGATATAACATGAATATGAAATCTCTAATTGTCATACACAACTGCCATCTCCATGTGATAAGGACCCTCATTTGAGCCACGTTCCTTTCCTTTTCATTATCAACTGCCTCTTCACCATCACCAAAGGCCAACTTATCTACATTATTAATAATTTATATATCTTAGTTAATGTCCTAAGATTTTCATGTTGATCATTAAATATCATTATAAATACTCAAACATATATGATTCAGTTAATGCATCTCATTTCATATACCTAACCTATCTACACTACATGTTTGAGTTTTTTAATTTAAATTAATATCAATAAGAAAAATACATATTCTAGAAACTAACTAATCTAATAAAATATCATTCCTCATTAATTTATTTAATAAATCTTGTTCTAAAATTAAAACATTAATATCGTGCTGAGGTATGTCTGTATCTGTTGAGAACACCTGAACTTGAATTTTCATCTCAGTTATACAAAACGGGCAGGTGTGTGTAATAATTATATTTTTGTGTAAAAACTTTATTGATTCAAAATAACTTTGACTTTTCGAAATTTGACTGCTTGCCCCATACCACTTGTTAGGTTCCGAGAATAATTTCATCATGTGTCTTCAAGATTATTTTTCCTAAAAACACATTAATTTGCAAATAAGAGGTGATAGATAATATGAAAAATTAGACAAAGTTTGACACCAAAAATGTCCTTGTTAGCTTCTGTCTTTCAAATTGGATATGAAAAGCCTTTTGAACATAAGATGAACAAAAAAGGAGAAAGAGGATCGCATTGACGCAAACCTATGTTATATGTTATTGGCACCACGATATTTTTGTATAAAAATGATCTGGACAAGTCTTCGTGACCTTCAGCTGGGATTGTGATGATGTTTGTAAGAGAAGGGGTGGTGTACCTGCAAGGTACTCCGACGCTCAAGTAAGTTTCAGTGTGAGACAAATTAAAGCGTAAAAAATTGGGTGATTAGAATTGAATATATGGCCCTCCAAAGGTGGAGGATATTTATAAGGTCACGTGCCCGTAGACTGCGGGCACATAGTGTAACACCCATTATTCCCAATTAAATAAAATAACTATTTTATTAAGAAAAATCAGAGTTTTCTTCAATAGTGGAATGTTACTTCTTCAACCAAAATCAGATTTACCAAACATCCACAAATATTCATCGATACTCTTGGTTTACAAATTTCAAGAAAACGTGATACGTAACTATTATTAACAAGAGTAAATAAACAACAAGTATCCCCGTTTCCCATGTTACGTATCAGAGCGACACCTAGGACTCGACCAAAAACTTGTACTCCAAGCGTACTTAAGTACCTGAAACATCTGTACTTCCTGAGAAGCACAGACGCCGCCAAACAACAAAGGGGTGAGATAAAAATTCAATATATTAATGGTGCAAATAACATCTTACAGGGTAATCTCACCACTATTCATCAAATACACCTCATATATCATACAATCAATCAATATCTTACGTAGTTCATCAACATATATCATACATCATTAATTCAATCAATGCAAAATGACTCAATGACACAATGCAAATGCGGTACCGACTTCATCAAATGTCCATCGATTCGGACCGGATGCATCGCTTACGCTCCTACTGAGACACGATCATCCCCCACCCATTGATTCCCAATGAATCTGAATAATCACTTACACTCCATCTGAGACATGATTATTCCACCAACATGTATGCGTATGCAAAACTCGATTACACATACAATATCACAAACACACATGAATACAATCATGCCAACACGATCCTCATGATCTTCATCAATTATCACACATCCCATCACATGGGTCACATAAATAATCAGACAATTTCACACATATTATCAATACAGTTCATATGGTTCATCATCAAGAGTCATATAAATCAACATAAGCACATATATCCCTACACACTAATTACCGATTATCACATCCTATGAACTCCTCATTAATTCCACTCTCAATCATTTTCTATATATTTTCTAATATAACATGATCCTTCCGATCCTTACCGCTACCAACCCTTACATCACGGGGTCTAAGCAAAACATATAACCAACAATGTTACCAATCAACACGATCCTCGTATGCATGTATTTTCGACACCATGGTTTTTAAAGATCATCTCACATTCTTGAACATATACCATGTCTATAAGCAAAACAATGAGGGTGCATCTTGGTGCTACGACAACTTTGTCAATAACAGAGCGCTGAAATCAGCTGATAATGTTCGACAGCAGCTAGTGCTTATCATGGCTCGGTTTAACCTGAAGTTATGAAGCACCGACTTCAATAGTCGTGACTATTGCGTCAACATTGGAAAGGCAATGCTAGCAGGATATTTCATGCAGGTGGCTCATCTTGAAAGGACAGGACACTATTTAACCGTGAAATACAATCAGGTTGTACACTTGCATCCATCAAATTTCCTGGATCACAAGCAATAATGGGTTATCTACAATGAATATGTTCTTACCAGTCAGAATTTTATACGTACTGTGAAGGATATACGTGGTGAAGGGTTAGTAGTAAAATGATGCTTTCGACAAGATTTGCAAAGGAATGAAAATGAAGTAATGGTATTTTGACAATTCGATAGTGATGGTGGAATGTTCGACATTTCGACAAAGGGGATGATGTATTGTTTTTTTGACGGTTTCATTGATGTGTCTGATATCAGATGAATTCGACATGGTAAAGGGACGTGTTGTTTCAGCCTTAAGGAGAAGTTCAAATTTGAACATTGGTTTTGTTTGGTAGAGGAATACGTGGAATTTTTAGAAGGAAAAGAACATGCAGAAAGCCAAGTGTCAAATTATTAGAATTTTTCCGTTAGTTAGCAGTTATTTTATTTTTGTATAAATAGGGTAGAATTTGTTAGTTTTAGTGTGTGAAAACTTGTACAGAAATTCATGTAAAAAATACTATAAGTACTCGTGTGAAAGAGAAAAAAAGATTTATCTGGAAATGTACGTGTAAACACCATTTTTATTCCAGTTAATGAAAATTTACAGTTTCTTTATTTCTTACTATGTTTACCATTCAATTTACGTTTCAACATTTACTTTCATGCAAACTTTTAAGTCTTTGTTTATTTTCACTTTGTTAAAACGTTAACTTAACCACATAATAAAAAAACACTCTTAATAAAGAAGATTCAAGAAACCAAATAGAAGAATAAAAAACGTTTGTTCTAAGAGTTCACAAAATACATTCGAATTTTGTACATGTGTCCTAGGACTTGTTTGGTTAGTCCTGCAAGTTACCCAAATTAAGTGAGATTGGAAAACCAGAGATTGTTCGTCAAAATCTACAGCGAACAAATTGGCACGCCCAGTGGGACAGGTGCTAAAATTCTGAAAAGTTTAATAGAGTAACTCTTAATTTGAAAACGTTTTACTGCGTTGTATGATTCTGAGAAGCAGTAAATTATCCGTAACTGACGTAGAAAGACCTAGGAGAACTAGAGTAAGAAGAATGACAAATCCGCCACATAGTCAAAATGAAAAAAATACAGTGTTTACCCCCACTCCTTTGAATGAAGGAAATACATGGTCAGTTTCTGTGTCAGAAGCCATACCCTCTTCATCAGGGTCAACACCTGCGTTTGCAGTGTCTCAAAGTGCGCCTAGTTTTTCTTCCATGCGACACCAAATGTCCATGGGAACGCCTCCCCCTATAGGGAACGTTCATAGGCCTTTTGTGACGAACTTTACAATGCCTTTGTTTGGCAAGGAACAACCTTATGGGATACCTACTACAACTATGGAAAGTTTGCAAAACTGATCTTCAATATATTATGATTCCTTATTAAATAGGTCATCACCATTGCAAGGATCATGATCTGGTGGGAACATGAGATTGAATCAACCCCCACCAGGCTTCCAAATGCCAACAATTACAAATAATTATGCGCAAGTAATACAACAACAAATGGAAGAAAGTAATTATGATATGGTCCAAATGTTGACACAACAAATGGGAGTAGTTTTTAATCCTTTGATACAAAACACTGCCCAAACAAATCAAGTATTGGCAGCGCAGATGGCGCGTATTGCTGATTATTTTGGTGTCCCTCAGATTTGACAGAGAGAACCTGTAATTCAGAACCCAGTGATCAATGTCAAAGAAGAGCCTACAATAAATCAGAGACCTTTAGACAATCCCCATGCCAACCTTAGGATCCAAGAAGAGATGGTCGAACAGCCTCGTGTCGAAGTCCCTATTCAACGAGAGCCTAGAAGGGTAATAGTCCAGAGAGATCAGGACGCTGATGATGTCTTGCAATAGAGAATGCGTTATAATAATCTGCCTGTCAAAAATAATTTGGCAGACATGGTCGAAAGAATAATGGCGCAAAATAGGGTAAATGTAGGATTGCAAAGGCCTAGTTATGCTTCCCCATTATCTGAGTATGTTCTACAACAGGAGTTACCTCCAAGGTGGGAAATCCCCAAATTTACCAAATTTTCTGGGGACACTAGTGAATCCACCATAGAGCATATAACACATTATTTAATTGAAGCGGGAGAAATAGCCCATAATGAAAATCTAAGAATGAAATATTTCCCAAGTTCTTTGACGAAGAACGCGTTTACTTGGTTTACATCCCTGCCGGAAAACTCTATATACACATGGACCCAGTTGGAAAGATTGTTCCATGAACAATTTTATATGGGACAAACTAAGATAAGTTTGAAGGAATTAGCCAGTGTTTAGAGAAAATTTTTAGAGCCTATAGATGATTACCTAAATAGATTCAGATTGTTGAAGGCAAAATGTTTCACACAAGTTCCAGAACAAGAATTAGTCGAAATGGCTGCAGGAGATCTAGATTATTCTATAAGAAAGAAACTAGATACTCAATATTTAAGAGACATGGCACAATTAGCAGATAGGGTAAGACAATTTGAAAGACTAAAAGCTGAGAAATTTGGCAAACAAAAGTAAAAAGGAAAGAGTGGCCTATGTAGGAATATGCCAAGAGGACGATTGTGACGAAGAAGAACCAGTTATCTTCGACGAAGAAGAAATTGACTTGGAAGAATTAAAACAAGGACTACCTCACTCTTGCAAAATGCTAACGCCGTCGAACGGAAAAAATACGGTCGAACCAGAAAAGAATAATAAGTTTCCTAAAAGAACTTATGATTTCGATGTCACCAAGTGTGACAATATTTTTGACTTGTTGGTTAAAGATGGTCAGTTAATAAGACCACTGGGAGTTAAGGAACCCCTTGTTGACCAACAAAAAAAGAGAGTTTTTTATAAATACCATAACTTTCTGGGTCATAAAACTTCTCTAATCCATACTCTATAATAGTTCAAATCGGTTATAATTTCATAACAGAACTATAACCGAATCCTAACTGAATTCGTAACAGAAACGCTAATTGATTTACCTGAAAAAGCTCTAGAACCGTCTCTGATCCATACTCTATAAATCAGGATCTTCAATCATTCACTAGGCTTCTTCACAACTTCTCCTCTCAATCTTTCTCTCCTCTCCATTTTTTTGAGCTTCTCCTTCCTGATTCTCATAATTGCATTTCTGATTCTCACCAATCTTCACTCACCCAATCCCTTTTCATTTTTGTTTCTGCATCGACTTCAAATTCTTCACACCATTTCGACTCTTCTTACCATTCTTCTTCAATCATCCTTGACTCTCTTCCATTTCCGAGTTTCATAACCTTCATCATCCTGCTTCGACCTCTCTCAATCATGGATATCTCAATGTTATCGCACATGCATTAGTAACCTATAAAAGAAAGCAAAACGCAAATATCAAAATCAACAAGCAACACGCAGTGAGAGTAGAATGAAGGTGCAATCAAGAGTGTCGCACCTTCATCGAATCCGAGAAAGTCCAAGAGCGTGCATCAAATTTCAGAGTTACGTCTTCGTCAATCTGTCTTCGTTGATCGTCTTCGACATTGATTGAATCCTTGCACCTTCGTTGTCATCTTCATCAAATCTTCAACCTCGCGCATCATCGACCTCCTTGTTCATCAATCAACACCGACAAAATTGCAAGGTACGAACTCGAACTCGTTCGTGCGAATTTATTCATAGCGTGTTGTTGGATTGCGATTATCTGTGAGGGTTTGAGCTTCGCTTTCGAGTGAGAGATTTGGATGTGAGTTGATGGCGGGGATTAGATTAAGATAAAGATTTTTTAGGTTCGTTAGTTTGTTAGTGAGAATAGAAGAAGAAGACAGAGAGATGTTGATGAAGATGACGAAATGGTGGAGGTGACGGCGGAAAAGGGAAGGAGGTGTGGGTGATGATGTAGGTGGCGGCGGCGGTGGAAGAAATGAAGAGGAAGAGATTAGGGTTTCACGAAAGGCTTTTGGTCTTTGTGATTTGTGTTTTTCATTTTTATGTATAAGAACAATTCATTATAATTAAGAATAATCAATTAAATTACTTAAGAATGATTAAGAGTTTATGAGAATATTGAAGAGTTAATTGAGAAATAAAGGGAATTAAAATTGTTGTAATTGCAATTAATCCACCATAAAGATCAATTTAAGTCCGCCATTAAGTTTCTAAGAGGATAAGATTTGGATGACTTTTGTGATTCCCAACCACACCGGCGGTGACACGTGCGTCCGGTTGGCCCTTCACGCGGTGGTCCTGTATGCGTAGTCCACCGTAGTTAGTTTGGTCATGAGCTTGTAGATTCTTTGATATGAATACCTTTAGAAGAAGACTAGATCAGCGGTCCAGATTTAGTCAAACAATTGAGCAGAGGTCCATGCCATGCACTCTCCAATTCCTGCGTTTTGGGCCTTGTGAATTTCCCTTTCTACACCCCCTGGTTTAAGCCCATTAAATTAATAACTGAAAAAAATCACTTTTCGCACCCCTTCTCTTTTTTTTCTTTCTTTATATTTTTTTAGTTTTAGCATAATTAGAAATAAATCCTTAAAAAATAGTAAAATTCATAATAAAAATCCACAAAAATTTCAGTAGGTTTTTAATTCAATTTAGAAATTTGTGACATTTTTACTTTCTGAATTTTGGCTATTTTTTATTTAATTTCAATTTTCCATGTAATTATCATTTTATTGAATTCTTTTAGTTACACTTTATTTTGTACATTTTATTTTTTCCACTTCCTGTAGGATTTTTAGCCCATTCTTTTTGCTATAATTAAAGGACTAATAATAGAACCTAAGATATTTTTTGGTAGATTTTTAGGCCATTTTATTCACTGTTTTGGTAGCTTAATTCATGTAAAATTGTGGTTAATTCTTAGGTGGATTTAAGTGACTTTTAGGCATAGTTAGTTTTGAATTTTTAGGATATTTTTTAGCACAATATTATAGTCAGGTTAAAGATCCTATAGAATTAATTTCATTTTTTTCTAGGAGTTTTACTATTTTTAGTGCACTAATTTTTAGGCCATTGTTACATTGTAAATCCACCTAGTTTAGTTTAGGTTCTTATGGTTCATTAAGGATTAGCTTAATTAGGTTTAATATTAGGATTTTAGGATGATTTAGTATAGTTTAGCTACTGATTTTAGAATAGTGATATTAAATAAATTCTCTTAGTTTTAGGACTTAGGCTTAGAATTTCTAATAAATATGTTTAGGTGAAGTTTAGGTTTACTTTTAGTTTTATGCCTTAGTATGCAATTGTTAGAATTTATTCCTCATTTCAATTTTAATGCTTTGCCTCATTATTTGAATTTCCCACTTGTATAGGATTCCCCATGTTTCTAAGAATCAACTTAACTTCCTTAGGAAGTAAGTTGAATTCTAGTAGTTTTTAGTTTCTTTTATCCATTAGGTTTAGAAAACCCCACAAACCGTTAGGACCACTTTTGAATAAATAACTAAAATTAGGATTGAGTCTTAGTCCCCTAGTTTTTACCTTTTGCAACTTGAGTCTTTCTTTCTCTCCTCATAAAGGAAATAATAAAAATACTTAATAAAAATCGAACATTCTTGTACGACACGAGACTTTGTTGCGGAGTGCTTATACGCGTCCTGTTTCGGGGCGAGGTGTAAGTATCTACCACGATGGATAGGTCTTAGTATGAGAATGTTCACAAAAAAATTTAAAACACTTCTCATAAAAGACAAAACAAACAATAAGCGACTATCATGTGGGAATTATTTTCTCATCTCATTCATTCTAAACGCGAACTCGCGACGACTTGTCTCGCATGCAAGACGGTAAACGCACTCGTACCAGACGAGTTTGCAACACCTGAGCATAGACATACACAGTTCAAGTTATAAAAAACACAAACAAAGCTCCTACCTGGTTAGGCAAACTACGTCGACTCTGAACCTCATTATCCCGATGAGGTACGTAGGCAGCGAGGTAGGGCCCGTTCGAGCACATTCTTTATTTTCCCTACATTTCCCCCCTTCTGTTATTTCTTTTTTCTAGTTCCTTTCTCATTCCTCATTCCAGTTTACCAGTTCATTTATTCAGCAGCAGTTATATTTTTCTCACCCTTGGAAACAAACAAGCAAGCGTGGATCCCGTCGGGTACGGCGGACGGTCTGGGGTGCTAATACCTTCCCAGGTCGTAACCGACTCCCGAACCCAGATTTTTGGTTAGCAGGACCTTGTCATTTCCTTCTTCCTAGGTTTGTGCAGCATTACCTTTCCCATTCATTCGGGATAAAAATGCCTGGCTGGCGACTCTACCTTTTCCGTGCCACTTTCGCGTTTGTACTAGGATGAAAATCCCGGGAGCGACAATGACAATTATGAGATTTTAAGCCAATTAATTTGAGATCTTTAACTGATACAAGCCTCTTCACATTTGATGAGTAACCATGCGAAACTTTAATACTTTGTAAACACTCACAAAAACTTGTTTTCTCTTTTTTAGACAAAGTGTACCAGGCAGGAGGTAAATACATCTTGTTACCTATATGTTGTGGAGTTAACTCTTCTCGTATACTCATCAAACCCAAATCTAGACGAGAATTATAACAATATTTTTCCATGCCTTGAATGTTGAGAAGTGTTCCAAGTAAACTATAACATACATTTTTCTCCACGTGCATCACATCAATACAATGTCTTACATCAAGACTAGACCAATATGGAAGATCAAAGAACACCGACCTCTTTTTCCATAAATTTTTCACAGTAGATTGCTTTTTGTACTTTCAAAAGACAACACTAATGCCATGTTGTTGTTGATAAACTTCCTCTTCAGTTAAGGGCTTTGGAGCAACACCATGCTCTTGTTCCCTATTGAAAGCTTTCCGCAGTCTACAATATGGATGATAACGATCTAGAAATTTTTTATGCCCGAGATAAACAATCTTCTTTCTTTTTTCAAGTTGGAGGTAACATGTGTCTTTTTCACATATAAAACATGCATTATGCCCTTTAACTTTATAATTAGATAAATTGCCATTTGCCGGAAAATCGTTGATGGTGCAAAACAACATGGCACGCATATTGAACTGTTCACCGAAATACACATAAAAAACATCCACACCATCCTCCCACAATACTCTTAAATCATTAATCAGAGGACTTAGATAAATGTCTATGTCATTTCCTGGTTGTTTTGGGCCCGAAATCATCATCAATAACATAATATATTTACGTTTCATGCATAGCATAGGAGATAGGTTGTAAATCATCAGGAGAACAGACCAAGAAGTATGATTAATACTTAGATTACCAAATGGAATCATTTCATCAATAGAAAGTCCAAGTCTAAGGTTTCTTGACTTTTTGCCAAAATTTAGAAACAAATAATCTATTTTCTTCTATTGCAAAGAATCAGCTACATGGCGAATTTGTCCATCATATTTTATTTCTTCTGCATGCCATCTAAGATTCTTTGTGTCATTTGCATTAGCTAATAGTCTCTTTAACCTTGAAATTATTGGTAGGTACCATACCACTTTCGCGGGAGGACCCTTTTTTACCACCTCATCAGCACTAGAATCACCAACTTTCTTTTTGTAGCGTGACGCCTTGCACTTTGAACAATGATCATAGTTTACATACTCTTTTCTATATAATATGAAATCATTAGGGAATGCATGTATCTTTTCATACTCCAAACCCATCAGACACAATATCTTTTTCGCCTTGTAATAATGATTTGGCATTATGTTACCTTCTGGAAGCATTTGTGTCAACAATTATAGCAATTCGGTAAAACTTTTGTCAATCCAACCATTATTTTCCTTCAAATTAAATAATTTTAACATGACTGACAAACGTGTAAAATTTGTGCATCCCGGGTACAAAGGTTTATCCTTGTTACTGCATAAAGTATCATACGCATGTGCCTTCTTAAACGAATCTTGTCCAATATCACGTATCATGTCTTTCAGACGATCATCCATTTCTACACTAACATTATCTCTTTGGGACACATTTGACTTTGGTACTATCTCACCGTGCCATATCCATTGTGTATAACTTTGAAAAATCCCATGACAAATTAGATGATCCATGATTTCTTTCATATTAAGTTTTGGTTAGCGATTTTCACAACGAACACATGTACATAGAAAAAGCACATGAAGACTTTTTTCAACATTACTTTTAGGAGGAGGAAGATTTTTCTTAGCATTACTTTCAGCAAACTATATAAATTCCATCACTCCATGTTCGTACTCGGCACTTAATCGATTAGCTCTCATCCAACTACGATTCATACTTATGTTCTGAAATTAATGCATGCAGAGTTAAATCATTGGGACGCCTATAATATTCCCTCTCTTGGACATTAGAGAGAACAAAAGTCTCTACGTGAAAACATGTGGCATGCATAAAAGAAGAAGAGAGAAGTTATAAAAATGAAAAGAGAACCTGCAATGTCGTGTGGCCAGATGACTCGCGGTTGAGCAAAAACAGTGACGATGCAGACGTTCTTGTCAACATACAAATTATGCAAGAAATAAAATATCAACAAACTAATTGAGATTCCATCTTAATAGTACCCATTTTGTTATATCACAATACACACCACAGATAATGTAGTTTAACAATAAACTATAATAATACATGTGAATTAAACCCATGTGTTTCTTATAGTTACATTACATATAACCATTCTTAGGGAAAAAAACTAAGGAGGATAAGTGAATACTAAATTAAGCATACTACTAAATTGTCCATACATATCATATAACAAGACAAATAACTTCTTTCTATTGAGCGAATAATTTATAACAAATTTTTAGTTAAAGTTATGCAATCATCTAAGATGTATCTATCAATTTTGAATATTTTTTCAATTTTGAACAAAAATAGTTTATGTATTTATCAATTTTGAATACTTTTTTCAAACAATTTTTAATTTTCTCAACTAAATTTAAAAGCAAATGCAAACATCTAAGAAACCAAATCTTTCAAAAGCAGAGCCTACGAATAAAGATTCATGAGAAACCAAACCCTAACAGAGTACAAAGCAGCACCTACAGATAAAGATTCACGAAGAAAAATCTTAAACCCTCAAAACACAGTATATTTGAAACGATTAGAAGAAGAAAAAGCAATATATTTGAAACCATCAACCAACCTGTGAACCGGGTTCTTCTTCTTCTTCACAATGGGGGATGCAACAAATGGAGGTCCAGGCCGCGACAGAGGGATGTTCAGACCGCAACGGAGGGTTTAGGGAAAACGTAGGGAGACGACCGAGTGGGAAGACCGCGACAGACGGAGGAAGGAAAACACAGGGAGTCGGCCGAATGGGTGGTTGCGACGGACGGAGGGAAACCGAGTGAAGGAGTTGGCCGAGTAAGGGTTTTAGTGAGAGAGAGAGAGAGAGAGTTTGACGAGAGAGAAAGAAGAGGAAAAAATAAAGTGAGAAAAAAGGAATAATACACGTGAGGGTTTTAGTGGGAGAGGAGGTTTTTACATCGGGTATGAGTTAAACCGATGTAAGGGCCCATATAAGTTTGGTTTTTACATCGGTTATGAGTTAGACCAATGTAAGGGCCCATACGCGTGAGACTTTTCACATCGGTTGAGCGTTGGACCGATGTAAGGGTCTGCAGACTTTTCACATCGGTTTTTATAACGTACCAATATAAGGGTCCATCCAATAAGCTTTTCACATCGGTTTCCTTATGGACCGATAAAAACTGTTATAACAATTTTATTAATTATTTACGGAACTGTCACTGTATTATTTTTTACATCGGTTTATATCTTTACCCGATATATATATAATTAATTTTGATTGGTTGAGTTATATTTGTGTGAGACCAAATTGATACATAGTATTTAAGTAGTATCTAAGTAATTTTAGATCAATTTTACTCCAATAATATTTTGAATAAACAATCTATACGTGTCTCAATTAATTTATATTTATCCCTATCAACCATCAAAATTAATTATTTAACACACTTTTGAATTGTTTCGTGAAATAATTTACACAAATATTTAAATAACAAGAACCACACATGTATTTACATCAATAGCAAAAATCTAAGCTCCAAAATATATAAATTCCAATATGCATTAAACAACTTTCTTTGGAGATGCTGTTAGTTCCTCTTCATGGATTAAGATAACAAAATGAATTAAAACCCAATTTTAAAAAGGTGAAAATAAGGCGAGAAGTCCGTATGTTATTGAACCAAGAAACTTTTGTAGGTGGTGAAGTCATGCAACAATAGGACAATAGATAAAATTGCTATGAATTTCACAACATTTAATAGGAATTCATATCATACACTTCTCTATCATAAATTATCAATTCCAATCATAGTATGAATTGTTATTTAATTTAAATAATTTTATTTACAAGTGTAATAATTTTATTTTTCAAGTCTTCATTGTACTTTATCAATTAAAATGAGCATTTTATGACAATATTTTATTTTTTCATACTTTTGATAATAGATGATTTTACAAAATGTTTATTTATTTTTTTATTTATAAAACACTATAGTATTTATTTATATTAAAAATAAATAAAAATAATTTATAATTTGAGATTGAGAGTGAAAAGATAAGTTTGAGTGCACAGACAGCGAATGGCCTACTCTTATCTGGCCGCTGCGTCTTGTTGCTACAACTTATTTCAATCATTTTATTCTATTCTATCTAGCATGATCAATCATTCTTCTTCTCTTAGAATATTTTATTAAATATTGTATTTTGACATTATTTTTTAAATAAATATTTTTATTCAATTATATTAATTATTTATTGATTAAATGTTATAAATGATTAGTAATTAATTAAATAATTAATTTATATTCATTGAGTATGAATAAATATCAAAATGACTAATCTTAAAATAATAAAAACTTTAATTGCTTATCATATAGGCTTATTTTCACAACCAAATCTAATAGAAAATCACAATCAAATCAAATCAAGTTGAAATTACAAAAAATCGAATTTGGTTTAGATGTGTCAGAGTTGTTTTTTTTTTTAATAATAAAACCGCGTTGTTTGTGGTTTAATTTTATAAACCGAACTAAACCATATCAAACCATATTATGTTCCGATCCAAACTTCACTCATCCCGCGTCCAACCCAACAATTCAAACCTATTATGCTTTAACCTTACAATTACAAATAATTTTCTCTTACTCATACTTAGGGTTTCAGTTTCAACCTTCTCAAATCTCTTCAAGTATTATTGCACATTCTTCTCATCCTCTTTGTCATGTATGTCCTGTCTTTTCTACTCTAATATCTCCTCTCTTGTGTTCTTTCTTTTTCATCTCCTCATTTTTATGCTATTGTTCTCTTTTCTAAATACGTTTTTACTGCACCTTTCTTCTCTAATGTCGCATATCTTCTGTTCTTTCTTTTTTATCTTCTCTAGTATCTCATATTCTCTGTTTTTTTGTTTTATTATAATGTTTTTAGTACTGTTTTATGCTGCTACTTTATGTTTCTTATTTTACTTTTGTCTAATCAGATTTTGCATATTAAATGAGAAATTTTGTCTAAATATGATGAGTTTTGTTGTTATTTAGTAATGTATAAATGACTAAACACAAAATTATGTTGATCTCTATAGATGTTTGCATGACTAAATAATTTATTTTATAAAAAAGAATCAATCGAACCAACTCAAACCTCATTGGTTTGATTTGGTTCGGTTCGATTTTATCTCTAAAAGTCAACCAAACCAAACGAACCACATACTTTTTTTTCCTTGCGATTCAGATAATTTTTAACTTAAAAACCATCAAAACTGCACCACAAACACCCCTATTCATGTATGTCTGACAGTACAATTATATTTTATTCTTATATTTTTATTTGATTTTTCAGAAATCTATTCAAACTTTTTATTTGATATATTTGTAAAAAAGTTTATTTTATTATTAGTTTTTGATATGTATTTTAAAATTGAAATTGATTCATAAAAGTGTGTATTCTTAGAGAACGGTTTGATAGAGGATATCACAACAGTTTATCACTTATGTTCATTTTAAAACCATTCTGGTAGACCTTGCATCTTTATGATCTCTTCAACGGTTTCAAAGCTACAACAACACTTTCTCATCGTTGCAATAGATAAAGTTTCTTTTTATATAAAATTTATGGGTATTAACCTTATAAATAATTATTATTAGACTTAAAGAATAATAATTTTAATATAATATGATTCATATAAAATTTTAATATGATCTTAAATTGAAAATTTACATAACAAAATAACATCTTCAAAAACACTATTTACATACATTAAAAAAAAAATATCCATATAAAAAAACATAAACATTCACAACCAAAATAACATCTTCCACGCTTTCTAATAGATTCATTCATCTTGACACTAACATGAATACTATGAACATAAAAATACCATATAGATTAATGTTTAGCATAATTATGACATTATAATATTGGAATATATCTTAAAACTACATTAAAAACCCACTTACTAATTCAAATATATTAAAATGGGTTAATTGCATTTTTTTTTTATGTTTGAGAAGTTATTGACGGGAGATTACAAAGAGTCATAATGAAAGATGAGATGGGAATATAAATAAAAGTGTAAATATTGGAGTTAAATAAGAACAATCTCACAATGAGAATGAGAGATGAAGTGTGTTGACGGAGGAATGAGATGCAATTCTAGTAGTGGCAGTTTAGTGCGGCGGGATGAGGTAAAATGGGATAGGATTTCAAGAAAGAAATGAAGTAGAAAAGGGGATGTAGAGGGGAGGGATTGCTTTTGCGGTAAAGCGGCAAGCAAAAGTTAAGTTAGGAAGGATTCTAGGGTTTATCGTATCCACTGAGATTGTTGTAAGGGAAAGAACGTCGTTCAACAGTTGTTACGTTTCTAAGCTTGTTGTGATAAGTTTAGTTGATATATTCAATGTATAATAGATAAAAGCGGAAAATATAAAGACGAAAAGTATAAAGTAAAGAATTAAAATAAACAGAGCCTTGTTGGGGTTGGGATCTCATCAGTTGATAACATATGCATTCTTCTGACCACTTAAACACTAAGCAATCACTATACAAGTTATTTACACATTACAACTTCATCAAACACTTTATTTTCTCAATTGTTCACCCTTTCAAACTTCCTTTTTGCACATTTATTTTGATTCTCTATTTTTCTCTTTCAACCAAACATTCATTTTTTCTTTTGTTTTTCACATTCATATTCACAATTTTTCTTTTCTTTGATTGTTTGAAAATTTTAAATTTTTTAGTAACCTACCTCTTTTCCTTTCATTCTCCCCAACTTGAATTCAACCCAACCTCAAGTGAATGCTCCTTACTTTTTATGACAAAGAAAAGAATTTAAACAATGTACAAAGGTTCAAGAAAAAAAGTTAGAATCCCAAAAAGTTCATTGATGAACTTAACTTTCAATTTATGTACGCACACCAAGTTCATCACCAAATTAGGATTTAATATATTAGGGCTCAAAGGGGGTAACAGGTATTCACTATTCACGGGTAAATTACATTTGGATATGATTGTGCTCAATACAAAACAAATGCCTTGATCATATCTTATGCTTCCACAAAATCACAATAATAAAAAGTTTGAGCACAATATTTATTCAAAGCAACAACAACAAGGATAAGCACACAAAATCCTCAACACAACATCAACGTAATCAAACTTTGACATCGTTGTTACCCACATAAGAACAACTGTGCTACACCACATTTTCACTACGCACTCTGATTACTAGAAACCATCAAATCTACCAAGTTCACATTAAACTTACGACCATCAAAGCAGACCTCATAAAGACTTTCGACTTAATTCACCGGAAATTCTGACCAATAGGTATTCTACACGCTTGTGATTACTGAATACTTTGAACTTAGATCCATAAATAATACCTCTGAATACCCAATACAACTACAACTGCAGCTAATCTTAGATATTGAATATGATAAATACTTTCACGAGTCCCCAATCATCATAAAACATCAACTACGACTTTATCATCTTATATTAACACACCATCCAAACTCATAACAACATTATAACAACATAAGGATACAATTTCCAATTAATCCCAATAAGAAAAAAAACCATCTTCCAAACGATTCTTAACAGACATTAACCACCGATGTTACATCAATAACCTACATTTATCATGTGCACATTAACCAAACCAATCAAACAACTAATTTATCAAGTCCTACTCATACTAGCACAATTCTCCAGAATTCCTCATCTGAATTAACACAACCACACAACTCATCTTTACAACTCAAAAATCACACCTTGCTAACTCAATATATAACTTCACTTCTTTCAATACTTGTAATTCAACTCTCAAATACTCTACATGCTTTCCTCTTGATTTCATAACAGATCGGAACATCCGCAACGAACACCAGTGATAACTTATCCAAACAAGTACGGAAAATACAATTCATATTTCCTATATACACTTTAAGGCACACTAGCCACCAGCATTCTCTATCTGACATCCTTGGTCAATCATGGTCTTATATTTCCATCTACCTACTCATTGGATCATCTCTACAGATCTTCAAGTCTCATGTCCATCAGATTCTCGATCCATCATAAATAAAAATCAAGTCATCCAGAACACAACTGTGAGTTTCCATACTACTCACTAATCAACTCACAACCTCATACTAACATCCTTAAGTCCGCCTTATTTCCCAATATTGGAATTTGCATTGACTAATCTAAACAATTCATAAGCACTCGACTTAACTCCACATAATTCACTTCACATACTATTCTAGTTGGCAAGACACGTCTATTCCATCCAATAGGATTTTGTCATACTATCAACAAGAGATTAAGGATGATTAGTTCCTCAATTTGTCAATAAACAGCCGGCAACCATAACAGTGGCATAAATTATCATTATCCAACTACAATAGTGTCCTTTACCTTGTGCTCAAGGTTACCTCAGCATACTGCTCCACCATCCCTCTAAGGCTTACAAACGTTTCCTTAATCTACTTAGTTCCAACCTTATCAGCTATACACAACGTCTGAAATCTAACACATATTCTCTTATAGAAACTAGTCGCACAACACAATCATTAAATATCCTTCTAATACCGGAATCACTACCACATCAAGTACCATTCAATTCGGTCCACTTCACTCGAAACATTTATCCAAGTCAAGAGCTTTAACAACACTAACAAATCCTTCATATTTATTTTTAATCTCATATCTTCAATGATTCGTATAGATTCACACTTGATTCTCATTCCAATTGTAATCTCAAAAATACCATCTCATCATCTGGTTGGTGATAGAAACTTCCAAAAAAAAATCGACTCATGTCGACACATCTCGTCAATAACACACAATCCACTTTACGATTTAACCTTCCTCAACGAATTCTATACTTTAATCATTTTCAACCCTAATACGTCGCACTTCCATATGCTTCTCTGATACTCTTACCTTCTTCTTATTATCAAATATTTCATACCCGACTTCATTTTACTATTTCCAACAGAAATTGTTCAACTTCAACTACGATTATCTCCTTCAACACAAACCTCCCAAACACAAAATTATATTCTAAATTGAAGGGAATTTCATGTATATTCCAGAACTTCAAGAATCACTCAAATATGAGTTACAAGTAAGAAGTTATCGTCCTAGCAATGGGACTGGTCAAGAAATCCCGTATACAAACTTCCACAAAAAATCAGCATCATACTCAAATATTCAAACGCGTTTTTCTCCCTCTTCGAAAACATTCTGGAGACAAACTTTATATGCAAATTGTAGAGAATTTTGTAAGCTTTCCAAAAAGTCTAGAATCACTCCCACATGATTCACGAGTAGAAAGTTATGCCTCTTTTACTGAAGGTTGTTCCTTGAATACGAAAATAAAAACCGAAATTGGTGAACATGAGTTCTACCTCTTTCTCTTGCTTCCAAACTTTTCTAACTATCCTTGCTTTCCACCCAAATCTGAAAATCATCTGAATTTAATCCGATTATACTCAAGGTATACAAGTCTATTAGTTGATCCAACAAATCGATAATTCTTTTGGGATAGATTCTTATTTCCAATCACCTTCTTAACCCATCGTCAAAAATATGAGCACATCTCATATAACTGTCATCATACACATGCACCCATATAAGCTTCATCCTCTACGACTCCAACTCTAACTTATACTCAAAAGGCAAGTCGCAATCATCTTCAATAGACTTCAAGAGTTATACTCCACTTGCAAATCACTATCTGACACATTGCCCTCTCTTCTCCGAGAAGCAAACCTCAATCATACTAACTCGTCATCCTTCAAAAGTATCTCAAACTTGACCGACGAATAAAATCATGAGTCTATACTCTCGTCGATTCGCAATAACACAGTTCTGATAACACTTGCACTCTTGAATTTGATATCACCTTGAACCAACTTCACATACCACAAACATCTATGAGAAGCAAACTTCTCCCCCACTTGTTTCAAACTAACTTCTGGAGACAAATGGTTAGAAAACCTACAAGCAAATACCTACAGTGTTTCACACATATGCCACGCACTAGAGAATAGACAACATTAGACAACTTGGCTGGACGGACCGACTTGCTCTGATACCACTAATGTAACACCCCATTTCTACCCAACGAATTTAATCAAACCAGAGTTACAAAATTTCAAATATAAAATGGAATGTCACATTCATAACTTAAAAACAACGACTTTATAGCATAACAAGGATACATAACACTTAAAAACATCGAGTGACAAAATAAAAACTACCAATAATCTTTGAAACATAACAACTTTATTACTAAGCATCAGATTTACAATATTCAACTTTAGTGATACCACATTTTTATTCAACTTAAAATAACTTTCAAACTAAAAGTGATATTTCGAGTTCAACTTAAAATTCAGCAACAGAATAAAAACAACATCGAAACAACAATCGTTCAACCCCCAAGTGTTACGTATCAGAGCAACGACACCGACTCGAACTAACGAAGGTAAGCAACTCTAATCTGGATTACTTGCACGTTACCAACAGAGGGAAACATTCAAATAGAAGGGATGAAATATCGAACTATATAATTGAATATATGATAAATAACGTTTCAGATTAGATTATACAAAATCACCACGTCCAACTCACAAACAACGTCAATCGACACAAGATACAACACAACAACATAATTATGCAACTTCGAAATGAAACTTAGAAAAATGCACATGCATGTGGTACCATTGGAGCAGAACTCTCAACTTAATAAACTGCCAATTAACAGAGGCATCAACAATAAGGAATATTCCTTCAACTTAATTTTCTAATCCAGGCCAACTTACCGAGCAACAACTCCAACTTTATATGCTATGCAATGTGACTCAAATATCAACATAACAACAATAATAGTTATATAACCATACAACAATAACATACTATCACAACTTAGTACAACAACCTACTATAACAACTCAACAACATCTTCCTACTACAACAACAAATCAACGTTGGCCATAGGCCTACAACTTAACAACAACTAATCAATATTGGCTAAAGGTCTACAACTTAACAACAACCAATCAACTTTGGCCAAAGACCTACAACTTAACAACATGAAACACAACACAAAGACCCAACCAATTATACCGAAACTAACCGAATTACTATTCCTACAATTTTTTCCGACTAAAACTGATTAATTAATTATCTATTAACACTCTGTTATTTCTACTTCTTATTGATTCTTATTATGCTTCATGTTACACTGTCAGTAAATAATTCCCAACACCGGCTAGCTACTGAACCTCTGTCTGCTACATACTATTTAACCACTACTAGTACTAAATTATTCAGTTTAACTAATTACAAATGCTACTACTAATTTATTACTATATTGCTACTAAAATAATCCCAGCCATATAATTATTATTATTCTGCTAAACATATAGGTGTACATACGGCTACAACATCCTGCTACTAAATACCTCGATTAATTAATTATTCTCTTAGTAATTCACCACAATACTACTATTAATTCTCTGTCAATTAAATGTTATGGTTACTGCTACTTCAAATCTTAAGGTGGTCTTCCAATAAATTATGGTCCTATAAGCTTTAATTAAATTCCTGGCAATGAACAGATAAGACAACATACAACAAACCCAATGCAGAAATAAAATTCCAACACAGCCCCGTGTGACCATCGTCAAACTTATATGTCCCCGTCACGCTTTGTGACGGTTTTCCCATGGGAGTGACGGGCGTCACTCGTCCCAGACGGACGTCATGCATTTGGGACGGTCGTCCCAACCCAAAAACTTGTGTTTTCTCTGTTTCTCTCATTCTTCTTCTCCGTCTCTGTATTCTCTTATGTTCTTACGTTCAATCTCCAACTAATTTGTCCAGTCAATCCCAATACACAATACAACATCAACACAACAAAATTATATACCAAACCACACCGTTTAACTATTATAAAACTAATTTAACAACATTGATCAAATTCATTTATTCAACACAACAATTCAACGTATTGACATAGGCAACTTATATCACCTAATCCCACATGTTATCATCATATTTCCCGATTATAGAGTCAGAACCCCACCCTTACCTTGGATTGAAGGCGACTCTAACTCTCTGAATGGACTCTCGCTCTTGCAGCCTCTACGTATTCTCTTCTCTGCAACTTCTCTGTAACTGCTTCCAATACTTATTTTCTTCAACTACTAAAACTATTTTCTCATACTGCCACTTCTAATTAACCTAATTTCCTTTATTCAACTTACCATATAATTCTCCTTATTTTCCTCCACCCACCATTACCAATTCACTTTGACTTTTTAATTATTAAAATAATATTAATATTAATAATAATTATAATAATAATAATAATAATAATATAATAATAATAATGACCATCTCTCCTATAATTATGCTAACTATCCATTTTATACTATGGTTGAGCAAATATTAATTAAAATAATCTAATTAACCTTACTCCACACACCACCAATCTCTATGTTATTACTCGTACACCCCTACTACTTACTACTTATAACCACAAATAAGCCCACTAATAATACTAGTATCATTCCAACACTATTTCTTCGACTTAATCAATTAATTCATTCAACTAACAACAACACCACTTAAATCTACCTTTCCAAACCTTAATCAACTTAATTAATTCTACTAACCATAACACAACTTAAATCAACTTAATTAAATTAATTCGACTAAAACCAACATAGCAACTCAACACAACACAATTCCGCCAATCAACACAAATAATACAAGGATATTTAATTAAATAATTAATTAAATAAATAGGGTGTTACAAAAACCCTTTTGGTAAATCCCTTGACAGATTCCGTTGGTGGAATCCGATGTAACCCCTAAATAACATCCTTAGATAAAGATCCCTTAATATAATTCCGGTAAAAATTCCATGATAACATCCTATGTACATTTGATAACGTCATTGTGAATAAAACCTTTGATAAATCCAGTCGATTGACGACAACCTTTTGTAACCCTTTATTGAATTGTTTTTTTCAAATCCTAATGCATGTATGCATGTTCGTGTTTATGAATGCATGTATGTGTGTGATGCATTAATTATGTATGATGCATTATTTGGGCTAACGCCTCTTTTATGAAATTCAATGTATATTCCAATTTTAATAAGATTTTGTAACATCCTGACTCCCTAACCCTTAACTCCTTGATAATGATCTCTGATGTCCTTGAGTTGTGACAATCCTTATTTCCATAATTCCTGAGAATATGTAACCCTTTTTTTAGAGAAACTCTTGTATTGGTCATCATCATGACTTCTATTTTATAAACCATGTCTTTGATTTGGAAACGTATGATCCCTTTAACAATTTCGAAGTTAAAGTAAAATCCCTTTCATTTTTAATTTTACCAAATATTTCAATGCCTTATTTCACAATTAATTAACACTTGTAATCAAGCGGAAAATTATTAAGGAACAAAGAAAAATATTTGGTAAATGCAAACTTTATTGATAATAGGCCCGAAAATGGGAGAAAGTACATAAGGAAGGTAATTCACTTAAGGAGAGATTACCACAAAAAGATGTAAAAATGGAAATAAAATGAAAATTCATTAATATCCCTATTTAATTAAACACCAGTTATAATCCCTAAGTCTTCAAGGTCACGATACTTTGCTTCTGAAGATGACGGCTGGAATGATCACTCCCTTATGAATTCCTATTACGGGTGACTTGAGTGTTTTCAGTCATATACCATTTGGATATCCCTAATTTTTGTTTGGACTGCTCTTTTAGAGTCTTAGTCCACCGGGATGATATACCCTTTTTTTTTTGCATAAGTCACCCTTTCGGGTTTTTCTTGTAGGAGGCCACTTCCACTCATTTGGTGAAGTAGTCAATAACAGTCAAGATGAGACAATGTCCATTAGATGCCCCTAGTTTAATCATCTTGATGATATCTATCCCCACATTGAGAATGTCCCTAGAGAAATTATGACATTCGAGTTAGTTGGTGGCACATGAACTTTTCCTGCATATATCTGGCACTTGTGGAATTTCTTGACATATTTGAAACAACCTGATTCCATGGTCAACCAGTAATACCCCGCTCTGAGAATTTCCTTAGCTATTACATGTCCATTGGCTTCATATCCCTCTAGAAACCTGAGCAATACCATATCCCAATTCCTTTTGCACAATACATCCCATTTGAGAAAGAATTGGATAACCAATCTTCTAAGAGTTTTCTTATCCCTGTTTGAAACATTTGTAGGGTATTCTTGGTTCAAGAAGAACTGTTTGAATACATATGTATACTCTTGTAATGGCTTAACGAGTTTTTATATCCCTGTCCAAAGAAGTCTCAATTTTACTCTCCAGTCCCCAGATTGATCACATCCATTAGTTCCTGGTGAGGTTGTATTTCTTTACCCTTTTGCCTTAACAGTCTGGCTAATTCCTCTGGAAGATCACAATCGTCCCCATCACCCTTCTCCACTTGGTAAATTGGTAATTCGAAGTCATAAGGGATTATACCATCATTATTTTCAATAGGTTTATTTTTAAATCTGCATGCAGAAAGATTTTTATTATTCCCGATTTAGAATAGATAGTATTTGAAGTGAAACTATTGAAAAAAAGTCTTGCCATTTTTTGAAATAATTGCAAATGAAAGAAATAAGATCTTGATTGAAAACTAAATGCAATTTTATCGTTAAAATAACCCAAAGAAACAAAGGGTAGCCCTTGCTTGAAAAATAAAATTACTTTGAAATAGAAATCATCTCAGAAATCTCAATAGTTTTTCTATTATCGAGGATCGTCTCTGATGAGCAATGACACACCAAGTTGGATATCCCTTTATCATCCTCTTCTATTGCAGCCACTTGACTTTCAACCCTAACACTATGGAAAGTCTCGCTGAGAGGAGAAAACTTACTTTGCTTGTAGACCTTTTGAACCCCTTGATTAGTCGGTTTGTAACCCAGCCCGAAATGATCCTTCTTCTCCGGTATCACCCCCAAGCTTGACAATTCTAAGATGATATATATATATATATATATATATATATATATATATATATATATATATATATATATATATATATATATATATATAAATGATTTCCCATTTTAACCCTTTTTGAAAATGTTCTGATGATGAATGTTATATGCATGCAAATGTATGTATGAATATAAAAAGAAACTTTAGTTGGGATCTTAAAACATTCATTAATAGTAAAACAAACCCAAGAGTAAATAGAAACCCAAATACTTTATTATAATAGACATTGTTAAGGGTCATAGCCCTGCTCATTACATAAGAAGAAAATACAATTAGGGTCGTAGCCCCTTATTCATGAAAAGAAACTAAGCAAAAGAAACCAATGTGCCCCTAGGAATGCTTTTTAATCCTTGCCCTAAATGCTTCTACCATATGACGGCATAACCCCAGAAAGTCCATAATCTCCTCCTTTGGTCTGAATATGATTGATATTTCTTCCTCTTCCTTTAACCTTTGAGGTATTTCCCGAATAAGGTCGTTGGACTGTAACACCCCGTAATTTATTTAACTCTCCAAATAATATTATTTAATACCAATAAGATTTCCGGTTTATTCTAAGATATTTTAATGAAAAACCATTTAGAGTAAATGGAAATTTAAATTGGATAACTGATATTATTTATACCGAGGTTTTATTTAAATTAAGGATTAAGAGACATTTTTGGATACTCTCTATTTTTGGACCCATTGGTAAGAAATTAAGTTTTAAATATTTTGTTTATATAGAAGGAAAAATAGAGAAAAGATTTAGTTAGTAAGAAAAAGAAGAAAAGGGAAAGGAAGAGAAGAATAAGGAGAGAAAAACCCTAAAGCTTCAAATTCATCATTCTCAATCATCTGTCTGTCGAATCGACTCATTTCTTCCTTCAATCTTCATCTCTCGAGGTGGGTTCATAGTTAGATACTTTTGTTTTAGTTTTTGGTTGAGTTTTGAAGTTTATGAGTTTAGGGTTTTTGGTAGAAATCTTGAAAACAAATGATTTAAACGGTTAAAAACTCGATTAAACCTAACTATGTTGCTCACATTATGCCTATGAATATGTTTAGTGTGGGTTTCCTATGTTGGTTGGTGTTTTGGATGATTTTGGCATGGAATGATAAGTTTCCCAAAAGCTGTGTTTTCTAGAAAACGCAGAGCTCGCTCAGCGAGCAGTGAAATTCTGCAGATGAATTATTGATCTGGTATAGCTCGCTCAGCGAGAAGGAGCTCACTCAGTGAGAAATGCAGGAGGTTCCTCGCTCAGCGAGACCTGGAAGTTTCAATTTTGCTTTTAATTCATAACTTTTGATCCAGGCATCCGATTTTAGTGTTCCACATATCAAATCGAAGTTAAAAATATTTACAAATTGATGATGCCAAAAGATGCTATTTTTACCCAACTTTTTCCCGACTTTTACCGACTTTTTCAAATGACCAAAACCTTGTTAAATTGGAAAGTGTGAGTTAATGGAAATAAAGAAGGTACAACTTGTGAGGTGTCTAGGTTCCCTTGAGCTAAAGTGAATCATGAATTATGTATTGTTTTAAGGTCCTCCGTAAAGTCTTGATTAAGTCTCTTCACCGTTACCTTGTGTTTTTCAAGAGCAACCGTAAGGACTTGAGGTACCGGTTGATTACATGCGGATTGTGGTTTGATGAGTGTAAGTCACAAGTCCTCCGTGTCTTGAGTAAGCCTTAAGGTGGGTTGCCCTTAGTCCCATGTGAAGCATCCGTAAAGACTTGAGGCGAGTGATATATTAGTTATGTGTTAATCTTGAGTAAGTCTTGGGGTGGGTTACCTCTAGTCCCACTGGAAGCATCCGTAAAGATTGAAGAGAGTGAGATGTTGAATCCTCCGTAAGGTCTTGAGTAAGCCTTGAGGTGGGTTGTCCTTAGTCCCACGAGAAGCATCCGTAAGGACTTGAGGTAGACATTTCTCTTATTGTATATTGAGATCATGTGTGGACCTTAGTTCCCCTTTGTTATCGGTCCTTGTGTGAGATGGTTTGTGGAAACTTGTGAGATTTATTTAGGAACAAACCCTTAGAGCCGAGAGAACTCTAAGATAGGGAACTCACTGAAATGTTTTATCTCACCCCATGTTGATGTTGTTATTTTAGGTACTTCAGGTTCCGCAAAGGGTAAATATAAGGTGATTTGATTATCTTTACTTGTTTGATGGCTTTGTCTTCCGCTGTGGACTTTTGAAATCTTCGGATCTAGTTCTTAGACTTTTGTATTCTCTTTGAACATCTTGTATAATTTATGGCCTTGTTTTAGTACCTTATGTTGTAGTGGCTATACTTATGCATTGTGTTGCTAAGAACTTGTGTATTTCAATACCAAAATTTTATTTTATATATGAAAAATATGCTTTGAAGTATGTCTTTTTTATATGGGTATTACAGTTGGTATTAGAGCAGGTCGTATCCTCGACCTAGCCTTGGAATATTATAAGTGTTTCCTTTCCGTTCATACACGTAATATCACTGTAGGACTAAATGTTATGTTTATGGTATTGAGCCTGATCAACTTAATCCTGTTTTGATGACATTTAGGGATATGGTTGGTAGGCGTGGAACATGTGGTCGTCCTAGTGTCACTCCTCCTAGTAAAGATCAAATGGGTGGTGACGGGAATGCTCCTATGTTCCAATTCATGCAACAGATGTAGAAGCAACATCAATTCATGCAGGAGATGATGCACCAAATGAATGGGGGTCTTCATCCTCATGTGGTTGCTCTTGGAGCTGGTGGTGGAACCTTCCGGGATTTCTTCCGCATGAATCCCCAGGAGTTCCATGGTGTTTTGGACCCAGTGAAGGCACATGAGTGGGTAGCAGGAATGAAGCGGATCTTCCAAATCATGGTTTGTGGGGAAGAGGATAAGGTGACCTTTGCGTCACATCTGTTGAAAGGTCCTGCTGCTAGGTGGTGGGAGAGTGCTTCAAACCTGATGATGGTACAAGGAATTTCAAGAGTGTAGCATCAATTTAAGACAATTTTTATGGATAAATATTTTCCGAGTTCCTTGAGAATTCAAAAGGAGTTTGAGTTTCAACAATTAAGGCAAGGGAGCATGACTGTGGCCAGTTATGCTAAGAAGTTTGAGAACATGGCGGCCTACTCTAGGCAGGCTATGTGTGCCCCTGATGAAAGGTGGAAAATTGATCAGTTCTTGTTTGGATTAAGGGTCGAAATCTCGCATAGTGTCTCGCAACGGGAATTCACTACCTATTCCGAGATGTTGAGGCAATGCTATGTTGCCAAACATAGTGTGAGGAAAGTGAAAACAGAAGCCAGTGCTGGGAGAGAGGTTCAAGGTGAGCGGGGAAGAGCCAATCAATCCTTTAGGCCGAGGCCTCAACCCTTCAAAGGGAAACAGGTGTCGAGTCCTAGATCTAGTGCTCCTCCGTAGGTGTCACAAGAACCATTTTGGAAGGTGTGAGCATAATGGTGTGATTTGTTACTATTGTCAGAAGGAAGGACATGTTTCTAGGGATTGTCCACAGAGAAAGAATCAGATTCAAGGGAGAGTGTATATTATGGATGCTAGAAAGACGAAAGGCGACAATTCTCTAATTGCGGGTAATTATCTTGTTAATGACATTCCTTGTCTTGTTTTATTTGATTGTGGAGCTACACATTCTTTTGTATCTTCTAGTTTTGTAAAGAGACTCGGATTAAGAGTTTTTCCCTTGTTTCCTCCTATTGTGGTTACTACCGCTATGGACGAAACCGTAGAAACACCCCTTATGTGTGAAAGTTGTAACTTGTTTGTGAACAGTAGAACCTTCCAGGTAGATCTTATTTGCTTACCCCTCAAGAAGGTTGATGTCATTTTGTGAATGGACTGGTTGTCTACGAATTCTGTGTTTATTGGATGCAAAGAAAAGTTGATCCTTATTCCATCCGTAGAAGCCCCTCCGAAGGATGTGCTGACAACAATATTTGAAGGTACGATTGGAATGGTAAAAAATTTATTTGAGAATGAGAAGTCTGTTTTATTGGTCCTTACTAAGGAAGAGAGTAATGGTCCGCAAATTCTGAATATTCATATAGTTTGTGAGTTCCCCAATGTTTTCCCCGAGGATGTCACTTCCTTACCTTCGGTAAGAGAAGTTGAATTCTCAGTTGACCTGATACCGAGGAAGGCTCCTATATCCGTTTCCCATTATCGTATGGCACCACTCGAGTTAAAAGAATTGAAGGATCAACTAGAGGATTTGATGGAAAATCATTTTGTGAGACCAAGTGTTTCACCGTGGGGAGCTCCTGTTTTGTTGGTAAAGAAGAAGGACAGTGGTATGCGAATGTGTATTGATTACCGTAAGTTAAACAAGGTTACTATCAAAAATAAGTATCTCTTGCCGAGGATAGACGATCTCTTAGATCAATTGAAATGAGCTTGTGTGTTCTCGAAGATTGATTTGAGATCAGGTTATCACCAAATCCGTGTGAAGAGTTCTGATGTGCCAAAGACCGCGTTCTGAACCCGTTACGGTCATTACGAATTCCTAGTGATGCCTTTCGGTGTGACAAATGCTCCAACTGTTTTCATGGACTACATGAACCAGATATTTCAAGCTTACTTGGATCAATTTGTAGTGATCTTTATTGATGATATCCTTATTTATTCTCGTACTCCCCAAGAGCACGGAGAACACCTAAGAATTGTTCTAACGATACTGCAAGAGAAGCAACTTTTTTCTAAGTTTAGTAAGTGGGAGTTTTGGATGTCGGAATTTAAGTTTCTTGGACATGTTATATCTCAGGGAGGTGTAGCGGTGGATCCGTCAAAGATTGAAGCTGTGATTAATTGGGAGAGACCAATGAATGCTTCAGAAGTGAGAAGTTTCTTAGGCTTGGCTGGTTACTACAGAAGGTTCATTGAAGGTTTTTCTTAGTTGGCATTACCATTGAATAAGCTTACTAGAAAGGATTTTGCTTACGAATGGGATTCTGGTTGCGAGCAAAGTTTCAGGTATTTGAAAGAAAGATTGACTACTGCTCCAATGTTGGTTATTACCGATCCTGATAAATCTTATGAAGTGTTTTGCGATGCTTCCAAGATGGGGTTAGGAGGTGTTCTTATGCAAGAAGGTCAAGTTGTTCCATATGCTTCTCGACAATTAAAATTTCATGAGAAGAATTATCTGACTCATGATTTGGAACTAGCGACCTTGGTTTTTACTCTAAAGGTGTGGAGGCATTACCTGTATGGTGTGCATTTTGAGATGTTTAGAGACCATAAGAGTTTGAAGTATATCTTTGATCAGAAGGAATTAAATATGAGACAAAGAAGGTGGATGGAATATTTGAAGGATTATGATTTGGATTTGAAGTACCATTCAGGTAAAGCGAACAAAGTGGCAAATGCTTTAAGCCATAAGGTGATTCATGGTGCCGAATTAATGATGTTGGAATATGCATTGCTGGAAAAGTTTCGAGATCTTAATCTACAATTTTTATGGACTCCGAACGGTGTAATGATGGGAAATATAAATATTGATTCTACCTTGAGGAATGAGATTCTACAAGCATAAGTTTTAGATGAGAATTTGCAAGAGATGTTATCCCAACCGAGATTTATAAGGGCGTTAGACGAGGTCATCCTATTTAACCAAAGGATTTGCATTCCGAGCAATGATGTATTAAAGAGAAATATTTTGGAGGAAGCTCATAAGGGTACTTTTACGATACATCTGGGTTCTTCGAAGATATATCAAGATTTGAAGAAAGAGTATTGGTGGTCTGATATGAAAAAGGATGTCGCGGTGTTCGTGTCCGAATGTGCGGTGTGCCAACAAGTAAAGATCGAGCACCAAAGACCAGGTGGGTTGTTACAACCTTTGGATGTCCCAGTTTGTAAGTGGGATAGTATCTCTATGGATTTTGCAGTGGGGTTGCCAATTACTAAAGGTAGTTATGATTCTATTTGGGTAATTGTGGATCGACTAACGGAATTTGCGCATTTCTTAGCCGTTTAGACTACGTACAAGGCAAGTTATCTTGCAAAGTTATTTATTTCTGAGATTGTAAGGTTGCACGGTATACCGTCTAATATTGTGTCAGATAGGGATCTAAAGTTTACTTTGAGGTTTTGGAAAGTGTTCCAACAAGCTATGGGTACGAATTTACGTTTGAGTACTTCTAATCATCCTCAAACGGATGGTCAGATGGAGCGTACAATTCAAACGATGGAAGACATGTTAAGAGCGTATGTGTTGGAAAGTAAAGGAAGTTGGAAAGAACTTTTACCTTTGATAGAGTTCTCCTACAATAATAGTTACCATGCGAGCATTGGTATGGCTCCGTATGAGGCTTATATGGAAGAAAATGTAGAACACCATTGTGTTGGTCGGAAGTGGGCGAAGACAGAATTTTGGGACCCGAAGTTATTCAAGAGACTACGGAAAAGATTTGAATGATTCAAGAGAAAATTAAGCAAGCCCAAGATCTTCAAAAGAGTTATGCTGACAATCGAAGGAGGCCTTTGGTGTTTGAGGAAGGTGATCATGTCTACTTGAAAGTTACTCCGAGATTGAGGTTGAAAGGACCGTTCAAGTCGCGCAAGCTAAGTCTGAGATACGTAGGACCGTATCAGATATTAGAAAGGATTGGTGAAGTTGCTTATAGATTAGCCTTACCACCCTCTCTGTCAGAAATGCATGATGTTTTCCATGTATCTCAACTTCGTAAGTTTGTTCCTGATCCTCTTCAGCCTATTTTTCCAGATTCTATCGAGATAGAAATGGATTTAACTTTCGAACCCCAACCGAGCCGTGTTGTTGGAAGAGAAACGAAGGTACTAAGAAACAAAGAGATCCCACTTGTTAAAGTACAATGGGATATGACGCATCCGGGAGATGCTACGTGGGAATTGGAATCGAAGATGCGGGAGGTGTATCCGCACCTATTCAGGTAATCTTTTAAATTCGAGGACGAATTTCTATTTAAGGGGGGGGGGGGGGGGGGGAGGATGTAACACCCTGTAATTTATTTAACTCTCTGAATAATATTATTTAATACCAATAAGACTTTCGGTTTATTCTAAGAAATTTTAATGAAAAACCATTTAGAGTAAATGGAAATTTAAATTGGATAACTGATATTATTTATGTCGGGGTTTTATTTAAATTAAGGATTAAGAGACATTTTTGGATACTCTATATTTTTGGACCCATTGGTAAGAAATTAAGTTTTATATATTTTGTTTATATAGAAGGAAAAATAGAGAAAAGAGTTAGTTAGTAAGAAAAAGAAGAAAAAGGAAAGGAAGAGAAGAAGAATGAGAGAAAACCCCTAAAGCTTCAAATTCATCATTCTCAATCATCCGCCCGTCGAATTGACTCATTTCTTCCGTCAATCTTCATCTCTCGAGGTGGGTTCATAGTTAGATACTTTTGTTTTAGTTATTGGTTGAGTTTTGAAGTTTATGAGTTTAGGGTTTTTGGTAGAAATCTTGAAAACAAATGATTTAAATGGTTAAAAACTTGATTAAACCTAACTATGTTGCTCACATTATGCCTATGAATATGTTTAGTGTGGTTTTCCTATATTGGTTGGTGTTTTGGATGATTTTGGCATGGAATGATAAGTTTCCCGTAAGCTGTGTTTTCTGGAAAACGCAGAGCTCGCTCAACGAGCAGTGAAATTCTGCGTATCGAATCGAAGCTAAAAATATTTACAAATTGATGATTCCAAAAGACGCTATTTTACCTGACTTTTACCGAATTTTTCAAATGACCAAAACCTTATTAAATTGGAAAGTGTGAGTTAATGGAAATAAAGAAGGTACGACTTGTGAGGTGTCTAGGTTCCCTTAAGCTAAAGTGAATCATGAATTATATATTGTTTTAAGGTCCTCCGTAAAGTCTTGATTAAGTCTCTTCGCTGTTACCTTGTGTTTTGCAAGAGCATCCATAAGGACTTGAGGTACCGATTGATTACATGTGGATTGTGGTTTGATGAGTGTAAGTCATAAGTCCTCTGTAAGGTCTTGAGTAAGCCTTGAGGTGGGTTGCCCTTAGTCCCACATGAAGCATCCGTAAAGACTTGAGGCAAGTGCTATACTAGTTATGTGTTAATCTTGAGTAAGTCTTGGGGTGGGTTACCTTTAGTCCCACGGGAAGCATCCGTAAAGATTGAAGAGAGTGTGATGTTGAATCCTCCGTAAGGTCTTGAGTAAGCCTTGAGGTGGGTTGTCCTTAGTCCCACGAGAAGCATCCGTAAGGACTTGAGGTAGACGTTTCTCTTATTGTATATTGAGATCATGTATGGACCTTAGTTCCCTTTTGTTATCGGTCCTTGTGTGAGATGGTTTGTGGAAACTTGTGAGATTTATTTAGGAACAAACCCTTAGAGCCGAGAGAACTCTAAGATAGGGAACTCACTGAGATGTTTTATCTCACCCCATGTTGATGTTGTTATTTCAGGTACTTCAGCTTCCGCAAAGGGTAAAGATAAGGCGATTTGATTATCTTTACTTGTTTGATAGTTTTGTCTTCCGCTGTGGACTTTTGAGATCTTCGGATCTAGTTCTTAGACTTTTGTATTCTCTTTGAACATCTTGTATAATTTATGGCCTTATTTTAGTATCTTATGTTGTAGTGGCTATACTTATGCAATGTGTTGCTAAGAACTTGTGTATTTTAATACCAAACTTGATTTTATATATGAAAAATATGCTTTGAAGTATGTCTTTTATATATGGGTATTACATGGACAATATGACCAACTTGAAGTATCGCTCCAAGTAGTATTGTTCATCCCTAGCAAGCCACTTTATAATTCCTTTGTCCTCTTTAGAAGAAGCCTCCAATTGTTGTAGATATTCCTCCACATAAGTACTCCAAGCTTCTAAATCATCATATGCCCCACGAAGAACTCCCATATCCCTTTCAAGTGCTTCCACTTTCTTTTCTACCCTTCCTTTTAGCATGATGGCATCTAAAGTTTGACTCCTAGCCTTCTGAAGTGAATCAACCAACCCTTGAACTTCAACTTCCAAAGCTTGAATACAAATTTCAAATCCTTACTTTGTTTTCCTTTGAGTTGAACTCATCCAAGTATCCCTTCATTCATTCCTTTGGTGCCAAGCTTTATCCACTACCAATTTATGATCCCTAAGGCTTGAATTTACTGTATCAAGATTTGTGTGAGCTCCTTCTTTCTTTTCCTCCTCCATTTTGACTATCCCTTCAACAACCCTTAATTGTTCTTTTGTATCCCAGAGGTCTAAACCAAGTTAATTCTTTTCATTCACAATTTGATAGAACTTAGTTTACCACTCTTCTTTTTCCCCTTGCAATTTTAGAACAATTTCCTTGAGTTTTTCCTGTTCTTCCATGGAGATCATAGTTGGTGAAGAAGTCATTGGTTCAACTAGGCTTTTTACTATGAAGGGTAGTTTTACTACTTCCACCCTCTCCTTCATCCATTGCTCATATGACACCACTGAGTCTTCTCTTGGACTTTTAAGACTACCTTTTCCCTTGATGCATTACCCTCATGCTTGAATGATCCTTATAACTAGTGGATGTTCTGATGTCACCTTTTGTAAGACAAAACCCTTCAACAATTGATCCTCAGGTTTGTAGGCCAAAGTATGCCCTAGTTGTCTCATCACTAATATCAGGTTGTAGTTTATGCATCCCTTTGACCCTATGAGTGGTACATTAGGAAAGTCACCACAACTTAAGATAACATCCTTACAATTTAGAATTTGAGGAGATCATATGATGTTAGTATCCGTGCAAGAATCCAAGTATTGAGACCAATCATCCCTTTTTAAGTTCTTTAGGTCAGTCATATCCTTCACTAGGTGTGAACACATCCATTGATATAGTAAAGAAGCACAACATAACATAGTCATTTTCCTTTTTTGATGCACTTGATGGAGCGTAAAGTACTAATCCACCAAGAGAGCTGGTATAGGGTCTTCTCCCCTAATAGTTACTGCCAAGAACATGCTGATGGAGGTGATGTCCATAAAATTTAGAGCGCTTGGAAATAATATTAACCCAAAAATAAGGAGTACCAAGATATTATCCATTGCTTCCCAATCCTTAAATTTTGCATAGTTCATAGCCCTATTTTCCCAATATTTCTTGGTGAAACCATGATACCCGTCCAATTCCTTCAAGTTTTCCTTTAAGTTCAACTCAGATAGGCGGAGACATTCAACAATTTCCTTTAGTGAAGGACATAGCCTTATAGTTTTGAAGACACCTTTGTTGCCTTTAGAATAATCCAAAATCTTGTAAAATTCTTCAAGGGTAGGAGCCAGCTAGAAGTTTTGGAATTGAAAACACCTTAACTCAGGGTCATAGTATTGGGCCAAAGTTGTTATCCCTTCATCCTGGACTAGAGTAGTTATGAGGTCCAAAATATTCCCATGCTTATGAATCAAGGATCTCCTTCTGTCTTTGGGTATTTTTTGCATAATATTCTTTTAGAAATCCTATACCAGAGCTTCTTACCTTAATTGTAATCCTTCTTTTCTTATCGGTTTCCATTTCTCTTAACTTTGCTTTTGCTGTAAAAACGAAATGTTTCAAGACCCCTCAATGCAAAATATGAAATTACAATTTTCATGAATGAATGACATGATGATAATATGTTTGTTTTTATTTTTGGTAGGGTTACCTGCAAGTATTACCTAGGTTGGGTGGATTCCCCAGATTAAGTTGGTTCTAGATGTTTACTATCCAATCCCCTCACATGTAGGATCTATGGTGTTAATAAGCCGTAGAATAAGGATTATACCCTTGTTTTACCCTGATAATGAGGATGCCTTCTTAGGGTAATCCTTCGGGATAACTCACAGTCTAGGTAGGAACCTTGTAACAACCCTTTGGGGTTGAGTACACCAAGTCACTGATAGTTGGTTAGGTATCTAGGTTCTTGGAGTCACAGACCATATCCAAATTGTAATGCCCTATTTATTTAATTAATTATTTAATTAAATATTTTCGCATTATGTTTGTTAGATTGAATTATCGAAGTTGTATAAAAGTTGGTTTAAGTTGTGTTGTTGTTAGTTGGATTAAATTATTTGATTAAGTTGTAGAAATAGTGTTGGAATGATACTATTATTATTAGTGGGCTTACTTATGGTTAGAAGTAATAAGTGTGGGAGTGTATAAATTAGGCCCAATGGGAATTATATAAGTAATAGAATTTTCAGATTAATTGGAATAAATAAGAGAATTAGGTTATCAGTAAAATAGAAAGAAGTTTTTGGGAGAATTACGTGAAGTTGCAGAGAAGGGGAAAGAGGCAAAGGCTTTCAATCGGAGAGTTAGAGAAATCTTCAATCCAAGTTAAGGGTGGGGTTCTGACTCTATAATTGAGATTTGTGATGAATAATATGTGGGATTGGATTTATAGAATTGCATTTGTATATGTAGAAGTGCTTTTGGGTATTTTTCTGTGTATGTTTGATTATGTAGTTGATACATAAAAGTGAAAATTGGTTGATGTTATGGAGTTAGTCGTAGAAATATTGATGTAATTGAGTATAAAATTCTTAATTATTGTGTACTGGGACGACTGGAATATTGGTCTGAGATTGAACTGTAGGAAAACACAGAGGACGGAGAAGAAGAACATGAAAAATTGAGTTGGGACGACCGTCCAATTTTTGTGACGAACGTCACCTGGCTGTGACAACTGTCCGGCTGGTGTGTTGACCGTCACACAGTGTGATGAGCGTCATGTCATTTTTACGACCGTCACGCCCTTTTTCTGTGATGAGGGCCTTTCCTTTCTGTTTGTTTGTCTGCTAAGTGAAACACGTATACCTTTACTTTCCCAGAAACAGAATGATACAAGAATCACATTAGTTTTATAAGTAGCAGTAGTAATAATATTTATTTGACATGAATTATTTGAATAGCATTAACATTTATAAACTAGTAGCAGTACTAGTCGTAATTAAAATGTAAAATTTAGAAGTAGTAGTAATAATTAATATGTGGCAGGCAGAATTTCACTAGCAGTGAGGTAGTATCTTAGTAGTAGGTTTTGGAAATTTGTTTACTGACAGTGTAGCATGAAGTTAACAAAGGTATAATAAAGACCTTAGCGCGAAGTATGAATAACAAAATTTTAGCAGAAGAATAATTATTCGGTTTTGGTAGTATTTTCCGAATAATTGCGAGGAGCGGTTGTAATATAATTTGGTTGGTACATAGTATGATAAAAGTTGTTGTGATATGATCGTGATTAAGTTATGAAGTTGTTGGTATGAATTTTGTTGAATTTCCCTTATTAGTGGCAAAAATTAAGTGTTAGGCCTATGGCCAATATTGATTTGGTGTTGTGTGATTACATAACTATTATTGTTGTATTCTGACATTCATGTTGAGTCGCATACATAACATATCAAGTTGGAGCTGCTGCTCGGTAAGTTGGCTTGGATTGCCAAACTTAAGTTGAAGGCTTATGCCTTGTTGACGCCTTTATTAATTGGCATATTTCTAAGTTGGGAGTTATGCTCCAATGGTACCACATGCATGTGCATATTACAAGTCACATTTCAAGTTGCATAATTATGTTGTTGTTTTGTGACTTGTGTTGATTGATGATTGGTTGTAAGTTGTGAAGTGGTGATTTTATATAATCTGATTTAATATATTGTTTATCATATATTCAATTATATGGTTTGATATCTCACCCCTTCAGTTCGAATGTTACCTCTACGTGGGTAAAGTGCAGGTAATCCAGAGTGAAGGTTGTCTACCTTCATTAGTTCGAGTCGGTGTCGTCGCTCTGATACGTAGCACTCGGGGGGATGAACGCATGTTTTCTTTAGTGTTGGCTTTTATTATGTTGATGAATTTTAAGTTGTTTTCATTAAAGACTTGTTGTTTTAAAGTTGTTTTGAATTGGACATGAGGTTATGTTATTTCAAGTTGAATTTTGTGAATTTTTTGCATAGTAATGGAAGTTGTTTTATTTTTAAATACTAATCTGGTTGTTATCGATTCACCAGAAATTATGTATTATGTATCTGAACTATAGGTGATAGAATGTCATTGTTTAAGTCGAAAGTGTAGCATTCCATTAGTTTGTTAGAAATTTTGTAACTCTGATTTTATTATTATTTTCCCGGTAGAAATGGGGTGTTACATTAGTGGTACAGATCAGGTCAGCCCGTCCGACCAAGTTGTTGAGTCTTATTTGTTTAACAATTGAGTATTGTTAACTAGTTCTAACTTTTTTTTTATGTTGTAGTGATAAGTTGAGATGGATGGAAGGAACGATGCTGCAATGGTTGTTGCTCTGCAAGTAATGGCTAAGGATGTGCATAATCTACCAAATGATGATGAGAATTCTAGATCTCGTAGTTTGGAGACTTTTCAGAGGGAGAATTTTCCTACCTTCAAGGGTAAGTATGATCCTGGTGTAGCTTTTGATTGGTTGAAAGAGATAGATAGAATCTTTTGTGTGATGGACTGTACTCCAGCGCAGAAGGTTCAGTATGAGACTCTGTGTTGATTATAGACAATTGAATAAAGTGACGATTAAGAACAAGTATTTGCTTTCGAGAATAGATGACTTGATGGATCAATTAGTATGTTCTTGTATGTTTATCAAGATTGATTTGAGGTCGGGCTATCATCAAATTAAAGTGAAAGATGAGGATATTTAGAAGATGGCGTTCAGAACACGTTATGGACATTATGATTATTCGGTGATGCCTTTCGGTGTTACTAATGTGCCAGGAGTATTAATGGAACACAAGAAACTTATCTTTCATACCTATTTGGATCGTTTTATGGTGGTGTTCATTGATGATATATTGATTTACTCTAAGTTGGAAGAGAAGCATGCAGAGCACTTAAAACTAGTACTACAAGTTCTGAAAGAGAAGTTATATGCAAAGTTGTCAAAGTGTGAATTTTGGTTGAAGGGGGTTAGTTTTCTTGGTAATTGTTGTAGATCCATCTAAAGTAGATGATGTGTTGCAATGGGAAACTCCAAAGTCAGTTATCGAGAATATAAGCTTTTTGGGGCTAGTTGGTTATTAGAGGAGGTTTATCGAAGGTTTTTCTAAGTTGGCACTTTCGTTGAATAAGTTGACTTGTAAAATTAGAGCTTTTATGTGGGATGTTTAATGTGAAGAAAGTTTTACATAATTGAAGAAGAGATTGACGTAGACTCCAATTTTGACATTACTGAATTCAGGAGAACCTTTTGTGGTATACTGTGATGCTTCTAAAATGGGTTTGGGAGGTGTGCTTATGCAGAATAATAAGGTAGTTGCTTATGCGTCAAGGCAGTTGAGAACTAATGAAAAGAACTATCCTACACATGATTTAGAGCTTGCTGCGGTTGTTTTTGAACTGAAAAATTTGGAGACATTATCTTTATGGTTCTATATTTGAAGTGTTTAGTGACCATACGAGTTTAAAGTATTTGTTTGATTAGAAAGAGTTGAATATGAGACAACGAAGGTGGTTAGAATTATTAAAATATTATGATTTTGGTTTGAATTATTGTCCAGGTAAAGCTAATGTTATAGTTGATGCTTTAAGTCAGAAAACCTTGCATATGTCGGCAATGATGGTTAAATAGTTGGAACTAATTGAACATTTCAGGGATATGAGTTTAGTTTGCGAAATGACACCGCAGAGTGTTAATTTGGGAATGTTGAAGATTAATAATGATTTTCTAGACAGTATCAAAGAGGCTCAAAAGTTAGACGGGAAATTAGTAGATTCGATGGTAGGAATCGATCAGTCTGAGAATAATGATTTCAAGTTAGACGCGCATGTGTGATGAGATTCCATAATCGATTTTTCATTCCCGATGATGCAAAGATGAAGAAAGTGATTCTCGAGGAAAGTCATAGGAGTAAGTTGAGTATTCATCCGGGCGCTACAAAAATGTATCAAGATTTAAAGAATTTATTTTGGTGGCCTTGGGATGAAGCGCGATGTAGCACGGTTTGTGTATGCATGTTTAACTTGTCAGAAGCCGAAAGTTGAACATCAGAAGCCTGCAGTGTTGATGCAACCGTTAGAAGTTCCATAATGGAAATGGGATAACATTTCAATGGACTTTGTGACGGGGTTACCTAATACTTCAAGGGGACATGATTCTATTTGGGTGGTTGTTGATAGGCTTACGAAGTCGACTCATTTTATCCCTATTAACATCAGTTTTCCGATATCAAAGTTGACGTAGATTTTTCTAGCGTGATTGTAAAGTTGCATGGTGTTCCTTTGTGTATTGTGTTGGATAGAGATCTGAGGTTTACTTTTGATTTTTGGAAGAGTTTGCAAGAGTTTGCAATTAGGTTATCAGTAAAATAGAAAGAAGTTTTTGGGAGAAGTACGTGAAGTTGCAGAGAATGGGAAAGAGGCAAAGGCTTCCAATCGGAGAATTAGAGTAACCTTCAATCCAATGTAAGGGTGGGGTTCTGAATCTATATTTGGGATTTATGATGAATAATATGTGGGATTGGATTTATAGAATTGCTTTTGTATATGTAGAAGTGCTTTTTGGTATATTTTATATGTATGTTTGATTATGTAGTTGATTATGTATGTCTAATTTACCACATCCAACCATAATATCTACCAGCTTCACATCTAACTTCTGAGCCTCTTTGATATTATCCAGAAAATCATTATTAATCTTAAGCATACCCAACTTTACACTCTGAAATGTTACTTCGCAAACTAAACTCATATGACGAAACTTCTCAATTAATTCTAATTCCTTAATCATCATTGCTGACATATGCAAAGTCTTACGACTTAAAGCATCAACTATAACATTAGCTTTACCCGGATGGTAATTCAAACCAAAATCATAATCTTTCAACAATTACAACCATCTGCGTTGCCTCATATTCAATTCTTTTTTATCAAACAGATGCTTCAGACTCTTATGATCTCTAAACACTTCAAATCTGGAACCATACAGATAGTGTCTCCAAATCTTCAACACAAAAACTACTACAACAAGTTCTAAATTGTGCGTAGGATAATTCTTTTCATGCACTCGCAAATGTCTCGATGCATACGCAATAACCTTATTATTCTGCATAAGCACTCCTCCTAAACCCATCAACGAAGCATCACAATACACCACAAAAAATTCATCTGGATTAGGTCATGTCAAAATCGTAGCCGACGTCAACCTCTTCTTCAACTCTGTAAAACTCTCTTTGCAATGAATATCCCAAACAAAAGCCTTACTTTTGCAAGTCAACATAGTCAATGGAAGTGCCAATTTAGAAAATCCTTCAATAAATCTTTTATAATAACCAGCTAACCCCAAAAAAGCTCATAATCTCAGTAGCCGATCTTGGAGTTTCCTATTGTAACACAACTTCTACTTTAGAAGGATCTACTGAAATACCACTACCTGAAATCACATGACCAAGAAAACTGACTTCTTTAACCAAAATTCACACTTAGACAACTTCACATATAACTTCTTCTCTCTTAAAACTTCCAGCACAGTCTTCAAATGCTCTTTATGTTCATCTTCTGACTTAAAGTAAATCAGAATATCATCAATGAACACAACCACGAAACGATCCAGATACGTATGAAAAATATGATTCATGTATTCCATGAATACTCCTGGAGCATTAGTCACACCGAAAGGCATCACTGAATACTCGTAATGTCCATATCTCGTTCTGAATGCAGTCTTCTGAATATCCTCATCTTTCACTTTGATCTGATGATAACCTGATCTTAAATCTATCTTGCTGAATACATAAGCACCCACCAACTGATCCATCAAATCATCAATCCTCGGAAGCATATACTTATTCTTGATCATAACTTTATTCAGATACCTATAATCTACACAAAGTCTCATACTTCCATCTTTCTTCTTTACTAACAACACTGGAGCTCCCCACGACGATACACTTGGTCTCACAAACTTCTTCTCGAGCAATTCTTCTAACTGCTTCTTCAGTTCTGACAATTCAGATGCATACATCTTATACGGTTCCATAGAAACATGTCTAGTACCAGGTACAAGATCAATCATAAACTCGACCTCTCTTTCTGATGGCACGTCAGGAATCTCATCGGGAAAAACTTCAGGAAGATCACTTACTACTTGTAGTTCCTCAATATTAGCTTTGCTTTCAATAGACAATGTTTCCATCAATGAAAACATCTGAGCTTCTTCCTTCACCAATTTCTGCAACTCTCTGAAAGACAACAATTCAACTCCTTCCTCCTCGGGAGTGGAAAACCTCACCGACTTACGATAACAGTTTATATGAACATAGTTATACTCTAACCAGTTCATACCTAGGATTACATCCATCCCAGTCAATTGCAGACAAACCAAATCGACCAAGAAATCCCTATCGAAGATCGACAAAGGACATTTCAAACACATGAGAGAAGTAGTTACTGATCCCAAAGCCGGAATCTCGACGATTAATTCTCTATTCATAACAGACAACTTAAGACCTAATCTTTTAACGCAATCAGCGAATACAAAACAATGTGTTGCACACGTATCAATAATAGTAATTAAAGGAATACTATTAATGAAACATGTACCTCTAATAAGCCTGTCCTCGCTAGCGTTCTGAGTTCTTTCCAAAGCGAATACTTTTTCCGTCTAAGCTTTCTTCGGCTTCTGACACTTGCTACCAATGTGTCCCTCTTTGTCGCAATTAAAACAGACTACCTCTTTATACTTACAATAATTTGTTGTATGCCCAATTTGCCACATCGTAAACATCTGTTAACTTCGGCAGTACAAACGTTGCTCTTGTGTCCAACTTGACCACACTTAAAACAAAAAATACCAGCAGGAGCATCTCCCCACTAGTTCTCTAACCCAAAGAAATCTTCTGCTTACCCTTGTCAGATGAAGTATCATAAGGCTTGCCACGATTCTATTGGTGCTTACATCTTCTATCATTCACAATCTTGTAATGAGCATTACTATCTTCCTCGAAAATCCTGCAACTCTCAACCAGATCAGAAAGCACTCAAATCTTCTGGTACCCGACAACCTTTTTAACTTCAGAGCGCAATCCATTCTCAAACTTGATGCACTTAGAGAATTCTTCCCCAGCTCCATCATAATGCGGATAAAACTTAGACAATTCAGTGAACTTTGCAGCATAGTCAGTCACTGACATATTCCCATGCTTCAGTTCAAGGAATTCAACTTCCTTCTTACCGCGAACATCTTCAGGATAATACTTCCTCAAAAACTCTGCGGAAAACAACCCAAGTGACCTCTTCACTTGTCGCTTCCAATATTACACGAGTCTCTAGCCACCAATCGTCAGCCTCAAGCGCTAACATATGCGTACCATAGTGAACCTTTTGTGCTACCATACAATCCATCACTTGGAAGATTCTTTCAATCTCCTTAAACCACTCCAATGTTGCATCAGGGTCATACTTACCCTTAAACGTAGGCAGATTCTCCCTCTGAAATGTTTCCAAACTACGAGATCCCTCATTCTCGCCAGCATTAGGTAGGTTCTGCACAGCTTGTGCCATTTCTTGCATTGCAGCAACCATAGTAGTGTCGTTTCTTCCGGCCATCACAACTAAACACTACAACAAGAACAAAGATCAGTGCAAAAATAACAATACTCGATTATTAACCTCTACAACTCAATAACACGACCGGACAGATCAACCTGCTCTGATACCACTAATGTAACACCCCATTCTACCCTCAATTAATTATAAATAAATCAGAGTTCAACAAAAACGGGGCATCACATTTTCTTCTTTTAAATCATACATCACGTACACCTCAAGTAATAAACCAAGTCTTTATTATGCAGTGGAATTCATTAAATTCATAAACATATCATCTTTAAAAATTCAACTTCATAATAACTCATCAAAATCCAAACCATCTTCTTAAATGAAACATCTTTAATTAACTAAAACAAAACAAAAGTTCAATTAAAATCAAGCATTCGTTAATCCCCCTGAAGTGTTACATATCAGAGCGACCACGACTCAAACCATCTACAGACTTTTCACTACTCAGGGTCACCTGCACGTTACCAACAGAGGGTAACATTCAACAGAAAGGGGTGAGATATCGAAAATTATAAACAGGATACAATAATCAACATATATAGTTAAAGTCATTCAATCACCCATTCACATCATTGTAAACACCCCAAATTTGCCCTCACCAAGTTCATACCATGGTTTGTGATCTTTTTCATTTGCATTAGTTCAATCACATCATATCATGTTGCATTTTTGCTTCACTGCATTAGTTTAAGTTCATCTGCATCTAGGGTTTGTGATCTGAGCAACCAAGGATTCATATGAGCCACACAAAAGGTCTTCAATCATCTCAAGAGGGTCCATGTATGTTCAATCATCATATTTTATCCTCCAAAGATCAAGGAAGTCAAAAAATCACAAGAACTGGCAAAACATGGAAGCTGAGCTAGGGTTTAACTGCACAGATGACCTAAAATTAGGGTTTTGGTTTCAGAGGCCATAACTCCAAATTTTTTGGTAATTCTTGTTTATATTGGTCTCAATATGATATAAGGATCATACATACCAATTTTGATGAAGAAATTCATTTTGGAAGTCATCTGATCACTGGGTAACTTCCTGAGCAAGTCAGAGCAAAATCAGGGCATCTGAGGCCCCTATCAATGGAACCAAAGTATATTTTTCATCAAATTGAAGTTATATGATCTTTATTTGATCATTGAAGTGCTTAGAAGTTCACAAATTTGAAGAAAAGTGAGCAAAACCAAAAGTTGCCAAAAATGGAAATGACTTGTAATGTAAACTTTCCATTTTGGGAAAGTTTTTCAACCTCCTCTTACTTAACCAAAAATGCTTCAAATGAAAAATTGTTGGTCATGAAAGTTGTAGATTGGATCATTCCCTTTTCAAAAAGTACAAGAACAAGATCTAATTCATTTTGGAACTCAAGTTATGGCTTTCCAAAGTTGGCAAAAATCACATAATTTCAAGTTTCATGCCAAAGGGGGGGTTTTTGCAAAACCACATACCAAGCCATTTTGTGACTTCTAATTGACTTCTAAGCATCATACAAACATTATGCAATGCCTTAAAATCAGAATTTCCCAAAGAATTTCAAAATTCCATGCCTTGCCCATGAAGAAATCTCAAAGGGGCCAAACTTTCTTCAAATTGCAAAACCTCCCATAACCTTTCACAAACATGCTGAATGGCCTCAAAGTGAATTCCATGGCCATCGTTGATCCTTGCTGCACCAGACACCCCATTGTACCAAGCCTGAACCAGCCCATACCTCAAAGTACAACCAACCTTGACTTTTTGCATTTTCACCCATACCAATCAGCATAGCCCACACCAACTCCACAGACCTATCACAACTTGATATGTTGACTTTATGCAAGCCATAACACACAAGAACTCAACCTGAATCCTCAGCATTGCCCTAGTTCACAAAAATCACCCCACTTGCATTTTCTTTCGAAACTCTCAGCACACTTAATAAAACTTCAAACTTCTTCCACCATTCATCTCCAAATCAATCATTGATCACAAACCACCCCTCAAAACAGCCAAGAACACATCACAAAAAAAAAACACGATTTTCTGACCAGTTGAACACAAACTCACAAACCAGCCTTCCTCAAAGCTCTCCAAGCATCAAAGCTTCTTCAGGGAGGTCATTGGAGGCATTTTGCACCAAGAAAGCAGCCAGAAAGCTCAAGGGTTGAAAGCTCCATCTCAGGTAGCCATCTCAAACTTTTTTCCAGAAATCTCTTTTTAGGTTATAGAATTGTTCCTCTTGTTGTGCTGATCATGCTGAACTTTTTATTTTTGAAAATGGTTGTGATTTGAGGATTTTATGAACTTCTGAAAGTTTTACCATTTTTGTTCATGGCTTCGAATCTTGAGATTGAGTGAAAAGAAATTGTTTTTGAGGGTGGATTTGACCTTAGGGGAGTGAAAGGAATGAATCTAGAGCTTTAGAGCTCCAGAAATGACCTAGGGAGTGATTTGGAAATTTTCAGGGGAGAGTCTGGCCGGAGAAGATGACCGGAGGTCTTCTCCGGCCACCTGAATATCATTAACGTGTTAATTAGGGTTAGTGCATTGTTTGAATGTGGACCCTTTGATCTGTTCTCCCGCGCGTGATTGAAGGGCTAGGATTAGGTCATTAGCATTTAATCTGGATTAATTAATAATTTAATTAGGATTAATAGAATTTGAATTTGGGCCGTAGGATAGCGCGCCAAGTCAACAGATCCAAACCCAGAATCCATCCAAACCCTCCATCCTGCATACTTCTCATTTTATTTTGTTTTAATTCATTTTTCTTATTTATTTTGCACGAATTATTTAAAATACATAGAAAATCCAAAAAAATATTGTATTTCTGCATTTTGACTTTAAATAATTTTCTCAACCCAAAAATATTTTTATTTTTATTTTTTGCATTTAAAAATTATTTTTTAGATATTTAATTGTTTATTTTAATTAATTAATGAAAATTAATTAATTAAAATATCATTTAGGTTTCTAAAAAATCCCAAAAAATTCACATGGCATCTTTAAACATTTAGAGACATTTTCATACCATCCACACAAATTTCTTTTTTGGTTTTGAATCATTTTGACATTTTTTTCTTTGAATTTAGGGTTCATAAAATCTCATTTTTGAACCCTAACTTCAAGAATTATTTTCTGCCTAACCAAGAATGGTATGACAATGGTTCTTTTTGCATTGATCTTCATTTGAAATGTAGTTTCTAACATAATTTTCTCATGAATTTCTTCTGCCTTTTTGAATTGATTGGCATTTTTTTCTTTAGGTACCTTAAAACCCTAGAAACTTAGGTAATTCATAACTCCCTCTAGGTTTAGCTTCTGACCTCCCCCTTTGGATGGTAACCTAGTATAGGTTTAGGGTTCCTTTGAGTGCATTTTCAATGTTTTATCTTGTCATTTGCTTCTTTTTTTGAGTTTTGCATCTCATGTTGCATGAAAATCCTAATTTCTCATCTTCATTTGCATACATCTTGTATATGCTTGCATCCATGAACTTGCCATGACATTTTATGCATTCACATGACATATAAGACATCTTAGGACACATTAGAATCATGTTTGATCATTGCATCATCCATTTTCCATGTTATGCATCCATTTCATTTCATGTACATTCATGAACTTTCATGCTCCTTTCATGCTTCATTTGCATCCTCATCCCTTGTATGATCATTCAAAACTCTTGACATGCTTTCATATCATCTCATAACATCATTTGCATCATAAATATGCTTCTGGTTTTGGTTTGCATCCTTGCAATCATTTCATTTTCATTTCATTTCATTTCCTTTTACTAACTTTTCAGGTGGTAAGTACTTTGAGAAGTGAATTTGCCTTTACTTCTCACAATCTCTTCTCACCTCTCTTATGCATTCATTGCTGCATTTTGTATTTGTATTAGAGTGAGCTTGCTCATTCATGTTCTCCATTAACTTTCTTTCTTCAAGTAACTTATCTTCTTAAGTGAAGTAAGTTGACTTGCTTCTCCTGCTTATCCTCCTTTCGTCTGTTTCTTCCTTGGTGGCTCTTCTTGAAGATCTCTTGCAAGCCTCATAAACCCTAGGAATACCAAGAATGATAACAATTAGCGTTTGATTAGTCCCCCATTAGTTTTACCTTTGTGTCATTTTTTGTGTCTTCTCTTCTCATCTTATAATCAGGGACTAAACCTTCAAGGTTTTAAGGCTTTGTGATTAAAGTTATGCATGCATCCTTCTCTTAGGATGGAGTGTATAACTTTAATCCTAAGTGTTAAACCCTTAATGTGTTTAAATCTCTTAATCAATCCACCTAATAATCACTAAGACATCAAGCTTGTAACTTGGGCCTTGCATTAGGGTTCTAATTCTTCCTTAATTGGTTAAGAAGGACTAACCCTAGTGTTAATGGACAAGTCCTCCTCAAGTTGTCTTACAAACCATAAAATTCACTTCTTAATCCTACCATTAGCTAAAATCCACTCTAATAAAGGTTTTGTTTTGTCATGAGGTTAATCCCTAATCATGGATTAAGTTGAGGAGCCTTTCTCAGCTTAAATGTTCTCATCTATTATCCTTCTATTAGGATGGTGTAATGAGTCCATTAAATCTTTGATTATGGCTTAAACTCATTACTTAACACTAAACAAAAATACCAAAAACATCTAAATAAAAGCAAGTAGGTTAATGATCTTAATCCTACATCATGGTGATTAATTGTGAGGTGTTTACTTCATACTTAAGGTATTCTCATTACCCCTAATCAGAGGGAAGATGTGATGAGTTTACTAACCCTTGGTTTAGGCTTAAGCTCATTTTCTTATGACAAACTCCAAAAGCAATAAAAGACTGAAAACACAAAAACAAACAATAATCGTCTCCTCCGGGATTCTTTTCTCCCCTCATTCACTCACAAACGAGAACTCGCTTCTTCCGTCTAATGCAAGACAGTTAGCACTCGGGCCAGACGAGTCATGCACTTGAGCATAGACAAGCAGGCAGTTCACAGTCAATTTATCTTTCAGTCTCTTTGAGTCAAACTACGGTGTTCTGACTTCCTCATTGCACGAGAGGATACGTAGGCATAACTTAACAGTTACCAAACAAAAGTCTCTGTATATTCCCCCTCTTCCAGCATTATTCTTTTAAGCCTCATTGTCTTGAGCATTGCACTCTTTTCTTACACTGACACTCCTTTTCTTCCCTCCACTTTCCAGCACTGACACTTGTACATTCTTTTCTAGCTTTTGCACACAGATAGCACTGACATTACCCCCTTTAAACACAAACTTTCAAGTGTGGATCCCGTCGAGTACGACGGACAATCTGGGTGCTAATACCTTCCCAGATTGTAACCAACCCCCTTTCTCAATTTCTCTGGTTCGCGACAGTCTTGTCCATATCTTTCTAGGTTTATGCAGCATTACCTTTCCTTCGGGATAAAAATGCCTAGCTGGCGACTCTTTTCAGTTCATCTTCATGTTCTCTCCTTTCGCCGACCGTTCGCGTCTGTACCCCTCTTGGCCCTGTGTCATCTGGTGGGAGCGACAATCATAATCATCATGAACATCATATCATCATAACTTCTATAACATCATCATAAATCATTCAACAATGCAATTCATATGAGACTCGACAATATATGCATATGGTACCATTCGGAGCAAACTCCCATCTTAAAAATTCATGCCATTTAGGTGGGCATCAACAAGACATAAGTCTTCATCTCAAACATCGTGGTTGCCATTCCAGACCATCTTAATTATGCAAATGTATGCGGTATGAGAATGACATACAACACAATCAAACATCGTAAACATCGTTCAACACATCATCTTAGTTCATCTTACATCGTAACATCACCACATCGTTGGTCCTAAGACCTACATCAGAATACATCATCGTAATAATGTAAAACCGTCTTAATTTTCTTAGTTCATCATCTCTAAGTCCACCCTCTAAATTCTTATAACAACAATCTTGAATCATCTTATTATTAATCTCTAATTACATTCATCATTAATTATTAGTTGCCAAACCTCTTACAGATCATCATAAAAAGGAACGGACGCGAAACGATAGGCGAATCGCTGCGAAATCATAAAAACGCATACATGTTGCCCAAACACGTACCAAACGTGTAAGGCCTTCCCATACACGTAACAGACAGCGTGGGCACCAGTTGTTACGCGTAACGCCTAGTCCCATACGCGTAACCCATATCTGTTATGCAAATCAACAGAAACCTCACCATTTCATCTCCTGCTATGGGTTCATCATTCCATCATCCTAAACCAGTCCTAATTGGGTTTCTATCATGTTTTAGACTCATAAATTCTTCATAATATTACTCATCTATCATTACTACACCAATTATCAACCTATTATCGACATCTAAATCCAAATTCGTCACAATTCATCACACATCTCAAAAAATTATCACAACAATATTCATGACAGCAATAATCAGCAGATTCATAACAGATATATCAACATCAATCCATCTAATTCGCACGAAATCATACACAAAACATCATACAAACAACAACAAGGAAATTAAATAACCTTATCCCATACATACAAATTATTTTCTCCCGGTTAGATACAAATCCCACCCTTACCTTTGGATTGAATGGAGCTCGAATCTACGGTTGAAACTTCCTACGAAAATCCTCTTGCAAATCCTTAGCCCTAGCTTTTGCTCTCCTCAGACTCGTTCTTCTCTCCCAAATTCTGATTATGACTAATTCTCTCTAAACCCTTACTAATCCTATTTCTCTTATTTTAATTAAAAATGTCATAAAATAATACTATTATTATTATTACTAAAATCCATTTAATTAATCCACTAATGAGCTTCTATCTACACCTCTTAATGTTACTATTAGAACTCCCCAAAATAAATTTATCTCCCAAATCAGCTTAAATCGTCTTAATCAAATAATCATCTTAACAATAAACATCACGCATCACAATTAGCAACAAATCTACTCAAAATAATTTAATTAAATGAATTAATTAAATCGGGGTGTTACAGAATCTACCTGCCACCCCCCACTTAAACCAGGACCCCCCCCCCAATTTTCAGAATGGCAAAAATGCCCCTAAAATTTTTACATACAATTTCCGAAACAAATTCCTGGTAGACATAATGAAATTTCTGGTATGTAATGAAATTCCTAGTAGTTCATTTGAAATTACCGGTATACCGGTAATTTCAAATTCTCAGTATATTTCTAGAAAACCGGATATTTGAAAAATTACAGTTTGATACCGGGAATTTCAAATCAAATTTCAAATCATTTGAAATTCCCAGTAGGAATAATTTTAGGGTTTTTGGATTTTTTATTTAAATAGCCGAGATTTTGCCGACAATTTTATATAGTTGTGATTGCACCGACAGTTTGTGTGGTCCAGAATTGTTGCATGTTTGTATAAATAGGGGTTAGGTCTTGTGGTTAAACAGAGATGAAAAAATGGCTATACCAGCATTTTTAATTAAGGCATAAGTTTACTTCAAGAGAGGTTCTCAACCTATCGAATTCATGCTCCTGGGTGACACAATCTCCTTTGTCAGTCTGACTTCGAAGTTGAAGGAATTGTTGCCTGATGGTGAGAATAGAAAGATGTTGAAGATCAAGTTTTCGGAGGATTGGGGGATGGTAGTTTCAAATATAATCTAATTGAGTTGAAGAAAGATGAATACGTCAACAAAATGTGGAGATTATTTCACCGTAGGCTAACAAGGGGTCCGTTGGCATTAGATGTCCAACTGGCAAGATCAGTTGATGAAATAATGGCAATGTTAAAACGCCCTGAAGTATCTGGTAGTGTTTAGGTTTTTAATATTGATTAATCATATTGTAATGTTGGTTTTTATTTGTTTAAGTTTTTTAATCAAGATCAATGCAATGTAAGCGAATAAATGAAGACATAATAATAATAATATATTGTTCTGTCATAATATACATATAATACAACAATATACAAATCATCTAGAAATAAAAATAATACTAAATACCACCCCCCACGGGCTAAGCGTGCAATCCTAGCTAATCCAGCAACAATGTAACACCCTATTTTTAATATTTAATCATCAGGTATTTTTGGTGTTGTGTTGGCATTGTTTAAGGCGTATGTCGTGTTGTTTTGGTGTTGTGTCCTAGTGGGACGGGTAGAATCGGGTGTGATTAGTAATAGTGGGTGTGCGAATAATAATGACAAGACCATTTAATTACTATTTTTATTAATATTAATATTATAATTAACTTTATGAAACAATATTAGTAATATTATAATTAAAATTGATATTATTATTTGGAATAAGGGACAGTTTAGTAAAATATTAAGGTGAGGGATAAAGGTCAATTAGTCAAAAACAGAGATTAGTAAACGATTGATCGTAAGAACTTTATGAAAGAATCAAGAGGCTAGGAAGAGGAAGATCAGCCTAGGGCACCCAATTCTTGAAGAAATTCGTAGGAATTTTCAAACAAATTCGAGGTAAGGGGGGAGAACGGATTTAAATCCAGGTGGTTTAACATGATGGGTAGTGAGGGCTTCCTTCACTGGTAGGAATTTTCTTATGTTTATGTTGTCTATGAATATATGATAATTGTTGCGAATCTGTGATTATGATGGTATAAACTTGATAAAATTCTTATGAAATATTGTTGTTGTTGTTTTGGATGATGCAAATTTATGTAGATATTGTTGTTGTTGATGAACAATACGAATTATAGATCTAGAACGAATGATAAACTGGATTTAATAATGATATAAGTAAAAGAAGAATAAGATTACTAGTGTAAAATTGATGTAGAAACAAGTTTAGGCCTGAATTGGAGTGGAAAAATATGAAACCCGTAGCAAAATCTGGACTAGTGGGGGAAAACAGTTTTTAGTAACAGATCTGGGCATTACGAGTAACACTCTGGGCATTACGCATAACACTCTAGGAATTATGGGTAACACTATACTTGTTACACAAATTTTAGAAACAGATCTTGGCATTACGTGTAACACTTTGGGCATTACGCGTAACACAGTAGGCATTACGCGTAACACTAGCGGAGGTGAGGAAAAATGTGGTTTTTGCGATTTCTGTCCCAATTTCGCATGCATGGCCGATTCTTTTGGTGTGAAGTATTAAGATGTACCTTAAGACATAGTTAATCGAGGTTTAACATCGAGAAATAAAATAATGATGGAATATAGGTGGATTTAATTAGTTGAGTAATCGGTTAAGTCACGTGAGGCTATTATAGGTGATTTTCATGGAAATATTGTTGTGAGTTGATCGGATGGATCGTGTAGATGTATAATATGGTGAATTATACATGTTGTATGCATTCTCATAGTCATGCATACATTTATTGAATTATTGTTAGGATGATCGTGTTGGATGGGCGAATACGATCATCCATACTCCGTTATAGAGAATGGTGGATAATCATTGTCGGATGGGAGTATGTGATTATCGTGTTCGATTGAATGAACAAAAATTGGCACCACATGCATTGTGTTGTGTTGAGTCACATTGCATAACTATTGTTGTATTGTTGATGTGTAACTATTATTGTATCTTTTATTGCTTGATTATTGATGTAATTGTTGTATTTGTTGTTATGTGTGAGAAATTACCTTGAAGATGTTATATGCACCGTTTATGTTTGAATTTTTTTCTCACCCCTTTGTTGTTGTTGTTGCATTTGTGCTTCTTTGAAAGTACAGATAATCTAGGTACTTGAGAGTGCGTGGAGTCGTGTTGCTTGTTCGAGTCTAGGGCGCTCTGATACGTAACACGGGATGGGGAACTTTCAATTGTTTACTTTATTTCCGTTACGTATCTATTTTTATAAACCAAATTATTGAGGATATATTATTGAGATTGACTTATTGCCCGAGTTGATTTAAATTTTATTTCCGTTGTTTTTAATAAAGAACTTATTTTGGTAATTGTTGTCGAAAATAATAGGGAATTCCACTTTAAAAACTCTGATATTTGTATTAATTTGTTATTTTAATTATTTTGGATAAGTGGGGTGTTACAATTGGTATTAGGGTAGGTCGATCCAACCGGCCAAATGTTGTTGTCGTGTCAGTCCTTAAAATAGGAGTTGTTGTCGTGTTCTAATATGAGGTGCTTGTGTTTGTTGTATTAGTATGGCAATAAGGAATGATCCTACACTTGCTGCTGTCGCTCCCACCAAATGAGGCTGGACCAAGAGGGGTACAGACGCGAATGGTCGGCGAAAGGAGAAGGAATGAATAGAGTCGCCAGCTAGGCATTTTTATCCCGAAGGAAAGGTAATGCTGCATAAACCTGAGGAAAGATGGATAAGACGGTCACGAACCAGAGAGACTGAGAAAGGGGGTTGGTTACAACCTGGGAAGGTGTTAGCACCCAGATTGTCCGCCGTACTCGACGGGATCCACGCTTAAAAGATTTGTGCCTTAAAGGGGTAGTGTCAGTGCAATTTGTGTATCAAAGCTGGAAAAGAATGCAAGTGTCAGTGTAAAGGAGATGTGAAGCATGAGAGTGTCAGTGTAAAGAAAGAATACAATGCTCAAGACTATGAGGCTTAAGGAATAACGCTGAAAGAGGGGGAATATACAGAGACTTTTGTTCGATAACTGTTAAGTTATGCCTACGTATCCTCTCGTGCAATGAGGAAGTCAGAACACCGTAGTTCGACTCAAAGAGACTGAAAGATAAATTGACTTGTGAACTGCTTACTTGTCTATGCTCAAGTGTATGACCTGTCTGGCTCAGGTGCAAACTGTCTTGCATTAGACGGAAGAAGCAAGTTCTCGGTTGTGAGTGAATGAGATGAGAAAAGAATCCCTGAGGAGACGATTATTGTTTGTTTTTGAGTTTTCAATCTTTTATTGCTTTTTGGAGTTTGTCATAAGATAATGAGCTTATGCCTAAACCAAGGGTTAGTAAACTCATCACATCTTCCCTCTGATTAGGGGTAATGAGAATACCTTAAGTATGAAGTAAACACCTCACACTTAATCACCATGATGTAGGATTAAGATCATTATCCTACTTGTGATTATTAGATGTTTTTGTTGTTTTTTTTTAGTGTTGAGTAATGAGATTAAGCCATAATCAAGGATTTAATGGACCCATTACACCATCCTAATAGAAGGATAATAGATGAGAACATTTAAGCTGAGGAAGATACCTCAACTTAATCCATGATTAGGGATTAAACTCATGACAAAACAAAGCCTTTATTAAAGTGGATTTTAATTAATGATAAGATTAAGAAGTTTATTTTTATGGTTTGTAAGACAACTTGAGGAGGACTTGTCCATTAACACTAGGGTTAGTCCTTCTTAACCAATTAAGGAAGAATTAGAACCCTAATGCAAGGCCCAAGTTACAAGCTTGATGTCTCAGTGATTATTAAGTGGATTGATTAAAGGATTTAAACACATTACGGGTTTAACACTTAGGATTAAAGTTATACACTCCATCCTAATAGAAGGATGCAGGCATAAGCTTAATCACAAAGCCTTAAAACCTTTAAGGTTTAGTCCTTGATTATGAGATGAGAAGAGAGGACTCAAAGATAACACAAAGGTAAAAGCTAAATGGGGGACTAATCAAACCCTAATTGTTATCATACTTGGAGATCCTAGGGTTTATGGGGCTTAAGAGTGAAAGAAATCTTCAAAGAGCCATCAAGGAAAGAAGCAGATGAAAGGAGAAAGAAACAGAGAGAAGCAAGACAACTTGCTTCACTTAAGAAGACAAGTTGCCTGAAGGAAGAAAGTGGAAAAGAGCATGAATGAGCAAGCTCACTCTAAAGCAAATACAAAATGCAGAAATGATTCATAAGAGAGATGAGAAGAGATTGTGAGAAGTGAAGGCAAATTCACTTCTCAAAACAACTTACCACCTGAAAAGTTAGCAAAGGAGATGAAATGTAATGAGAATGAGATGAAATGCAATGATGCAAACCAAAGTCAGAAGCATCAACATAATGTTAATGATGCTAAGAGATGATGCAAACACATGTCAAGAGTTATGGATGATCATACAAGGGTGTGGATGCAAATGAAGCATGCTTTGAACCATGAAAGTTCATGAAAGTTTATGAAATGATATGAATGCATAACATGGAAAATGAAAGATGCAATGATCAAACATGATTCTAATATGTCCTAGGATGTCTTATATGTCCTATTGATGCATAAAATGTCATGGCAAGTTCTTGAATGCAAGCAAATGAAAGATGGATGCAAAGGAAGGCAAGAATTAGGGTTTATGCATAACATGCAACACAAAATTCAAAATCAGAAGCAAATGACAAGATAAAAAATTGAAAATGAGATCAAAGGTAACCTAACCCTACAAAAGTTCACTGCCCAAAGGAGGGGTCTTAACTCTTAACCTAGTACAAGTTATGAATTTCTCAAGTCAATTAGGGTTTCAAGGTACCTCACAATGAAAAATGCTAAACAAATTGAAAATGAAATATAAATTCAAACCAATTTAAACCTAGAAACTACATGATATGAAGGATGCAATGCAAGAAGAACAATCATCAAACTCTCAATGGTTAGGCAGAATGGATTTTTCCAAGTTTGAACAAAAATATTGCCTTTAAAAGGATTTAATTCCAATGAAAATTGTCAAAATGCATCAAGAACCAAAAAGAAATTCGTTTTGAGAGTTTGATAATGTTTCTAAATGTTTTAAAATGCAATATGAATTTTTTTGTGATTTTTAAATACCTAAATGCATTTTTAATTAATTAATTCTCATTAAATAATTAAAAATAAACATTTAAATGATTTAAAAATGATTTTTAATGAAAAAAAAAATATTTTTGGGTTCTGAAAATTAATGAAATGCTTGACAAAAAATTTCAGAATTTTTAAATGTTTTTTACTATTTTTAATAATTCGTGCAAATAAAATGAAAAAGAAATGAAATGAAATAAAATAAAATAAAAGAAAGTAAGCTAAAGGAGAGGCCAGGATTTGATCTGGGTTTGAAGGTGTTGACTTGGCGCCACATCCAATGGCCCAAGTTCAAACCTGGCTAATATTTATTTAATAATTAATTAAACCTAGGTTAAGTTAATTAATTACTGATTAGGGCTTAATGAGCCATTTGGACCATCCAAGTGCGTGCGGGAAGCAGGATCCTAGGGCCATAATTCAAAGTTACTAATTAAACACAATTAGGGCAAATGACTCTCAGATGACCGGAACAGTGGTTCCGGTCATCTTCTCCGGCAAGCCCAAACCCTAGATTCCTCTACAGGTCATCAAACAACAAATTTCTTCCACCAAAATGATCCTCTCATCAATCTAAACCTAAACCCTCATCTCAAATTCATTTATTTTCTCTCACAAGCCTGAATTGAAACAAAATGCAAAACACGGGCAAATGTTTAGAAGCTTCATACATGATGGTTACCTCACCATTTTCAAAAGTAAATACATATTAATGATCAGGAGAACATATAGCATCATAAAAGAACTTAAAAATTAGTTTCTGAGAAAAATGTTATTCATGTTACCTGAGATGAAGCTTCTCTGTTTTTTAGCTTTCTGGACTTTTCTTTTGTGCAAGCCTGCTTCCTTGAACCTTCTGATGATGGAATGAAGCTTAGAAAACTTGGGGAGTGGTTGGTTTGAATGATTCAGCTCTGATGTAGCAGAAAGGGAGGTCTTTGTGTGTGATGATTCAAGCTGTTTCAAGGGGTGGATTTTGTTCTAGGGATGATTTGTGACTTGTTGGTGAAAGAAAGAGTGAAGTTTGATGGCTGTGTGAAGAGATTCGAAGAGGAGAAGTTTTGGACAGATTTTGTGGATGCTGGATTGTGGGAGCTTTCTGGCTTGTGTATGGTGTCTTTTGGGATGCTTGATGTCCACATATTTGACTCTGATTAGGCAGAGAGTTGTTGGTGGCACAGTGTGATTGGCATGGGCAAAAATGAAAAAGTCAAAAGTTTGTGTACTACAAGTATGGGCTGGGACAGAAGAGATCTAAAGGGGTGTCTTGCCTCAGCTGAGTTTGAGGATGACCCTTGGATGATTCATGAAGGACTGCAGCACTTGGATCACAAGATAGCATGAGTTTTGCATTTTGGCAACTTGTCACATTTTGTGGTTTTTTGGTAATGAACATGTGATATCTCTTGCTGAATTTTGGTGTGAGATGTCCCATGAGGTTATGGCAATGTCTTGAGACCAGCTAGAGATCACACAAACCTTTGGGAATCATTTTGCAAGAATTCCCCTTTTTGCACTTTTATGGAAAATGGCTTATGGTTACTTGAAATTTAAGACATGGAAATGGGAAATTTCTTGGGTCAAACTGAATTTTAGGTCATGCATTGTGTTTGTATGATGATTAGAGGTCACATTGAAGTCACATAAAGGCTTATCATGAGAATTTGCAAGTTTTCCATTTTGTGCAAAAGTGAAATTTCAATGATTTTATCCAACTTTGCAAGGCCATAACTTTTGATCCAAAATGAATTAGAATGAGTTCTTGTACTTTTTGAAAATGGGAGGATCCATTCTAAAACTTTCATGACCAAAGTTTTCTCATTTGAAGCATTTTTGAATCAAAAAGAGAAGGTTGAAAAACTTTCCCAAAATGGCAAGTTTTCATTACAAGTCACTTTCCCAAAAAGGCAACTTTGCAAATGGCTTGAAATTCTCCAATTTTGTGAACTTATAACATCTTCTATGATAAAATAAAGATCATACACATTCAAAATGATGGAGAACACCCTTTGGTTGGGTCATTGGGGGCCTCAGATGCCCTGATTTTGCACTGACTTGCTCAAGAAGTCATCTCTTGATCAGATGCCTTCCCCATGGAATTTCTTCATGAAAATTGATATGCATGATCCTTATAACATATAGAGACCAATAGAAACAAGAAGGACCAAAAAATTTGGAGTTATGGCCTCTGAAACCAAAACCCTAATTCTAGGTCATTTGTGCAGTTAAACCTGGCTCTGCTTCCATGCCTTTCTCAGTTCTTGTGGTTCTTTGACTTTCTTGACCTTGTGAGGATATAATATGGTGCTTGAACATACATGGACCCCTTTGAAGTGATTGAAGACCTTTGGAGTGGCTCAAATGGCTCAGGGATGGCTCAGATCACAAACCCTAGATGCAGATGACTTAGAACTAATGCAGTGAATCAAAGGTGTGGTATGAGATGCTATGACTGAATTTATGTAAATGAAAAGATCACAAGCCATGGTGTGAATGGGTGAGGGCAAATTTGGGGTGTTTACAGCTGCCCCTATTCAAACATGAGTTAGCTGTGCAGGATGTAAGCAACGGCTTAACAGGCAAACAAGATAACTTGTGGTTGAATACCAAAGACAGTCCAAAATTTGCACTCACAGAATGAACAAGAAAAGGGATATAGATTGTAAAAGAAAATAAAGTATGTTTATAAAGTGCGGGCGACGGAGGACGACCGCCGAGCAGAGGACGACTGTTGGGGACGAAGCAATGACGGGGACGACCGACATGCTGGGGATATAAGAGATTATGATGGGGACGACCATCAAGTAAAGATATAAGACTCTCTGGGGGATTATAGGTAAAGTGAATGATGGGGACGACCATCAGGTTCAAGGTGTAAATGAAACAAATGGTGAGGTACGGTCATCAGAGGTGAAGGACGATCACCTGGCAGGGGACGGCTGCTCTGCGGGGATAAGATGAGGGACGGTCATCTGAGGTGAATGACGATCACCTGGCAAGGTACGGTTGCCAAAAGTATCGCGACATAGGACGAATGTCGGATGAAAAGGTCGACGATGGGGACGGCCATCGGATAAGCATGATGAAGGACGATCATCAAGAGGTGAAGGACGATCACCTAGCAGGGTACGGCTGCTCTCAGGGTTTATCATGACATAGGACGAATGTCAGATAACAAGATCAACGATGGGGGACGGCCATCGGATGAAATGATGAAGGACGATCATCAGGAGGTGAAGGATGATCACCTAGCAGGGGACGACTGCTGAAAATATCACGACATAGGACGAACGTCGGATAGGAAGGGGTTCTAATGAATAGAGACTCCACTGGGGGTGATAGAGGCCGATCATCAAAAAGGTGAAGGACGATCACCTGGCAGGATACGGCTGCCGGAAGGTATCATGACATAGGACGAATGCCAGATAGACAAGAAATAAATCAACAAGATTTGTTGGGGATTCTTCTGGGGAAAGGGTAGACACAGACGAGCGTCTAATTTTAAGAGGACATAAGTGCTTGACACGGTGTAGAGATTAAAGATGCGGACGAGCATCCTTAAGACTATGATACGGACGAGTATCAGTAGAAACATACGCTTGACGCATGTTCAGAGATGATGATACGGACGAGTATCAACTGGTTAACAAAGAACACGGACGAGTGTCGAATCTGAGGGGACTTAAGTGGCGTATACAAGATACGGACGAGTATCTGTATAAGTAAAGAGTATGAGTAACAAGTATGAGTAAGACACCGACGGACGTATGTCGGAAAAAGTGTATTATAAACAAGTATACGGTTCCCAAAGTGTTTGGGCAACTATGCTGGGGAAGGTGACACGGACGAGTGTCAAGGAATTGTGTATATATGTATCTGTGAGTGCAAAGGGGACGCTTTGGCTTTCTACTGGGGATACGACATGGACGGGTGTCAAGAAGTATCTGTATTTGTGAGTGTGTAAGTAAATACTTTGGCTCTCTGTTGGAGAATTAGGAAATGTTCTGTGTATTGTTGATAAATTGTCAGTATTTACAAGCGTTTGATTCTGAACATGGCTTATGATTATGCAATATGCTTGATTTTTGCCGTAATGCCCCGTATTAGACAGAATGCTACGCTCTGTGGGGAAAAAATGATGCGAATGCTATGATTATGCAAAGATACCGATCCGGGATCCGAATCCCGTTGAGGTGAAGATCTCTGGCTGATCTGCTTGAAGTGGATATCCCAGCTGGGGATAAGATCATTGGTAGATTTGACATATATAACTCTGCTTGGGGAAATAGATCACTGATAGACCTATCTCGGTAATGAGGGACCCAGCTGGGGTTTGTAGAAGCTTTCATTACTCTGTTGTGAGATCTTCGGGCGTTGCTCTTCTGGATAGAGGTTGAAACTCTGTGGGGAGCTGGTTCCCTGTCTAGCACTTGGCTGGGGAAGAAGAAAGATCACTGAAAGATCTTTCTAGAGATTTCTATGGGGATCCTGCGGAGGATGATACTTGACAACTCAACTGGGGATATGAACACCTTCAGGTGCTGCTCTTTGAAGGAAATGTTGGAGAAGTGATGCCTGGAAACTCTGATGGGGAGAAAGCATTCCTGGTGCTGTTTGGAAGGTGTGCTGGGGAAACAAATGACTTGGCAGCCTATTGGGGAGAAGCTTTCATGCCCCATGTTGCGCTTTGAATACCTACAATCCTGTAAAGACAAAGAAACATACAAGTACCCTGAGGTATCCCTTACTGGATTCCATCATAGGAGTTTAGACACTCCCAGGAGTAAGTATATTTCCTGCAAGCATGTAATTTAGGAGGGAAGCATCTGTATTTATGCGATCAATATATTAATGACATCAGACATCTTGCAAATAAAAGAGTACGAGATGAAATATGACTGAAAATCTGATTTTATTAATTTATGTGCCCTGAATTGGCAAGATACAGTCAAAGAAACAAATCCCCTAAAATGAGGAGATTGTTATAGATTGAGAAACAAAGAGGATGTTGGCAATGTTGATGACGCTTCAAGGAGTTTCCCTTTGCTATGACTCGTATGACATTGACATTCTTCTCGACTTGCTTTCTGAAGAAGGCTGATTCTGACCAAGGTTCGAACCTTTCGAAGCTTACCACGTTGCAAGTGATACAGATGAATTCAGAATGCAGTTGTTCGCTTATTCCCTTATTTTGCGTGGATCGCCCTTTCAGGTTTTCAATCCACCGGGATACCCATTTTTGCCTGAGTTGTCCAATGCGGCTTTTCAACTCAGCGGGTGTACATTTTTTTATTTATTTTCCCTTATTTTTGCCCGAGTCTTTTATTCTGTTTTTGACTCGCCGGGATGCCCTATTTTTGCCTGGACTTACATTCTGTTTTTATGTCCAGCGGGTCATTTTTATGCGAAGTATTTTTTAACTGCATCTGAATTCACAGGGGACAGGAAGTCTTCGCCATCCATAGTACTGAGCATCAGTGCTCCACCGGAGAAAACTTTCTTTACTACGAATGGCCCTTCATAGTTCGGAGTCCATTTGCCCCTGTGGTTTGTATGAGGAGGGAGGAGTCTTTTCAGCACAAGATCTCCTACTTGGTACTCTCGGAGTCTAACTTTCTGATCGAAGGCTTTCTTCATTCTTTTCTGATACAGCTGCCCAAGACAAATTGCAGCCAGTCTCTTTTCTTCAATCAGACTCAGTTGTTCGTATCAGGATCGGACCCACTCTACTTCATTCAACTTAACATCCATCAGTACCCGCAGGGAAGGTAATTCAACTTCAACAGGTAGGACGGCCTCCATACCATACACAAGCTGATACAGTGTTTCCCCAGTGGATGTTTTGATTGACGTACGGTACCCATGCAAGGCAAATGGTAGCATTTCATGCCAGTCTTTAAAGGTGACCACCATCTTCTGCACAATCTTCTTGATATTCTTGTTAGCTGCCTCAACAGCGCCATTCATTTTTGGTCTGTAAGGAGAAGAATTGTGGTGTTGGATCTTGAAGTCCCATCATAGCTCTGCCATCATTTTGTTGTTTAAGTTGGAACCATTATCAGTAATGATTCGCTCGGGCACTCCATACCGACAGATGATGTCTCTCTTTAGAAATCGGGCTACTACCTGCCTTGTAACATTTGCATATGAAGCTGCTTCAACCCACTTGGTAAAATAGTCAATGGCTACCAGGATGAATCTGTGGCCATTTGAAGCAGTCGGTTCAATCTTGCCAATCATATCAATGTCCCACATGGCAAAGGGCCAGGGTGCAGACATCACATTCAGAGGATTGGGAGGCACATGCACTTTATCCGCATAAATCTGGCATTTATGGCATTTTCTGGCGTAGGCACAACAGTCTGCATCCATTGTGATCCAGTAATAACCTGATCTTAGCAACTTTTTAGCCATTGCATGCCCTCCAGCATGGGTACCAAAGGATCCTTCGTGCACCTCGTGCATTAACAAGTCTGCTTCTGTCTTATCAACGCATCTGAGCAGTACCATATCAAAGTTTCTCTTGTACAGGGAACCGTCAGTATTCAGGAAGAAACTACCAGCTAGCCTTCTTAATCTCTTCTTGTTATTGGAAGATGCCCCAGGTGGGTATGTTTGATCCTCCAATAAGCACTTAATGTCGTGGAACCAAGGCTTATCATCTTTAACAACATCTGCTGAGAATACGTATGCTGGTCTATCAAGTCTGGACACTGAAATTCGAGGCACAAAGTTGGCAGCTTGAACTTTGATCATGGATGAAATGGTAGCCAGAGCATCTGCAAACTGATTTTCATCTCGAGGGATATACTCAAGCTTGACCGTGGTGAAGAAAGTCAACAACCTCCTTATATAGTCCCGATAAGGTATCAGATGATCTTGGTGGGTGTACCATTTGTCGTTGGTTTGATTGATTACCAGAGCTGAATCCCCGAATACAGTTAAAGTCTTGATTCTGAGGTCTATAGCTTCCTCAAGACCCATAATACAAGCTTCGTATTCAGCTTCGTTGTTAGTGCAGTTAAAGGTGAGCTTTGCCGAGAAAGGCATGTGAACCCCCTTAGGTGTAATGAGTACTGCACCAACACCACGACCATTCATATTAACAGCCCCATCAAACATCATAGTCCATTCTTCTCCCGGGTCAGGCCCTTTAGTGTGAATAGGCTCTTCATGATCTTTTGCTTTTATGAACATGATGTCTTCATCAGGGAAGTCAAATATCATAGGCTGGTAATCATCAATGGGTTGCTCAGCGAGATATTCAGACAATACACTGCCCTTGATGGCTTTTTGGGATGTGTACTGAATGTCATATTCTGTGAGGATCATTTGCCACCTTGCAACCCGTCCGGTAAGTGTTGGCTTCTCGAAAATGTACTTAACTGGGTCCATCTTTGATATCAATAAAGTGGTGTGGGTCAACATATACTGTCTTAGTCGGCGAGCAACCCACGCTAAAGCACAACAAGTTTTCTCGAGCAGTGAATAACGTTGTTCACAGTCGGTAAAGTTTTTGCTTAGGTAGTAAATTGCATACTCTTTTCGACCAGACTCGTCATGCTGGCCCAGCACACACCCCATTGACTCTTCTAATACTGTCAAGTACATTATCAGAGGTCTTCCTTCAACTGGGGGCATAAGGATCGGAGGCTCTTGTAAATATTCCTTGATTTTGTCAAAAGCCCTCTGGCAGTCTTCATTCCACCTGACCGTTTGTTCTTTTCTTAACAGCTTGAACAAAGGCTCACAGGTTGCAGTAAGGTGAGATATGAACCGTGAAATGTAGTTCAATCTACCTAAGAACCCCCGAACTTCTTTCTCTGACTTCGGTGCAAGCATTTCTTGAATGGCTTTGACTTTATCAGGGTCAACTTCAATCCCTTTCTCACTTATAATAAATCCCAGCAGCTTACCAGATCGCACCCCGAATGTGCACTTGTTGGAGTGTAGCTTCAATTGGTACTTCCTCAGACGCTTGAATAACTTCAACAGATTTACCAGGTGGTCTTCTTCTGTGAGGGACTTGGCAATCATGTCATCCACATAACATTCAATTTCTTTATGGATCATGTCGTGGAATAATGTTACCATAGCCCGTTGATAAGTTGCACCAGCATTCTTCAGTCCGAATGGAATCACCTTATAACAGAACGTGCCCCAGGGAGTGATGAAGGTTGTCTTCTCCATGTCTTCAGGTGACATCTTGATCTGATTATATCCTGAAAATCCATCCATGAAGGAGAACACCGAGAACTGAGCCGTATTATCAACCAATACATCAATGTGAGGTAAAGGGAAGTCATCTTTCGGGCTGACTCTGTTCAGATCCCGGTAGTCCACACACATCCTCACCTTGCCGTATTTCTTAGGCACAGGTACAATATTAGCAACCCACGGCGGATAGCTAGTTACAGCAAGGAAACCGGCGTCCCACTGCTTTTGCACCTCTTCCTTTATCTTCATTGCCATATCTGGGCGAGTACGACGCAGCTTTTGTTTTACTGGCGGACAATCCTCTTTCAAAGGCAGCTTGTGCATGACAATATCGGTGTCCAACCCTGGCATATCCTGATAAGACCAAGCGAAAACATCCACGTACTCTCGAAGCATATCAATCAGTTGTTCTTTCACTGAGTCTTGTAGGCAGGCCCCGACCTTGACTTCTTTCACGTCTTCTTCCGTACCAAGATTAACTGTTTCAATCTCCTCCTGATGAGGAGTGATAACCTTCTCCTCTTGCCTTAACAACCTGGCTAGCTCTTCAGGTAGCTCATAATCTTCTTCAACCCATTCATCAGCTTGATTGATTGGATTGTCAAAGTCATACGAAGTCATAGCAGTGTTGTTGTCGGTGCGGTCTGAAAGGCACTCTCTGCAAGGGTTTAGATTGGTTTATTTTAGTGATCAATTTTAATCTTGTTTAGAAAAAGTGAAATGAAGTTATCATTTTGAAAAACATTGCCATTTTATTTTTGTACAAAAAGAAAAATGAAAAACAGTGAGCGAAAAAGAAAAAGACTCATTTGCAAAAGATGTCCGATATTCATTGATTAATCCATTTGCACAAAATTACAAGATGGTCCGATTACAAAATGAGTCTTTTCATCTTGGGCAAGATGCAAAACTTGATGCATGCTTAAAAATACAGGAAATAATAATTACTCTGCAGGAGTAACCCTTATAATTTCCTGGGAAGACCAGTTAAGGACTTGGCTCCCCGGGATCCTTGGACGTATCCAGCTCTCCAGGTTGCGGTCGCTTTCCTCCTCGTCTTCCAAGTTGTTCACAGCATCCGGGGTGAGCATCCCCCCGCTGACAAAATTGGGCTCTTTCGCAGCCTCCGATTGATCTTGTTGAGTTGGTCTGTAACCCAACCCAAATCTGTCCTCCTTCTTTTCCACGGGCAGCAGCTTGCCCTAGCCTTGGGCAGTACCCTCTTCAACAACCTTCCGGGCTTGCTGATAAGACGTTATGGAGGTTCCCAGTACAACAGATGCTTCATTAATGTTCAGGGCCTCAAACCCCTGGCTCATAGTTTCATGGATCTCTCCATCCATTTCTATGTACTTGTACGTAGCCAGATGGCTAACAAAGATGTCTTCCTCCCCACAGATGGTGATGATCTGGCCTTCCCACTCGAATTTCAGCTTCTGGTGAAGGGTAGACGTAACAGCGCCAGCGGCGTGAATCCAGGGTCTTCCCAACAAACAGCTGTAGGTCGGCTGAATGTCCATCACATAGAAGGTAGTTTTAAAAGTCTGCGGGCCAATCATCACAGGCAGATCAATCTCTCCAAGCACCGATCTTTCAGAGCCATCAAATGCTCTCACCACCAAATTACTCGGATGTAGTGCCAAGCCATCATACTCCAGCTTCACTAAGGCTTTCTTTGGTAGAACATTGAGTGACGACCCAGTGTTCACCAGTACATGGGATAAAACAGCACCCTTGCATTCCAAGGTGATATGCAAAGCCTTGTTGTGGTTACGTCCCTCTGTTGTTAAGTCAGCATTGGTAAAGCCCAGTCCATGACTGGTATTGACATTTGCCACCACAGTTTCTAGCTAGTTAACAGTAATCTCCTCTGGCACGTATGTTGCGTGTAGGACTTTCAATAATGCATTCCTGTGAGCTTCAGAACACATCAACAATGATAATATGGAGATTTTTAAGGGAGTTTGGTGAAGCTGATCCACCACCTTGTAATCACTTCTTTTTATGATTCTCATGAACTCGTCTACATCTTGCTCAAAAGATGTCTTCTGAGTTTCTTTGATAGTTGGCTCTTCAAGTACCACACTCTTTCCTTTTGCTTTGGCAGCAGCTTCTGCTTCAGCATTAGGTCTTTGTACTTGTGAGGCAAAAAAGTGTCCACTTCTGGTGAAGCCTCCGCCTCCCCCAACATTATCAATTTGTGGAGAAGAGGTTGATGAATCCAGAGTGATTTTCTCCCCGTTGCAGTAGAGATCAGAGCCATAATGCCAAGGTATGGCATTACTGCTTTCATAAGGAACTGGTCCAGGCACGTGATGGTAACTGGACTGACTGCCGCAGAGGAGGGTACTGTAATGGTGTGTGGATCGTAGTAGATTGTGACTGGTGACCTGGAAGGAGGTGCCACTGTTTGTTGTTGAAAGTTGTTGTTTGGAGGAACATTTGATGGATCATAGTAGATTGTGACTGCTGAGACATCTTCATTAATTTCTGTTGGCGTTGTAGAAGATTCTGTTGATAAAAAGGATGCTGATGTTGTAGAAGAAATGGTTGTTGAAACTTGACTCGTTGAAGTGATGGACGGAGCCATTGTTGATGATATTGATGAATCGGTCGGAATGATTGTTGCTGCTGTTGTAGAAGAATCAGGAATTGTTGTCAAAGGAATTGCTGGATTTGTAGGTGTCGTTGTTGAGATTTGAAGGATTCCGTCCTTGATAAGACTATCTATGCCGCTTCTCAAATTATCGCACCCGTTGACTGCAATGTTACAATACCCACAACCGAGTTCACACCCGGGGAACACCTGGCACTCTCAAAGCTGAGCTTTAATTTCGACCAGAGGTGTCCGAATCTGTGCAACACTGGTGATCAGAGTAGATGGTTTGTCTTCCTCAATGGCATTAATCCTTGTCCCACCATGATTAGGCATAGGATTTTTGTTGACATTCGGAGGCGGTGCGAAGTTGAGGGCTTTAGAATCTACCAGATCTTGAACCTTCATTTGCAAAGCCCTTCATTTCTCAGTATTGTGACCTGGTGCATTGGAATGGAAAGCACACCTGGCGTTGACGTCGTAATTCTTCGGGAGATTGGAGGGATCAGGGGGTGCCAATGTCCTTAAATCAACCAAGTTAAGCTTCAGGAGTTGTGGCAATAAGGCAGCATAAGGCATAGGGATAGGGTCAATCACCCTGTTTGCCTGTGATGGTCTTTGTTGGAAGGGTCTTTGCTGTTGATTGCTATTGTTGTTGTAGATTCTTTGTGGCGGATACTGAACTTCCTGTTGATAATGTGGTTGTTGTGGTTGTTGATATGCTGGTTGCTGAGGGATCGGAGCTGGAATAGTGACAGCTGCTACTGATCTGTGAGATACTGAGGTCTGCCCCTGCTAGCATGAATGGCATTTGTCTCACCAGTCCTTCGAGGTCCCACAAAAGGCTTCCTGGGATTACTGGACGAACTTGCACCATTATCAGAAATTTTGCCCATTTTTAAAAGACTTTCAATTCTTTCACCGGCTATAACTACGTCAGCAAAACTGGTGGAAGAAAAGGCAACCAGCCTATCAATATATGTTCCTTGCAAAGTATTCATGAACATGTCGGCCATTTCTCTTTCCGACATGGGTGGTTGGACAGCAGCAGCAAGCTGTCTCCACCTTTGGGCATATTACCTGAAGCTTTCTCTGGAGGATTGAGACATTCCCATTAGGAGGGTCCTGTTAGGAGCCATGTCCAGATTGTATTGGTACTGCCTGATGAAGGCTTCAGCTAAGTCCTTCCAGCATCTGATGGTAGCTCTGGTCAAGTGTGAATACCACTCTCTTGAAGCCCCAGTCAAACTGTCTTCAAAATAGAACATCCACAGTTTTTCATCCATGGTATATGCTTTAAGTCTCCCCAGAAAGGACTGCAGGTGAGTTCGTGGACAGGAAGTTCCATTGTATTTCTCGAAGCATGGAGGTTTGAACTTGTGGGGAATTCTTACCCCATCCACTAACCCCATATCCATTACATTGAAGCCCAAGGAGTTTTGAGATTCCAAAGATCTCAACTTCTCAGCAATTTCATCAAACCTTCTATCATAGACTTCATCTCTAGCTCCCATGACAGTAAACTGCTCTTCTTGGGGGTCTTCTTGCAAGATCCTCCCCCCAGTAGTATTTCCTTGCACATTACCCGGGATGTTGACTTCCGGATCTAGATGAGGTCCAAATACTGGTGGATTAACATGAGGCTGACCCCTCTCATTGTTACTTGTTCCTCCAGTTCCGGGATGAGGTTCCTCGGGAGTTTGTCTTTCTACCAATGCCCTTAACCTTTCTTGGCTCTGAGCCAAGCCAGTCATCACTGTCATGAATTGGGCCATTTGGTTTCTCATCTCCACTCTTTCATTAGCCATCTGGGTCCTGACTTCAGTCAGGTCTTGCTGTACTTGCTCCATTAGAATACCCGGAAGGTTGTTGCGAGTAGGATACCGGTGTGCACGGTTGACAGGGAACACTCTTCTGCGAGCAATATTTCCTGAACCACAACAGATTTAGAAACAAAACAAAATAATAACAAAACCTACAAAACAAAACAAAAGTTAGTATGCAATGCAGTATGCTTATTTGTTTTCCAAGGTATCCGACTTGGTTCTTGGTTTTGACCTTTCCAGACCTCGAGGAAGATGCTTTGACGTTGTTGCGAAAAGAAAACCCAAATGAAAACAAACTAAAATATATTACAAATGATGAATAATACATAGTCTGATTTTACAACATATGCCCCTGAAGGGTCAAAATACAGCACAAAAGAAAAGTACATCAAATGGAAACAACAACAAACAAAAAGTCAGACATCTAGTCCAAACTCATCCTCCTTAACCTCCTTCAGCAGTGCCTCAGTCACAGGACCAGCTGGATGCTCTATAATAGTCCTGATGAGGAGGTTTCTGGTGGCAATGGCAGTGGTCAGCTTTTTGTGCCTGTCCTGATCCTTTGACCTCTTCAAACCAGCCCTAAGCTTCAACTCTGAAATCTCCTTCTGGGCTGCCAGCAAAGCTTCCTGCTGCTTCTTTTCATTGGCATCTAACTGCTCAATCTTGGCCTGAGTTCTCTTATCTTCTTGAGTTCGGGCTTCAGTGATCCTGACCCACCTAGCCTGACTTTCTTGTAGATAGAGTTCAGTCCTAGCCTTCTGAAGCTTGGCCTCTTTACAGGTATTCTTCAATATTTGTTCCCCAGCTCTTGATTTCTTGATGTAGTCCTCTGTCTTCTCAATCTTGGCCAGATGCTCCACCCTAAGCTTCTCCAACCTCTCAATGTCCAGACGACCATCAATCCTCTCCCAGAGGGTCTTTTTCAGGGCTTGAGACAGATTCTCATTCCTTTCCTTCAGCTTCTCAAATTCTTCCAGGTTGACAGTGGCTGCTGGCTGTACTGTGGATGGTCCAGGTACATCCTTAATGGTGAAGGGCATCCCAGAAATCTGAGCTCTAGTATGAGACCAGTCATAGTACTGAGCTGAAGCAACATTATTGCACCTTCCAAGAATAGCCATCCCCTTTGTCTGGATGTTGTCCCAAGCCCAGGATGCTTGTCTGACAGCAGCTAGATTAGGCTTTATTTCACAATACAGGGTCTCAGCTAAATCTTGCACTCTAGGAGGGTGAACCAGAGCATAGCCCAGTTGTCTTTTAAACAGCAAAGGATTGTAGTTGATGCAACCCTTTACTCCTATCAGAGGTACATTTGGGTATTGCCCACAGCTAGTGATGATGTCCTTGCCTTTGGTGCTCTGGGTACACCATCTGATGTCATCTGAAGTCAAAGCAATGAGCCTCTTGGCCCAATTCTTCTGTTGGTGGGGATTCATGAATGCATCTGTCTTAGGTAGGTGTTTGAGCAGCCAGGTGTGAAACAAAGGAGCGCAACATCTCACTAACTTTCCTCTTTGTTTCTCATTCCTCTGATGAATGGAGTAATAGAAATCTCCCAGCAATGTGGGTACTGGGTTCCTCAGAAGGAAAAGATGAATGGCATTCTTGCTGATAAATTTGGGCTCGTCTGCAAACAGTATAACCCCATATATGCTGAGGGCTAACAGTGTACAGACTGCCCTCCATTCTCCCAAAGAGGCCTTCAGGATGGCCTGAGAAATCAAGAAGTCTAAGTGCAAACCAGGGATCCCAGCCTTTGTTGTCATATTCTGCTCAATCAATGTAGGCTCCAGGTACAGTGCTTTTGCCACTTCTCCATTGCTGGGAGCTGGCATCTCTGGGTTGAAAGGGACACCACCCCTGACAGGTACTCCAATCAATGATGAAAACTCCTCCAGCAGAGGTCCTAGCTGAAAGTCTGGGAATGTGAAGCATCTCAAAGGAGGATCATAAAACTGTAGGCAGGTGTGGATCATACTCCTCTGAGAAGGGTCTAGATCCATGACCATATCAAGGATACCTCCATAATGCTCTCTGAATAATAGGATGTGGTCAGGGGTGATAAGTGACTGGACCTGTCTGATGCCAGTCAACACAGGCTCAAAGAAATGATATGATATGTTGCTCTTCCTGTGTGTAGCCATGAATACTGCTGAAGATGATGAAGATAGGTGCTGATGCAGATCAAGACTGATACTGGAGATGAGCCACTGATAGGCTGATACTGGTGATGATGAAAATAGCTGAAGCAGATAACTGATGGAGCAGGGGACTATGCAGAAGAAGGGGTCAAAACCAAGCCAGATATGATATGGATACCCTGAAAAAGAAATAAACAAATGATGCAATGATGATGTATGCAAATGATATGCAAGGGTTTGTGATCAAGCTGGATCTGATTATCTGCCTTGATATAAAATCCATGTATGTTCAAGAAGTCCAGATGGAGGTTCAGAAATCCAGTAACCAAGGTAGGGGACTCAAATAAAGAGTCACATGTCCAGGGTTAAATCACAAGAACTGTCCAAAATGAAGTACTCTTAATCAAAACAAGTAACAGGGTATGATGTGGTCAATGGTACCTGCAAACCTGTAAACAGCCCAACCCCCTCACAGGTGATGTTCTAAAACAAGGATCCTCAGACTTGGATCAGTTATGAGAAGTGTAAACACTTCTAACCCGGAGGTACAGTGTTTACAATAACCATAAAAGATCCTCCTCTAATTCACCTCAGTTTCTGAAGGTCATAATAAAGGTCATCCAGACTTAGCAGGCTTCCCAGATAGCCCTAGCACTACAGGAAATCTGTAGCACAGAGTTCTTAAGAAGAAACCCATATCTGAACCGTGTTTCATATTCCCGCACCAGACCGAAATGGAATGGGAAAGAACATGAACCACTCTAGCCTAGGTGTCACTCAGGTCCCAGGTATAGGACCTTAAACTCTCAATGGACCCCCACCCACCAAGACAGAAGAACAGATCCAGCAATCATAATGACAGTATGAAATATGAAAAACTGTAAAGGAAAGCAATAAATAAAGTTGTACATAAAGCAATAAATAAAGCAAATAGATAAACACAATTATCACATAACACCCCAGTAAACACAAATCAAACAAGCGCTAGGAGGAACCCACAAAAAGAACCAGAAGCCCTGGTTACAGTATAAGGGTCCCCAGCAGAGTCGCTAAGTTGTCGCTCCCACCAAATGAGGCTGGGCCAAGAGGGGTACAGACGCGAACGGTCGGCGAAAGGAGAAGGAATGAATAGAGTCGCCAGCTAGGCATTTTTATCCCGAAGGAAAGGTAATGCTGCATAAACCTGAGGAAAGATGGATAAGACGGTCGCGAACCAGAGAGACTGAGAAAGGGGGTTGGTTACAACCTGGGAAGGTGTTAGCACCCAGATTGTCCGCCGTACTCGACGGGATCCACGCTTAAAAGATTTGTGCCTTAAAGGGGTAGTGTCAGTGCAATTTGTGTATCAAAGCTGGAAAAGAATGCAAGTGTCAGTGTAAAGGAGATGTGAAGCATGAGAGTGTCAGTGTAAAGAAAGAATACAATGCTCAAGACTATGAGGCTTAAGGAATAATGCTGAAAGAGGGGGAATATACAGAGACTTTTGTTCGATAACTGTTAAGTTATGCCTACGTATCCTCTCGTGCAATGAGGAAGTCAGAACACCGTAGTTCGACTCAAAGAGACTGAAAGATAAATTGACTTGTGAACTGCTTACTTGTCTATGCTCAAGTGTATGACCTGTCTGGCTCAGGTGCTAACTGTCTTGCATTAGACGAAAGAAGCAAGTTCTCGGTTGTGAGTGAATGAGATGAGAAAAGAATCCCTGAGGAGACGATTATTGTTTGTTTTTGAGTTTTCAATCTTTTATTGCTTTTTGGAGTTTGTCATAAGATAATGAGCTTAAGCCTAAACCAAGGGTTAGTAAACTCATCACATCTTCCCTCTGATTAGGGGTAATGAGAATACCTTAAGTATGAAGTAAACACCTCACACTTAATCACCATGATGTAGGATTAAGATCATTATCCTACTTGTGATTATTAGATGTTTTTGTTGTTTTTTTGTTTAGTGTTGAGTAATGAGATTAAGCCATAATCAAGGATTTAATGGACCCATTACACCATCCTAATAGAAGGATAATAGATGAGAACATTTAAGCTGAGGAAGATACTTCAACTTAATCCATGATTAGGGATTAACCTCATGACAAAACAAAGCCTTTATTAAAGTGGATTTTAATTAATGATAAGATTAAGAAGTGGATTTTTATGGTTTGTAAGACAACTTGAGGAGGACTTGTCCATTAACACTAGGGTTAGTCCTTCTTAACCAATTAAGGAAGAATTAGAACCCTAATGCAAGGCCCAAGTTACAAGCTTGATGTCTCAGTGATTATTAAGTGGATTGATTAAAGGATTTAAACACATTACGGGTTTAACACTTAGGATTAAAGTTATACACTCCATCCTAATAGAAGGATGCAGGCATAAGCTTAATCACAAAGCCTTAAAACCTTTAAGGTTTAGTCCTAGATTATGAGATGAGAAGAGAGGACTCAAAGATAACACAAAGGTAAAAGATAAATGGGGGACTAATCAAACCCTAATTGTTATCATACTTGGATATCCTAGGGTTTATGGGGCTTAAGAGAGAAAGAAATCTTCAAAGAGCCATCAAGGAAAGAAGCAGATGAAAGGAGAAAGAAACAGAGAGAAGCAAGACAACTTGCTTCACTTAAGAAGACAAGTTGCCTGAAGGAAGAAAGTGGGAAAGAGCATGAATGAGCAAGCTCACTCTAAAGCAAATACAAAATGCAGAAATGATTCATAAGAGAGATGAGAAGAGATTGTGAGAAGTGAAGGCAAATTCACTTCTCAAAACAACTTACCACTTGAAAAGTTAGCAAAGGAGATGAAATGTAATGAGAATGAGATGAAATGCAATGATGAAAACCAAAGTCAGAAGCATAAACATGATGTTAATGATGCTAAGAGATGATGCAAACACATGTCAAGAGTTGTGGATGATCATACAAGGGTGTGGATGCAAATGAAGCATGCTTTGAACCATGAAAGTTCATGAAAGTTTATGAAATGATATGAATGCATAACATGGAAAATGAAAGATGCAATGATCAAACATGATTCTAATATGTCCTAGGATGTTTTATATGTCCTATTGATGCATAAAATGTCATGGAAAGTTCTTGAATGCAAGCAAATGAAAGATGGATGCAAAGGAAGGCAAGAATTAGGGTTTATGCATAACATGCAACACAAAATTCAAAATCAGAAGCAAATGACAAGATAAAAAATTGAAAATGAGATCAAAGGTAACCTAACCCTACACAGGTTCACTTCCCAAAGGAGGGGTCATAACTCTTAACCTAGTACAAGTTATGAATTTCTCAAGTCAATTAGGGTTTCAAGGTACCTCACAATGAAAAATGCTAAACAAATTGAAAATGAAATATAAATTCAAACCAATTTAAACCTAGAAACTACATGATATGAAGGATGCAATGCAAGAAGAACCATCATCAAACTCTCAATGGTTAGGCAGAATGGATTTTTCCAAGTTTGAACAAAAATATTGCCTTTAAAAGGATTTAATTCCAATGAAAATTGTCAAAATGCATCAAGAACCAAAAAGAAATTCGTTTTGAGAGTTTGATAATGTTTCTAAATGTTTTAAAATGCAATATGAATTTTTTTGTGATTTTTAAATACCTAAATGCATTTTTAATTAATTAATTCTCATTAACTAATTAAAAATAAACATTTAAATGATTTAAAAATGATTTTTAATGCAAAAAAAAATATATTTTTGGGTTCTGAAAATTAATGAAATGCTTGACAAAAAATTTCAGAATTTTTAAATGTTTTTTACTATTTTTAATAATTCGTGCAAATAAAATGAAAAAGAAATGAAATAAAATAAAAATAAAAGAAAGTAAGCTAAAGGAGAGGCCAGGATTTGATCTGGGTTTGAAGGTGTTGACTTGGCGCCACATCCAATGGCCCAAGTTCAAACCTGGCTAATATTTATTTAATAATTAATTAAACCTAGGTTAAGTTAATTAATTACTGATTAGGGCTTAATGAGCCATCTGGACCATCCAAGTGCGCGCGGGAAGCAGGATCCTAGGGCCATAATTCAAAGTTACTAATTAAACACAATTAGGGCAAATGACTCTCAGATGACCGGAACAGTGGTTCCGGTCATCTTCTCCGGCAAGCCCAAACCCTAGATTCCTCTACAGGTCATTAAACAACAAATTTCTTCCACCAAAATGATCCTCTCATCAATCTAAACCTAAACCCTCATCTCAAATTCATTTATTTTCTCTCACAAGCCTGAATCGAAACAAAATGCAAAACACGGGCAAATGTTCAGAAGCTTCATACATGATGGTTACCTCACCATTTTCAAAAGTAAATACATATTCATGATCAGGAGAACATATAGCATCATAAAAGAACTTAAAAATTAGTTTCTGGGAAAAATGTTCTTCATGTTACCTGAGATGAAGCTTCTCTGTTTTTGAGCTTTCTGGACTTTTCTTTTGTGCAATCCTGCTTCCTTGAACCTTCTGATGATGGAATGAAGCTTAGAAAACTTGGGGAGTGGCTGGTTTGAATGATTCAGCTCTGATGTAGCAGAAAGGGAGGTCTTTGTGTGTGATGATTCAAGCTGTTTCAGGGGGTGGATTTTGTTCTAGGGATGATTTGTGACTTGTTGGTGAAAGAAAGAGTGAAGTTTGATGGCTGTGTGAAGAGATTCGAAGAGGAGAAGTTTTGGACATATTTTGTGGATGCTGGATTGTGGGAGCTTTCTGGCTTGTGTGTGGTGTCTTTTGGGATGCTTGATGTCCACATATTTGACTCTGATTGGGTTGAGAGTTGTTGGTGGCACAGTGTGATTGGCATGGGCAAAAATGCAAAAGTCAAAAGTTTGTGTACTACAAGTATGGGCTGGGACAGAAGAGATCTAAAGGGGTGTCTTGCCTCAGCTGAGTTTGAGGATGACCCTTGGATGATTCATGAAGGACTGCAGCACTTGGATCACAAGATAGCATGAGTTTTGCATTTTGGCAACTTGTCACATTTTGTGGTTTTTTGGTCATGAACATGTGATATCTCTTGCTGAATTTTGGTGTGAGATGTCCCATGAGGTTATGGCAATGTCTTGAGACCAGCTAAAGATCACACAAACCTTTGGGAATCATTTTGCAAGAATTCCCCTTTTTGCACTTTTATGGAAAATGGCTTATGGTTACTTGAAATTTAAGACATGGAAATGGGAAATTTCTTGGGCCAAACTGAATTTTAGGTCATGCATTGTGTTTGTATGATGATTAGAGGTCACATTGAAGTCACATAAAGGCTTATCATGAGAATTTGCAAGTTTTCCATTTTGTGCAAAAGTGAAATTTCAATGATTTTATCCAACTTTGCAAGGCCATAACTTTTGATCCAAAATGAATTAGAATGAGTTCTTGTACTTTTTGAAAATGGGAGGATCCATTCTACAACTTTCATGACCAAAGTTTTCTCATTTGAAGCATTTTTGAATCAAAAAGAGAAGGTTGAAAAACTTTCCCAAAATGGCAAGTTTTCATTACAAGTCACTTTCCCAAAAAGGCAACTTTGCAAATGGCTTGAAATTCTCCAATTTTGTGAACTTCTAACATCTTATATGATCAAATAAAGATCATACACATTCAAAATTATGGAGAACACCCTTTGGTTGGGTCATTGGGGGCCTCAGATGCCCTGATTTTGCACTGACTTGCTCAAGAAGTCATCTCTTGATCAGATGCCTTCCCCATGGAATTTCTTCATGAAAATTGATATGCATGATCCTTATAACATATAGAGACCAATAGAAACAAGAATGACCAAAAATTTTGGATTTATGGCCTCTGAAACCAAAACCCTAATTCTAGGTCATCTGTGCAGTTAAACCTGGCTCTGCTTCCATGCCTTTCTCAGTTCTTGTGGTTCTTTGACTTTCTTGACCTTGTGAGGATATAATATGGTGCTTGAACATACATGGACCCCTTTTAAGTGATTGAATACCTTTGGAGTGGCTCAAATGGCTCAGGGATGGCTCAGATCACAAACCCTAGATGTAGATGACTTAGAACTAATGCAGTGAATCAAAGGTGTGGTATGAGATGCTATGACTGAATTTATGTAAATGAAAAGATCACAAGCCATGGTGTGAATGGGTGAGGGCAAATTTGGGGTGTTTACAGCTGCTGCTATACAAGCCATGGTGCAAGCTGTTGAGAACATTAGTCCAGCTGTTTGGAATGCTGAATTTCGTGATCTAGATCAGTTCAGAAGTAACAAGCCGCCTATGTATGAAGGAGGTATTTTGGATCCAGAGGAAGCACAGAAATGGATGAAGACTATCGAGAAGATCTTCAGGACCATGGGGTGCAATGATGACCAGAAGGTGAGGTTTGGTACTCACATGTTTGAGGGAGAAGCTGAGGTCTGGTGGGACAACAGTCACCAAAGGTTGGAAACTGCAGGTACTGCTATTACTTAGGCTGTGTTTCGAGGTGAGTTTCTGGAGAAGTACTTTCCAGAAGACATTCACAGTGCCAGAGAAGTATAATTTTTGGAGCTCAAGTAAGCTAATATGACTATGGTTGAGTACGCTACGAAGTTTGAAGAGTTGGTGCAGTATTGTGCATACTATAACACTGAAGACGCTATGACTTCGAAGTGTTTGAAATTTTAGAATTTCCCTGAGATCAAACATGGCATTGCTTTCTAGTAGACCAGGAACTATCCAAAGCTAGTGAGTATGAGCAGGATTTATGATAATGATAACAGGGCTCGGATTGCTCACTACAAAGCTGTGAATGACAAGAAGGGTAAGTAGAGGTTTGGGGGTACTCCTTATAGTGCTTCGGCTGATAAGTTAAAAAGAAGTCTACTGCTGACAAGAAGCCAAGTGGGAGAGGGGTAAATCCCAATCTTGTGAAGTGTTTCAGATGTGGAAGCACAGGTCATCGTGCTAACACTTGCCAGAATGAAGTTAAGAAGTGCTTCAAGTATGGGAGGACAGGTCATGTGGTAGCTGACTGCAGGGCTACTATTCCTACTTGTTTTAATTATGGTGAACAAGGTCATATTAGTACAACTTGTCAGAAGCCAAAGAAGACTCAAGGAGCTAGTGTTAAAGTGTTTGCTTTAGTGGGAGCCCAATCCACTAATGAGGTGAAATTTGTCAAAGGTACTTGTTTTATTAATAGTACTCCTTTGATTGCTATTATTGATACGGGTGCAACACACTCGTTTATTTCTGTTGACTGTGTGAGAAGGTTAAGAATCGTACCGTCTATTCTAGAGTAGAGAATGACAACCGAAACTCTGTCTATTGGTTCTGTGGTTACATCTTTAGTGTGTTTGAAGTGTCCACTTACTATTTTTGATAGAGACTTGTATGTGGATTTAATTTGTTTGCCGTTGGGTAATTTGGATGTTATTTGGGGGATGAATTGGTTGGTGTTCAACCGAGTTTATATCGATTTCTATATAAAGAAGTTATTGTTTCTTACTCCTGAAGAGGAAGTATTGGCTAATTCCTTATCTACCAAAGAGTTGAGGACTTTGTTAGAAGACGAGGCAAAAATGTTTGCGTTGTTCGCGTCATCATCTGTTGAAAATAAGGTACGAGTTAGTGAGTTGCCAGTTGTGAATGAGTATTCAGAAGTATTTCCCGATGATATTACGGAATTACCTCCGACGAGAGAAGTTGAGTTTACTATTGACCTTATTCCTGGTACAAGGCCAATTTCTATGGCACTGTACCGGATGTCTGCGTCAGAATTGACTGAGTTGAAATCTCAGATTGGAGAGTTGCTGGATAAGAAATTTATTTGGCCAAGTGTGTCGCCGTGGGGAGCTCCAATTTTGTTAGTAAAGAAGAAGGATGGTAGTATGCGGTTGTGCATCGATTACCGTCAGTTGAACAAGGTGACCATTAAGAATAAGTATCTGCTTTCTAGGATTGATGACTTAATGGATCAGCTAGTGGGCGCGTGTGTTTTTAGTAAGATTGATTTGAGGTCAGGTTACCATCAGATTCGAGTGAAAGAAGGTGATATTCAGAAGACTGCGTTTAGAACTCGATATGGACATTATGAATATGTTGTGATGCCTTTAGGAGTGTCTAATACGCCAGGTGTATTTATGGAGTATATGAACCATATTTTTCATTCTTATTTAGATCAGTTTGTTGTGGTGTTTATTGATGATATACTTATTTATTCTAAGAATGAAGATGATCATACGAAACATTTGAGAGTTGCTTTGCAGGTGTTGAAAGATAACAAGTTGTTTGCTAAGTTATCAAAGTGTGAATTCTGGCTTGATAATGTGAGTTTCTTAGGTCATGTTATTTCTGGTGATGCTATAATAGTGGATCCTTCTAAGGTAAATGTTGTATTGTAATGGGAACCTCCAAAGACAATAACGGATATTTGAATTTTTCTGGGATTAGCAGGTTATTATAGAAGATTTATTCAAGTGTTTTCTAATTTGGAATTGCCGTTGACTCAATTGACTAGGAAGAGTCAATCGTTTATTTGGGATGCAGCTTGTGAGGAATGTTTTGAAGAGTTGACGAAGAAATTGACTACGACATCAGTGTTAGTTTTACCAAGTCCTGGTGAACCTTTTGTTGTATATTGTGATGCGTCCAAGATGGGACTAGGTGGTGTATTGATGCAAGATGATAAGGTGGTGGCTTATGCTTCTAGACAGCTGAAGGTACATGATAGGAACTATCCTGCTCATGATCTTGAGTTAGCAGCAGTGGTTTTTGTGTTGAATATTTGGAGGCACTATTTGTATGGGTCAAGATTTGAAGTGTTTAGTGACCATAAGAGTTTAAAGTACTTGTTTGATCAGAAAAAGCTAAATATGAGGCAACGAAGGTGGTTGGAATTTCTGAAAGACTATGATTTTAATTTGAGTTATCATCCAGGTAAGGCTAATGTTGTAGCAGATGCGTTGAGCCTCAAGACAATTCACATGTCGGCCTTGATGGTGCAAGAATTGGAATTAATTGAGCAGTTTAGAGACTTGAGCATGGTTTGTGAGACGACACCTGAGAGTGTTAGGCTTGGAATGTTGAAGGTGAATAATGACTTCTTGGATATTATTAAAGAGAATCAGAGACTTGATGCGAAGTTAGTAGATTTGATGCCTATAGGAGGAAATGATCCTGAAAGTGATTTCCAGGTGGATAATTCTGGTGTGTGGAGATTTTGGGGCATAATTTATGTGTCAGACAATGTTGAGTTGAAAAAGGCTATTTTGGAAGAAAGTCATCGTAGTAGCTTAAGTATTCATCCAGGAGCTACGAAGATGTATCAAGATTTAAAGAAATTGTTTTGGTGGTTTGGTATGATGCGGGATATAGCACAATTTGTGTATGCTTGTTTAGTGTGTCAGAAATTGAAAGTGGAACATCAGAAGCCTTCGGGAATGATGCAACCGTTAAAAATTCCAAAATGGAAATGGGATAGTATTGTTATGGACTTTGTTACTAGTTTGTCGAATACGGCGAGAGGATTTGATGCTATTTGGGTGGTTGTGAATAGACTTACAAAGTCTGCATATTTTATTCCGATTAATATGAGTTTTTCGTTGACGAAATTGGCAGAAATATATATCAGGGTAATTGTGAAGTTGCATGGTGTTCCTTAGAGTATAGTTTCGGATAGGGATCCGAGATTCACTTATGAATTTTAGAAAATTTTACAAGAGGCTTTGGGCTCAAAGTTGAAGTTGAGTTCGGCTTATCATCCACAGACGCACGTTCAGTCAGAGAGAACTATTCAGACTTTAGAAGATCTGTTGAGGACTTGTGTGTTGGAACAGGGTGGTGCGTGGGATACTCATTTGCTATTAATTGAGTTCACATACAATAATAGTTACCATTATAGTACTGGAATGGCACTGTTTGAAGCTTTGTATGGTAGAAGGTGTAGAACGCCTTTATGTTGGTATGAAACTGGTGAAAATGTGGTGCTTGGACCTGAAATTGTACAACAGACTACTGAGGAAATTCAGATGATTAGAGAAAAGATGAGAGCGTCTCAAAGTAGAAAAAAGAGCTATCATGATAACCAGAGAACAAAATTAGAATTTGATGAAGGTGATCATGTGTTTTTTAGGGTTAATCCAATGACGGGTGTTAGACGTGCTTTGAAATCGAAGTTGGATCATAAGTTCATTGGACCGTATCAGATTTTGCAGAAAGTAGGTACGGTTACATACAGAGTGGCATTACCGCTAGATCTTTTGAACTTGCATGACATGTTTCATGTATCACAACTTCAGAAGTATGTGTCTGACCCATCTCATGTTATTCTGAGGGATGAGGTGCAGGTTAGGGAGAATATTATTGTGGAAGCGATGCCGATAAGAATTAAGGATTGAAAAATGAAGCAAATCAGAGGTAAAGAGATTCCTCTGGTGAGAATAGCTTGGGGTGGAGCTGCTGGTGGAAGTGTGACATGGGAGCTGGAAAGCAGGATGCGAGAGTCGTATCCAGAACTTTTCTCATCATGTACATTTTCGAGGACGAAAATATTCTAAGTAGGGGAGAGTTGTAACACCCCATTTTTAATATTTAATCGTCGTGTATTTTTAGTGTTGTGTTGGCCTTGTTTAAGGCATATGTCATGTTGTTTTGGTGTTGTGTCCTAGTGGGACGGGTAGAATCAGGTGCGATTAGTAATAGCGAGTGTGTGAATAATAATGACAAGACCATTTAATTACTATTTTTATTATTAATAATAATATTATTATTATTATTATTATATTTATGAAACAATATTATTAATATTATAATTAAAATTGATATTATTATTTGAAATAGAGGGGCAGTTTAGTAAAATGTTAAGGTGGGGGTTAAATGTGAATTAGTCAAAAACAGAGATTAGTAAATGATTGATCGTAAAAACTTTGTGAAAGAATCAAGAGGCTAGGAAGAGGAAGATCAACCTAGGGTACCAAATTCTTGAAGAAATTCTTAGGAATTTTCACACAAATTCGAGGTAATGGGAGATAACAAATTTAAATTCAGGTGGTTTAAAATGATGGGTAGTTAGGGCTTCCTTCCCTCGTAGGAATTTTCTGATTTTATGATGTTTGTGAATAATCTGTGAATATATGATGTTTTTTGAGAATATGTGATTATGATGGTATAAACTTGATGAAATTCTGATGAAATATTATTGTTGTTGTTGTTGTTGTTCTGGATGATGCAAATTTATGCAGATATTGTTGTTGTTGATGAACAATACGAATTATAGATCTAGAACGAATGATAAACTGGATTTAATAATGATAAGTAAAAGAAGAATAAGATTAGTAGTGTAAAATTGATGTAAAAACAAGTTTAGGCCTGAATTGGAGTGGAAAAATATGAAACCCGTAGCAAAATCTGGACTGGTGGGGGAAACCAGTTTTTAGTAACAGATCTGGGCATTACGAGTAACACTCTGGACATTACGCGTAACACTATACTTGTTACACAAATTTTAGTAACATGTCTGGGCATTACGCGTAACAATATATGCATTACGCGTAACACAGCAGGCATTACACGTAACACCGGCGGAGGTGAGGAAAAATGTGATTTTTGCGATTTTTGTCCCAATTTCGCATACGTGGCCGATTCTTTTGGTGTGAAGTATTGAGATGGACCTTAAGACATAGTTAATCGAGGTTTAACATCGAGAAATAAAATAATGATGGAATTTAGGTTGATTTAATTAGTTGAGTAATCGGTTAAGTCGCGTGAGGCTATTATTGGTGATTTTCGTGGAAATATTGTTGTGAATTAATCAGATGGATCATGTAGATGTATAATATAGTGAATTATACATGTTGTATGCATTCTCATTGTCATGCATACATTTATTGAATTATTGTTGGGATGATCGTGCCTGATGGGCGAATACGATAATTTGTACTCTGTTATGGAGAATGGTGGATAATCATTGTCAGATGGGCGTATGTGATTATCGTGTTCGATTAAATGAACAAAATTTGGTACCACATGCATTGTGTCATGTTGAGTCACATTGCATAACTATTGTTTTATTGTTGATGCTTAATTATTGTTGTATCTGTTATTGCTTGATTATTGGTGTAATTGTTGTATTTGTTGTTATGTGTGAGAAACTACCTTGAAGATGTTATATGCACCGTTTATGTTTGAATTTGTTTCTCACCCCTTTGTTGTTATTGCATTTGTGCTTCTTTGGAAGTACATATAATCCAGGTACTTGAGAGTGCGTGGAGTCTTGTTGCTTGTTCGAGTCTAGGGCGCTCCGATACGTAATACGGGATGGGGAACTTTCAGTTGTTTATTTTATTTTCGTTACGTATCTATTTTTATAAACCGAATTATTGAGGATATATTGTTGAGATTGACTTATTCCCGAGTTGATTTAAATTGTTATTTCCGTTTTTTAATAAAGAACTTATTTTGGTAATTGTTGTTGAAAATAATGTGGCATTCCACTTTGGAAACTCTGATATTTGTATTAATTTGTTATTTTAATTATATGGGATAAGTGGGGTGTTACAAACAATACTACCATCAGGGTCTACCAAGATCACGCAATACCATCTCTTGTGCCTGGGACACACTCAATATAGGAGCCGTCCAGAATCTATCGCCGATAGGGAGATGGAACAAAGAAGCGATATCATCTAAAGTCACAGTCATCTCTCCAAATGAGAGATGAAATGACAATGTCTCCTTGTGCCACCTCTCGACGAAGGCACTAAGAAGCTCCGCATCCAACATGGTCAGGGAGCACTGACCAAAATAATGCAAGCCAAAGTCCCTCACAATCATCCTCACAACATCAGGGAAGGGAATACGAGGGAAACATTTCATCTTCACGCCGTGAGACTGAACCTTCAGTATTGGTCGCACATGTGACACCAACCAATAAACAAATCTGTTAATACATTAACAATTTATGCATTAGTAAAAAATTGTTAAAATTAAACGTAAAAACCATATATCTCCCCCTGCCATAGAAGCAAAGCTACGTGTTCACTGTACTCTTTAAGCACATACCTATCTATCGGCCCACCAGGGAATCCTGGCTCCGTGTGACAGATGCCTCGATCGAAGGAACTGTCACATCTGTCTGAATGGTCTCCTCAATGTCTCTTGTACCAGCGTCCCCTCTAGTGCCATCAACATCACCCTCCTCCACGCCCTCAGCTGACACTCTAACACCACTCTCCTCTACCACATCCCTAACAACAACCTCCTCCGGAACATCTTTCTCAATAGCATCCACCGACTGAGGCTGAATAATAGGGATGTCCTCAGGTGTGGCCTGCTGTGAAAAAAGACCTTCATGTCGCCTAACGATGTGAGGTGCTTAGAAATGACCCTGTTGCTCGGCCAACCGCTCCCGGTGTGAACCGGTTGGGACCAACTGTCCAACTCGTACATGGGCAGACTTAGCATTTGGAGCGATTGTACCCCTCCCCCTACCAGTTGATGCCAAATCATGCACCCTCCCACCGATGCTACCATCAATACCTCTAGTTTTCAGTGCAAAAAAAAACACAAATTAAACAAAAAAAATTAACAAAAAAATTAAACTACCGGAAATTTGAAATTCCTAGAAAAAAATAACACTATTGGAAATTTCAAATCTCCGAAAATAATTACCAGTAATTTTAGAATTTCCGGTAAATATTATCGGGTTTTTTGAAATTTCTAGTAATTCGCACCGATAATTTAGGAAAAACCGGTAAAACTTGTAAAAAAGCAAATCTCCGGTAGTGTAACGAAATTCCCGGTATCGTCAATTTTTTTGAAAAAAATGTGAGTGTACCGAGAATGTGTGAAATGTGAAAATATTTTCTTTCAGGATCAATTTGATCTTTTCATTGGATGTTTGGGGTGCCAGGTATGAGTGACGGAATGGCAGGTAGATTCCTCCAACAAAATTCAGCATGAGGGTCCAATCCGATTGATATTATTGGCCAATGAAGATTAAAAAAAAAAGTGGAAAAGAAAATGCAAGTTAGGCCCATCACACAAACAAAGATCCGAAACGAGATGTAATGCTAGTACACACCCAAGCAATACATGATGTTGCACATGATACATGCTACTACGATTCCAAAAAAAGTCACCAAGACGACGTGAACAATACAATGTTGCACCACAATAAAACGGCAAGTAATTCCAACTTCATTTCACCTAAAAATAAACGCATAATTCATTCCATTTTTCAAGCTTGAAAGCCAACAAATTGCTACAGTTTTTTCACCAAGCTTCTTCATAATTTTTCATGTTAACCAAACACTAAATACTCCCTTCAAAGCTTCAACTCCTATCATTCTTCAACCTTCATTCTCTATTTTATAAACCTTGAAACACTTATAAAAAAAATATTTAACAACAACTCCATAACTGTCTTCAATGTGAACAACAATAGTTAACATAATTCGAACAAATATTTCACAAACGGAATTGTGCTCAGAAAAATAAGAGGATTTCACCTGAGATTTTGATTTCGTTTTTCTTGACGGCGGCGAGGTAAATGAGAGAGGAGGTACGACGAGCTTCACTTGCAGAAGAAAGAACACGTGATGTGTTCTCATGGTGTTATTAAACTCTTACTTTTTCTCTTTTCGTTTAGTTAGAAATCATCATAGAAAAATCTCTACAAAAATATTTTAGTGTTTGATTTTATTTTCTTAGTATTTTCATTTTTAATTTTGGTTGTTGGTTTTGGATCTTGGACTTTTAATAAGATCTCTTCAAATTCAATGGATTTTGGGTGTTGATGAAGTTGGATAAATCTTCATTGATTCAGATCTATCTTTAAATGAATCATTTGATTCATTTTAAATGCTTTGAATTAATGATAGGTTTAGTACATTAATCCACCAAAAAGTGTGGTTGAAATGATCAACGATGTGATTCAATTTGGTTCTTCTTCTCCATCTCTCCTTTTCTTTTGGGTCGATAAAAATCTTTAACATCATGGAACTTTTTGAAGTTCTTGATTAAGAGTAGATCGTTCCTCTTTTTCTTGTTGTGTGGCATGCTTTAGGAGAATGATTTACATATCATTTCTATAGCATGTATTAACACAAATATCATATTGACTGGCCTCATATAATATTGACTTCTACATAAGTCCATCTGCGGTTTCTTAACATAGCGCTACATGTGCCCCCAAATCGAAAAATCAAGTCATTTTTGTAAGCGAGATTGTTAGTCTCCTACTCTCCATAATGTGGTTTGAAATAGTGGTTTTACAATAAAAATCTTGACTTTGTCAAATGGTTACCTTTTATTCTTTTTCTTAATAAATGCTAATGAAACATTTAAGGGTTTTGACAAGTTTTGGTAAAACATAAATACTGAAGACTCTGATAAAGATAAAGAAATTTGGGAACAAACACATATGAAGAAATCTGCCAAAGACAAAGATGTCGAAGAAGATGTTGCAACCTGAAGACTCGACATCCTGGACTGTTACAAAACAAGATTTAAATCTTTTCCAAGATTCTCTCCAACAAATCAGTAGAAAATCAACTAGTGAGAAGACAAAAGATGAATGCCCATTTGTCGCACCCGAAAAATACGACCTTACGCGATCTAAAGAGAAGAGCCGCGTGTTGGGCAGACATGAGAGTTGCCACCTAATTCTAATTTATTCCCATAAAGGGGAAATAGGAGATATAGATAAACTATGTCTAAGAGGAGGATGAGGTCAGAGGTCTCGCAACCATTGTCTGGGTTCGGAAGTCGGTTATGCAGGGGGAAGGTATTAACACCCCCTACATCCATCGTACTCGATGGGAACCATCTAAGTTGTCACGCGCGAAAGGATGTCTATGCTTAATGAGTTACTTGCTAGAGGGAAATGAGTTTGAATTATAAATTTGATTGATCCTAGGTGCTCGACAAGGATTGAGATCCTTGTGCCTACGTACTCCTGCGTGCAATGGGAAAGTCAGAGCCTCGTAGTTCGGCCTACTACGGGTGATGGTTGTTGATTTTATTACCTTTCTTTAATGAAATGATTTAGGAGTCGAATTGCACTAAAGACTATGGGTAGTTTATTCCGCTCGATCCGGACCAACGTCTGGCGACAAAATAATTGGAGTGAGTAACGACAACTAGTAGTCCCCCTTTTTACCGCTTAAGGCTCGCGGTGTACAATTCTTCTCATATTATTAAAGTGTTTTATTTCCTACGACCGCTTGACATTGGATCAAGGGTTTGGATCTAAAAAGAAAAGTTTTGGTTTTTTTTAGGTTAGGGAGTGAATGCAAATGGAGTTTTATTTTGTGGTTTGTTAGCGAGGCACAATGCGCTCGGCTCGTAAGGTTAAGTGGATCCTAGTAGACGAAACAATAACCGAAAAAATAAAGTGAAGTGTGTGAGAGTGCAACCTCTTGGTGTTGGACCAAGGGTTCGCGAACTAAGCGAGAGATCTAAACTAGTCCCTAAGGGTGCTCCTAGCGATCGAACGATAAATGCGGAAAATAAATAAAATGCGTATGTCGAAATGGGGGAGGGATACAAAATAAATTACACGGGATTGCATGAAATAAAAGGTCTCATTGTATTTTGCCCAAGAGAAAGCGTGTGTGTAGTGTACCAAACTATTCGGAGGCGTTGGACCTTTTCGGACGCGTCGAAATGTGGCTCTCTAACTACCTTAGAACCAATTCAATGTTTAGAATCGCTCTATGAGGAGTCGAGCATTTATGTATTAAAATAAATTGAATAAACTAAATGGATAAATGAAAAATAATCAATAAACTAAATAAACCGAATTAATTTAACAAAATATAAATGGAATAGAAAAAATAAACCGAAATCGATAAATAAATAAAAACTAAACTAAATAGGCCTCATATTGACCGAATTTTCCGATTTAATAAAATCGGACACAATTCGACCGTTTGTTATATCATCAGCCCTAAAAGAAAAAAATCGAATAATACACAATTCGACCGTTTGTTATGTTCATGCTGATCACACATAGGCCATGGGTACAAGGCATGCCCAAATTCGTGCATGCCAATGTGCAGTTTTGTGACTTGATTTTTGTGGAGGCATTTAAGTGAGTTAGAGGTCACCATTCATCATGATATCAACTTCAAAATTGTGCTACACATTGGCAACTTTAATTTGAGCCCAAGAAGTACTTGAATTGGTTGCTTGAACTACAAGAAATCTCCCATTGAAGGTCATGGTTCTCAACTGTTTGCTTGGATGGCAAGGCATTGCACATAACTTCACTTTAGTTCATTTGCATTGACATTATTCACCACATTCTGATTAAATGCATTGCTCTAAGGGGATATGATCTTATGAATACATCTCCACACCATTGCCATGCACTTCACATCAGCTAAGCTAATTGGATCAAACATGGCTGCATCTAAATCACATTGCATTCCACCATAAGATCATGTATGCAAACGTATGGGATTCAAATGTTCAAGCACAAGCAGGCTGCATTGGAATACTTGCTAGACCATGCTTATTTCTATGTATCTCATGAAACTTATTCTAACTCATACTACACTGCAAGCTATAGTCAGAAGATCATGTTACTCCTTGTCATCATCTAATCCCCATCATAAACTTCATGAAGCTTGCAACATATGATCCAGCTCGAGTGGAAGCTTCTGGATGTTACAGCTGGCATAACTACCATAACTGCCTCACTCAGTTAACCTCACTCACCCAGTTAACAAGGGGTGATTAACCATGGTTAAGAGTTCTATAAAGCAAGGTTCTCACCTCAGTGCCAAGTTCAGCTTCATTCTTCACCAAAAATTGAAAAGTGCACTCTGAATTTTCACATTGCAATAGGATTCGAGCAAGCATCATCATCATTGATTTGGATCCATTCTTCATCAAGTTATCATCTTCATCATCTCAAGATCAATCATCAAGCATTGTACAACTTGATTCTTCAAGAATCACATACTGCATCATTGTTGATCTTCACTGTAACTTGGATTCAAGCTCTTCAAATTGCCATAATCTTGCTTCCCTCTACTCCAATTCATCATCAGCATCATGTATAGATCCATTTCCATGGCTTGATCATCTTCAATTGCCAAGGATCCTCACTGCACAATTGAAGAGCTTCACTGCATTTTCATCAATCTCTCAAGATCCACGCATCACAAAGTGTTTATTTCACTTTTGTTTCATTATAGCAAGCTCAAGCATTCTAAGGAGCCTCACCTTTGGTCTTCTAGCAACACATTGATCACTCTGCAATTCAGGAATGTCCTGAAAATTCATTATCCAGAATTGTACATTTCTCGATTGTTTCATGTGTTGTAGAACTCAATAGGAGCATTGGAGTATCTGGCTAGTTGATAGACACCCTAGGTGTGTAGTTTCAGTTTCATAGGTCAATTTGTTTGTCTTCGATTTGGCTATTTTAGGAACCCTAAGTGAATTGTGAGGGTAGATTAGTGATCAGTGATGAGAGACGAATGCAATGATGGTTGTAAAATTCATTTTCATGAAGAATTGGAGAAACCCTAGGCCAGGGGTGACCGGAGAAGATGACTGGAGGCCACTTCCGGTCACCTGAATAGTAACCCTAGGCCGAAACTATCTTTATAACACAACCACTAGATTCATCTGATCCAAGGGCCATTAGCGTGCCAGCGAATTAAAATTCTCGTGCTCATCATGTGCTTCAATTTGTGAACAAGGTCTCTATTGACTTGTTGACTTCCTACTCACACCCCCAGCACATTGCATTCAAGCCCAATCATGTTGTTTTGTTTGCTGAATGTACCCCTCAGGCCATATGTCATTTGTTCCATTTTATTTTCTTTTTATATTTTATATCATTTTCGTTTCCTATTTTTAAAAATACAAAAAAGCTATGAAAAATTCCAATTAAATTCAAATAGGATCTTCATAATTTTCTTTAATTTTTCATATTTTTGGATTTCATTTTTGTCCATTTTTGAGTTCAGAATTAATTTTCATTTTATTTGTTCTCTTATTTTCTCATTTTATACCAACAAATTTGCTCATTTTTGTTCTCACAAACCATATAGGATAAATATACCATTCTTTTTATGTTATTTTAATGGTTCATTTAACTTCCACAAAATATTTTTTCTGGATTTTTAGGTCATGCTTAGATCCCTTTTGAGTCCATTCTTCCACATAAGTCACATAAACCCTAATTGCATTATAATGATTCTTTCACCACTCAAAATTAGGATTTTTCATAATATTTTTTGTACACATGTTATTCTCTGGATTGTGAGGTCTAATGTTAAATTTCATAATTTTCCTAGGTCATTTGATATTTTTCCTAAGTTTCTCAAGTCCTATGTCCTTTTTGGTCCCTTTTAGAAGCTTCTTCCATCTCCCTTTGAATAAGGCATTCATGCCATTTATCTAGGGTCTTGGTTATGAGTCTTGTAGGTCATGTTAGAGGTTCTTAAGTTTAGAGTACAGTCATTAGGTCTTCATCTTTTGATTTTAGGGTTTGCTTGAGTCTTAAGCTTGCCTTTGCTTTCTTTTGACCTAATCCTTCTTCACCCTCCATCTTAACCTCTCAAAACTAATTTTGTGATAACCATTGCATGTTCAAACCACATTTTAGCATTTCATCAAGTCCCTGGTCTTTGTATGGGGATTTCAAATCTTTTCATTCATGTTTGAGTTGTACTTTAAGTTTTTCTTCCTTTGAAGCTTTATATGCATTTCCTTTTCATTCTCACACCATTCCACCTATAGTTTGCATCTCCTTTACTTGTATCTCTTCATCCCCTTGTAGTATGACATCTTAGAGGACTTTAGTGAGATGTTAGTCCCTGGACTTTTTATTTACCTTAGGGTTTATACCATTTTAGCTTACTTAACCCTTTAAGTTTCTTAATGTAGCTTTACCTTAGCTCTCATTAGGGTTTAGTTTCTTTCCAAGACATAGTTGGAAGTTGATCAATTTTGTAGCTTTAGAATAGTTAAGTTGAGTTTAGCTACGGATTTTTAAGTTTTCCATCCAATAAGTTGCCTTAGTCTTAGGTATTTGTATTAGGAGTTCACTAATCTTTTCCTTAGATAGTGTGAATTGTTTGTGAAGATTACCATGTAATAATTGTTCATTTTTCTCCATCATGCTAACATTTGTTTTATAGGGGGGAAGATGAGGTAATCACTTCATTCTTATTCCTTTGTGCATTTATTTGACTTGCCTTAGCACCTTTGTGCTTTGTTCATAGGTTTCCCCTTCTCTCTTTAGATTCAACTTAACTTCCTTAGGAAGTAAGTTGAATTCTAACTTGTTCTTTCTTCTCCTTAGGTTAGAATACCTCATTAACCATAGGACCACGCTTGTGTATAATAAGATAACTTAGGGTTATGTCTTAGTTCCCCATTAGCTTTGACCTTTTCCTCTTGACTCTTTCTCTTCTCATCTTAAAACAAAATCCAAAAAGACTTAATAAATGCATAAAAGGATCCCTTGTGTATAGCCTTATTCCATGGGGCACTTGCATTCATTCCATCTTGGAATGGTGTAAGCTTGTCTAGAATGATGTACAAGTCTTATCAAGGGTTATTTCACAAAGAAAATCTAAAAGTTACTTCTTCACAAAAGTCACTAAAACATCTAATAAGTTCAACAAGTTAGTGAGCTTAGGCCCTTTCCCTTGGAAACAAGTCTTGGATAAATTCTCCTTACTTGGTGTGCTTGTTCTATTATTCCATCTTGGAATGTAGTAGCAAGTAAACATTCCATGGAAAAGAGTTTGAATTCACTTCCTTGTGCCAAATTCATAAAAAAAAACTCTTAAAAAGCAAACAACAAACAATAAGCGACTATCCTGCAGGAACTTCTCCCTCTCATCTCACTCATTCTAAACGCGAACTTGTGACAACTTGTCTCGCATGCAAGATGGTAAACACACTCGTACCAGACGAGCCTGCAACACCTAAGCATAGACATACGCAGTTCTAGCATAAAAAAACACAAACTAATAGTTCCCGCCTTAGTTAGGCGAACTACGTCGACTCTGATCCTCATTTTCCCGATGAGGTACGTAGGCAGCGGGGTAGGGCCCGTATGAGCACATTCTTTATTTTCCCTACATTTTCCCCATTCTTTCTTTTTGTTCTCTTTCAGTTCCTTTCTCATTTCAGGTCCAGTTTTCAGTTAGAAGTTCTTATTCAGCAGCATCTTATTTTCTCACCCTTTAAAACAGATAGACAATCGTGGATCATGTCGGGTATGACAGACGATTTGGGGTGCTAATACCTTCCCAGGTCGTAACCGAGTCCCGAACCCAGATCTTTGGTTCGAAGGACCTCGTCCTTTCCTTCTTCCTCAGGTTTGTGCAGCATTACCTTTCCCGTTCCTTCGGGATAAAATGCCTGGCTGGCGACTCTACCTTTTCTGCGCCACTTTCGCGTTTGTACTAGGATGGAAATCCCGGGAGTGACAACTAGAGACTCTGCTGGGGATCGAACCCAAAATCTTTGGTTTCCCTTGTAGAGTTAATCCTAACGCCTGTTTGTTTTTGTTTTCTTTGGGTGTTTACATGTGTGTGCTATTGTGTTTATTTACTGTTTTCGTTTACAGTTTATTTTACGGTTTTATTTACTGCTTTCAGTATTTATTTTCCATGCATCATATTATACTGGACTATCTGGCTGTACTGGTTTCATTTTTTTTGTGGGATGGGCTTTGTTACTGTGAGATAAGCCAAATACCCGGCTTGAGTGCACCTAGGATTTATAGTGGTTCCACTTTGGCCAAATACCCGGCTTGAGTGCACCTAGGATTTATGTTGGTATTAGTGAGTTCCACGCCTTGACTTGCGACCTTCTCGGAAATGTATTGGCGCTAGAATCTCTCTGGGGCAATACACTACCTTGATAGTTATGTGTAGTCAAGGGACCGATCATTGAGAACCTTTGTGGAAACATCCCTCTCCAGTGATGACAGTGGCAGACCATATTTGTTGGCAAACCCACTCGCATCCGAGGGCCCACTGGGAACTCACATAGGATGGCCTGGTTCTCTCATAGGAATCCAGTTAAGGAAAAGTGTTCGTATGACGATAATATTTTACCCTTCGAGATGAATGTACTATTGTTTCTCGATTCAGTGCTTGAAGCTGAGGACTTATGGGGGATGCTTGTTTCCTTAGACTCAGCTGAGACCTCCCTGAGTAGTACATAATGCCAAACCGATTCCCTGATTTGGTCATGAGCCATATCTCGGAAATGGTGAACGTATTATTGTTATTCGGCTTTGAGAGTCTGTGATGTTTGACCCGAGTAGCACACCTGTGAGAGGGGGAGGGGTTTACAGGTTTGCAGGAACCCTAAAACTTCAACATACCCATTCCAGCATGCTTCAGTGACATGATCTTGTTCTGCTAATTATGGATTCTGAAATCATGAACTCCTGATCAAAAAGATACTTGTGATGATGTTGTGGCCTTGCACAGACACGTCACTGATCACATGCCTTGCCTTGCATAACACTATAACATCATTAATCATTTGTGTTCTTTTTATTCTTAGGGTTCATTACCTCCTATTCCTGGTCATATTTGCTGCTTCAACATGGAGATTCCAAGGAAGAGAAATGTCCATTATACTTTCCCACATCCAGAAACAGATGGTATTCAGAAGTTAATTAGCTTGATGGGTGACAAAGTGCTTGATGATTTCAGAAAAGAGTTTGGAAAAATCCTAGACTATGTGAATAAGCCAACCATTGACCAGAGGGATAGCTTTCATTCTCTACTATAGTTCTATGATCCACAGCTGAGGGTCTTTGTTTTCCCTGACTACATCTTGGCTCCCACATTAGAAGAGATATCCAACATCCTCAAAATTCTCATAAAAATGGTGCTCCTTACTATGGCTTAGAGAAGATGACTTCATCCAAAGATATAGCTGACTCCTTTCTTTTGGACTTATCCAAGGTTAGCAGAGGACTGGATGCCACCAAAGGTAAAGGACTTTTCTTGGATTTTCTTATCAAGGAAGATCAAGATCTGGAATCTGAAAACAAATGGGCTAAGTTCAGTACCTTGCTTGCTTTGATAGTGTATGGGACCAGTTTGTTTCTAAGAGAAAAAGGTTTGATCAGCATGGAAGCCATCATTATATTTTCCAGAAGAAATCCAATGCCTACTTTGCTTGGTGACTTTTACTATGGAGTCCACCACAGGAATGAAAAGAGGAAGGGACATGTAAATTGTTGTGCTTCCCTATTTGCTGATTGGTTTGTAAGGCAACTCCCTAAATCAGGGCCTTTCCAGGATTTGAAACAATCTTGGAAGTGGTCCAAAATATTAATGGGCTTAACCTCAATTGACATTTCTTGGGGATGCAACAGAGATCTTGTGGGCAAAGAAATCTTGGTCAGTTGTGGTAGATTCCCAAACGTGCCCTTGATAGGAAGGAAAGGTGGGATTAGCTACAATCCTATCTTATCCAGGAAACAATTTGGTTACCCCTTAAGAGTTGTACCTTTGATTGAGGAGATGAGTGAGTCTTTATACTTTCCAGCAGAAGGAAATCTCAAGATGAGTATACTAGCATCCCAAGCTTGGGAGGTTAGAGTAATGAAGGGGAAGAAAGACTTTGGGAGAGTAGATCCCAAGACTTATGATCCTTTTGCCACCTGGTTGGAAGATCGTGTAGAGACTCTGTTGCTCCCATTCTCTAAGGAAACACCTCTCTACCCTAAGGAGGTAGCACCTACAACTTCAGTTCCTCTTCAGGAATATCAAAAATTGGAAGCCTTGGTTCAACAACTCAGGTTGGAGAATCAAGAAGCCTACAATTCATGCCAGAAGTTGAAAATGCAAAACCAGAAATTGGAAGAAAGGGCTCACAAAGCTGAAGAAATGGCCAGGCTCAAGCAGCAAGATTTTCAAGAGAGAAAGCTCTACTTCAAGAAAAGGGGATTAGCTGAAACTCACAAGGCAGCCCAACGACGAAAAGAGAAGAAAGAGTTGAATGAAGCTAATGAGCTATCACCTTATGGCAAGAGAAGTGAGAAGATAATTTGAAGAAGCAGAAAGAGCTGGAAGTCAAGCATAAGATAGAAATCAAGAGTCTTCAAGATTCTTTGGATGGACAGAGAGATCTCCTTTAGAAGGCTTATCATCAAGAGAAGAGTCGTCTGCAAGGTCTAGCAGAAAGTCTACAAGCAGTAAAGGAAGCTCAGAAAGAAATAGAAGAGTTGAAATTGAAAGCTTATGTCAAGAGAACCAAGACTGATTCCACTACAAGCCAGGAAAGTGAAAAGGTGTTCCTACAACAGATTGAGGAATTACATGCCTCATTTGACCTTATAGATATCCTGATTCAAAAGCTTGTGCAGGAACCTACACATCCAGATATAGCTCAGCTGTTGCAAGGTGTCAAGCGCCTTAGTTGGAGGTTACAGGATGTAGATTTTCCTAAGCTTTAGTCTTGTATTCATATGACATGGTGTTGCACCCCAAAATTTTCCCTCACAAGACAAGACTTTATGTACTAAGTGGTTCACAAGGTTCACAAGGTTCACAAGACCTCCCAGGAGGTTCACAAGGTTCACAAGACCTCCCATGAGGTTCACAAGGTTCACAAGACCTCCCATGAGGTTCACAAGGTTCACAAGACCTCCCATGAGGTTCACAAGGTTCACAAGACATCTTATGAGGTTCACAAGGTTCACAATTAGTCAGAAGATTTGACATTTCCCTCAGACAATGCATCCTCCTAAGCAATGCATCCTAAACTAGGGTTTTGACTTTAATCAGGCTAAATGGACTTCCAAGACTTCAAGTGAGCTTCATAACATCTTATATGTGTTTAATAATCCCCATGACAAGTTTCAATACTTTTCTCAAAGGTTTGCTCAGTCAGATGATCAGATAAGTTAAAATCAGTCAAAGTAGTTAAAAAGTCAAACTGAGGTCAACTGTGGTCAAACCAAAGTCAAACTTCATGATTTTTTGCCAACATCAAGTATATGAAGTAAATTTCATCATTTGATCAAGGGTTGATCATGATTCATCAAGGAGATTTCAGATCATCAAGAATCAGGAGTTTCTAAATTAGGGTTTCCTCAGGAAAAGTCAACTGAACTTTGACCAGCCATAACTTTCACATGCTTCATCAAATTTTCCCCATCCAAAGCTCATTTTGAAGGAAACTGAATTCTCTACAACTTTGTGTCTCACAAGTCAAGCCCAAAAATGCTTCATTTGGAAGGCATGAGCTAAGACATTATAGGTCCTTTTAAAAGTCAACAAAAAGTCAACAACTTCAAAAGAGCATAACTTGAGAATGGTAAAAGATATGGACATGAAACCAATGGGGTTGGCTAGAGGACTCTTTAAGATTTTCAAAATGTCCAAGAACACCCTCATAGCATTAAAATTGAAGGATTTGTGCCCTTTCAAAGTTGGGAAATTTTTGAGAAGAATATTGAACAAAAGGGGTCTTAGAATCAATTTTTTCCAAATGGGCCTACTATTGTGCAACCCAATCCTTGAGATATCATCCCACACGACTCAATACAAGCATTGTCATGATTTTTATTTTTTATTTAGTATTTATTTTAATTTTATCCATTAAAAATCAAATTAAATCTAAATAAAATATGAAAATTGAATATTTAAAAGTGATTCTTCTTCTAGAAAGTCTTAAAAATCATTCAAAGCTGATTGATATCACACAAATTCGTGCTAGCCTAATTTGGAAAGGTTAGATAAGATATTTTTCAATGTTTGAAAGGAGAAAACTTCATGATCAAGTAATCAAGACAAGGCCCATAAATCCATGTTATTTTGACCTAATTCCATTCTTCTATAAGTATACAAACTACACAAACACAAAGGACACAATTTTGCAGCCTCAAACCATAATTTAAAACTTCACAAAATCCTTCAAAAAAACAATTTTCGGTTTCAATCCTAGAAGAGGTTTCAAGGTATTCTAAAGACACTACAAGCTTCCTTGAGCTTCCCTGAATCAAAACCAACCCTTACATGCCTTTGAATCATGCCATAATGCATAACTCGAAGCATTTTTGTTCTTGAATTATATTTTCGATTCCATAAATTCACTGCGTTTTAATGTATTTTGTTTGTTTAATCATGTTTATAGTGATGTGTAGAACGTTTCTGGATACTTAGATCAAAGCTTCATGGCCGAAACCTCATTCTGCCATTGTTAGGGTTTTGTGGTTCATTTGGGGTTTTATGATTTAGTAAATATAAATGAATTTTAATTGCTTAAATGAACTGTATTTGATGTGGGTAACACCATGGTGTGTTCAATTTGAGGAAAAATTACAGGTATCATGAGTTTCGAAGAAACCTAGTTTTCATACAAAACTGGATTCGCAGGAAATATGGTAGGAGATTTCACAGGAAAATTCGTAAGAACCAAGGTTGAAGATGACCATCTGGCGCGAAAAATAATTCAAAAAAATCTAACTTAAAATATTATGTTTTGTTTCTAATTATATTTCAAAGTGAGCGCGTGGCTCAGTTGGTTTTGATGCTTGTATGTGATGGTAGAGTGCCTGGGTTCGAATCGTCCCCAGCCCCTTTTGTTTTTTTGGTTATTTTCAACATGATTGCAGGAGAAGAAGCAAAAGGCATTGGTGTTCATTCCTTAACACAAGCGCACGGCTTGTCCCAGTGGTTGGCTGTTTGGTCTTGGATAATCAAAGCCTAGGGCCTGGGTTCGAATCCCAGCCCCAGGTATGTTTTCTTTCTCTTTTTCTTCCTTTTATTTTATTTGCTTATATTTTATAATTAAATTTAATTAATTTATTAAAATGTTAAAATAAATATATATTATTTCTTATACCTAAAATTCATGTTTTTTAATCAAACTTTATTTTCAAAATTTAATTATTTATATTTTATATGTTCATATTATTAAATAAATATAATGTGTAAATAAATGAATTTGTGTTGTAAATTAATAAATAAAACCCTAATTCTATTTTCTAAACTCATAAACCCTAATTTATTTTGATTAACCTTAATATTTTTATAAAACCTAATTATATTATAATTTTTAATTTATTTATTTGTATATTTATTTTATAATTTGTATATAGTTTTTATATGTAAAAAATTTAGTTAATTAACCCTAATTTGTTAAAAAACCTAACTTTATTTTATGAATTTAAATTATTATTTTCATATGTTTACTTAATTATAATTAACAAATATATGTAAATAAAATTAAATAATTAGACTATTAATTTTATTAGTATATAATACTTACTATTTATTTCTTTTTTTATTGAAAATCTAAAAATAATTATTTATTTAAAATTGAACTTTTTATATTATTATGCTAATTTCTTCTTCTTATATTTATTTTGTTTATTATTACTAACTTCTTTATTTATTTATATATTATGTGATTATTTATTTTTATTATTATTACTAACCCTCTTATATTTATTTATTTTTGTTTATTATTACTAACCCATTTAGTTATTTATTTATTTACATATTTATTTTAATAATGTAATTGTATCCATTATGTAATAGTTGTAGTAATTTTTATTATTTATTTTTAATTGCTATGGTTAGTAAAATAGGGAGTGCAAGATATGTTTGTATTTAAAATTGGATTTAGATCACTAATTTATAAGATAAATACTTGAACTTGTACACTCACACACGTAAGTCGATCTTTGATCGCCATCTCACTTCTTAAGGGTCACCTCTCAAGTTGCCTAAACAAAAGGTCAAGTAAGGTATAAAGCAAAGTCCCTCATCTCATATCATCTAGTCCCTTAACAGATAAAAAGATCAAGTCCCTTCATGGTTGCCTTCGTAATGATCTTGTCCCTTTCGAATAAAGATGATAAGTCCCTTCGAATTGCTAAATACACCTTGCAGTTGCCTAAATAACAGATGTCCCTTCACTTGTCCCTCACACATCCAAGGTAATGACTACCTATTCCTTAATAATAGGGATAGTCTTACCAATGAAAGAACATTTAAGAACAAAAAAGACTTAACTTAGGGTAGGTTCCTCTTATGTACTTGCTCACTCTTCAAAACATTTCAAACACTTCACATTTTTCAAGCAATTTTCAAAACAAAGACTTTATATATATCCGTACATGGATCATTATAAAGTACTTAAGAAAATTTCTAAACACACACTACACATTTCAAAAACATTTTAAAGTGAGCTAAGTAACTAAGAGCCCATGGATAACCATGGATGTAAAGGGTGCTAACACCTTCCCTTTATATAACCTACCCCCCGAACCCAAAAATCTTTTAAGGTCTTTCCTGTTCTTTTATGTCCTTTCCTTTGGATAAAATAAAAGTCGGTGGCGACTCTTGCTATCCGCAACATTTAGCTAAAGTCAGTTCTCCCACCGTGTTACAGAATTGGCGACTCTGCTGGGGAATTAATAAAAGAGGGGTACCCTTAGGAATTAGATCACTTTAAAATTGTTTGCCTTGTTTGATTTATACTTATCTGTTGGGTGCTCTTATGTGTGAAAGATCCTAACCCGGATCTAGTGTACCTTAGGTAAATGGCAATAGACCAAGGAAACTGTACGGCGTATACCGATATGGTTGATCTGGTGGCCATAGTTAGTGTGACTTCTTGGTTGGTGCTTATGTTCCTTAAGTCAAGTTGAGGATAATATGAGGCTGCCATACGTTGTCAATACACTAACTAACTTTTAGAACCCTAGTTATCCCATCTTGGCCTTTAGAAAAGTAGTGAGATAACCGGCTTTGGTGAAGACTGAAGTTGGTTGATACTCGATACTACACTCATTGAGGTCTTAAACTTGGAGGGTTTTGGTTGGCAAGTAAGTTGCCTACTGAACAACCACCCTTGTGAAGGATAAACGATATTGAGATCCCTTAGAACCTGGTTACTTTATAGGACAGGATGAACCAACTAAATTTCAGGGGAGGGTATTTACCTTTAAACCTCATGCAAGCCTTCAAACCTAGGGCTATTGTGTGACTTGTTTGTGTGTGCCACATGTTTTGATTGAACATAACATCATAGCATCATCATGCATCATAAGCATAGCATTTTCACTAACCATTTCAAGGACCAAATAATTTATCTTTGTTCTTTGTTGCAGGTCATAGCTTCTGCTCGTAGGAACGCTATCCGGATAAACTTTGTAAGGATACCTCCTAAGCTTAAGGAATTGGTCTCTCAAGTTTCTAAAAACTCCCAATTCATCAAGAGGCATGGTCACCTGCTGGATCTAGTCACTTCAGGGTTCAATGAAGACATGATGAGTGTTCTGTTTCAATTCTTTGACCCTAAACATCACTGTTTCACATTCCCCGATTATCAGCTGGTTCCTACAATGGAAGAGTTCTCCAAACTTCTGGGTATACCTGTACTTGATCAAAGACCTTTCACAGGCTTAGAAAAAGAGCCTAAACCTAAAGTTATTGCTGCAACTCTACATCTGAAGAAGTCAGATATTGTTCTAGAAACGAGAAGCGGAGTTAAGGGTATTCTTGCTAAGGTGTTGATGGAAAAGGCTCAAGTGTTCTTGAAGGCTATGAGCTATGATTCTTTTGAGGAGATCTTAGCCTTGTTGATTTATGGCTTAGTTTTGTTCCCTAATCCAGACCAGTTCATAGATGTTCATGCCATCAACATAGTTCTGAGTCACAATCCAGTGCCTACATTGCTTGGAGACATCCTACATTCTCTTCATACTCGTACTACAAAGGCACAAGGAACTTTGATTTGTTGCATACCTTTGCTATCTAGGTGGTTTATTTCTCACCTTCCTCGCTCAGTGATGAAGAATGAATAGGGGTTCAGATGGTCCAAGAGGATTATGTCACTCTCTCATTCAGATATTCATTGGTGCTCCAGATCTATGGAGAATGTCACTATCATTGACCGTTGTGGGGAGTTTCCTAATGTGCCACTTCTAGGCATAAGAGGAGGCATTACTTACAACCCTTCTTTAGCTCTACGTCAGTTTGGTTACGCTCGGAGTGATGGTCCTCATGACATGTTGATTCAGGGTGTTGTGTTCGACTACGACAAAGATCTTCAAGGTTACCGTCAAAGGTTCATACGAGCATGGGGTAAAGTGAACAAGGTTGACAGCAAGACTCTGGAGCCTAAGTACACTATTCCTATGGAAGCTTATCTCAGATGGGTGCGATCTCGTGCTCAGACTCTTATGATGCCATACCCTGCCATCCTGCCAGTTACTATGGAGCCTGTTGCTGAAGGGGATACTTCTTATACCATCCTTCATCCAGACATGCCCACTGACATGGAAGACTTACAGAGGTCCTGGATTCAGTTGAAGGAGCAAAGGGATACTTTCGAGGCTCATTACAAAGCAAGTCAAGAAAGAATCCTGGAGCTAACAAAGCAACTTCACGAAGAGCGGAATCTCAACTCATACCTCAACACAAAGAGGAAACGTCCATGGGAGACTTAAAACCCCATTTTTTGTATTTATTTCATTTCATTTTGTAAGCCCAAAGGGAAAACAAATTTATTACTAATAAAAGTTTACTTTCTTGATTGTTTAAACAAATTTGAATCCTGCGGTCCTTGAAAACATTGCATACGCATTTGCATACCATATCATCGCATCACAGGTTTCTTATGTACAGGTTTCTTATCTTCTCGCTATTTATTTCAGCAATGGCTCTTGAACAAACAGTCAAAGATCTCCAGGCACAAAATGCACAGTTCCAAGAGCTGATCCTGAACTTGTCCAAGGGACAGGATGAATTGAAGACACTGCTGGCCAAAAAGACTAAGAAGACTAGAAGGTCAGGAGGCCTAATCAACATGGGAAGAAGGTTCAGAGGTCCTGTCAAGACCAAAGAACAGGTTGAAGATTATGAGTCTGAAGAGTCTGAGAAAGAGGGAGGCAGTCTCCACAATACAATGGGGGATTCTGATTCTGAAGCTAACTACTATCATGAGCCTAATGAAGATAAGTTCAAGATGCTGGTGGATAGAATGGATGCTATGGAATTGCAAAAGTCTTCTGGGCTGGATTTTGAAGACCTGAGTTTGATATCTGGGGTGGTCATACCCATTGGTTTCAAGGTTCCTACTTTCGTAGTTTATGATGGTGTCTCTTGTCCCAAGCTGCATCTGAGGTCCTATGTCCGGAGAATCCAACCCCATACTGCTGATAAAAAGTTGTGGATTCATTTCTTCCAAGAGAGCTTGTCTGGAGCCCAATTGGAATGGTACTATCAGTTGGAGAGTGTCAACATCCGTGATTGGAATGATCTTGCTGAAGCCTTTTATAAGCAATACCAATACAATGCTGATCTAGCCCCAACTCGCATGCAACTACAGAGCATGTCTATGGGTGCTAAAGAAAATTTCAAGGAGTATGCCCAGAAGTGGAGAGATTTGGGTGGTAGAGTGCAACCCCCTCTAACTGACAGGGAGTTAGTTGATATGTTCATGTGTACGTTGAATGGTCCTTTTTACAGTCATCTCATTGGAAGCTCATCATCTGGCTTCACTGAGTTGATAATGACAGGAGAGCGCGTAGAAAGTGGTATAAGGAGTGGCAAGATCCAAGTGGGTGCTTCTTCATCCAGTACTACAAAGAAGCCCCCTAGTGGGAAGAAAGAGTCAAATGCTGTTTATAGTCAACCTGATCGTAATAGGAGGCACCAATCTGTGAGTGCAGTTCATATCTCCAATCCAGCTCCTGCAACACCAGAGCCACCACAGGGAAATCAACAGAGGGCTAGAAGACAGTTCACTAAGCTCAACATGTCACTGGCCCAAGCCATGCATCACTTGTTGAAGGGTGAACTTATCACTTTGAGGGACCCTCCTCAAAATCCCAATGTTACCTTGTCGCTCCCGACAAATGAAACAGGGTCAGATGAAGGTACAGACGCGAACGGTCGGCGAAGGGAACAATGAGAACACACATCCGTGAACTCACTGGAGATGAAAAGAGTCGCCAGCTAGGCATTTTTATCCCGGAGGAAAGGTAATGCTGCATAGACCTAGAAAGAAATGGATAAGACGGTTGCGAACCAGAGAGACTGAGAAAGGGGGTTGGTTACAACCTGGGAAGGTATTAGCACCCAGATTGTCCGTCGTACTCGACGGGATCCACGCTTAAAAGATTTGTGCTATAAAGGGGTAGTGTCAGTGCAATTTGTGCATAAAAGAGCTGGAAAAGGATGTACAGGTGTCAGTGTAAAAGAGAGTGAAGTGAAGTATGAAAGTGTCAGTGTAAAGACAAGAATAAGATGCTCATGATAATGAGGCTCAAAGAATAATGCTGGAAGGAGGGGGAATATACAGAGACTTTTGTTCGATAACTGTTAAGTTATGCCTACGTATCCTCTCGTGCAATGAGGAAGTCAGAACACCGTAGTTCGACCCAAAGAGACTGAAAGATGAATTGACTTGTGAACTGCTTGCTTGTCAATGCTCAAGTGTATGACCTGTCTGGCTCAGGTGCAAACTGTCTTGCATTAGACGGAAGAAGCAAGTCCTCGTTTATGAGTGAATGAGATGAGAAAAGAATCCCGGAGGAGACGATTATTGTTTGTTTTTGAGTTTTCAGTCTTTTATTACTTTTGAAGTTTGTCATAAGTTAATGAGCTTAAGCCTAAACCAATGGATTTAGTGAACTCATCACATCTTCCCTCTGATTAGGGGTAATGAGAATACCTTAAGTGTGAAGTCAGATTCTCACACTTAATCACCTTTGGTGTAGGATTAAGATCATTAACCTACTTGTGATTAGTTAGATGTTTTTTTGTGATTTTATTTAGTGTTGAGTAATGAGGTTAAGCCATAATCAGGGATTAGACAGACTCATTACACCATCCTAATAGAAGGATAATAGATGAGAATGTTTAAGCTGAGGAAAGCTCCTCAACTTAATCCATGATTAGGGATTAAACTCATGACAAAACAAAGCCTTTGATTAAGTGGATTTTATTTAATGGTATGATGATGAAGTGATTTTTATGATTTGTAAGACAACTTGAGGGGGACTTGTCCATTAACACTAGGGTTAGTCCTTCTTAACCATTTAAGGAAGAATTAGAACCCTAATGCAAGGCCCAAGTTACAAGTGTGATGTCTTGATGTTTATTATGTGAATTGATTAAGAGATTTAAACACATTAAGGGTTTAACACTTAGGATTAAAGTTATACACTCCATCCTAAGAGAAGGATGCAGGCATAAGCTTAATCACAAAGCCTTAAAGCCTTTAGGGTTTAGTCCCTGATTATGAGATGAGGAGAGATGACTCAAAGAGACACAAAAGTAAAACTAAGAGGGGAGACTAATCAAAACCCTAATTCATTGTCATGCTTGGTTGTTCCTAAGGTTTGTGAGGTTTTCAAGAACAATCTTCAAAGGAGCCACCAGGAAGCAGATGAACAGGATCAAGAGAAGCAAAGCAACTTGCTTCATTCAAGAAGTCAAGTCACTTGAAGAAAGAAAGTGGGAGGAGAAAGAATGAGCAAGCTCAAACTCAAACACATATAGAAATGCAGCAATGGATGCAAGAGGGATGAAAAGAAAGGTTATGAGAAGTGAAGGCAAATTCACTTCTCAAGTTCACTTACCACCTGAAAAGTTAGAAAAGGAAATGCAATACAATGCTAAATGTGATGAGATGATATGATGATAAACAAAACCAGAAGCATGTTGATGATGATAATGATGTTATGAGATGCTACAAGCATGAGGCAGCACATGGAAATGTTCATACAAGTTTATGGATGCATATGAAGCAAGCTAAGGAGCATGAATGAACATGGAAAGTTATGAAACATACATGGCATACAACATGGCAAATGCAAGATGCAATGATCACACATGCTTTCTATATGTCTTATGATGTCAAATGAATCACATGGATGCTTGAGATGTCATGGCAAGTCATGTTATGCAAAAGAATGCAAGAAGGGTGCAAATGGAAGCCCAAATTAGGGTTTATGAACCAAACATCAAACAAAAACCAAAAACAGAAGCAAACCCTAAGATAAAAAATGGAAAATGCCAATCAAAGGACCCCTAATCCTATACTAAACCAATGTCCAAAGGGGAGGTCTCAACTCTTAACCAAACTTAAGTTATGAATTTTACAAGTTATTAGGGTTTTTAGGGTTCTTAACAAAAGAAATGCCAAACAATTGGAAAATGCAAGATCAAATCATGGCCATTTAATCCTAGAAACTACATGCTAAACACAAAATAATGCAAAAAGAATCAATGTCCAAACCTTCTCCAATAGGCAGAAATGAATTTTTGAACCCATGATCAAAATAATGCATAAAAAATGATTTAATTCAATGAAAAATTCTTAAAATGCATCAAGATCAAAAAAGAAATTTGGTTTGAAGGTTGGACAATGTTTCTAAATGTCTTAGAACATTTCATGAATTTTTTTGTAATTTTTAAATACCTAAAAGTTTTTTTAATTAATTAATTCCCATTAATCAATTAAAAATAATCTTTTAAATATTTAAAAATACTTTTTTAATGATAAAAAATAAAATAAAAATGTTTTTGGGTCTTAAAAATTAATAAAACTCAGAGGAAAAAGTTTCATAATTTTTATGTATTTTTTGCTATTTTAAATTAAATATGCAAGTTAATTGAAAAGAAAATGAATAAAAATTAAATAAAAGTGAAAGTAATCAGAATGAGAGGCTGAGATGCAATCTGGGGAGGGGACCATTGACTTGGCGCGTGATCTTGTGGTCCAAATTCAAACTTGGTTAAATTAAAATTATGAATTAATTAATCAGGAATTAAATGGATAATCAGGATTAGGGTTTCTAATGGCTCATCTCAGCCTTTCATTCGCGCGCGGGAGAGTCCATCCAAGGGACCAGATTCAAAGTTGCCTAATTAATGACAATTAACCCTAATCACTCTCAGGCTGCCGGAGAAGACTTCCGGTCGTCTTCTCCGGCGAGCAGCTCACCTGAAAACTTCCCAAACCCCTCAAATCGTATCAAAAATGAAAACTAAGAACATAGAAATGATCTCCATCCTCTCACGAATCAAACCCCTCTCTCCAAACACATTTCTTCTTCCTAAACAAGCTGAATCGAAGAAAATGGAAACTAGGGCACGCAGGTTTCAGAGACAAATTAAACTCTCAAATCAAAGCCATTTTCAAAACCAATGACATCAGGATAATCAGTGAATCACATAGAACAAGTTTGTAACAAGAAAAATGATTTCTGGAAAAAAATAATTTCAAGCTACCTGAGATTTGGAGCTTTCACCTGGATGACTTTCTGGCCTCTCCTTTCAGTACAAACCACTCCACTTGATCCCCAGAAGATGTTTGAATGCTCAATGAGAGTTTAAGTTGGCTGGATAGTGAGTTTCGAAAGCTCCTGCTTCAGTTCAGTCAGAAATGGCTATGGTGTTCCAGGCACTTTCAGGTCATTGTGAATGGTTTTTTTGTGATCCTGAGGATGAATGGAGGAGGTCTGGAGTGTTTGTTTGTATGTTTGCAAGCTGTGGTGAGAGTTTCGAATGAAACTGCAAAATGAAGTGAGAAATGGCAGTGGGATGTTCTGGCTGTTTTAGGCTTGGGTTCTTGGTGCTTTGTGGTCTATGGAGCAAGGTGAGTTGAATGGTGAAGTTGGCTTGAGTGTTTTGCGGCTGGGCAGAGAGATTCGAAACAACTTGCAACTTGGTAGGTTTTTGTGTATGTGATGAATGAGTGAGTTTCAGCCTTGCTAGATGTTATGTCTTGCTTGCAAATTGTCCACATAACTCTCTCTCATTGGTCAGTTGACAAGACATGCCCTTTATTGATTGGTAAGTTACCTTTTGCAAAAAGTCAAATAATGTGTAAGAGAGGTATGGCTCATGATCTAGGCAAGTACATGGGCTGGTTCTGGTGCAGCAAGGTGAGGTGAGAGGCTAGCAAAGCTCAGCATCCAAGGCTGCAAGTAGGAGGAAGCATGATCATGAGTTTTGCAACTTGTGACTTTTTGTTCACATGTGACCTTTTTTGTCCAACCAAACATAAAACCATGGGCATTCTTAGTTCATTTCTGATTTTTAGGACTTAGAGAAAGTTTATGTGCTGGTTTGAAATGAATTAGAGGCTGCAATATGCATTGGTCCAAGATTTTGCAAAATTCTCACTTAGGGCATGCCTTGAAAATCAATGATTTTAGCCAACTTTGCATTGCCATAACTTTTGATTCAAGAAGAGTTTGATCATGTTCTTGTACTTTTTGAAAAGGGAAAAATGAGATCTACAACTTTCATGACCAAAGTTTTTCCATTTGAAGCATTTTTGGATCAAGAATCAAGGCTTGAAAAATGACCTAAAATGGAGCATTCTTGAAAAAGTCAACTATGCCCAAAAAGTCAACATTTGCAAAAACCCTAAATTCTTGATTTTTATGAACTTCAACCTTCTTCCATGATCAAATAAAGATCATATACACTCAAAATGATGAAGATCAACCATTGGTTGGGTCATTGGGGGCCTCAGATGCCCTGATTTTACAATGACTTGTCTGAAAAGTCAACTCTTGATCAGATGACTTCCCCATGGAATTTCTTCATGAAAATTGATATGCATACTCCCTATACCATATAGAGACCAATGGAAACAAGAATGACCAAAAAATTTGGGGTTATGGCCTCTGAAACCAAAACCCTAATTTTAAAGTCAACTGTGCAGTCAAACTTGGCTCTGCATCCATTCAAACCCTAGTTCTTGTGATTCTTTTGAAATCTTGACTTTGAGAGGATGTAATATGATAGATGAACACACATGGATCCCTTTGAAGTGATTGGTTGCCTTTGGAGTGGCTTAAGGGGCTCTTGTATTGCTCAGATCACAAAACCTAGGTGCAGATGCCTTAGAAACTATGCAGTGAATCAAAAGTGAGATATGAGGTGATATGATTGTGTTTATGCATATGAGAATGATCACAAGCCATGGTGAAATGGGTGAGGGCAAATTTGGGGTGTTTACATACCTCTCCCAGGTACAATCCTAATGCACGATGTGCATATCATTCAAATTGTCAGGGACATGATACCAATAGTTGTTGGGTATTGAAGAATAAAATTCAGGATATGATTGATGCTGGAGAGATTGAGTTTGACCCTCCGGGTACTCCAAATGTGATTACTGCTCCCATGCCAAATCATGAAAAGACTGTCAATGCCATTGATGAAGTTTCACATATTTCCTCAGTTGCAGATTTGACTACACCATTGCCTGTTATTAAGAAGAAGTTGGTAGAAGCTGGGTTCTTTCCAGGTTGTCGTGAAGATTGTTTATATTGTGCTTATAAGCCGGATAGCTGCTGGAGGTTGAAGGACGGAATTCAACGCCTCATGAATAATTACACCATAGTGTTTGAGAGGACTCCACTTTCTGTGGAAAGTATGGTTGATCATATAACTAAAGGTGCGAAGGTTGAAGAGGTGGATATGGTTGATAAAGTGCCGGTAAGGATTACTTCCAAAGGTCCTGTCAAAATCACTCATAAGGGTCCAATTAAGATTACTGCTGAAGGCCCTGTGAAGATTGTTGCTGAAGCTAGAGTGGCTCCTATGATCATTACCACTCATGGTCCTATTCCATATACTTCTGATAAAGCTGTGCCTTGGCATTATGGGTCCGATGTTTATATTCATGGTGTTAGGCAGGAACCCTTAGCTGAGACACCTGTTGCTGATGAAAACCTTGATGTTGACAATATTGCTGGATCTAGTAAGATCACACGAAGTGGAAGAGTTTTCTCTTCTCCGGCTGTTTCCAAGAATACAGTTACTCCAACCACTACCTCTACTGCTGATGCTCGGGGCAAAGGTCCTGTTATTGAACCTACATAAACGGATGTGCCAGCTGCTGATGATCTTGCTAAGCAGATGGAAGAAGTATTGAAAATCATTCGCAAGAGTGATTATGACATTGTGGATCAATTGGGGCATACTCCCTCCAAGATTTCTATGTTGTCTTTATTGTTGTGTTCTGAGGCTCATGCCAAAGCCTTGATCAAGTTTTTGAAGACTGCTCACGTACCAAATGAGATTTCTGTAGATCAGTTTGAAAATTGTGTTGCACACGTGACCTATGATAATGGGTTAGGTTTCTCCGATGCTGATTTGACTCCGTCCAAGAGGGATCATAACAGGGCTCTGCATATCTCTATTGAATGTAGGGGCACCACCCTGTCACATGTGTTAATAGACAATGGTTCCTCGCTGAATGTGTTGCCCAAAGAAGTTCTGAATAAGCTTAGTCCTGAAGATGCTGTGTTGAAGCCCAGTAATATAGTGGTAAAGGCTTTTGATGGTTCAAGAAGAGTGGTGCATGGAGAAATTGATCTCCCAATAAAAGTAGGTTCTCAAGTATTCAATGCTACTTTTTATGTAATGGATATTCTTCCTTCGTATTCTTGTTTGCTTGGGCGTCCCTGGATCCATGGGGCAGGTGCTGTAACCTCCACTTTACATCAGAAGCTGAGATATCCAGTAGAAGGAAAAGTTGTCACTGTTTACGGAGAGGAAGGATATATAGTTAGCCATGTGAACACTTTTAAATATCTTGAAGTGGAAGGTGAATATGTTGAAACTCCATGTCAGACGTTCGAAGTGGTTCCTTGGATTATTAATAATTATGAAGCTCCTCCTGTTGTCAAGAAAGTTCCTGTGGTCACCAGAGTACCTCCTACAATGGCCTCCCTCAAAGATGCTAGAGCTGTGGTGGATGAAGGTGGTTGTACTATTTGGGGTCAGCGTCCTGACATTCCTTACAAGTCTGACAAATTTGGTTTGGGTTTCACTGCAGAGTCCCAGAAGTCTGTTCGTCGTGCTCGTGCTGTTCGTATCACTAATCAGGGGATTATGAAAGATCAGATCAATGTTGTGGGTGACTATGATGAAGATTACAACTTGGATGCTTGGATTTTTCCTACTGTGGGTGTTGGGCTCAATAATTGGAAAGCTGAAGATGTTATTCCTATCTCCTTTAGTCAGGAGTAAATACTATTACTGTGTTGTTACTTTTAAAGTTTGTAATTTTTGAACAATTAAACTCTTAAGCCTTGTGCCTTACCCGGGGCACAATGGTGTGCTTGTTACGGGATGTCATTTCATTTGCATACTTCATTCAATAAAAATCAGTGGACGTTTCGTTTTCATAAATATTGTGTTCCTTGTCTTTCTTTTCTTTTATTTTGTTTTATCAGCTATGTGTTCTTACACACACCCACATCACTAAAATGCAGATCCTTATCCACTCTGGATCCTGTTGATAACAGTTCTACTATTGCCAATTATAATTTCGAGAATCCGATCTATCAAGCTGAAGATGGAAATGAGGACGATTGTGAAGTACCTATAGAGCTTGCTAGGTTATTACAACAAGAAGAGAAAGCTATACAGCCACATGAAGAGCCAGTCGAAGTTGTGAATCTGGGAACTGAAGAAAACAGGAAAGAGGTCAAAATAGGGGTTGATTTAGAGGATAATGTCAAGAGCAGATTAATTCAGATGTTACATGACTATGTGGAGATCTTTGCTTGGTCCTACGAAGATATGCCAGGGTTGGATACAGACATTGTGGTTCATCGTTTACCAGTAAAAGAAGATTGTCGTCCAAAGAAACAGAAGGTTCGTCGCATGCGTCCCGAAATGTCAGAGAAGATTAAGGCAGAGGTGATGAAACAGTTTGATGCAGGGTTCTTAGCTGTGACTTCTTATCCTCAGTGGGTTGCAAATGTGGTGCCGGTACCTAAGAAAGATGGTAAGGTACGTATGTGTGTAGACTACAGAGATTTGAACAAGGCCAGCCCCAAAGATGACTTTCCACTTCCTCATATTGATGTTCTGGTAGACAACACTGCTCAGCATAAGGTATTCTCTTTTATGGATGGTTTCTCTGGTTACAATCAAATCAAGATGGCACCTGAAGATATGGAGAAGACAACATTTGTTACACAGTGGGGCACTTTTTGTTATAAAGTAATGCCATTTGGTTTGAAGAATGTCGGGGCAACATATCAGTGTGCTATGGTGGCTTTGTTTCACGATATGATTCATCATGAGATAGAAGTATATGTGGATGATATGATAGCCAGGTCCCAGAATGAAGAACAACACCTTGATCATCTGCATAAGTTGTTTGAAAGGTTGAAGAAATACAAGTTGAGATTGAACCCAAACAAGTGTACTTTTGGAGTTAGGTCTGGTAAACTCCTGGGTTTCATTGTCAGTGGAAAAGGTATTGAAGTAGATCCTGCGAAATTGAAAGCTATACAAGAGATGCCAGCTCCCCGCACTGAGAAGGAAGTTAGAGGTTTCTTGGGACGATTGAATTACATTGCAAGATTCATTTCCCAATTAACTGCCATCTGTGAGCCAATCTTCAAGCTGTTGAAGAAAGATCAGGTAATGGAGTGGAATGATGAGTGCCAGACTGCCTTTGATGAAATCAAGAAATATCTGCTAGAACCTCCAATTTTGATGCCACCAGTTGATGGAAGACCCTTGATCATGTTCTTAACAGTGTTAGACAACTCAATGGGGTGTGTGTTGGGGCAACATGACGAGTCTGGTCGAAAAGAGCAAGCAATATACTACCTTAGCAAAAAGTTTACCGACTGTGAAACAAGATACTCACTGCTCGAGAAAACTTGCTGCGCTTTGGCATGGGCTGCTCGCCGACTAAGACAATATATGTTGACTCATACTACCTTATTGATCTCGAAGATGGATCCAATCAAGTACATATTCGAGAAACCTGCTCTCTCCGGAAGAATAGCAAGATGGCAAATGACCTTGACAGAATATGATATACAGTATACTACTCAGTAGGCCATTAAAGGAAGTGTGGTAGCTGATCATTTGGCTCATCAAGCAGTGGATGATTATCAGTCAATGAGTTTTGAGTTCCCTGATGAAGACATTATGATTATTACCAAAGAACCTGGACAATATGACGGACCTGAACAAGGATCCCGATGGACTATGGTTTTTGATGGAGCTTCTAATGCACATGGTAATGGTGTTGGTGTTGTGATCAGTTCCCCTGAAGGTTGTCATACCCCGATTACTGCCAGACGTTGCTTCTATTGTACCAATAACATGGCTGAGTATGAGGCATGTATCCTGGGTATCAAAGCTGCCATTGATATGAAGATTCAGTTCCTTGACGTGTATGGAGATTCAACCCTGGTAGTAAGTCAGATCAAAGGAGATTGGGATACCAAGCATGATAATCTCATTCCTTACAGAGAGCATGTGTTGTCTTTGATTCCACGTTTCAAAGAGATTACCTTTGGACATATTCCACGAAGAGAGAATCAGTTGGCAGATGCTTTAGCCACCATGGCATCCATGTTTGAGATCAGCTGGGATGATGAAGCTCCCAAGATTACTATTGATAGATTTGAGAAGCCTGCATACTGCAATGAGATTGACACTGAAGAAGTAGGGGAGAAGCCTTGGTTCTATGAGGTGAAAAGATATCTTGAAGCTCAGGAGTTCCCTGAAGGGGCATCTGTCAAAGATAGGAAGTTCCTGAGAAGGTTTTCTGCTAAGTTCTTCTTGAGTAATGGAATTTTGTACAAACGCAATCATGATTCAACTTTGCTTCGTTGTGTGGATAAGAAGGAAGCAACAGAGATTATGGAAGACATGCATGATGGGATCTTTGGCACTCATTCTAGTGGTCATACTATGGCAAAGAAGATATTGAGAGCAAGTTACTATTGGTCTACCATGGAAGCTGACTGCTATCAACATTCCAGAACATGTCACAAGTGTCAAATCTATGCTGATAAAGTACATATACCTCCATCACCATTGAATGTGTTGACTGCTCCTTGGACTTTTGCCATGTGGGGCATTGATATGATTGGTGAGATCAAGCCTACTGCTTCTAATGGGCATCGTTTCATCCTGGTTGCTATTGATTACTTCACAAAGTGGGTGGAGGCAGCTTCATTTGCATCTGTTACTAAGAATGTGGTGGCTCGATTCATTAAGAATAATCTCATATGTAGGTATGGCATCCCTGAAAGGATTATTACTGACAATGGCTCTAATCTGAACAACACTATGATTACTGATCTCTGCACGCAGTTCAAGATTAAGCATCACAACTCTTCTCCGTATCGTCCGAAGATGAATGGGGCAGTAGAAGCTGCTAATAAGAATATTAAGAAGATTCTACAGAAAATGACTGTGACTTATAAGGATTGGCATGAGAAGTTACCATTTGCTCTTCATGGTTATCGTACTACAATACGTACTTCAACAGGAGCAACCCCATTCTCCTTAGTATATGGTATGGAAGCAGTTCAGCCCATTGAAGTTCAGATTCCCTCCTTAAGAATTATGAAGGATGTAGGCTTGGATGAAGATGAGTGGATTCAGACCCGATTTGACCAGATAAATTTGATTGATGAGAAGAGGTTAGCAGCTGTCTGTCATGGCCAGATGTACCAGAAACGAATGATCAAAGCTTTTAATAAGAAGGTTAAGCCAAAGGTATATCAGGCTGGTGACTTGGTAATCAAGCGTATCATATTACCACAGGGTGATCCTAGGAGCAAATGGACTCCAACATATGAAGGACCATTTGTGGTCAAAACAGTATTCTCAGGAGGTGCCATGATACTTACTACTATGGATGGTGAAGACTTCCCACAGCCTGTAAACGCAGACATAGTTAAAAAATACTACGCATAAAAGAGACCCGCTAGGTTGACTGGCCTAGTCAAAAATAAGGGCATCCCGGCGAACCAAAAGGGTTCGGGCAAAAATTAGGGATATATATAAAAAAGTGTACACCCGGCAAGTCGAAAACCTGAAAAGGCGGCTTGGGCAAAAAAGGGCATCCCGGTGGATTGAAAACCTGAAAGGGCAATCCAGGCAAAAGTTAGGGATTAAAGCGTATGACTATGTCTCGTTTGGATCACTCATGTAACCATTACCAGTTGTGCTACTTACTCAAGCTCGAACAGATAAAGCTCAATCCAATCATTCCGTCTCAACAGCAGAAGATGAGATACTTGAAGATAATGGCAATAGTAGAATTGAAACTCAATAGGATTATTTACCACATAGCTGATTTTCTTTGTTTTGTAAAAAACTTTTATGACGAATTCCTCTTACTAGGATTTCTGTCTCCTTGTACAAATTTGCTTATGTATAGGTCACTTTGTGATATAAATAAAATTCCATATTTGAATCCAGATTTACTTTTACCCTATTTACATAAGCGAAACGTCCATTGGTTGTGTTTGAATGTATGTATGCTTTTGAATATGATTGATGTTTACCAGAAATGCATAAATGCTTAATATGATTGATGTTTACCAGAAATGCATGAAATGCAGTAATAGTATTTACTAAAGACGAACGAGGGAAGGAATTCAACGAAGCTTCGCCGGTTCATCCTCACCAGACAGTTACAAATTCCCCAGTAGGGCAAATCCATCTTCATAGATACTTCGAGTTACATCTCCCCTGGAATTTATATCCATCTCTTTTATCCTCATACGGATAGTCGGGAATTTATTCTTCCAATAGGAGTACGACGAACAAAGACGGGAGGTTATATATACCTTACTATCGAACGGAGACGGGAGGTTTATGAATACTATATTATCAAACGAGACGAAGACGAGTTCCTCATATTCTTCAGCAACGAATCGAGATTTATTTTCCCTGGCCAGCAGTTGTTATACAAAGATATCCGGACGCTTCAGGCTGCATGATTCATACATACATCATTTACATCATACCATAACATATATATCCATAAGTACATAATACATTACTTCAGTGCATCATACTATACATGCATACATAACGCATAAACTAATATTATCTTGCAGAATTTTATATACATTATGATATTTGCATCGAACTAATCTTGTTTTTCAGATTAATTCTCCAGCAGACGAACTTCATCAACAACTCGTTACTTTGGGCCGTTGTTTATCTTCCCAAAAGTTATACTTATACCTCGGGACGTTGTTTATCCTCCTAAAAGCTATCATGACTTTGGGCCGTTGTTTATCTTCCCCAAAGTTATACTCATACCTCGGGACGTTGTTTATCCTCCTGAAAGCTATCATGACTTTGGGCCGTTGTTTATCTTCCCCAAAGTTATACTCATACCTCGGGACGTTGTTTATCCTCCTGAAAGCTATCATAACTTTGGGCCGTTGTTTATCTTCCCAAAAGCTATTCCATTACCTCGGGACGTTGTTTATCCTCCTGAAAGATATCATAACTTTGGGCCGTTATTTATCTTCCCAAAAGCTATTCCATTACCTCGGGATGTTGTTTATCCTCCTGAAAGTTATCATTACCTTGGGCCGTTGTTTATCTTCCCAAGTACCCTATCATGACTTTGGGCCGTTGTTTATCTTCCCAAAAGTCATACCCTTACCTTGGGCCTTTGTTTATCTTCCCAAAGGTTATCTCATTATATTGGGACGTCGTTTATCTTCCCAAAGGCTATCTTGAGACGTCGTTTATCTTCTCAAAAGCCATATTGTTACCTTGGGCTGTTGTTTAGCTTCCCAAAGGTTATCTCATTATCTTGGGACGTCGTTTATCTTCTCAAAAGCCATATTGTTACCTTGGGCTGTTGTTTATCTTCCCAGAGGTAATGTTGGGACGTTGTTTATCTTCCCCCAAAAGCTATATCTTTATACTTTGAACTACCTTATTCTCCAAGAAGTACATTTGAAGAACTTTTCTCCAGATGGCATCTCTAAGCCCATCTCCGGTTCATTCTGATGGCATCTTTAAGCCCATCTCCTTTTCTCCAAGTGGCATCTTCAAGCCCACTCGAGCATATACAGTTAATCATCAGTATTACTTTACGCACCGGTGAGTGCAAATTTTTGGGCTTTTGTGTTCAATCCCCTTCAACCTTCCAGGTCACGAATGACACATATACCAATCTAACCACTCAAGTTTCAGAAAATTGAACAGGGGCAGCTGTTGCACCCCAAAAGTTGCCCTCACAAGACAAGACTTTGTGTACTAAGAGGTTCACAAGGTTCACAAGACCTCCCAGGAGGTTCACAAGGTTCACAAGACCTCCCATGAGGTTCACAAGGTTCACAAGACCTCCCATGAGGTTCACAAGGTTCACAAGACCTTCCATGAGGTTCACAATGTTCACAAGACATCTTATGAGGTTCACAAGGTTCACAATTAGTCAGAAGATTTGACATTTCCCTCAGACAATGCATCCTCCTAAGCAATGCATCCTAAACTAGGGTTTTCACTTTAATCAGGCTAAATGGACTTCCAAGACTTCAAGTGAGCTTCATAACATCTTATATGTGTTTAATAATCCCCATGACAAGTTTCAAGACTTTTCTCAAAGGTTTGCTCAGTCAGATGATCAGATAAGTTAAAATCAGTCAAAGTAGTTAAAAAGTCAAACTGAGGTCAACTGTGGTCAAACCAAAGTCAAACTTCATGATTTTTTGCCAACATCAAGTATATGAAGTAAATTTCATCATTTGATCAAGGGTTGATCATGATTCATCAAGGAGATTTCAGATCATCAAGAATCAGGAGTTTCTAAATTAGGGTTTCCTCAGGAAAAGTCAACTGAACTTTGACCAGCCATAACATTCACATGATTCATCAAATTTTTCCCATCCAAATCTCATTTTGAAGATAACTGAATTCTCTACAACTTTGTATCTCATAAGCCAAGCCCAAAAATGCTTCATTTGGAAGGTATGAGCTAAGACATTATAGGTCCTTTTAAAAGTCAACAAAAAGTCAACAACTTCAAAAGAGCATAACTTGAGAATGGTAAAATATATGGACATGAAACCAATGGGGTTGGTTAGAGGACTCTTTAAGCTTTCCAAAATGTCCAAGAACACCCTCATAGCATTAAAATTGAAGGATTTGTGCCCTTGCAAAGTTGGGAAAGTTTTGAGAAGAATATTGAACAAAAGGGGTCTTAGAATCAATTTTTTCCAAATGGGCCTACTATTGTGCAACCCAATCCTTGAGATATCATCCCACACGACTCAATCCAAGCATTTTCATGATTTTTATTTTTTATTTAGTATTTATTTTAATTTTATCCATTAAAAATCAAATTAAATCTAAATAAAATATGAAAATTGAATATTTAAAAGTGATTCTTCTTCTAGAAAGTCTTAAAAACCATTCAAAGCTGATTGATATCACACAAATTCGTGCTAGCCTAATTTGGAAAGGTTAGATAAGATATTTTTCAATATTTGAAAGGATAAAACTTCATGATCAAGTAATCAAGACAAGGCCCATAAATCCAGGTTATTTTGACCTAATTCCATTCTTCTATAAGTATACAAACTACACAAACACAAAGGACACGATTTTGCAGCCTCAAACCATAATTTCAAACTTCACAAAATCCTTCAAAAAAACAATTTTCGGTTTCAATCCTAGAAGAGGTTTCAAGGTATTCTAAAGACACTACAAGCTTCCTTGAGCTTCCCTGAATCAAAACCAACCCTTACATGCCTTTGAATCATGCCATAATGCATAACCCAAAGCATTTTTGTTCTTGAATTATTTTTTCGATTCCATAAATTCACTGCGTTTTAATGTATTTTGTTTGTTTAATCATGTTTATAGTGATGTGTAGAAGGTTTCTGGATACTTAGATCAAAGCTTCATGGCCGAAACCTCATTCTGCCATTGTTAGGGTTTTGTGGTTCATTTGGGGTTTTATGATTTAGTTAATATAAATGAATTTTAATTGCTTAAATGAACTGTATTTGATGTGGGTAACACCATGGTGTGTTCAATTTGAGGAAAAATTACAGGTATCATGAGTTTCGAAGAAACCTAGTTTTCATACAAAACTGGATTCGCAGGAAATATGGTAAGAGATTTCGCAGGAAAATTCGTAAGAACCAAGGTTGAAGATGACCATCTGGCGCGAAAAATAATTCAAAAAAATCTAACTTAAAATATTATGTTTTGTTTCTAATTATATTTCAAAGTGAGCGCGTGGCTTAATTGGTTTTGATGCTTGTATGTGATGGTAGAGTGCCTGGGTTCGAATCGTCCCCAGCCCCTTTTGTTTTTTTTTGTTATTTTCAACATGATTGCAGGAGAAGAAGCAAAAGGCATTGGTGTTCATTCCTTAACACAAGCGCACGACTTGTCCCAGTGGTTGGCTGTTTGGTCTTGGATAATCAAAGCCTAGGGCCTGGGTTCGAATCCCAGCCCCAGGTATGTTTTCTTTCTCTTTTTCTTCCTTTTATTTTATTTGCTTATATTTTATAATTAAATTTAATTTATTTATTAAAATGTTAAAATAAATATATATTATTTCTTATACCTAAAATTCATGTTTTTTAATCAAACTTTATTTTCAAAATTTAATTATTTATATTTTATATGTTCATATTATTAAATAAATATAATGTGTAAATAAATGAATTTGTGTTGTAAATTAATAAATAAAACCCTAATTCTATTTTCTAAACTCATAAACCCTAATTTATTTTGATTAACCTTAATATTTTTATAAAACCTAATTATATTATAACTTTTAATTTATTTATTTGTATATTTATTTTATAATTTGTAAATAGTTTTTATATGTAAAAAATTTAGTTAATTAACCCTAATTTGTTAAAAAACCTAACTTTATTTTATGAATTTAAATTATTATTTTCATATGTTTACTTAATTATAATTAACAAATATATGTAAATTAAATTAAATAATTAGACTATTAATTTTATTAGTATATAATACTTACTATTTATTTCTTTTTTTATTGAAAATCTAAAAATAATTATTTATTTAAAATTGAACTTTTTATATTATTATGCTAATTTCTTCTTCTTATATATATTTTGTTTATTATTACTAACTTCTTTATTTATTTATATATTATGTGATTATTTATTTTTATTATTATTACTAACCCTCTTATATTTATTTATTTTTGTTTATTATTACTAACCCATTTAGTTATTTATTTATTTACTTATTTATTTTAATAATGTAATTGTATCCATTATGTAATAGTTGTAGTAATTTTTATTATTTATTTTTAATTGCTATGGTTAGTAAAATAGGGAGTGCAAGATATGTTTGTATTTAAAATTGGATTTAGATCACTAATTTATAAGATAAATACTTGAACTTGTACACTCACACACGTAAGTCGATCTTTGATCGCCATCTCACTTCTTAAGGGTCACCTCTCAAGTTGCCTAAACAAAAGGTCAAGTAAGGTATAAAGCAAAGTCCCTCATCTCATATCATCTAGTCCCTTAACAGATAAAAAGATCAAGTCCCTTCATGGTTGCCTTCGTAATGATCTTGTCCCTTTCTAATAAAGATGATAAGTCCCTTCGAATTGCTAAATACACCTTGCAGTTGCCTAAATAACAGATGTCCCTTCACTTGTCCCTCACACATCCAAGGTAATGACTACCTATTCCTTAATAATAGGGATAGTCTTACCAATGAAAGAACATTTAAGAACAAAAAAGACTTAACTTAGGGTAGGTTCCTCTTATGTACTTGCTCACTCTTCAAAACATTTCAAACACTTCACATTTTTCAAGCAATTTTCAAAACAAAGACTTTATATATATCCGTACATGGATCATTATAAAGTACTTAAGAAAATTTCTAAACACACACTACACATTTCAAAAACATTTTAAAGTGAGATAAGTAACTAAGAGCCCATGGATAACCATGGATGTAAAGGGTGCTAACACCTTCCCTTTATATAACCTACCCCCCGAACCCAAAAATCTTTTAAGGTCTTTCCTGTTCTTTTATGTCCTTTCCTTTGGATAAAATAAAAGTCAGTGGCGACTCTTGCTATCCGCAACATTTAACTAAAGTCAGTTCTCCCACCGTGTTACAGAACTGGCGACTCTGCTGGGGAATTAATAAAAGAGGGGTACCCTTAGGAATTAGATCACTTTAAAATTGTTTGCCTTGTTTGCTTTATACTTATCTGTTGGGTGCTCTTATGTGTGAAAGATCCTAACCCGGATCTAGTGTACCTTAGGTAAATGGCAATAGACCAAGGAAACTGTACGGCGTATACCGATATGGTTGATCTGGTGGCCATAGTTAGTGTGACTTCTTGGTTGGTGCTTATGTTCCTTAAGTCAAGTTGAGGATAATATGAGGCTGCCATACGTTGTCAATACACTAACTAACTTTTAAAACCCTAGTTATCCCATCTTGGCCTTTAGAAAAGTAGTGAGATAACCGGCTTTGGTGAAGACTGAAGTTGGTTGATACTCGATACTACACTCATTGAGGTCTTAAACTTGGAGGGTTTTGGTTGGCAAGTAAGTTTCCTACTGACCAACTACCCTTGTGAAGGATCAATGATATTGAGATCCCTTAGAACCTGGTTACTTTATAGGACAGGATGAACCAACTAAACTTCAGGGGAGGGTATTTACCTTTAAACCTCATGCAAGCCTTCAAACCTAGGGCTATTGTGTGACTTGTTTGTGTGTGCCACATGTTTGTGATTGAACATAACATCATAGCATCATCATGCATCATAAGCATAGCATTTTCACTAACCATTTCAAGGACCAAATAATTTATCTTTGTTCTTTGTTGCAGGTCATAGCTTCTGCTTGTAGGAACGCTATTCGGATCAACTTTTTAAGGATACCTCCTAAGCTTAAGGAATTGGTCTCTCAAGTTTCTAAAAACTCCCAATTCATCAAGAGGCATGGTCACCTGCTGGATCTAGTCACTTCAGGGTTCAATGAAGACATGATGAGTGTTCTGTTTCAGTTCTTTGACCCTAAACATCACTGTTTCACATTCCCCGATTATCAGCTGGTTCCTACAATGGAAGAGTTCTCCAAACTTCTGGGTATACCTGTACTTGATCAAAGACCTTTCACAGGCTTAGAAAAAGAGCCTAAACCTGAAGTTATTACTGCAGCTCTACATCTGAAGAAGTCAGACATTGTTCTAGAAACGAGAAGCGGAGTTAAGGGTATTCTTGCTAAGGTGTTGATGGAAAAGGCTCAAGTGTTCTTGAAGGCTATGAGCTATGATGCTTTTGAGGAGATCTTAGCCTTGTTGATTTATAGATTAGTTTTGTTCCCTAATCCAGACCAGTTCATAGATGTTCATGCCATCAACATATTTCTGAGTCACAATCCAGTGCCTACATTGCTTGGAGACATCCTACATTCTCTTCATACTCGTACTACAAAGGCACAAGGAACTTTGATTTGTTGCATACCTTTGCTATCTAGGTGGTTTATTTCTCACCTTCCTCGCTCAGTGATGAAGAATGAACAGGGGTTCAGATGGTCCAAGAGGATAATGTCACTCTCTCATTCAGATATTCATTGGTGCTCCAGATCTATGGAGAATGTCACTATCATTGACCGTTGTGGGGAGTTTCCTAATGTTCCACTTCTAGGCATAAGAGGAGGCATTACTTACAACCCTTCTTTAGCTCTACGTCAGTTTGGTTACGCTCGGAGTGATGGTCATCATGACATGTTGATTCAGGGTGTTGTGTTCGACTACGACAACGATCTTCAAGGTTACCGTCAAAGGTTCATACGAGCATGGGGTAAAGTGAACAAGGTTGACAGCAAGACTCTGGAGCCTAAGTACACTATTCCTATGGAAGCTTATCTCAGATGGGTGCGATCTCGTGCTCAGACTCTTATGATGCTATACCCTGCCATCCTGCCAGTTACTATGGAGCCTGTTGCTGAAGGGGATACTTCTTATACCATCCTTCATCCAGACATGCCCACTGACATGGAAGACTTACAGAGGTCCTGGATTCAGTTGAAGGAGCAAAGGGATACTTTCGAGGCTCATTACAAAGCAAGTCAAGAAAGAATCCTGGAGCTAACAAAGCAACTTCACGAAGAGCGGAATCTCAACTCATACCTCAACACAAAGAGGAAACGTCCATGGGAGACTTAAAACCCCATTTTTTGTATTTATTTCATTTCATTTTGTAAGCCCAAAGGGCAAACAAATTTATTACTAATAAAAGTTTACTTTCTTGATTGTTTAAACAAATTTGAATCCTGCGGTCCTTGAAAACATTGCATACGCATTTGCATACCATATCATCGCATCACAGGTTTCTTATGTACAGGTTTCTTATCTTCTCGCTGTTTATTTCAGCAATGGCTCTTGAACAAACAGTCAAAGATCTCCAGGCACAAAATGCACAGTTCCAAGAGCTGATCCTGAACTTGTCCAAGGGACAGGATGAATTGAAGACACTGCTGGCCAAAAAGACTAAGAAGACTAGAAGGTCAGGAGGCCTAATCAACATGGGAAGAAGGTTCAGAGGTCCTGTCAAGACCAAAGAACAGGTTGAAGATTATGAGTCTGAAGAGTCTGAGAAAGAGGGAAGCAGTCTCCATAATACAATGGGGGATTCTGATTCTGAAGCTAACTACTATCATGAGCCTAATGAAGATAAGTTCAATATGCTGGTGGATAGAATGGATGCTATGGAATTGCAAAAGTCTTCTGGGCTGGATTTTGAAGACCTGAGTTTGATATCTGGGGTGGTCATACCCATTGGTTTCAAGGTTCCTACTTTCGTAGTTTATGATGGTGTCTCTTGTCCCAAGCTGCATCTGAGGTCCTATATCCGGAGAATCCAACCCCATACTGCTGATAAAAAGTTGTGGATCCATTTCTTCCAAGAGAGCTTGTCTGGAGCCCAATTGGAATGGTACTATCAGTTGGAGAGTGTCAACATCCGTGATTGGAATGATCTTGCTGAAGCCTTTTATAAGCAATACCAATACAATGCTGATCTAGCCCCAACTCGCATGCAACTACAGAGCATGTCTATGGGTGCTAAAGAAAATTTTAAGGAGTATGCCCAGAAGTGGAGAGATTTGGCTGGTAGAGTGCAACCCCCTCTAACTGACAGGGAGTTAGTTGATATGTTCATGTGTACGTTGAATGGTCCTTTTTACAGTCATCTCATTGGAAGCTCATCATCTGGCTTCACTGAGTTGATAATGACAGGAGAGCGCGTAGAAAGTGGTATAAGGAGTGGCAAGATCCAAGTGGGTGCTTCTTCATCCAATACTACAAAGAAGCCCCCTAGTGGGAAGAAAGAGTCAAATGCTGTTTATAGTCAACCTGATCGTAATAGGAGGCACCAATCTGTGAGTGCAGTTCATATCTCCAATCCTGCTCCTGCAACACCAGAGCCACCACAGGGAAATCAACAGAGGGCTAGAAGACAGTTCACTAAGCTCAACATGTCACTGGCCCAAGCCTTGCAGCACTTGTTGAAGGGTGAACTTATCACTTTGAGGGACCCTCCTCAGAATCCCAATGTTACCTTCCTAGGTACAATCCTAATGCACGATGTGCATATCATTCAAATTGTCAGGGACATGATACCAATAGTTGCTGGGTATTGAAGAATAAAATTCAGGATATGATTGATGCTGGAGAGATTGAGTTTGACCCTCCGGGTACTCCAAATGTGATTACTGCTCCCATGCCAAATCATGAAAAGGCTGTCAATGCCATTGATGAAGTTTCACATATTTCCTCAGTTGCATATTTGACTACACCGTTGTCTGTTATTAAGAAGAAGTTGGTACAAGCTGGGTTCTTTCCAGGTTGTCGTGAAGATTATTTATATTGTGCTTATAAGCCTGATAGGTGCCGGAGGTTGAAGGACGGAATTCAATGCCTCATGAATAATTACACCATAGTGTTTGAGAGGACTCCACTTTCTGTGGAAAGTATGGTTGATCATATAACTAAAGGTGCGAAGGTTGAAGAGGTGGATATGGTTGATAAAGTGTCGGTAAGGATTACTTCCAAAGGTCCTGTCAAAATCACTCATAAGGGTCCAATTAAGATTACTGCTGAAGGCCCTGTGAAGATTGTTGCTGAAGCTAGAGTGGCTCCTATGATCATTACCACTCATGGTCCTATTCCATATACTTCTGATAAAGCTGTGCCTTGGCATTATGGGTCCGATGTTTATATTCATGGTGTTAGGCAGGAACCCTTAGCTGAGACACCTGTTGCTGATGAAAACCTTGATGTTGACAATATTGCTGGATCTAGTAAGATCACACGAAGTGGAAGAGTTTTCTCTTCTCCGGCTATTTCCAAGAATACAGTTACTCCAACCACTACCTCTACTGCTGATGCTCGGGGCAAAGGTCCTGTTATTGAACCTACATAAACGGATGTGCCAGCTGCTGATGATCTTGCTAAGCAGATGGAAGAAGTATTGAAAATCATTCGCAAGAGTGATTATGACATTGTGGATCAATTGGGGCATACTCCCTCCAAGATTTCTATGTTGTCTTTATTGTTGTGTTCTGAGGCTCATGCCAAAGCCTTGATCAAGTTTTTGAAGACTGCTCACGTACCAAATGAGATTTCTGTAGATCAGTTTGAAAATTGTGTTGCACACGTGACCTATGATAATGGGTTAGGTTTCTCCGATGCTGATTTGACTCCGTCCAAGAGGGATCATAACAGGGCTCTGCATATCTCTATTGAATGTAGGGGCACCACCCTGTCACATGTGTTAATAGATAATGGTTCCTCGCTGAATGTGTTGCCCAAAGAAGTTCTGAATAAGCTTAGTCCTGAAGATGTTGTGTTGAAGCCCAGTAATATAGTGGTAAAGGCTTTTGATGGTTCAAGAAGAGTGGTGCATGGAGAAATTGATCTCCCAATAAAAGTAGGTTCTCAAGTATTCAATGCTACTTTTTATGTAATGGATATTCGTCCTTCGTATTCTTGTTTGCTTGGGCGTCCCTGGATCCATGGGGCAGGTGCTGTAACCTCCACTTTACATCAGAAGCTGAGATATCCAGTAGAAGGAAAAGTTGTCACTGTTTACGGAGAGGAAGGATATATAGTTAGCCATGTGAACACCTTTAAATATCTTGAAGTGGAAGGTGAATATGTTGAAACTCCATGTCAGACGTTCGAAGTGGTTCCTTGGATTATTAATAATTATGAAGCTCCTCCTGTTGTCAAGAAAGTTCTTGTGGTCACCAGAGTACCTCCTACAATGGCCTCCCTCAAAGATGCTAGAGCTGTGGTGGATGAAGGTGGTTGTACTATTTGGGGTCAGCGTCCTGACATTCCTTACAAGTCTGACAAATTTGGTTTGGGTTTCACTGCAGAGTCCCAGAAGTCTGTTCGTCGTGCTCGTGCTGTTCGTATCACTAATCAGGGGATTATGAAAGATCAGATCAATGATGTGGGTGACTATGATGAAGATTACAACTTGGATGCTTGGATTTTTCCTACTGTGGGTGCTGGGCTCAATAATTGGAAAGCCGAAGATGTTATTCCTATCTCCTTTAGTCAGGAGTAAATACTATTACTGTGTTGTTACTTTTAAAGTTTGTAATTTTTGAACAATTAAACTCTTAAGCCTTGTGCCTTACTCGGGGCACAATGGTGTGCTTGTTACGGGATGTCATTTCATTTGCATACTTCATTCAATAAAAATCAGTGGACGTTTCTTTTTCGTAAATATTGTGTTCCTTGTCTTTCTTTTCTTTTATTTTGTTTTATCAGCTATGTGTTCTTACACACACCCACATCACTAAAATGCAGATCCTTATCCACTCTGGATCCTGTTGATAACAGTTCTACTATTGCCAATTATAATTTCGAGAATCCGATCTATCAAGCTGAAGATGGAAATGAGGACGATTGTGAAGTACCTATAGAGCTTGCTAGGTTATTACAACAAGAAGAGAAAGCTATACAGCCACATGAAGAGCCAGTCGAAGTTGTGAATCTGGGAACTGAAGAAAACAGGAAAGAGGTCAAAATAGGGGTTGATTTAGAGGATAATGTCAAGAGAAGATTAATTCAGATGTTACATGACTATGTGGAGATCTTTTCTTGGTCCTACGAAGATATGCCAGGGTTGGATACAGACATTGTGGTTCATCGTTTACCAGTAAAAGAAGATTGTCGTCCAAAGAAATAGAAGGTTCGTCGCATGCGTCCCGAAATGTCAGAGAAGATTAAGGAAGAGGTGATGAAACAGTTTAATGCAGGGTTCTTAGCTGTGACTTCTTATCCTCAGTGGGTTGCAAATATGGTGCCGGTACCTAAGAAAGATGGTAAGGTATGTATGTGTGTAGACTACAGAGATTTGAACAAGGCCAGCCCCAAAGATGACTTTCCACTTCCTCATATTGATGTTCTGGTAGACAACACTGCTCAGCATAAGGTATTCTCTTTTATGGATGGTTTCTCTGGTTACAATCAAATCAAGATGGCACCTGAAGATATGGAGAAGACAACATTTGTTACACAATGGGGCACTTTTTGTTATAAAGTAATGCCATTTGGTTTGAAGAATGTCGGGGCAACATATCAGCGTGCTATGGTGGCTTTGTTTCATGATATGATTCATCATGAGATAGAAGTATATGTGGATGATATGATAGCCAGGTCCCAGAATGAAGAACAACACCTTGATCATCTGCATAAGTTGTGCAACCCAATCCTTGAGATATCATCCCACACGACTCAATCCAAGCATTTTCATGATTTTTATTTTTTATTTAGTATTTATTTGAATTTTATCCATTAAAAATTAAATTAAATCTAAATAAAATATGAAAATTGAATATTTAAAAGTGATTCTTCTTCTAGAAAGTCTTAAAAACCATTCAAAGCTGATTGATATCACACAAATTCGTGCTAGCCTAATTTGGAAAGGTTAGATAAGATATTTTTCAATATTTGAAAGGAGAAAACTTCATGATCAAGTAATCAAGACAAGGCCCATAAATCCATGTTATTTTGACCTAATTCCATTCTTCTATAAGTATACAAACTACACAAACACAAAGGACACGATTTTGCAGCCTCAAACCATAATTTAAAACTTCACAAAATCCTTCAAAAAAACAATTTTCGGTTTCAATCCTAGAAGAGGTTTCAAGGTATTCTAAAGACACTACAAGCTTCCTTGAGCTTCCCTGAATCAAAACCAACCCTTACATGCCTTTGAATCATGCCATAATGCATAACCCGAAGCATTTTTGTTCTTGAATTATATTTTCGATTCCATAAATTCACTGCGTTTTAATGTATTTTGTTTGTTTAATCATGTTTATAGTGATGTGTAGAACGTTTCTGGATACTTAGATCAAAGCTTCATGGCCGAAACCTCATTCTGCCATTGTTAGGGTTTTGTGGTTCATTTGGGGTTTTATGATTTAGTAAATATAAATGAATTTTAATTGCTTAAATGAACTATATTTGATGTGGGTAACACCATGGTGTATGCAATTTGAGGAAAAATTACAGGTATCATGAGTTTCGAAGAAACCTAGTTTTCATACAAAACTGGATTCGCAGGAAATATGGTAGGAGATTTCGCAGGAAAATTCGTAAGAACCAAGGTTGAAGATGACCATCTGGCGCGAAAAATAATTCAAAAAAATCTAACTTAAAATATTATGTTTTGTTTCTAATTATATTTCAAAGTGAGCGCGTGGCTCAGTTGGTTTTGATGCTTGTATGTGATGGTAGAGTGCCTGGGTTCGAATCGTCCCCAGCCCCTTTTGTTTTTTTTGGTTATTTTCAACATGATTGCAGGAGAAGAAGCAAAAGGCATTGGTGTTCATTCCTTAACACAAGCGCACGGCTTGTCCCAGTGGTTGGCTGTTTGGTCTTGGATAATCAAAGCCTAGGGCCTGGGTTCGAATCCCAGCCCCAGGTATGTTTTCTTTCTCTTTTTCTTCCTTTTATTTTATTTGCTTATATTTTATAATTAAATTTAATTAATTTATTAAAATGTTAAAATAAATATATATTATTTCTTATACCTAAAATTCATGTTTTTTAATCAAACTTTATTTTCAAAATTTAATTATTTATATTTTATATGTTCATATTATTAAATAAATATAATGTGTAAATAAATGAATTTGTGTTGTAAATTAATAAATAAAACCCTAATTCTATTTTCTAAACTCATAAACCCTAATTTATTTTGATTAACCTTAATATTTTTATAAAACCTAATTATATTATAACTTTTAATTTATTTATTTGTATATTTATTTTATAATTTGTATATAGTTTTTATATGTAAAAAATTTAGTTAATTAACCCTAATTTGTTAAAAAACCTAACTTTATTTTATGAATTTAAATTATTATTTTCATATGTTTACTAAATTATAATTAACAAATATATGTAAATAAAATTAAATAATTAGACTATTAATTTTATTAGTATATAATACTTACTATTTATTTCTTTTTTTATTGAAAATCTAAAAATAATTATTTATTTAAAATTGAACTTTTTATATTATTATGCTAATTTCTTCTTCTTATATTTATTTTGTTTATTATTACTAACTTCTTTATTTATTTATATATTATGTGATTATTTATTTTTATTATTATTACTAACCCTCTTATATTATTTTTGTTTATTATTACTAACCCATTTAGTTATTTATTTATTTACTTATTTATTTTAATAATGTAATTGTATCCATTATGTAATAGTTGTAGTAATTTTTATTATTTATTTTTAATTGCTATGGTTAGTAAAATAGGGAGTGCAAGATATGTTTGTATTTAAAATTGGATTTAGATCACTAATTTATAAGATAAATACTTGAACTTGTACACTCACACACGTAAGTCGATCTTTGATCGCCATCTCACTTCTTAAGGGTCACCTCTCAAGTTGCCTAAACAAAAGGTCAAGTAAGGTATAAAGCAAAGTCCCTCATCTCATATCATCTAGTCCCTTAACAGATAAAAAGATCAAGTCCCTTCATGGTTGCCTTCGTAATGATCTTGTCCCTTTCGAATAAAGATGATAAGTCCCTTCGAATTGCTAAATACACCTTGCAGTTGCCTAAATAATAGATGTCCCTTCACTTGTCCCTCACACATCCAAGGTAATGACTACCTATTCCTTAATAATAGGGATAGTCTTACCAATGAAAGAACATTTAAGAACAAAAAAGACTTAACTTAGGGTAGGTTCCTCTTATGTACTTGCTCACTCTTCAAAACATTTCAAACACTTCACATTTTTCAAGCAATTTTCAAAACAAAGACTTTATATATATATCCGTACATGGATCATTATAAAGTACTTAAGAAAATTTCTAAACACACACTACACATTTCAAAAACATTTTAAAGTGAGCTAAGTAACTAAGAGCCCATGGATAACCATGGATGTAAAGGGTGCTAACACCTTCCCTTTATATAACCTACCCCCCGAACCCAAAAATCTTTTAAGGTCTTTCCTGTTCTTTTATGTCCTTTCTTTTGGATAAAATAAAAGTCGGTGGCGACTCTTGCTATCCGCAACATTTAACTAAAGTCAGTTCTCCCACCGTGTTACACATGGATTACCCACAAGCTTGTTGTGGGAGTCCTCTCTCTCTTGATGTACCTTTTTGATGTATGAACTTGTACCCATTGAGGGTTTTTTCTATTATAGTTTCCTTTTGATTCACCTAAAGTCTCTGATTGTTTATCTGTCGCACGGACACAAGATATTGAACGCTGCCACTGCACATCTGAATGTCACAATGTCTTCTTCTTCTCAACACCGGAATTGGAAAGTAAACAAAACCTTGAGAATAAAAGGAACACATTGTATTGCATACACATCATTTTCATTTTTCTTTGTTTTTGTAGGTTTTCTACAAGTTGCTTAACTTATCTTAATTTCTAGGAAAAGATTGTGCGAGCTGCCAAGACCCGACACTTCAGACAGAACATTCCCCATCGTTACGCAACACGCAACAACCAGAGAACAGTCATGGACGCTATGCAAACTGAACTCAACGAACTCCGCACTAGGATGGGCGAATTCATGGTCATGATGCAAGGGATGGCCCAAGGACAACAAGATTTGAGGGCTACAATCCAGGGACTTAACCCCCCTCAGACTGATCCTCCTGTAGTCACTCCAGAAGTGCAAGTGAATCCTCCCAACACCAACAATGGCCCAGGTGGACTTCCAGTTCCAGAACCTGGTACAACCTTCATCCCTGTGCAAGACAGACAAGAGGATCAGTTTCCTTCCTTTAATAATGATATGGGATTTGGTGCGGAAGGAAATTTCCAAGACTTTTTGCTGCTAGCTGAGAAGGTCAAAGCCCTTGAGTGTAAAGACACTCTGGGGATAGATGTATCTGACATGGGTCTAGTCCCAGGGGTGGTTATTCCTCACAAGTTCAGGCCACCTACTTTCGATAAGTATAACGGTAGCTCCTACCCCAAAACTCACCTGCAGACGTTCTACCGAAAGATTGTTGCCCATACTAGGGATGAGAAGCTCTAGATGTACTATTTCCAGGATAGTCTCTCCAGAGGATCCTTGGAATTGTATATGAAGTTAGAGAGAAGCTCCGTGAGAAGCTGGAAGGAATTGGGAGAAGTATTCCTTAAACAATATCAGTATAACATTGACATATCGCCCAGTCGCACTCAGCTCCAAAGTCTGACTCAGAAGAACTTGGAGAGCTTCAAAGATTACGCATAGAGATGGCATGAAGTGACCTCCAGGGTGCAACCACCGCTGCTAGAAAGAGAGATGGTGGACCTTTTCATGGACACTCTTCATGGACACTTTATGGAAAGGTTGGCTGGATGTTCTTCAAGTGGTTTTTCAGATATTATCTTGACTGGCGAGAGGATAGAAAGCTGGATCAAACAAGGGAAGATTCAGAATGGGGGTGTTTTAACTTCTGGTGTCAAGAAACCCTTCATGAAGAGGAGAGAAGGAGAGACTGGGGAAGTGTATGCATAGAGAGGCGGAGGTAACATAGGTGTTTATCAGCAAGTAGCCCCTGTCACTATCTCAGCTCAGCCTATTCAACAACAAGTCCAACAACCACAGCAGCAACGCCAACAGGGGTATCAACATAGAGCTCCTCGTCCATATTATCCCCATAAAACCAGAGAAAGATAGTTTGAAACTCCAGCTATGTCCTATTCTCAGCTTTTGAAGAATCTCCTCCAGCTCCAGATGGTTCAGCTCAGAACTTTGCAACCCCCGAAGTCGGGACAACTCCCCGAAGGTTATGATACGAACGCCCAATGCAAATTTCATTCCGGAGCCCCCGGACATACCACGGAAAACTGTAAAGCCTTAAAGTATGTAGAACAAGACCTGGTAGATTCTAAAGTGATTAACTTTGCTCCTACTCCAAATGTGATACAAAACCCCATGCCTCCTCACGGGGGTGCAGTTGGGGCAATTAGTGATGGAAAGAGTCTAAATCTGGTGTGCGATGTCAATGACCTGCAAACTCCGTTGAATGCTGTTAAGACCTGTTTGGCCCAGAGGGGGTATTTTTCCAAGATGTGAAGACGATTGTCCAGAGTGTGCTGAAGCTCCCGATGGTTGTGAACAGTTGAAAAAGGGGATATAGAGCATGGTTGATGAAGGGGTCCTACATTTTCTATGATCCGTCTCAAGTTCCTCCTCAGGCTAGAGTAGCACCAATAACTATCACTATTGCAGGGCCATTAGTATACCAAAGTGATAAGGCCATCCCATGGCATTACGGAGGTGAAGTTTATTATAACGGCCAGAAGTAAGATTTGGCCACAACTAGTATATCTCCAGCTCAAGTAGAGAATGTTGGAGTAGGGGGCTTTACTAGAAGTGGAAGGTTGTTTGCGTCGGAAACACTAAGAAACAGTGTGATACCACCTAGGGACACTGCAGAAGCCCAGGCTAAAGAAAGAGGGAAGCAACCACTAACTTCTAATGAGCCCACACCTGTGGCTGACCCAGACATTACATTTGACAAAGAAGCTGAGGAGTTTTTGAGAATCATCAAAAAGAGCGATTACAAGATTGTGGACCATTTGAAACAAACTCCATCGAAGATCTCTATCTTGTCCTTGTTAATGTATTCTGACTCCCACCGGAAGGCTCTATTGAACATCCTGAAAAAAGCTTATGTACCTCAGGATATCTCGGTGAACCAATTGGAGACGGTTGTATCTAGTGTCAATGCCAGTCATGGATTGGGCTTTACAAACATGGATTTAACCTCTGAGGGTCGGGCTCATAATCGAGCATTGCATATTTCCTTAGAATGTAAAGGTGCAATGTTATCTCATGTGTTGGTGGATATCAGATCATCCCTGAATGTTCTACCCAAGAAGGCATTGATGAAGTTGGATTATGACAGAGTGATTTTTAAGCCCAATGACCTGGTAGTTCGAGCTTTCGATGGATCGAGAAGGTCAGTGTTTGGGGAGGTAGAATTGCCGATCAAAGTGGGTCCACAAATATTCAACGCCACATTCTATGTAATGGACATACAACCTGCATATAGTTGTTTGCTGGGGAGGCCATGGATACATTCAGCAGGAGCAGTATCGTCCACACTCCATCAGAAGCTGAAGTTCGTCTGGGAAGGACAAATTGTAACAGTCTGTGGGGAGGAGGATATCTTCATCAGTCATCCGGCTTCATTCAAATATGTGGAGATGGATAGTGAGATAGTAGAGACTCCATATCAGGCTTTTCAGCCCCTGAAAACTGAATTGGCATCTTCGTCAGCAGCTTCTTCTGAAGAATCAAAGAAGGGGGTTTCTATAACTTCTTATAAGCAAACTTTGAAGGTAGTGGAATCAAGAGCACGGGAAGGCTGGGGCAGTCCAGTAGAAGTGTCAGAAAAGAAGGATATGTTTGGTGTTGGCTACCATCCTGGGCAGTCATCAGCTGAACAGAGCGCTAGAGGTCGTCAAGGCCCGATTACCTTCACGAGTGCGGGAATGGTGGATTATGGGAGCATCAGTGCCGTGCAAGACGACACAGTTGATAGTGACTGTGACTTAGACGAGTGGATCATACCTTGTGTTCCAGAGACTCAACTCAGCAATTGGTCGTCTGAAAGGCTCATCTCAGTTACCTCCTTTGAAGAGTAATGATTTTTGCTTTTGTCTTTCCTGTACTCAAGCGCTATGTCTTGCCCGGGGCATAGTAGCTTATTGTAAGGGTCCTTTTGTTCCTATCACAATTCATAATCATTAATAAAGCTGACGTTTCGCATTCATCCATGTTGTTCCTTGTCTTTCATTTTTGCTTTTGTTTTTCAAAAAGAAATAAAAGTTTTAAAGTGGCAATGTTTCTCGTTTTCTCAAACTCTTTCTAAAGCCTTGCATGAATCACCATTCATGCAGGTGCTCGTCACCGGATCTTATCAATGGCGACCCTGCTATGGCTAAGTATGACTTTGACAATCTGATTTACCAAGCCGATGAGGAAGGTGAAGAAGATTGCGAACTACCCGAAGAGTTAGCCAGACTGCTTAAACAAGAGGAAAAGATGATTCAGCCGCATGAAGAGGCCATCAAAGTAATAAACCTGGGTATCGAAGAAGACAAGAAATAAGTTAAGATCGGGGCCGCATTAGAAGAATCTGTCAAGACACGTCTAATTTCCATGCTTCGAGAATATGTTGATGTCTTCGCCTGGTCTTACCAGGACATGTCTGGTTTAGACACTAACATTGTGGTACACAAGCTGCCTTTAAGAGAAGATTCCCCGCCAGTGAAGAAAAAGTTGAGGCGCACACGCCCTGATATGGAAATCAAAATCAAGGAGGAAGTACATAAACAATTTGATGTTGGTTTTTTGGCTGTGACCAGTTACCCTCCATGGGTTGCTAATATTGTACCGGTCCCTAAAAAAGACGGTAAAGTCGGGATGTATGTAGACTATAGGGACCTGAACATGGCCAACCCTAAAGATGACTTCCCTCTGCCTCACATAGATGTGCTTGTTGATAATACTGATCAGTTTTATGTGTTCTCTTTCATGGACGGCTTTTCAGGTTATAACCAGATTAAGATGTCTCCTGATGATATGGACAAGACTACCTTCATCACGCCTTGGGGAATTTTCTGTTACAAGGTCATTCCGTTTGGTCTTAAGAATGTTGGGGCCACTTACCAACGGGCAATGGTGACACTATTTCACGACATGATTCATCATGAAATTGAGGTTTATGTTGATGATATGATAGCAAAATCCCAAATAGAAGAAAAGCCCTTGGTCAATCTAGCAAAGTTGTTTGACAGACTCCGGAAGTTCAGATTGAGGTTGAATCTGAACAAGTGCACCTTTGGGGTCCGTTTCGGCAAGCTACTGGGCTTCATTGTTAGTGAGCGGGGAATTGAGGTTGATCCGGCCAAAGTAAAAGCCATCCAAGAGATGCCCGAGCCAAAGACTGAAAAGCAAGTGCATGGTTTTTTAGGGAGACTAAACTACATTGCACGGTTTATCTCTCACCTAACAGCCACGTGCGAGCCCATCTTTAAACTTTTGAGGAAGAATCAGACCATCAAATGGAATGAAGACTGTCAGCAAGCCTTTGACCGAATCAAGGAGTACCTGCTAGAACCTCCAATTCTCATTCCTCCAGTGCCAGGGAGACCCTTGATCATGTATCTTAATATGCTCGAAGGATCAATGGGGTGTATGTTAGGTCAGCACGACGAGTCTGGTCAAAAAGAGCACGCCATTTATTACCTTAGCAAAAAGTTTACCGATTGTGAGACACGCTACTCACTACTCGAGAAAAATTGCTGCGCTTTGGCATGGGCTGCTCGGCGACTAAGATAGTACATGCTGACTCACACCACTCTCCTAATCTCCAAAATGGATCTTGTGAAATATATCTTCGAGAAACCAGCTCTAACAGGAAGGGTAGCCCGATGGCAGATGATTCTAACGGAGTATGATATCCATTACACTTTTCAAAAAGCAATAAAAGGGAGTGTATTGTCAGAATACCTGGCTCAACAGCCAATTGACGATTATCAACCCATGAAGTTCGAGTTTCCGGATGAGGACATCATATTCCTCAAGTCAAAAGACTGTGAAGAACCACTTCCGGAAGAGGGGCCAGACCCTGAATCCAAATGGAAGTTGATGTTTGACGGAGCTGTGAACGTAAACGGAAGCGGAGTAGGTGCTGTCATTATCTCACCAGAGGGTGTCCATATGCCTTTCGCTGCTCGGTTGACCTTCGAATGTACCAACAGCGAAGCTTAGTATGAAGCATGTATCATGGGGGTTGAAGAGGCAATTGTCTTGCGAATCAAGAACCTCGAGATCTTCGGAGATTCTGCTCTAGTTGTGAATCAGGTCAATGGTAAATGGTTAGTTCATCAACCTCACTTGGTTCCTTACAGGGATAATACCAGGAGGCTGCTAACTTTCTTCACCAAAGTTAAGCTGAGTTATATTCCTCGAGGCGAGAATCAGTTCACTGATGCTCTAGCAACTTTGTCATCTATGATTAAAGTTTGTCAAGAGAATTTCGTGCCTCGAATCATGGTCTCCCGTCTTGAAAGACCTGCTTATGTCTTTGCAATTGATAGTGGTGAAGATAACAAACCTTGGTATCATGATATCAAGCACTTCTTGAAGACTCAAGAGTACCCGACTGGGGCATCCAGTAAAGACAGGAAGACCCTCAGAAGACTAGCGGGTGGTTTCTTCTTGAATCAAGATGGTGTGCTATACAAGTGAAACTTCGATATGGTTCTACTTAGATGCGTGGATAGACACGAAGCAGACCTGTTGATGCAAGAGGTTCATGAAGGCTCCTTTGGTACCCATGCTGAAGGACATGCTATGGCCAAGAAATTGTTGAGATCAGGATATTATTGGATCACCATGGAATCTGATTGCTGTAAATACTCCCGTAAATGCCATAAGTGCCAGATTTATGCTGATAAAGTCCATGTACCTCAGAATCCTTTGAGTGTCATGTCTTCTCCTTGGCCGTTCGCCATGTGGGGCATTGATATGATTGGCAAGATCGAGCCAATAGCTTCCAACGGTCACCATTTCATCCTGGTTGCTATAGACTATTTCACAAAGTGGGTCAAAGCGGCGTCTTATGCCAACGTTACAAAACAAGTGGTAGCCCGGTTTATCAAAAAAGACATCATTTGCCGGTACGGAATTCCCGAAAGAATCATTACTGATAATGGTTTTACCCTCAACAACAAGATGATGGCTGACTTGTGTCGGGATTTCAAAATAAAACATCATAACTCTTCTCCATATCGCCCGAAGATGAATGGCACCGTCGAGGCGGCTAACAAGAACATCAAGAAAATTGTGCAGAAGATGGTTTTGACTTACAAATACTGGCATGAGATGTTTCTGTTTGCGCTACATGGGTACCGAGCGTCTGTGCGTACCTCAACAGGGGCAACCCCGTTCTCATTGGTATACGATATGGAGGCAGTCCTACCGATCGAAGTGGAGATCCCCTCATTGAGGTTAATGATGGACATTAAACTAGATGAAGCTGAGTGGCTCCGATCCAGATACAATCAATTGAGTATCATTGAGGAAAAACGCCGAATGACTATATGCCATGGACAGTTGTATCAACGACGTATGAAACAGGCCTTCGACAAAAAGGTACGACCTCAAAGGTATATACCAGGCGACCTGGTGCTGAAAAGGATTCTTCCTCCTCTTGACGATCACAGGGGCAAGTGGACACCCAATTATGAAGGACCATTCGTGGTTAAAAAGGTTTTCTCAGGTGGAGCCTTGATGCTAACAACCATGGATGGAGAAGACTTCCATTCCTCTGTCAACGCAGATGTAATAAGAAAATACTTCGTGTAAACAAGGACCCGCTGGATAAAAACAGAATAAAGATCCAGGAAAAAATGGGCATCCTTGCGAGTTAAAAACAAAATAAAAGGCTCGGGCAAAAATTAGGGAAATATTAAAAAAAAATGTACACCCGCTGAGTTGAAAAGCCACATCGGACAGCTCAGGCAAAAAAGGGTATCCCGGTGGATTGAAAACCCGAAAGGGCAATCCACGCAAAAGAGGGACTAACACGAACGACTGTGATCTGCGAAATTCGTAATCCGTCTGCAACTAAGGTTATCCTAAGGGTTGAAGACCATTTCAATCACCTTTCTCAAGAGGCGGAGCAAGCGGATAGTCTTGAAGATATACAAGTCATAGCCGGGTCAAAACTTGATGAGATCCACTTTTCACATTGCCAATAGGATAGTCTGTTTTCCTTTTGGGAGACTCCCTCTTTCCAGGGAATTGTTTCTTGATGTAATTCCTATTCATGGCCATGTTCCAAATCAATAAAATTCAAGTTCAGTAAACTTGTGACTACTTTCTTCTTGTTTTTGTTTTTCATCTAGCATTGTTTGATTGCAAAAACGTCCAACAAATTGTGGTTTATATTGTGTTGTGAACATTTGAATACTTTCTAACTCATGCAGGAGGACCGAAACATTTAATACAACTCTAAAAAGATTAAATGCCCGGGATAGTGATTCATACCATAAGCCTGAGACATACAGGTCCGGAACTAACTCTCCATGTTGCAGGCACTATCATTTGTGTTTAAACAGGTGCAGGTACATGTATTGCTAGCAGAGCTAAAGCAGACTTCCAGGAAGAATATTTCAACAACATACTTGAACAAGAACAGGTGCTTTCCCGTGTGTCTCTTGTTATCCCTAGTAGAAGTGAAGTTGGAATTCTTCCCCAGTAGTAATGACAAAAGATGTTTGTCCTCCCCAAGCAGAGGTTTCCCTTCAATACAGGGGCAATCCCTAGCAGTACAAGGAATTTCTTTCTCCCCAACAGGTTGCTTCCTCAGCAGTGCCATACATCTGGCTCCATAGTCAAGTCAGGAGGTCTCCACTTTCCCATTAGAGTTCAGGAAGGGTCCATCTCCAGCAGGGTCTTGGCTTTCCAAATTCAAAGTCCAATTTATTTTTGGCAAAGGCGAAAGTTCAGAGCCGGCGTATCATTAACAACATTCCCCACAAAGTTGTGTCCTCCTCACCAGGACTAACCAGATCAATGTAGTGATCATCAGTTCCTTCCCAGTCAAGCCATCTGGGATACTTGCAGTCTCCTTGTCAGGAGATCCTTTGCATTTGCATATGCATAATCATCATTACATATGCATCCTCCAAAGCGTAGATTTCCATCATCATGGAGCATTACGCCATAAATCCAAACATGTGCATGCCAGCATGGGCTAGTTTTGAGGTATTTTACATACAACCTATAATATCTTCTCAACCTGAAGTACTCCCCACAGAAGATACTTGTACCATTTTCCAGGCATCTTTGTCTTTCCAAGTCAATTTTTGTCATTATTTTCGTGACTTGATTCGCCCAGCAGTCACGTGTTTTCTTTGTGGCTTGATTCGCTCAGCAGTTACATTGTCGAGTCCCATTCCGCTAATGGTCTCGTTAAGCCCTGTTTCGCCAACAGGCACTTTTCGTGGCTTGATTCGCTTAGCAATCGCATATTTTCTTTGTGGCTTGATTCGCTCAACAGTCACATTGTCGAGTCCCATTCCGCTAATGGTCTCGTTAAGCCCTATTTCACCAACAGGCACTTTCTGTGGCTTGATTCGCTCAGCAGTCACATTGTCGAGTCTCATTCTGCTAATGGTCTCATTAAGCCCTATTTCGCCAACATGCACTTTCCGTGGTTTGATTCGCTCAACAGTCACGTGTTTTCTTTGTGGCTTGATTCGCTCAGCAGTCACATTGTCGAGTCCTATTCCGCTAATGGTCTCGTTAAGCCCTGTTTCGCCAACAGGCACTTTCCGTGGCTTGATTCGCTCAGCAATCGTGTGTTTTCTTTGTGGCTTGATTCGCTCAGCAGTCACATTGTCGAGTCCTATTCCGCTAATGGTCTCGTTAAGCCCTGTTTCACCAACAGGAACCTTCTTTGTGGCTTCATTCGCTCAGCAGTCACATTGTCGAGTTCTGTTTCGCTAACGGTCTCGTTAAGCCCTGTTTCGCCAACATGCATCCTCTTTGTGGCTTGATTCACTCAGCAGTCACATTGCAGGTTATTGCAATAATTCTATTCAACCTGGTTCTATTTCTGTTACCTATTCTTATGTCGAAACAAAATAAAAAAATAAATAAAAGGCAGATGGTATTTCTATTATCCACCGAGTTCAAATTTCCAGGTTTTTATTCGAGTATTCAATCACTCCATACCTGGAACGTCTAAAAGCTCTTGCAATTATTCGTTCAGGCCTGCAAATGATTGAATAGGGGCAGCTGTAATACCTCAAAATTTTCCCTATCATTTCCTCAACATTTTTGCATGGCATTTAACATACATAAGTTCATAAAATAATCAAAAACATTGCATCATGTGTAGCATAGCTGAGGCATAGGTATGTGATCAATGATTGGAGCAACTGAAGGCTATACAAAGGCAAATCAAGGGGTCACAAAGCTTCTCAACATTGTGCAAGGGGTTCACAACATCCCATAAGTTCTCATTTGAAGCCACAAGCCACAGAAAGATTTGGTTTGATCAGAGAAGGCAACAATGCAACATCTTCTAATGAAAAAGGCCAAATTAGGGTTTCATTTCTACTAGGCTTCTGCATGAAGTTTTGATTCAAAGTGGATTTCATTGTCTTATATATGATGACAAGTGCCTAAGGTTCAAATTTCATCCACAAATTCAATATGGAAGAGGTTCAATTGGCCAGATGACTAAAAATCAGGGATTTGGGGAAAAGTCAACCATGCTGGAGAAAAAGTCAACTCCTGACTTTTTGAGATCAAAATCATGAAATTAGGGTTACAAGGATCCTATGGTTCAAATTTGATCAAGAAATGATGGAGGAATCAAGAGAAATCAAGAAAACCAAAACTTACCATTTTTGGAAAATTAGGGTTTCCAAAAATGGCAAGTTTTGGCCATTTTTGCAGCATCTTTGAGAGAGGCCTTCTCCCAAAATATGAGGGCTATCAAAATTATACCTTTATCCAATTAAAGAGGGCATATTTAGCTTCAAATCCATTGGTGGAACTCACCCATATCATGAAAAATGAGAGAGATATGATCTTGCAAAGTTGAAGCAAACTAGGGCAAAACTAGGCCATGGACGAGGCAAATGTATGGCCAGCGCGCGCGCCCTGCCTCTCATATCATCAAACAGGTGGAGGGTCAGATCCCAAGCCATTTTTCTTGATCAAAAATGCTTCAAATCATTTTTTTTTGTGAACTACAAAGTTATTCCCCTACATGTTTACTACAACTTTCATGTTCAACAATTTTTCATTGGGTCAAAGGGTTGAGAGCTATTGAAGGGAAAAGAAGGTATGCTCATGCTGATCATACATAGGCCATGGGTACAAGGCATGCCCAAATTCGTGCATGCCAATGTGTAGTTTTGTGACTTGATTTTTGTGGAGGCATTTAAGTGAGTTAGAGGTCACCATTCATCATGATATCAACTTCAAAATTGTGCTACACATTGGCAACTTTAATTTGAGCCTAAGAAGTACTTGAATTGGTTGCTTGAACTACAAGAAATATCCCATTGAAGGTCATGGTTCTCAACTGTTTGCTTGGATGGCAAGGCATTGCACATAACTTCACTTTAGTTCATTTGCATTGACATTATTCACCACATTCTGATCAAATGCATTGCTATAAGGGGATATGATCTTATGAATACATCTCCACACCATTGCCATGCACTTCACATCAGCTAAGCTAATTGGATCAAACATGGCTGCATCTAAATCACATTGCATTCCACCATAAGATCATGTATGCAAACGTATGGGATTCAAATGTTCAAGCACAAGCAGGCTGCATTGGAATACTTGCTAGACCATGCTTATTTTTATGCATCTCATGAAACTTATTCTAACTCATACTACACTGCAAGCTATAGTCAGAAGATCATGTTACTCCTTGTCATCATCTAATCCCCATCATAAACTTCATGAAGCTTGCAACATATGATCCAGCTCGAGTGGAAGCTTCTGGATGTTACAACTGGCATAACTACCATAACTGCCTCACTAAGTTAACCTCACTCACTCAGTTAACCCAAGGGGTGATTAACCATGGTTAAGAGTTCTATAAAGCAAGGTTCTCACCTCAGTGCCAAGTTCAGCTTCATTCTTCACCAAAAATTGAAAAATGCACTCTGAATTTTCACATTGCAAGAGGATTCGAGCAAGCATCATCATCATCATCATTGATATGGATCCATTCTTCATCAAGTTATCATCTTCATCATCTCAAGATCAATCATCAAGCATTGCACAACTTGATTCTTCAAGAATCACATATTGCCTCATTGTTGATCTTCACTGCAACTTGGATTCAAGCTCTTCAAATTGCCATAATCTTGCTTCCCTCTACTCCAATTCATCATCAGCATCATGTCTAGATCCATTTCCATGGCTTGATCATCTTCAATTTCCAAGGATCCTCACTGCACAATTGAAGAGCTTCACTGCATTTTCATCAATCTCTCAAGATCCACGAATCATAGAGTGTTTATTTCACTTTTGTTGCATTAGAGCAAGCTCAATAGGAGCATTGGAGTATCTGGCTAGTTGATAGACACCCTAGGTGTGTAGTTTCAGTTTCATAGGTCAATATTTTTTGATTTGGCTATTTTAGGAACCCTAAGTGAATTGTGAGGGTAGATTAGTGATTAGTGATGAGAGACGAGTGCAATGATGGTTGTAAAATTCATTTTCATGAAGAATTGGAGAAACCCTAGGCCAGAGGTGACCGAGAAGATGACCGGAGGCCACTTCCGGTCACCTGAATAGTAACACTAGGCCGGAACTATCTTTATAACACAACCACTAGATTCATCTGATCCAATGGCCATTAGCGTGCCAACAAATTAAAATTCTCGTGCTCATCACGTGCTTCAATTTGTGAACAAGGTCTCTGTTGACATGTTGACTTCCTACTCACACCCCCAGCACATATCATTCAAATCCAATCATGTTGTTTTGTTTGAAGAATGTACCCCCCAGGCCCAATGTCATTTGTTCCATTTTATTTTATTTTTATATTTTATATCATTTTCGTTTCCTATTTTTAAAAATACCAAAAAGCCATGAAAAATTCCAATTAAATTCAAATAGGATCTTCGTAATTTTCTTTAATTTTCCATATTTTTGTATTTTATTTTTGTCCATTTTTGAGATCAGAATTAATTTTCATTTTATTTGTTCTCTTATTTTCTCATTTTTGACCAACTAATTTTCTCATTTTTGTTCTCACAAACCATATAGGATAAATATCTCATTCTTTTTGTGTTATTTTCATTAAACTTCCCCAAAATATTTTTTTCTGGATATTTAGGTCATGCTTAGATCCCTTTTGAGTCCATTCTTCCACATAAGTCACATAAACCCTAATTGCATTCTAATGATTCTTTCACCACTCAAAATTAGGAGTTTTAATGAGATTTTATGTACACATGTTATTCTCTGGATTGTGAGGTCTAATGTTAAATTTCATAATTTTCCTAGGTCATTTGATATTTTTCCCATGTTGCTCAAGTCCTATGTCCTTTTTGGTCCCTTTTATAAGCTTCTTCCATCTCCCTTTGAATAAGGCATTCGTGCCATTTATCTAGGGTCTTGGTTATGAGTCTTGTAGGTCATGTTAGAGGTTCTTAAGTGTAGAATATAATCATTAGGTCTTTATCTTTTGATTTTAGGGTTTGCTTGAGTCTTAAGCTTGCCTTTGCTTTCTTTTGACCTAATCCTTCTTCACCCTACATCTTAACCTCTCAAAACTAATTTTGTGATAACCATTGCATGTTCAAACCACATTTTAGCATTTCATCAAGTCCCTGGTCTTTGTATGGGGATTTCAAATCTTTTTATTCATGTTTGAGTTGTACTTTAAGTTTTTCTTCCTTTGAAGCTTTATATGCATTTCCTTCTCATTCTCACACCATTCCACCTATAGTTTGCATCTCCTTTACTTGGATCTCTTCATCCCCTTGTAGTATGACATCTTAGAGGACTTTAGTGAGATGTTAGTCCCTGGAATTTTTATTTACCTTAGGGTTTATACCATTTTAGCTTACTTAACCCTTTAAGTTTCTTAATGTAGCTTTACCTTAGCTCTCATTAGGGTTTAGTTTCTTTCCAAGACATAGTTGGAAGTTGTTCACTTTTGTAGCTTTAGAATACTTAAGTTGAGTTTAGCTACTGACTTTTTAAGTTTGTCATCCAATAAGTTGCCTTAGGCTTAGGTATTTGTATTAGAAGTTCACTAATCTTTTCCTTAGATAGTGTGAATTGTTTGTGAAGATTACCATGTAATAATTGTTCATTTTTCTCCATCATGCTAACATTTGTTTTGTAGGGGGGAGATGAGGTAATCACTTCATTCTTATTCCTTTGTGCATTTATTTGACTTGCCTTAGCACCTTTGTGCTTTGTTCATAGGGTTCCCCTTCTCTCTTTAGATTCAACTTAACTTCCTTAGGAAGTAAGTTGAATTCTAACTTTTTCTTTCTTCTCCTTAGGTTAGAATACCTCATTAACCATATGACCACACTTGTGCATAATAAGATAACTTAGGGTTGTGTCTTAGTTCCCCATTAGCTTTGACCTTTTCCTCTTGAGTCTTTCTCTTCTCATCTTCAAACAAAATCCAAAAAGACTTAATAAATGCATGAAATGATCCCTTGTGTATAGCCTTATTCCATGGGGCACTTCCATTCATTCCATCTTGGAATGGTGTAAGCTTGTCTAGCATGATGTACAAATCTTATCAAGGGGTTGTTTCACAAAGAAAATCTAAAAGTTACTTCTTCACAAAAGTCACTAAAAAATCTAATAAGTTCAACAAGTTAGTGAGCTTAGGCCCTTGCCCTTGGAAACAAGTCTTGGATAAATTTTCCTTACTTGGTGTTCTTGTTCTATTATTCCATCTCGGAATGTAGTAGCAAGTACACATTCCATGGAAAAGAGTTTGAATTCACTTCCTTGTGCCAAATTCATAAAAAAACTCTTAAAAAGCAAACAACAAACAGTAAGCGACTATCCTGCGGGAACTTCTCTCTCTCATCTCACTCATTCTAAACGCGAACTTGCGGCAACTTGTCTCGCATGCAAGACGGTAAAGACACTCGTACCAGACGAGCCTGAAACACCTGAGCATAGACATACGCAGTTCCAGCATAAAAAACACAAACTAATAGTTCCCGCCTTAGTTAGGCGAACTACGTCGACTCTGATCCTCATTTTCCCGATGAGGTACGTAGGCAGCGGGGTAGGGCCCGTTCGAGAACATTCTTTATTTTCCCTATATTTTCCCCATTCTTTCTTTTTGTTCTCTTTCAGTTCCTTTCTCATTGCAGTTCTAGTTTCCAGTTAGCAGTTCTTATTCAGCAGCATCTTATTTTCTCATCCTTTGAAACAGATAGAGAAGCATGGATCCCGTCGGGTATGGAGACGATTTGGGGTGCTAATACCTTCCCGGGTCGTAACCGACTCCCGAACCCATATCTTTGGTTCGCAAGACCTCGTCCTTTCCTTCTTCCTCAGGTTTGTGCAACATTACCTTTCCCGTTCCTTCGGGATAAAAATGTATGGCTGGCGACTCTACCTTTTCCGCGCCACTTTCGCGTTTATACTAGGATGAAAATCCTGGGAGCGACAGACCCCTCCACCAAAAGGAATACCGGGTGAATGGAAATAAAATATCGCTACCACCAAAAGGATGGTATGACAACCCCCTCCACCAAAAGGAATACCGTGTGAATGAAAATTAAATATCGCTACCACCAAAAGGATGGTATGACGACCCCCGTCACTAAAGGAAAACCGAGTGACTAAAAAATAAATAATCCTTACCACCAAAAGGATGGTATGGTGACCCCCGTCACCAAAGGAATACCAAGTGACTGAAAATTAAAATATCGCTACCACCAAAAGGATGGTTAGACGACATGGTTGAGAAATGCTGGTATAAAGAGTAAAATTGCTTGGGGAACAAAAGTTCGAAATGAATTATCCAATGGGGGACGGCCACTGAATAACACTTGATAAAAAATGCTTTGAGAAAAAACTGAATCATCGAGAAACAGAGTTTCAATAAATATAAAAAGATCCAATGGGGGACGGCCACTGAATTTGCTGAGGAGAACAACTTTATCGACAAAAGATTGAAGAGAAAAGTTCCATGAGGAGCGCCTGTAACACCCCAAATTTTCCCTCTTCTTTTTAGCATCATCATCATATAATAATCATCATCATCATGTCATATCCTTAGCATTTTGCATAGAAAAATGAAGCATAGCACTCGCATGTTGCAGCATAAGGCATATGATCAATCATCTGAGAACTCGTGATCTTACAAGGCAAAGTTAAGAGCATGGTGACCTGACAGGAAGCTCACAGGACCTTTTGTACAAGCATAGTATCATGGTCAAAGACCTAAAAAGATTGAGGATCAAAATTATATTGGAATGGTTGACGTCGGGTTATTATGGGAGTTTCCCATCAAAAGGAGGGAAAATTCAAAATTTGCTTGCGTTAACCGGTTAACGCTTTGCTTAACCGGTTAACGGCTGCGAATTTTGAATTCGAGCATCAAGTTCAACATGTGTTTTGGCTCCAATTTTTCATATTCCTGATTTTTATTCATTTTTGAATTAAGTGGGAATTATGGAGAAGGATCTAGATGATTTACCAAGCCTAATTCCAAGGCTAGATCCTAATCACTTTCTAAGCTAATCCCAAACCATTTTATTTGGATCCCAAACCAAACTTTTGGGCCCCAAACCTAAATGATATTTATTCCATTTCCCTCCAAACCAAGGGGGGGGGCTCTCTCATAATTCACTTCTCATTTTTCTGAATTTTCACCACTCTCTCACCATTCTCTCATTTTCTCTCCCAATTTTCCAAATCACTCAAAGTTCCTCTTTGAAGATCACAAAACTTTGCATTAAAGTTTGTAGATCTTGGAACTAGACCTCCATCCATAGCTTATTTGCATCAATTTGCTGGTTTCAATAATTGGTTTAGATCTGATTTGGAGATTAGAAGTTATTTTGGAGCCAAGTTCTTCATCAGGATCCTTTGCTTGCATTTATTTTTCATGATGTGTGAAGATTAGCACCGGATCTTCGAAGTTTTCCGTGCAATTCCTCATTTCCAGCTCAAACAACATTTACCAAAGTATACCTCATCTTTGTAGGTTGGTTAAGTTCAGATCTAGCTCTGTTTTTAGCTTATTTGCAATGCTTGTGCTTAGATATACCATGTGCTTGTGTATTTGCTTGTCTTACTTGAATTGTTTGGTTGATTTGTGATCGGATCTACGTGTTAATGTTCATGAGCTTAATGATGTTTGATTAATGCAAATTGATCCTACTATTTCATGCATAATTGATTGCTGGACTGTTGAGGAATTATTTGAGATAAGCTGTCTTTAGCTGATTTTCTGCAGGAAATTATTGTTGTTCGCACAGTGTTAACCGGTTAATGCTTTGGTTAACCAGTTAACACATCTGGTTTCTGTGTTATTTTCTGCAGGTTTGAAATGGTTAATCGGTTAACGCTTTGGTTAACCGGTTAACACTGAAGCAGAATGCCATGTTTGAGCTGTTTTGAGCTTATTTGATTCCTTTACTTGCTTTAATCACCATGGATCATTATATGATCATTTGACATGCTTGTTTAGGGTTGTTTGCTTGCTGGTTGATGTATGCCTTCATGTTCTCGACACGTAAATTCATGTATTAGCAAAGCTTGGCATGTTTGTTGATTTTGTCTTTGAGCATGTTAACTCCATGAATTGTGTTGATGTGCTAGCATTGATTTGATGTGCTGAATATGTGCTGAATTTTGCTAACATTTGTAGGTGCAATGGTAAGTGAAGTGTGGATGTTTATCCACATTTCAACTCTTCATCTCTTATTTTTACTTTGCTTTTTGCTTTGTGATTTTTTGATGTGCCTTATGCCATCATGTGATTCAACCTTTCATATTCCCCCCTTAGAAGCAACTTATCTCCTTTAGAGGAGTAAGTTGTTCTCTAGCTTTCCTCTCCTCTCTTTTTCTTCTCCTTTGATCTTCTTCATTAGGATAGCTTCAAGCCGCACTAACCTTAGGACCACTTTTTTCATGATAACTTTAGGTTTTGTCTTTCCCCATTAGACTTTTGCCTTTTTGCTCCTTTGGTTCTTTCTCTTCTCATCTCAAAACAAAACCTAAAAAACATTAATAAAGAAAGAAGTGACCTCTTGTGTATAGCCTTATTCCATGGGGCATATGAATTCATTCCATCTTGGAATAGTGCATTTGTCTAGCATTATGCACAAGTCGGATCATGAGGTCATCTTCATCAAGAAAATCATAAAAAGACTTCTTCATTTTTAATCACTAAAACATCTAATAAGTTCACAAGTCAATGAGCTTAGGCCCTTGCCCTTGGAAACAAGTCTTGGATAAATTCTCCTTACTTGGTGTGCTTATTCTATTATTCCATCTTGGAATGTAGTAACAAGTACACATTCCATGGAAAAGAGTTTAAGTACATTCTCTTGTGCCACGCCAATAAAAGACTTCTAAAAAACACAAACCAACAATAAGCGCCTCTCCTTTGGGAATTCTCTTCTCATCACCTTCACTCATTACGCGAACTTGCTCCTACTTGTCACTTTGCAAGACGGTTACGCACTCGTCGTCCGAGCCTGCAACACCTGAGCATTGACATATGCAGTTCAAGCCTTAATTCACAAGCAATCCTTTCCACCCCTAGTTAGGAGAACTACGATGACTCTGATCCTCATGTCCAAATGAGGTACGTAGGTAGCGGGGTAGGGCCCGTTCAAGCACTCTTTTATTTTCCCTACATTTTCCCCCTTTCCTTTCTTTTTTCCAGTTCCAATTTCATCTTGTTTCACAGCAGCTTTCATTTCTTCACCCTTTGAAATAATTTCTTTGCAAACGTGGATCCCGTCGGGTACGGCGGACGATCTGGGGTGCTAATACCTTCCCAGGTCGTAACCGACTCCCGAACTCAGATTCTTTGGTTCGCAGGACCTGTGTCCTTCCTTTTCTTTTCTCTGGTTTCTGCAGCATTACCATTCCCGTTCCTTCGGGATTAAAATGCCTGGCTGGCGACTCTAACCTCTTTCCGCGCCACTTTCGCGTTTGTACCAGGATGGAAATCCAGGGAGCGACAGTTGGCGACTCTACTGGGGAGGATTCTGAACCCAGAATCTCTGGTTTCCCTTGAGAGTATCTCCTAGCGCTTGTGTGTTTCTTTTCTTTGGGTGTTTTATGTTTGCTGTTTGTTGCACCCCAAAATTTGCCCTTACAATACAAGACTTTGTGTGCTAAGAAGGTTCACAAGGTTCACAAGATTCACAACATTTACAAGACCTTTCATGAGGTTCATGAAGTTTACAAGACACTTTATGAGGTTCACAAGGTTCACAAGATTCGCAAAATTTACAAGACCTTTCATGAGGTTCATGAAGTTTACAAGACACTTTATGAGGTTCACAAGGTTCACAAGATTCACAACATTTACAAGACCTTTCATGAGGTTCATGAAGTTTACAAGACACTTTATGAGGTTCACAAGGTTCACAAGATTCACAATGCTTACAAGACCTTTCATGAGGTTCATGAAGTTTACAAGACACTTTATGAGGTTCACAAAGTTCACAAGACCTCCCATGAGGTTCACAAGACATTTTATGATGGTTCACAAGGTTCACAAAGTTCACAAGTAGTCAAAAGAGTTGACAATTCCCTCAGACAATGCACCTCCTAAGCAGTGCATCCAAAACTAGGGTTTTGACTTTAATCAGGCTAAATGAACTTCCAAGACTTCAATTGAGCTTCATTACATCTTATATGTGTGTAAGAACCCCCATGACAAGTTTCAAGACTTTTCTCAAAAGTTTGCTCAGTCAGATGATCAGATAAGTCAAAATCAGTCAAAGCAGTTAAAAAGTCAAACTGAGGTCAACTGTGGTCAAACCAAAGTCAAACTTCATGATTTTTTGCCAACATCAAGTATATGAAGTAAAATTCATCATTTGATCAAGGGTTGATCATGATTCATCAAGGAGATTTCAGATCATCAAAAATCAGGAGTTTCTAAATTAGGGTTTCCTTAGTAAAAGTCAACTGAACTTTGACCAGCCATAACTTTCACATGCTTCATCACCAAGTCTCCATACAAAGCTCATTTTGAAGGAAATTGAATTCTATACAACTTTGTGTCTCACAAGCCAAGCCCAAAAATGCTTCATTTGGAAGGTATGAGCTAAGACATTATAGGTCCTTTTGAAAGTCAACAAAAAGTCAACAACTTCAAAAGGGCATAACTTGAGAATGATAAATGATATGAACATGAAACCAGTGAGGTTGGTTATAGGACTCTTCAAGCTTTCCAAAATGTCCAAGAACACCCTCATAGCATTAAAATTGAAGGATGTGTGCCCTTGCAAAGTTGGGAAATTTTTGGTTGGTTTATGAAGAAAATGGAGGTTTAAAACTAATTTTTTCTAAATGGGCTTGCCATATGATGACCCAATCCATACTATGACCTCATGCACGACCCAAGACCTTAAAAATCAGATTTTTTATCATTTTATTTTTATTTATTTTGATTTAATTCATTAAAAATCATTTTAAATTAAAATAAAATATCAAAGTCAAAGATTTAAAAAGGATTGAGCTTCTAGAAATTCATAAAGATGATTGGAATCAAAGTGGTAAGAGAATCATGTTGATTTGCCTAAAATAGCAAGTGTTTATGCAAAAATATTTGATTTTAAAAGCTTATCTTTTTGAATCTTTTTGGATCAAACTTATCACACAAGCATCAAGTTTTTCTGACCTAATTGATCACACTATAAGTACATAAGATAACCCTAACAAGAGAACACGAATTCCAGCTCAAAAAGTGTAAGTTTGCAAATTTCAAAAACCATACAAAACTTCAAATTCGGTTTCTACCCTACAAAGCATTTGAAGGTATTTTGAGGACATAGCAATGATCCTTGCACATCTCTGAATCGAAACCAATACTTATATGCTTCTGAACCATGACCTATTGCATATCTCGAAGCATTCTTGGCCATGAATTATTTTTTTTCGATTCCACTAATTCAATGCGTTTTGATGAATTTTGTTTGTCTAATCATGTTTGTGATGTTGTATAGAACGTTTCTGGGCAAAGAAATTGAAGAAACCGTGAATAACCCGTGAGATGCCATGTTAGGGTTTAAAGCTCCAAATTAGGGTTCTTTGATTTACACAGCATAAATGAATTTTGTTGGTATAATTGGATTGTACAGGTCACAAGAGTTCAAAGATGTCCTTAATTTGATAAAACTGTACTGTTTGTGTGTGTTTTGAAATTCGCAGGTTTTCCTATGAATGAAAATTCGCAGGAAAGTTCGTGGGAAGATTCGCAGCAAATTGCGCAAGTCTGGAGGTAGAAGAAGAACTCAGGCGCGCGAAAATCAAATTCAAATAACAGGCTTATTTTATTATGTATTGGTTCTGTCATATGTCACCAACGAGCGCGTAGCTCAGTTGGTTTTGCACGCTGGTGATGAAGTTAAGAACCAGGGTTCGATCCCTTGGTTATACATTTTTTTTGCTTAAAATTCATTTGCTCAACAGGTTTATTATATTATTATCATTGCTCATTCCAAAGACACGCTGCACACGCAGCTCAGTTGGTTGGTGGTGGGTGATGAAGGCAGGGAGACCTGGGTTCGACCCCAGGCTCCAGCAGGTGAGTTTTTACCATTTTTTGTTTTCTTAACCTAATTATTTTCTAATTCTTTAATTTTAATTAGATATTAATAAAAATAATATAAATAGAATAAAATTGTATATGTTTGAAATTAATATTCTATTCTATTATTATAGCTTATTTTCATAATAGAATTAATTTTTTTTTATATATAAAACCTAATTCTTTTTCAAAACTCTAATAATTTTCAAAACCCTAATTTTTTTTCTTCTTCTATTTTTGTTTAATATTATTATTTGTATATATTATATTTATAATGCAATTAAAATTTTTAATCCAATTTTTATTAAAATGTATAAATTGCTTATAACTTAAATTTTTGTACATAAATGTGTTTACAAAATTAAAATGCTTAATTTATTTTTTATAATATGAAAATATTCTATAATTGTTTATAATCTAATTATGCATGTAAATAATTTCTATTATATGTTTAAAAATTGCTAATTTAATTTTTTGTAATTATAATTTATTTTCATAATATGTTCATAATTGATTTAATTTTATAATTTACATATAACTTCAAATTTTATAATAATTAATATAATTGTTCATATTTTCTTATTAACCATTAAAATTTTTGTTTATTATAATATCCTTGTTTATTTCATTATCATTATTAATTATGTTTATATGATTATTACTAACCCTATTTAATTTGGTATTTTTATTATTATTATTTTCACTAACCCAATTATAATTGCTTATTTATTTTGCTTATTAATATTTTGCTTATTTATTTAAATTGTTTTTTATCATTATTATGTAATTGCTCCTGGATGTAATATTTTATAATGTTTATTATTTATTTTATGCTATGGTTAGTAAATAGGGAGTGTAACATGTATGTTTATTTAAAATTAATTTAGATCACTTAATTTAAAAGATAAATATTAAATCGTACACTCACACACGTAAGTCGATCTTTGATCGCCATCTCACTTTCTAGGGTTACTTCTCATGTTGCCTAATCAAAAGGTCAAGTAGGGTGTATAAAGCAAAAAGTCCCTCAAAATAAAGTCATCTAGTCCCTTAACAATAAAAGATCAAGTCCCTTTTCGAATGTTGCCTTCGTAATGATCTTGTCCCTTTCGAATAAAGATGACAGTCCCTCCAAAATTGCTTAATACACCCCACAGTTGCCTACATAAACAGATGTCCCTTCATATGTCCCTCACATCCAAGGTAATGACTACCTATTCCTTAATAATAGGGATAGTCTTACCATTTAAAGGATTCAAGAATAGAAAAGACTTTAAAATTAGGGTAGGTTCCTCATAGTTACTTGCTCACTATTCAAAAAATTTTCAAACACTTCACACTTTCAAACAAATTTTTCAAACAAAGGTTTTTTACGCATCCGTACATGGATCATTATCAAACTCTTCTGAAAATTTCTATTCACACACTTCACATTTCAAAAACATTTTAAAGTGAGCTAAGTAACTAAGAGCCCATGGATAACCATGGATGTAAAGGGTGCTAACACCTTCCCTTTACATAATCTACCCCCCGGACCCAAAAATCTTTTAAAAAGGTCTTTCCTGTTCTTTTATGCCTTTCCTTTGGATAAAATAAAAGTCGGTGGCGACTCTTGCTATCCGCAACATAACTAAAGTCAGGTCTCCCACCGTGTTACAGAACTGACGACTCTGCTGGGGATTTAATATTAAAGAGGGGTACCCTTAGGAATTAGATCACTTTAAAATTGTTTGCCTTGTTTGCTTTATACTTACTTGTTGGGTGCTCTTATGTGTGAAAGATCCTAACCCGGATCTAGTGTACCTTAGGTAAATGGCAATAGACCAAGGAAACTGTACGGCGTATACCGATATGGTTGATCTGGTGGCCATAGTTAGTGTGACTTCTTGGTTGGTGCTTATGTTCCTTAAGTCAAGTTGAGGATAATATGAGGCTGCCATATGTTGTCAATGCACTAACTAACTTTTAGAACCCTAGTTATCCCATCTTGGCCTTTAGAAAAGTAGTGAGATAAACGGCTTTAGTGCAGACTAAAGTTGGTTGATACTCGATGCTACGCTCATTGAGATTCTAAACTAGGAGGGTTTTGGTTGGCAAGTAAGTTGCCTACTGAACAACCACCCTTGTGAAGGATCAATGATATTGAGATCCCTTAGAACATGGTTACTTTTATAGGACAGGATGAACCAACTAACTTCAGGGGAGGGTACTTACCTTTGAACCTCATACAAGCCTTTAAACCTAGGGCTATGGTGTGACTTGTTTGTGTGTGCCACATGTTTGTGATTGAGCATAACATCATGACATCATCATGCATCATAAGCATAGCATTTTCACTAACCATTTCAAGGACCAAGGGATTTATCTTTGTTCTTTGTTGCAGGTCATGGCTTCTGCTCGTAGAAACACCATCAGGATTAACTTTGTGGGCATACCTGCTAAGCTTAAAGAGTTGGTTTCTCAAGTGTCTGATCATTCCCAGTTCATCAAAAGACATGGTCAGCTACTGGATCTAGTTACCTCAGGGTTCAATGAAGACATGATGAGTGTTCTGTTTCAGTTCTTTGATCCTAAGCACCATTGCTTCACATTCCCTGACTACCAGCTGGTTCCAACCATGGAAGAGTTCTCTAAACTTCTGAGAATACCTGTTCTTGATCAGAAACCATTCACAGGCTTGGAAAGAGAGCCTAAACCTGAGGTTATTGCTGCAGCTCTACATCTGAAAAAGTCTGACATTGTTCTAGAAACGAGAAGCGGAGTCAAGGGTATTCTTGCTAAGGTTTTGATAGAGAAGGCTCAAATGTTCTTGAAGGCTATGAGTTATGATGCTTTTGAGGATATCTTAGCCTTGCTGATTTATGGCTTAGTGTTGTTCCCCAATCCAGATCAGTTCATAGATGTGCATGCCATCAACATATTCCTGAGTCACAATCCAGTGCCTACATTGCTTGGAGACATCCTACATTCTCTTCACACCCGTACTACAAGGGCAAGAGGAACTGTGATGTGCTGCATACCTTTGCTCTCTAGGTGGTTTATTTCTCACCTTCCTCGCTCAGTAATGAAGAATGAACAAGGGTTCAGGTGGTCCAAGAGGATCATGTCACTCTCTCATTCAGACATCCATTGGTGCTCCAGATCTATGGAGAATGTCACTATCATTGACCGTTGTGGGGAGTTTCCTAATGTGCCACTTCTAGGCATAAGAGGAGGCATCACCTACAACCCCTCTCTAGCTTTACGACAGTTTGGTTACGCTCGGAGTGATGGTCCACATGACATGTTGATTCAGGGCATTGTGTTTGACTACGACAACGATCTTCAAGGTTACCGTCAGAGATTCATAAGAGCATGGGGAAAAGTAAACAAGGTTGACAGCAAGACTTTGGAGCCTAAGTACACTATTCCTATGGAGGCTTATCTCAGATGGGTGCGATCTCGTGCTCAAACTCTCATGATGCCATATCCTGCTATCCTGCCAGTTACCATGGAACCTGTTGCTGAAGGAGATACTGCCTATACCATCCTTCACCCAGACATGCCTACTGACATGGAAGACTTGCAGAGATCTTGGATCCAACTGAAGGAGCAAAGGGATACTTTCGAGGCTCATTACAAAGCAAGCCAAGAAAGAATCTTGGAACTAACAAAGCAACTTCACGAGGAGCGGAATCTCAACTCATACCTCAACACAAAGAGGAAACGTCCATGGGAGACTTAAAACTCATACCTCATACCTTCTTGTTTGTTTAAGCAAATTTAAATCCTGCGGTCCTTGAAAACATTGCATACGCGTTAATACATCATATCATTGCATCACAGGTTTATTTGTACACAGGTTTCTCATCTTCTCGCTGTTTATTTCAGTAATGGCTCTTGAACAAACAGTTAAGGATCTCCAGGCACAGAATGCACAGTTCCAAGAGCTGATCCTGAACTTGTCCAAGGGGCAGGATGAATTGAAGACACTGCTGGCCAAGAAGACTAAGAAGAATAGAAGGTCAGGTGGCCTGATCAACATGGGAAGAAGGTTCAGAGGTCCTGTCAAGACCAAAGAACAGGTTGAAGACTATGAATCTGAAGAATCTGAGAAAGAGGGAGGCAGTCTCCACAACACTATGGGGGACTCTGATTCTGAAGCTAACTATTATCATGATCCTAATGAAGACAAATTCAAGATGCTGGTGGATAGAATGGATGCTATGGAGTTGCAGAAGTCTTTTGGGCTGGATTTTGAAGATTTGAGTCTGATATCTGGGGTAGTCATACCCATTGGTTTCAAAGTTCCTACTTTTGTTGTTTATGATGGAGTCTCTTGTCCCAAGTTACATCTGAGGTCTTATGTCAGGAGAATCCAACCTCATACTGCTGATAAGAAGCTGTGGATCCATTTCTTCCAAGAGAGCTTATCTGGAGCTCAATTGGAGTGGTATTATCAGTTGGAGAGTGTCAACATCCGGGATTGGAATGATCTTGCTGAAGCCTTCTATAAGCAGTATCAATACAATACTGATTTAGCTCCCACTCGCATGCAACTGCAAAGCATGTCTATGGGTGCCAAAGAAAGTTTTAAGGAGTATGCTCAGAAGTGGAGAAATTTAGCTGGAAGAGTTCAACCCCCTTTAACTGACAGGGAACTGGTTGATATGTTCATGTGTACGCTGAATGGTCCTTTTTACAGTCATCTCATTGGAAGCTCATCATCTGGTTTCACTGAGTTGATATTGACAGGAGAGCGCGTGGAGAATGGTATAAAGAGTGGCAAGATCCAAGTGGGTACTTCTTCATCAGGTGCTGCAAAGAAGCCTCCCACTGGGAAGAAAGAATCCAATGCTGTTTATGGTCAACCTGATCGTAATAGAAGGCATCAGTCTGTGAGTGCAGTTCATATTTCAAATCCAACTCCTACAACAACAGAGCAGCCACAGGGCAACCAACAGAGGGCTAGAAGGCAGTTCACAAAGATCAACATGTCAATGGCTCAGGCATTGCAACACTTGTTGAAGGCTGAACTTATTACTCTGAAAGAGGCTCCTCAGAATCCCAATGTTACCTCTCCCAGGTACAATCCTAATGCACGATGTGCATATCATTCAAACTGCCAGGGACATGATACCAATAGTTGCTGGGTATTGAAGAACAAAATTCAAGATATGATTGAGGCAGGAGAGATTGAGTTTGACCCTCCGGGTACTCCAAATGTGATCACTGCTCCCATGCCAAATCATAAGAAGACTGTCAATGCAATTGATGAAGATTTACATATTTATTCAGTTGCAGAGTTGACCACACCATTGTCTGTTATCAAGAAGAAGTTAGTACAAGCTGGGTTCTTTCCAGGATGTCGTGAAGATTGTTTGTATTGTACCTATAAGTCGGATAGCTGCTGGAGATTGAGAGATGGAATTCAACGTCTCATGGATAAGTATACCATAGTGTTTGAGAGGACTCCATCTTCTGTAGAGAGTATGGTGGATCACATTACTAAAGGTAGGAAGACTGAAGAGGTTGATATGGTTGATAGAGTACCAGTAAGGATCACTTCCAAAGGACCTGTCAAAATCACTCATAAGGGTCCAATTAAGATTACTGCTGAAGGCCCTGTGAAGGTTGTTGCTGAAGCTAGAGTGGCTCCTATGGTCATTACTACTCCTGGTCCTATTCCGTATACGTCTGACAAAGCTGTGCCTTGGCATTATGGGTCTGATGTTTATATCCATGGTGTTAAGCAGGAACCCTTAGTTGATATGCCTGTGGATGTTGATAATATTGCTGGATCTAGTAAGATCACACGAAGTGGAAGAGTCTTCTCTCCTCCAGTTACTTCCAAGAATGCAATTACTCCTGCTGCTACCTCCACCACTGATGCTCGGGGCAAAGGTCCTGTTATTGAGCCTATACCTACTGATGTGCCAGCTACTGATGATCTCTCTAAGCAGATGGAAGAAGTATTGAAAATCATTCGCAAGAGTGATTATGACATTGTTGATCAGTTGGGGCATACTCCCTCCAAGATTTCCATGTTGTCTTTGTTGTTATGTTCTGAAGCTCATGCCAAATCTTTGATCAAGTTTCTAAAGACTGCTCATGTACCCAATGCAATTTCGGTTGACCAGTTTGAGAATTGTGTTGCCCACCTGACCTATGATAATGGGTTAGGGTTTTCTGATGCTGATTTGACTCCTGCCAAGAGGGATCATAATAGGGCTCTGCATATCTCAATTGAATGCAGGGGCACTACCCTGTCACATGTATTGATAGACAATGGTTCCTCTCTGAATGTGTTGCCCAAAGAAGTCCTGAATAAGCTGAGTCCTGAAGATGCTATGTTGAAACCAAGTAACATAGTGGTGAAGGCTTTTGATGGTTCGAGAAGAGTGGTGCATGGTGAAATTGATCTGCCCATCAATGTTGGTTCTCAGATTTTTAGTGCTACATTTTATGTAATGGATATTCTTCCTTCGTACTCTTGTTTGCTTGGTCGTCCCTGGATCCATGGGGCAGGTGCTGTAACCTCTACATTACATCAGAAGCTGAGGTATCCGATAGAAGGAAAGGTTGTTACTGTCTATGGAGAGGAAGAATATTTTGTCAGCCATGTGAACACCTTCAAGTATCTGGAAGTGGAAGGTGAATATGTTGAAACTCCGTGTCAGACATTTGAGGTGGTTCCTTGGATTGTTAATGATTATGTAGCTCCTCCGGCTGTCAAGAAAGTTCCTGTGGTCACCAGAGTACCTCCAACAATGGCCTCCCTCAAAGATGCTAAAGCTATAGTGGATGAAGGTGGTTGTACTATTTGGGGTCAGCTTCCTGATATCCCATACAAGTCTGACAAATTTGGTTTGGGTTTCACTGTAGAGTCCCAGAAGGCTGTTCGTCGTGCTCGTGTGCTGTTCGTATCACCAATCAAGGGGTTATGAAGAACCAGATCAATGCTGTGGGTGACTATGATGAAGACTACAACTTGGATGCTTGGGTTTTTCCTACTGTGGGTGCTGGACTCAATAATTGGAAAGCTGAAGATGTTATCCCTATCTCCTTTAGTCAGGAGTAAATACTATTACTGTGTTGTTGCTTTTAAGTTTGTAATTTCTTGAAACAATTAAAACTATCAAGCCTTGTGTCTTACCCGGGGCACAATGGTGTGCTTGTTACGGGCTGTCATTTCATTTGCATACTTCATTCAATAAAAATCAGTGGACGTTTCGTTTTCGTAAATATTGTGTTCCTTGTCTTTCTTTTATTTTATTTTTTACCTTTATCAGCTATGTGTTCTTACACACACCCACATCACTAAAATGCAGATCCTCATCCACTCTGGATCCTGTTGATAACAGTTCTACTATTGCCAATTATAATTTCGAGAATCCGATCTATCAAACTGAAGAAGGAAATGAGGACGATTGTGAAGTACCTGTAGAGCTTGCTAGGTTGTTACAACAAGAAGAGAAAGCTATATAGCCACATGAAGAGCCAGTCGAAGTTGTGAATCTGGGAACTGAAGAAAACAGGAAAGAAGTCAAGATAGGGGCTGAATTAGAGGATAGTGTCAAGAGCAGATTGATTCAGATGTTACGTGACTATGTGGAGATCTTTGCTTGGTCTTATGAAGATATGCCAGGGTTGGATACAGACATTGTGGTTCACCGTTTACCAGTGAAAGAAGATTGTCGTCCAAAGAAACAGAAAGTTCGTCGCATGCATCCTGAAATGTCAGAGAAGATCAAAGCAGAGGTAATGAAACAGTTCAATGCAGGGTTCTTAGCAGTGACTTCTTATCCTCAGTGGGTTGCAAATGTGGTACCGGTACCCAAGAAAGATGGTAAGGTACGTATGTGTGTGGACTACAGAGATTTGAACAAGGCCAGCCCCAAAGATGACTTTCCACTTCCTCATATTGATGTTCTAGTAGACAACACTGCTCAGCATAAGGTATTCTCTTTTATGGATGGTTTCTCCGGTTACAATCAGATCAAGATGGCACCTGAAGATATGGAGAAGACAACATTTGTTACACAATGGGGCACTTTTTGTTATAAAGTGATGCCATTTGGTTTGAAGAATGCAGGGGCAACATATCAACGTGCTATGGTGGCTTTGTTTCATGATATGATTCATCATGAGATAGAGGTGTATGTGGATGATATGATAGCCAGGTCCCAGAATGAAGAACAACATCTTGATCATCTGCACAAGTTGTTTGAGAGGTTGAAGAAATACAAGTTGAGATTAAATCCAAACAAGTGTACTTTTGGAGTTAGATCTGGTAAGCTCCTGGGTTTCATTGTCAGTGGAAAAGGTATTGAAGTGGATCCTGCGAAAGTGAAAGCTATACGAGAGATGCCAGCTCCCCGTACTGAGAAGGAAGTTAGAGGTTTCTTGGGACGATTGAATTACATTGCAAGATTTATTTCCCAATTGACTGCCATCTGTGAGCCAATCTTCAAGTTGTTGAAGAAAGATCAGGTGATGGAATGGAATGATGAATGCCAGACTGCCTTTGATGAAATCAAGAGATATCTGTTGGAACCACCAATTTTGATGCCACCAGTTGATGGAAGACCCTTGATTATGTACTTAACAGTATTAGACAACTCAATGGGGTGTGTCTTGGGGCAACATGACGAGTCTGGTCGAAAAGAGCAGGCAATATACTACCTTAGCAAAAAGTTTACCGACTGTGAAACAAGATACTCACTGCTCGAGAAAACTTGCTGCGCTTTGGCATGGGCTGCTCGCCGACTAAGACAGTATATGTTGACCCATACCACGTTGTTGATTTCAAAGATGGATCCAATCAAGTACATATTTGAGAAACCAGCTCTCTCCGGAAGAATTGCAAGATGGCAAATGATTTTGACAGAATATGACATACAGTATACTACTCAGAAGGCCATTAAAGGAAGTGTTGTGGCTGATCATTTGGCTCATCAAGCAGTGGATGATTATCAGTCAATGAGTTTTGAGTTTCCTGATGAAGACATTATGATTATTACCAAAGAACCTGGACAATATGACGGACCTGAACAAGGATCCCGATGGACTATGGTTTTTGATGGTGCATCCAATGCACTTGGTAATGGTGTTGGTGTTGTGATTAGTTCCCCTGAAGGTTGTCATACCCCGATTACTGCCAGACTTTGTTTCTATTGTACCAATAACATGGCTGAGTATGAGGCATGTATCCTGGGTATTAAAGTTGCTATTGATATGAAGATTCAGTTCCTTGATGTGTATGGAGATTCAGCCCTGGTAGTTAGTCAGATCAAAGGAGATGGGGATACCAAACATGATAATCTTATTCCTTACAGAGAGCATGTGTTGTCTTTGATCCCACATTTCAAAGAGATTACCTTTGGACATATCCCACGGAGAGAGAATCAGTTGGCAGATGCCTTAGCCACCATGGCATCCATGTTTGAGATCAGTTGGGATGATGAAGCTCCCAAGATTACTATTGATAGATTTGAGAAGCCAGCATATTGCAATGAGGTTGACACTGAAGAAGCAGAGGAGAAGCCTTGGTTCTATGAAGTAAAAAGATATCTTGAAGCTCAGGAATTCCCTGAAGGGGCATCTGTCAAAGATAGGAAGTTTCTGAGAAGGTTTTCTGCTAAGTTCTTCTTGAGTAATGGAATTTTGTACAAGCGCAATCATGATTCAACTATGCTTCGTTGTGTGGATAAGAAGGAAGCAACAGAGATTATGAAAGATATGCATGATGGGACTTTTGGCACTCATTCTAGTGGTCGCACCATGGCAAAGAAGATATTAAGAGCAGGTTACTATTGGTCTACCATGGAAGCTGATTGCTATCAACACTCCAGAACATGTCACAAGTGTCAAATCTATGCTGATAAAGTCCATATACCTCCATCACCATTGAATGTGTTGACTGCTCCTTGGCCTTTTGCCATGTGGGGCATTGATATGATTGGTGAGATCAAGCCTACTGCTTCTAATGGGCATCGTTTCATCCTGGTTGCTATTGATTACTTCACGAAGTGGGTAGAGGCAGCTTCATTTGCATCCGTTACCAAGAATGTTGTGGCTCGATTCATTAAGAATAATCTCATATGTAGGTATGGCATCCCTGAAAGGATTATTACTGACAATGGCTCTAATCTGAACAACACTATGATTACTGATCTCTGCACGCAGTTCAAGATTAAGCATCACAACTCTTCTCCGTATCGTCCAAAAATGAATGGGGCAGTAGAAGCTGCTAATAAGAACATTAAGAAGATTGTACAGAAGATGACTGTTACTTACAAGGATTGGCATGAGATGTTACCATTTTCTCTTCATGGTTATCGTACTACAATACGTACTTCAACAGGGGCAACCCCATTCTCCTTAGTCTATGGTATGGAAGCAGTTCTGCCCATTGAAGTTCAGATTCCCTCCTTGAGAATTATGAAGGATGCAGGCTTGGATGAAGATGAGTGGATTCAGACTCGACTGGACCAGATAAATTTGATTGATGAGAAGAGGTTAGCAGCAGTTTGTCATGGCCAGATGTACCAAAAACGAATGATCAAAGCTTTCAACAAGAAGGTTAAGCCAAAGGTATATCAGGATGGTGACTTGGTAATCAAGCGTATCATATTACCACAGGGTGATCCTAGGGGCAAATGGACTCCTACATATGAAGGACCATTTGTAGTCAAGACAGTGTTCTCAGGAGGTGCCATGATACTCACTACTATGGATGGTGAAGACTTCCCGCAGCCTGTGAACGCAGACATAGTTAAAAAATATTACGCATGAAAAGAGACCCGCTAGGTTGACAGGCCTAGGCAAAAATAAGGGCATCCCGGAAAACCAAAAGGGTTTGGGCAAAAATTAGGGATATATATAAAAAGATGTACACCCGGCAAGTCGAAAACCTGAAAAGGCGGCTTGGGCAAAAAAGGGTATCCTGGTGGATTGAAAACCTGAAAGGGCAATCCAGGCAAAAGTTAGGGATTAAAGCGTATGACTATGTCTCGTTTGGATCACCCATGAAACTGCAACCAGTTGTGCTACTTACCCAAGTTTGAACAGATAAAACTCAATCCAATCGTTTTCGTCTCAACAGCAGAAGATGAGATACTTGAAGATAATGGCAATAGTAAAATTGAAACTCAATAGGATTATTTCCCACATAGCTGATTTTCTTTGTTTTGTAAAAACTTTATGACAAAATCCTCTTACTAGGGTTTATGATTCCTTGTACAAACTTACCCATGTATGGGTCACTCTTTGATATAAATAAAATCCCATTTTTGAATCCAGATTTACTTTTACCCTATTTACATAAGCGAAACGTCCATTGGTTGTGTTTGAATGTATTATGCTTTTGAATATGATTGATGTTTACCAGAAATGCATGTATGCTTAATATGATTGATGTTTACCAGAAATGCATGAAAATGCAGTAATAGTATTTACTAAGGACGAACGAGGGAAGGATTTCAACGAAGCTTCGCCGGTTCATCTTTACAAGACAGTTACAAACCCTTAGTAGGACAAATCCATCTTCATATAGTCACATCTCCCCTGGAATTTATATCCATCTCTTTTATCCTCATACGGATATTCGGGAATTTACTTTCCAATATGAGTACGACGAACAAAGACGGAAGGTTATGTATACCTTACTATCCCCAGCAGACGGGAGGTTATATATACCTTGCTATCCCCAGCAGACAGGAGGTTATGTATACCTTCTTATCACACAAGACGGGAACAAATTCCCCATACTCTTCAGCAATAAACCGGGATTTATTTTCTCTGGCCAGCAGTTATTATACGAAGATATCCAGACGCTTCCGGCAGCATCATATTTTACATACATCATTTACATCATACCATAACATACATATCCATAGATACATGATACATTACCTAAGTGCATCATATTATACATGCATACATAATGCATAAACTAATATTATCATACAGGATGCTACCTTGTTTTCAGGTTAATTCTCCAACAGACAAATTTCATCAACAAATTGTGACTATTGGGCCGCTGTTTATCTTCCCAAAAGTTATTATTACCTCAGGACTGCTTTATCCTCCTGAAAGCATATCATCACCTCAGGACTACTTTATCCTCCTGAAAGCTTACTCCCTCAGGACTGCTTTATCCTCCTGAAAGCTTCTTATACCTCAGAACGTTGTTCATCTTTCTGAAAGCATATTATCTCCTCAGGACGTTGTTATCCTCCTGAAAGCATATTATCTCCTCGGGACGTTGTTTATCTTCCTGAAAGCTATCTCCACTTCCTCAGGATGTTGGTTATACTCCTGAAAGCATATTATTACCTTGGGCCGTTATTCATCTTCCCAAAGGTTACCACTTCCTCAGGATGTTGTTATCTTCCCGAAAGCTATCACCCCTACCTCAGGACTGCTTTATCCTCCTGAAAGCCTATTATTTCCTCAGAATGTTGTTTATCCTTCTGAAAGCTATCAATCCCTCAAGACTACTTTATCCTCCTGAAAGCATATTATTACCTCGGGACGTTGTTTATCTTCCTGAAAGCTATCATTATATCTTCATATTTTGGAATGATTTATCCTCCAAGAAATGTACCTGAAGAATTTTTCTCCAAGTGGCATCTTTAAGCCCACTCAAGCATATTCAACTAGTCATCTGTATCACTCTACGCACTGGTGAGTGCAAATTTTTAGGCTTTTGTGTTCAATCCCCTTCAACCTTCCAGGTCACGACTGGCAAATATACCATTCTAACCCCTCAGGTTTCAGAAAATTGAACAGGGGCAGCTGTTGCACCCCAAAATTTGCCCTCACAATACAAGACTTTGTGTGCTAAGAAGGTTCACAAGGTTCACAAGATTCACAACATTTACAAGACCTTTCATGAGGTTCATGAAGTTTACAAGACACTTTATGAGGTTCACAAGGTTCACAAGATTCACAACATTTACAAGACCTTTCATGAGGTTCATGAAGTTTACAAGACACTTTATGAGGTTCACAAGGTTCACAAGATTCACAACATTTACAAGACCTTTCATGAGGTTCATGAAGTTTACAAGACACTTTATGAGGTTCACAAGGTTCACAAGATTCACAATGCTTACAAGACCTTTCATGAGGTTCATGAAGTTTACAAGACACTTTATGAGGTTCACAAAGTTCACAAGACCTCCCATGAGGTTCACAAGGTTCACAAGACATTTTATGATGGTTCACAAGGTTCACAAAGTTCACAAGTAGTCAGAAGAGTTGACAATTCCCTCAGACAATGCACCTCCTAAGTAGTGCATCCAAAACTAGGGTTTTGACTTTAATCAGGCTAAATGAACTTCCAAGACTTCAAGTGAGCTTCATAACATCTTATATGTGTGTAAGAACCCCCATGACAAGTTTCAAGACTTTTCTCAAAAGTTTGCTCAGTCAGATGATCAGATAAGTCAAAATTAGTCAAAGCAATTAAAAAGTCAAACTGAGGTCAACTGTGGTCAAACCAAAGTCAAACTTCATGATTTTTTGCCAACATCAAGTATATGAAGTAAAATTCATCATTTGATCAAGGGTTGATCATGATTCATCAAGGAGATTTCAGATCATCAAAAATCAGGAGTTTCTAAATTAGGGTTTCCTTAGTAAAAGTCAACTGAACTTTGACCAGCCATAACTTTCACATGATTCATCACCAAGTCTCCATCCAAAGCTCATTTTGAAGGAAATTGAATTCTCTACAACTTTGTGTCTCACAAGCCAAGCCCAAAAATGCTTCATTTGGAAGGTATGAGCTAAGACATTATAGGTCCTTTTGAAAGTCAACAAAAAGTCAACAACTTCAAAAGGGCATAACTTGAGAATGATAAATGATATGAACATGAAACCAGTGAGGTTGGTTATAGGACTCTTCAAGCTTTCCAAAATGTCCAAGAACACCCTCATAGCATTAAAATTGAAGGATGTGTGCCCTTGCAAAGTTGGGAAATTTTTGGTTGGTTTAAGAAGAAAATGGAGGTTTAAAACTAATTTTTTCTAAATGGGCTTGCCATATGATGACCCAATCCATACTATGACCTCATGCACGACCCAAGACCTTAAAAATCAGATTTTTTTATCATTTTATTTTTATTTATTTTGATTTAATTCATTAAAAATCATTTTAAATTAAAATAAAATATCAAAGTCAAAGATTTAAAAAGGATTGAGCTTCTAGAAATTCATAAAGATGATTGGAATCAAAGTGGTAAGAGAATCATGTTGATTTGCCTAAAATAGCAAGTGTTTATGCAAAAATATTTGATTTTCAAAGCTTATCTTTTTGAATCTTTTTGGATCAAACTTATCACACAAGCATCAAGTTTTTCTGACCTAATTGATCACACTATAAGTACATAAGATAACCCTAACAAGAGAACACGAATTCCAGCTCAAAAAGTGTAAGTTTGCAAATTTCAAAAACCATACAAAACTTCAAATTCGGTTTCTACCCTACAAAGAATTTTAAGGTATTTTGAGGACATAGCAATGATCCTTGCACATCTCTGAATCGAAACCAATACTTATATGCTTCTGAACCATGACCTATTGCATATCTCGAAGCATTCTTGGCCATGAATTATTTTTTTTCGATTCCACTAATTCAATGCGTTTTGATGAATTTTGTTTGTCTAATCATGTTTGTGATGTTGTATAGAACGTTTCTGGGCAAAGAAATTGAAGAAACCGTGAATAACCCGTGAGATGCCATGTTAGGGTTTAAAGCTCCAAATTAGGGTTCTTTGATTTACACAACATAAATGAATTTTGTTGGTATAATTGGATTGTACAGGTCACAAGGAGTTCAAAGATGTCCTTAATTTGATAAAACTGTACTGTTTGTGTGTGTTTTGAAATTCGCAGGTTTTCCTATGAATGAAAATTCGCAGGAAAGTTCGTGGGAAGATTCGCAGCAAATTGCGCAAGTCTGGAGGTAGAAGAAGAACTCAGGCGCGCGAAAATCAAATTCAAATAACAGGCTTATTTTATTATGTATTGGTTCTGTCATATGTCACCAACGAGCGCGTAGCTCAGTTGGTTTTGCACGCTGGTGATGAAGTTAAGAACCAGGGTTCGATCCCTTGGTTATACATTTTTTTTGCTTAAAATTCATTTGCTCAACAGGTTTATTATATTATTATCATTGTTCATTCCAAAGACACGCTGCACACGCAGCTCAGTTGGTTGGTGGTGGGTGATGAAGGCAGGGAGACCTGGGTTCGACCCCAGGCTCCAGCAGGTGAGTTTTTACCATTTTTTGTTTTCTTAACCTAATTATTTTCTAATTCTTTAATTTTAATTAGATATTAATAAAAATAATATAAATAGAATAAAATTGTATATGTTTGAAATTAATATTCTATTCTATTATTATAGCTTATTTTCATAATAGAATTAATTTTTTTTTATATATAAAACCTAATTCTTTTTCAAAACTCTAATAATTTTCAAAACCCTAATTTTTTTTCTTCTTCTATTTTTGTTTAATATTATTATTTGTATATATTATATTTATAATGCAATTAAAATTTTTAATCCAATTTTTATTAAAATGTATAAATTGCTTATAACTTAAATTTTTGTACATAAATGTGTTTACAAAATTAAAATGCTTAATTTATTTTTTATAATATGAAAATATTCTATAATTGTTTATAATCTAATTATGCATGTAAATAATTTCTATTATATGTTTAAAAATTGCTAATTTAATTTTTTGTAATTATAATTTATTTTCATAATATGTTCATAATTGATTTAATTTTATAATTTACATATAACTTCAAATTTTATAATAATTAATATAATTGTTCATATTTTCTTATTAACCATTAAAATTTTTGTTTATTATAATATCCTTGTTTATTTCATTATCATTATTAATTATGTTTATATGATTATTACTAACCCTATTTAATTTGGTATTTTTATTATTATTATTTTCACTAACCCAATTATAATTGCTTATTTATTTTGCTTATTAATATTTTGCTTATTTATTTAAATTGTTTTTTATCATTATTATGTAATTGCTCCTGGATGTAATATTTTATAATGTTTATTATTTATTTTATGCTATGGTTAGTAAATAGGGAGTGTAACATGTATGTTTATTTAAAATTAATTTAGATCACTTAATTTAAAAGATAAATATTAAATCGTACACTCACACACGTAAGTCGATCTTTGATCGCCATCTCACTTTCTAGGGTTACTTCTCATGTTGCCTAATCAAAAGGTCAAGTAGGGTGTATAAAGCAAAAAGTCCCTCAAAATAAAGTCATCTAGTCCCTTAACAATAAAAGATCAAGTCCCTTTTCGAATGTTGCCTTCGTAATGATCTTGTCCCTTTCGAATAAAGATGACAGTCCCTCCAAAATTGCTTAATACACCCCACAGTTGCCTACATAAACAGATGTCCCTTCATATGTCCCTCACATCCAAGGTAATGACTACCTATTCCTTAATAATAGGGATAGTCTTACCATTTAAAGGATTCAAGAATAGAAAAGACTTTAAAATTAGGGTAGGTTCCTCATAGTTACTTGCTCACTATTCAAAAAATTTTCAAACACTTCACACTTTCAAACAAATTTTTCAAACAAAGGTTTTTTACGCATCCGTACATGGATCATTATCAAACTCTTATGAAAATTTCTATTCACACACTTCACATTTCAAAAACATTTTAAAGTGAGCTAAGTAACTAAGAGCCCATGGATAACCATGGATGTAAAGGGTGCTAACACCTTCCCTTTACATAATCTACCCCCCGGACCCAAAAATCTTTTAAAAAGGTCTTTCCTGTTCTTTTATGCCTTTCCTTTGGATAAAATAAAAGTCGGTGGCGACTCTTGCTATCCGCAACATAACTAAAGTCAGTTCTCCCACCGTGTTACACTGTTGCGTGTTTATTTTACTGTTGTTTATTTACAGTTTAATTTACAGCTTTATTTACTGCTTTCAGTATTTTATTTTCATGCATCATATTATACTGGACTGTCTGGCTGTGCTAGTTTCCTTTTTTCTGTGGGATTGGGAATTGTTACTGTGAGATGAGCTCATAACCGGGGCTCGAGTGCACTCTAGGACTTAGCATGGACAATCACTTTGGCTTCATGGCATCTTGATATGTTGGTAGTAGTGAGTTCCACACCCAGACTTGCGACCGTCTTGGAAGTGTTTTGATGCAAGAATCTTTCTTGGATCATTACACGACCTCGATAGTTATGTGCATATGCGGACCGATCATTGAGGACCTTTGTGGAAACATCCCTCTCCAGTGGTGACAGTGGAAGACCACATTTTTTGGCAAACCCATTCGCACCCGAGAGCCCACTAGGAACTTGCATAGGATGGCCTGGTTCTTTTATAGGAACTCAGTCAAAACATATGGTCGTATGACGATAGTATTGTACCCTTCAGGATGAATGTATTATTGTTTCTCGATTCCAGCGCTTGAAGCTGGGAACTTATAAAGGATGCTTGTTTTTCCCGAACTCATGCTGAGGCCTCTCTGAGTAGTACATAATGCCAAACCGATTCCCTGATTTGGTCATGAGCCATTTCTCGGAAATGATGAACGTATTATTGCTATTCGGCTTTGAGAGTCCATGATGTTTGACCCGGAGCATACCTGTGAGATTGGGAGGGGTTTACAGGTTTGCAGGAACCCTTGACCTCATCATACCTCATTTCCAGTACAGTTCTATGATTTGATATGGCTACATGGATTTTGGAGATCTTAAGTCATCTGATATCTGATTTGTTGATCATATGCCTGTATTGCATTTGCATCGCATCATACTTGCATTAACTATTTGTGTTTCCATTTCAGGTTATCCTTTATCCTTTGTACCCAGTTCTGGTATTCATTATTTCTCCAGATGACAAAAGTCCAAGAGATACCCAGAAAAAGGAATGCCCATTATACTTTCCCGCAACCAGAAATTGAGGGTATTCAGAAATTGGTGGGCTTGATGAGTGACAAGATTTCAGAAGATTTCAGAAGCCGGTATGGGAAGATCTTGGGTTATATGAACAAACCTATTGTTGATCAGAGAGATAGTCTTCATTCTTTGTTGCAGTTTTATGACCCTCAGTTGATATTTTTTGTGTTTGCTGATTATGTCTTGGCTCCTACTATGGAAGAGATTTCTGACATCCTGAAGATTCCTATCAGGAATGGTGTTCCCTATTATGCTGCAGAGAAGTGTCCCCCATACAAGGACATTGCAGGTGCTTGTCATTTGAGTATGCTTAGAGTGAAGATGGAGTTGGAATCTAGCAAGGGGAAGGGATTTACCCTGGATTTTCTTATCACAGAAGCTCATGTGTTTGCTTTGGGAGGGAAGTGGTTAGAATTCAGTGCACTGTTAGCATTAATGGTATATGGGATAAGTCTATTCCCAGGAGAGAAAGGATGGGTAAGCTTGGAGGCTATCACCCTTTTCATTAAAGAAAACCCAGTGCCTATGTTGGTGGGAGACTTTTACTTTGGTGTACATCACAGAAATGAGAAGAGAAAAGGGTACGTGAATTATTGTGCTCCGTTGTTTGCTGAATGGTTTTCCAAGAAGCTTCCAAAGTCAGGACCGTTCAAAGATCTTAGGCAAGATAGGAAGTGGGCTAGAAGATTGATGGGGTTAACATCTGATGATATAGCTTGGGGATGTAGCATAAATTTAGAAGGGAAGGAGTTTATTACAAGGTGTGGTGAATTTCCTTATGTGCCTTTTTTAGGTAGGAAAGGAGTGATAAGTCATAACCTTGTGCTGTCTAGAAAACAATTTGGCTATCCACTGAAGGATCCTCCATCAGAAGAAGAAAAAGCTAAGACTCTGTATTTTCCGGCTGAAGATAATGAGCAGTTGATCATTCAAGTATCTCAAGCTTGGGAAACAAAGGTTAGGGAGAGTAAGAAAGAATTTGGAAAGGTAGAACCTAAGACTTATCCCTCTTTTGCTGCTTGGATACAAGGTAGGATTGACACCTTCTTCCTTCCATTCTCAGTTGAGGCTCCACTATATCCAAAAGAGGTACCGGTACAAACCACTGTTTCTCTTGAAGATTACAAGAAGTTGGAAGCTCAGTTGCATGAGGTTCGGGTAGAGAATTCTGAAATGGCTAGCTTGTATCACCGTGCCAATCATTCTAGGCAAGAAGCAGAAGAAAATCTACAGAGGATGCAGGCTACCTTAGAAGCTAAAGAAAAGGAGTTTGCTGGGAGAGAAGCTCATTTTCAAAGATTGGGTTTAACAGAGTCAGAAAGAGAAGCGGAGCGTAAGAAGACTTTGAAGACTCTTAGGGAAGCTCGTCAATCCATTACTTGGTTACAGGGCCAAGGAGAGCAGGAGCAGAAGAAGTACAAAGAAAAGGAAGAGTTCTTTGAGGTGCAGATGGCATTCAAGAAAGAAGAAGTAGAACAAGTTCACAAAATACGAAGGGAAAAGACCCAGCAATTGGAACAAAGTCAGCTAGCCTTGGCGGAAGCAATGAAGGAGATTGCAGATCTTAAGCTAAGAGCAGGCGTCAAGAAGAACCGGACTGGGGTGGTGACTGCAGAAGAGGGGCTTGATTCTTCTTTTAGCCTAGAGTTTTAGTTTATTGTTGTTTGTATCCAGACTACCTACAGGCTTGTTGTAGGAGTCTTGCTTTATATTTTTGTTTCTGTATTGAACCGTACCCCTTTGGGAATTTTGTGTATGTCTATGACTCTGGTTGTTGGTAGTTTGTTCATGTTATGCAATGATACTTTCCAGTTACCGTTTCTGAATGAGCAAAGCTGTTAGTCCGAAGCCATCAAGGTCTGAATACTCCTCAAAAGAGATTGAAAAGCTAGTTTCCAAAAAGACATCTGGAGTATTTTCTGTCAGAAATACCAGAACTGGGGCATATTAATGCCTGGACATGGAAACATGAATAGTTACATTGCATGCATATAACGTGTTTTTTGTTTTGTAGATAGTTCATCAGTTTTCTAAAGCTTATGTCAATTTCAGGCACTATAGTTCCCAAGAAGGTTCAAAGACAACCAACTGTACACAAATACCCTACAAAGGTGAACAAAGAAAGAGCAATAAAGCAGATGCAAGCGGATATGGCCGACTTGAGGACAAGAATGGACAATTTCATGACCCTCGTGGCTGGGATGGGTCAAACTCAAGAGCGTTTGCGCGAGATGGTGGAGAACAATCAGGTCAGGAACAATGGGAGAACAGATGGAGGTAATCGCAATGGGGCTGGCGCCCGTCACGTTGAAATCCTTGTGGTGCAACCAGGGGTCACTATTATCAATGATGAAGTGAATAACATGCAGATGGATGGGCACGACGAACAGTTCACTTTGCTGGATGAGGCGGAAGGCCAAGGGGTTGACATGAATAGGAGGTTTGAAGAAATGGCTGAGCAAATCTGCGCCATTCAATCTCGGAGTTCTCTAGGGTTTGACTTCACTGATCTGGGCTTAGTTCCAGGGGTGAGAATTCCCTACAAGTTCAAGGTCCCTACTTTTGATAAGTACAACGACACGACTTACCTGAAAACCCACCTTCAGTCTTTTGTGGGAAGGATTGTTGTGCATATAGATGATGAAAAGCTATGGATGTATTACTTCCAGGATAGTCTTGTAGGAGTTCCTTGGAATGGTACATGAAGCTGAGCAGGGTCAATATTCGAAGCTAGAAAGATTTAGCTGAGGCGTTTGTGAAGCAGTATCATTACAATTTGGATATGGCTCTAAATCGTACCTAGTTGCAGACAATGACTCAGAATGCTAAGGAAGGGTTCAAAGAGTACGCCCAGAGGTGGCGTCAGCTTGCTGATCGAGTGCAACCTCCCTTGTTAGAGAATGAAATGGAAGACATGTTTATAGGAACACTGCAGTGGGTGTTTATTGAGAGACTGACGTCTTTCTCAGCAACAAAGTTTAACGACATCGTGATAGCTGGAGAAAGGGTTGAAACTCTGCTGAAAATGGGGAAGATCCAAGACAGTGGTGCAGGTAGCTCAAGTGGTGTTCGAAAGGCTTTTAATGGAACTCCAAGAAGAAGGGAGGGAGAAGCTAATGTTGTGTATGGCCGAGGCCGGGGCCGTGGATACAGGGGATCTTACGAGAAGGTGACAGCTGTCACTATTCCAACAAGTCATGTGCAATAGCCGCAACAACAATAGCCACAACGCAATAACTATCAGCAAAAACCTTATCAGCAGAGACAAGCTCGTCCAGCTAACAGGGTGCTCGAGGCCATCCCGATGACATACACAACACTACTCCAGAGATTGTTAGATTTGAATTTGGTTCAGTTGAGGACATTAGCACCACCACCACCTGGAGAGCTTCCAGTGGGGTATGATGCTAATGCGAGATGCGCATTTCATTTAGGAGCTCCCGGGCACTCAACAGAGAAGTGTAGGGCATTACAACATAAGGTCCAAGACTTGATTGATCTGAAAGCAATTAACTTCGCACCGCCTCCAAATGTTACGTTAAACCCCATTCCAAATCATGGAGGGGCCAAAATAAATGCTGTTGATGGTGGCGAGAGGTTGAACTTGATTTTGAACGTGGATGAAGTGAAGTCTTCGTTGTTAGTGGTGATAGGCAGATTGCTGAAAGGGCAGGTATTCCCAGGTATTCCCAGGTTGCAGTGTTTGATTGATGAAGGGTCTCTACAGTTTGACAATAGAAGTGATTGTGTGTCCACAATGACAATTTATTTTGATCCTGATGAAGTTCCTACCCAAAGAGAGTCTGTGACTATCTATGTTCCAGAAGTGAGTCCAGTTACCATTACTGTTCCGGGGCCAGTTCCCTATGTTAATGACAAGGCCATTCCTTGTCACTATGGATCAGACGTGTACGTAGAAGGTCAGAAGGTGGAAAGTAAAGCGGTGACAATTGACCCGACTGTAGTGAATGTCGGAGGAGTTGGTGGGTTTACTCGGAGTGGGCGTCTCTTTGCTCCTCAAGCTCTTAGAGGTGATCCTGAGGCTGAAGTTGCTGCAAAGGCTAAGGGTAAACAAATAGTGACTGAAGAGGTGACAACTCCTGCTTCTAGTCAAGGAACTTTTGAAAAGGAGATTGAGGAGTTCATGAGAATAATTAAGAAAAGTGACTACAAGATGGCTGGACAGCTGAATCAGACCCCGTCCAAGATATCCATTCTGTCATTGCTGATGTGTTCTCAAGCTCACCGGGAGGCTTTGCTAAAGGTTTTGCAAATGGCATATGTACAACAAGAGATAACTTTTAACCAATTGGAGGTTGTGATAGCCAGTGTGAACGCCAACCATGGGTTGGGATTCACGGATAGAGATCTCACTTCTGAGGGACGCAATCACAACAAGGCCCTACACATCACCATGGAGTGTAAGGGTGCTATTCTATCACATGTCTTGGTAGATACAGGCTCTTCTCTCAATGTACTCCCTAAGAAGGCCTTAATGAAGCTGAATGTTGATGGTATTATTGATAACGAGAAAACGTATCGATTATATTGCTAGGTTTCATTGACGTTTTATCGCATAATCACCGTTTTAACACTCGATTTATAGAGTTTTTCTTACCATTTTGCAGGTACATCATTATATGGAGCTAAATCATGAATTAAGAGAAAAAGGAACAAAAGCAACCATAAAAAGATGAAGAAATGAAGAAGCCTGCAAAAACTGCATAATTTGTTGCAGCCACGGTCGTCATCAGGGTGTCACGACCGTGACACCCCAAAAGAAGCCATCACGACCGTGAGAGCATTGTCACGACCGTGACACTTAAAAGCCACAGGACACGAGCGTGAAGACCTTGTCACGACCGTGACAAGAGTAAAAATAGGTTATTGACTGAGACCACGTTAAGGCATTACGTGAAGAACTTTTCTCCTACTTTTTTGCCATGTTCCTACATTCCCTCCACCACTTCAGCAAGGCCCAATGCAACAAAGTCCAATTTTCAGCCCATTAAGGATTCTATAAATAGCATAAGTTTTATGAACAATTTACAGAGCATTTATTATTCGATTTTCTGCGGAAGCTCTGCCGAATTGTTTTACGACCCTGTTTCTATTTCTGCATTATTTTTCAGTTTTCTTTCTTATTGTATCCAAACCCAACATATAACAATTTCCAACATCAGGAAATTGTTATACATTTATTTGTTTCTAAACCTTCAGCATTCGTTTATTTTCGATTTCCGCCAACTCCAAGCTTTCCGGTCTGTGGAAGAAGGAGTCCGCTATAATATTTGTTAACCAGGTTTTTTATTACATTGCAATTATAATATTTATAATGTTCATTTATTTTTCTGCCATGAGTATTTTATTATTTGTTTTTCTGTCTCTGTCTGGTTCAACATCAATGAGTAGCTAATTACCTTAGGGCGGTATGTAGTTAGAACCAACTTAATCGGTAAAATTTAACCATAGGCTAAAAATAATTAATAACTTAACATTCTGGCTGATACTTTTTAATTAAAATCGACCTTTTCGTTACGAGAGTAAGAAAAGAGTATTAGGTTAGGTCAAGACCACGAGAGTGTGAGATTTTAACCAGATAGCTAAAGTTAGGCATTTAGATTAAACACAGCGAGAGCGCTTTAAAATAAATTAGAATTGCTAAGTTTCCAAAAATTATCTCTAAACACTTATGGGCTAGCGAGAGCAGGTATAGGGCTTTAGGGATAAGATCTGAGATAAGACCACGAGAGTGTGAGTTGAGGGTATTTAAACTGGTAACCTCTACCGAATAGATTAAGTAAACACCTTTATAAGCCTAGGTTAGATTGACCCACCTAAGTTAGTATAATTACATACCGACCGCCTTAGTATTATTTTATTAAAACTTAAATTTAATTCCGCCTTTAATATTTTTAAAAATCAACAAAAAATCGTGACAACCATTCGCCTTAGCTAAACTAGAAGTTCATCTAGCACTAAGTAACCTTAGAATCCCTGTGGATCGATAATCTTAAATATTACTTCGATAGGCTGTGCACTTGCAGTTAAGATACCGCTAGACACATAATTAGACACGTCTTTAGCCCATCAAGTTTTTGGCGCCGTTGCCGGGGATTCCTTAATCTAGTTACTAGTGCATTTAGGTAGCATTGTCTAGACTAAGGTATCAACTATTTAATTTAATTTAGTCTCCGAGTGTATGCCAAGTACTCGCTCTAAAAGCGAAGACTTGCAACCTCTAATCCCTGAATTGGAACGCTTCTTACACGTAAGAAGACGTATATTCGATTACGAAAATAATTACAATATTCCAGATCTTCAATTAGATCCGCCTAAACCAGTCGTAACATCAAAGGACGCAGAGATGGCTGAAGAACAGAATCACCCACTCAAGTATTACGCCAGTCCTTCGCAAGCTGAACCGCATTCAAGCATTGCCGCGCCGGCTATCAACCGAAATGATTTCGAACTAAAACCTTCGTTGATATCAGCCGTGCAACAAAATCAATTCGCTGGAAATCCTACCGAGGATCCGAATCTTCATCTTTCGATCTTTGTGCAATATGCAGATACCGTAAAAGCCAATGGAGTTACCCAAGAAGCTATTAGACTACGTTTATTTCCTTTTTCACTTCGAGACAGAGCAAGAGCTTGGCTTCAATCTCTGCCTTCGAACTCAGTAACTACGTGGGAGGAACTAAAGAGAGTTTTCTTGAACAGATATTTTCCACCCAGCAAGACAGCTATGCTGAGAGCTCAGATCAACGGATTTAAGCAAAGGGAAAGCGAATCATTATTCGAAGCTTGGGAACGCTATAAGGATCTGCTGAGACTTTGTCCACATCACGGATTAATAGAATGGATGGTCATCCATACCTTCTATAATGGACTCTTGTACAATACAAGAATGACAATTGACGCTGCCGCGGGCGGTGCATTGATGGACAAAGAATATAATGATGCCTATGCACTCATCGAAAGTATGGCTCAAAACCATTACCTTTGGGGAAGCGAGAGAGTCGCAACTGAGAAACCAACAAAAGGAGGTATGTACGAAGTGAGTAGTATGGACCAAGTCAATGCGAAGTTTGACCAACTAAGCCAAAAGATCGACAACTTGGCCATAACACCAACAGCCACCGTGGCTGCAGTAACACCTAACTGTGAGTTATGTGGAGTTTCAGGACACGAAGTTTCTGATTGTCAACTATTGACAGGAACTCCCACTGATCAAGTGAATTATGCTCAAGGAAACCCTTACTCAAACACATATAACCCAGGTTGGAAGAATCATCCGAACTTCTCCTATAAGAATAACAATGCTTTATACGTACCAGGTCAAACACCAGCTACATCACCAGGATATCAAAAGACTGCTCCTAATGTCCCTAGAAAATCGAACCTTGAATTGATGATGGAGAACTTTATAGCTAACCAATCTCAAACAAACAAGGACTTCTTAAACCAAAACATTCACACTAGTGAGCAGATTAAACAATTAGTGAGCAAAGTAGATGCATTAGCTACACATAACAAAATGCTTGAAACTCAGATTTCACAAGTAGCTCAACAACAAGCACCCACTGCTGCACCAGCTGGAGTATTCCCTGGACAACCTCAACCTAATCCGAAAGGACATGCTAACGCCGTAATATTAAGAAGTGGCAAGGAACTTGACGGACCTACCGATCCAAGACTTGACAATCCAGCCATGTACCAAAAACCGGATAAACCGACTGAAGTGGTGAATGATCCAGAAGAAAAGGAAGATGATAACCAAGAGGTAGTGGAGAAAGAACAACCTTATGTGCCTCCACCACCCTATAAACCACCAATTCCGTACCCTCAAAGATTAACCAATTCCAAAACGACGGGTCAATTCAAGAAATTTGTTGAACTTCTGAAACAGTTGAATATTACTATTCCGTTTACAGAAGCTATCACCCAAATACCCTCGTACGCTAAGTTTTTAAAAGAAATCTTATCAAATAAGAAAAAGATAGAGGATAACGGAACAGTTACACTTACTGCCGAGTGTAGCGCCATAATTCAGAATAATATGCCTCCTAAGCTAAAAGATCCAGGAAGTTTCTCTATACCCTGTGTAATAGGAAAATTCGTCATTGACAAAGCTCTATGCGATTTAGGAGCCAGTATCAGTGTTATGCCCTTAACGATTTGCAAAAGGCTAGACATGGGAGACCTAAGACCAACTAAAATGTCTGTTCAACTAGCCGATCGCTCTGTTAAATATCCTGTAGGCATACTAGAAAACGTCCCAGTACGTATAGGACAATTCTACATCCCTACTGATTTTATAATCATGGACATCTCTGAAGACTCCACTACACCTATCATACTAGGAAGACCATTCTTAGCTACCGCCGGAGCTATAATAGACGTAAAAAGAGGAAAGCTAACCTTTGAAGTAGGTGAAGAAAAAGTTGAATTTATTTTAACGCAATTCTTACAATCACCAGCTATAGAGGATACATGCTATCTATTGGACGTAATTGCCGAATGTGTAAGAGAAATGGAACTGAAAGAGACTACCTATTCTGAAATAATGAAAATTCAAATCCCTCCGATTTTCGAAGATGATAATTGGCGTAAACCGTATCAGGATGATAGTCTAAGCGAAAGTTTAGCACTTACACCGGATCCCATGCCAAGTAAAGATAAACCTACATTAGGATTAAAAACTTTACCTCATAACCTAAGGTACAAATTCTTAGACAATGAATGTAAAAGACCAGTTATAATAAATTCCAGTTTAGGAACTATAGAAACAAAGAAACTTTTAGATGTCTTGAAGAAATATCCAACTGCATTAGGATATAACATATCTGACCTCAAGGGAATATGCCCTTCAGTTTGTATGCATCGTATTCTGCTAGAAGAAGATTGCAGAACCTCCAGAGAATCTCAAAGAAGAATTAACCCAATCCTTAGCACTGTAGTAAAAGAAGAAGTTAAGAAACTACTAGATGCCAGAATAATATATCCAATCTCTGATAGTGAATGGGTTAGTCCAATACATGTAGTGCCAAAGAAAGGAGGTATCACTGTAGTGAAAAACGCTCAAGGCGAATCGATATCGCAAAGAGTAGTGACGGGACATAGAGTGTGCATAGATTATCGTAAACTAAACAAAGCCACTCGAAAAGATCATTTCCCACTACCTTTTATAGATCAAATGTTAGAACGATTAGCCAAGCATTCATACTTCTGTTATCTTGACGGTTACTCAGGATTTTTCCAAATCCCTATCCATCCAGATGATCAAGAGAAGACTACATTCACATGCCCATATGGAACGTTCGCTTATAGACGAATGCCCTTTGGATTATGCAACGCTCCTGCAACCTTTCAAAGATGTATGATGTCAATCTTCGCAGATTTTATAGACAACATCATGGAAGTGTTCATGGACGACTTCTCTGTATGCGGGCAAAGTTTTGAAGGATGCTTATCGAACTTAGAAATGGTATTAGAAAGATGTGTAAAAGTAAACCTCGTGCTTAACTGGGAGAAATGTCATTTTATGGTCAAAGAAGGAATCGTATTAGGTCATGTAATATCCGACAAGGGAATTGAAGTTGATAAAGCTAAGATTGAAGTCATAAAAGATCTTCAACCCCCTAAAACCATTCGAGAAATACGAAGCTTTTTAGGACACGCCGGTTTTTACCGACGATTCATCAAAGATTTCTCGAAAATCACTAAACCTCTTACTGGTTTATTAATGAAAGACGCTGAGTTCATATTCAATGAAGATTGTCTTAAAGCATTCGAAACTCTAAAAACAGCCCTCATCACCGCACCAATCATGCAACCCCCTGACTGGGGATTACCTTTTGAAATCATGTGCGATGCGAGTGACTATGCTGTAGGCGCAGTTCTAGGCCAGAGGAAGGAAAAGAAACTTCATGCGATTTATTATGCCAGTAGAACCTTAGATTCTGCCCAGATGAACTACGCCACTACCGAAAAAGAATTGTTAGCAGTTGTCTTTGCGCTTGACAAATTCCGTTCTTACCTAGTTGGAGCGAAAATAATCATTTACACAGACCATGCTGCTATCCGATATTTATTAACTAAGAAAGATGCTAAACCAAGACTCTTGAGATGGATTTTACTCTTACAAGAGTTTGATCTAGAAATAAAAGATAAAAAAGGTACTGAAAACGTCGTAGCGGACCATTTATCTAGAATAGAAGGTATTAAACCCGAACAAGTGCCGATTAACGATGATTTTCCGTATGAACAGCTGATAGCACAAATAGGAAGCGACCTAGTTCAGTTAGACATAAATGAACCAGAACCCGTGGAAACAATCCAGACAACTGTAGGACTGCCATGGTACGCTGACATTGTCAACTACCTAGCCGCAGGAGCTCTTCCACCCGATCTAACCTATCAGCAGAAAAAGAAATTCTTTCACAATCTGAAACATTACTATTGGGATGAACCATTATTGTTCAAAAGAGGACCAGATGGAATCTTTTGCCGATGTATTCCCGAAGAAGAAATAGAAGATGTCATTGCTCAATGCCATTCATCTCCTTATGGTGGACATGCAAGCACTTCCAAGACTTGTGCAAAAATCTTGCAAGCCGGCCTATTCTGGCTTAATCTATGGAAGGATGTCCACATCGCTGTTATAAATTGCGATCGGTGTCAACGCACCGGCAATATTTCAAGAAGAGATGAAATGCCTCAAAAAGGAATATTAGAAGTAGAAATCTTTGACGTCTGGGGAATAGATTTCATGGGACCATTCCCATCATCTTTCGGTAATAATTACATACTCGTAGCTGTTGATTATGTTTCGAAATGGATTGAAGCTATAGCTTCTCCTACAAACGATACACGAGTAGTAATAAAGCTTTTCAAAAATATAATCTTTCCCAGATTTGGTGTGCCTAGACTCGTCATAAGTGACGGTGGCTCACACTTCATTTCAAAAATCTTTGACAAATTACTATCTAAGTATGGAGTAAGACACCGTGTGGCTACACCATATCACCCACAAACAAGTGGACAAGTCGAAGTCTCGAACAGAGAAATTAAACAAATCTTAGAAAAGACTGTCGCCATATCTCGGAAAGATTGGTCATCTAAACTTAATGAAGCTTTATGGGCTTATAGGACCGCTTACAAGACACCCATAGGTACTACCCCTTTCAAACTAGTTTATGGAAAATCTTGTCACCTCCCGGTAGAACTAGAACACAAAGCTTATTGGGCGATTAGAACTCTCAATATAAACTATAATGCTGCAGGAGAAAAGCGAATCCTAGACATTAACGAATTAGAAGAATTAAGGCTAGATGCTTATGAGAATGCTAAGATATATAAAGAAAGAACTAAGCGATGGCATGATAAACGCCTATCTAGGAAAGAATTTAGTGTGGGAGACGTTGTACTCCTCTTTAATTCAAGACTCAGGCTCTTTCCTGGAAAATTAAAATCTAGATGGTCAGGACCCTTTGAAATAATTAAAGTATTCCCGAGTGGAGCAATAGAAATTAAGGTTAGGAATAGCGAACCATTCATAGTAAACGGACAACGTTTAAAACATTATCATAAAGTTGAAAATAGAGATTATGCAAATAATCTAAGGCTTTTAGAGTTGTCCACTGATTCCCCTGATTAATCTAAACCTAAGCATTACGTCAGGCTTTTGACGATAAAAACAGCGCTTAGTGGGAGGCAACCCATTTACTCATTTAATTATTTAAACTATTCTTTTTTGGCATATTGTTATTTATCGTTTTACTATTTGTTTATTTGTCTTGTCATTTTATAGTTTTATTTTATATTACTATTATTGTCATTACATTATGCATTTCATTTTCTTATTTTTATCTTAAATCACTTTTTACAGATTTTCTAAAAGTCTTTTCCACTTTCCTTCTTCCCCTGATTTGTTTCCTCCATATTTGCACTGACCATGGCTAATCAACCCATAAACCATGTGGAAACCAAATTTAGAGGTAGGAACCAAAGAATGAAGTTTGAAGAGTTATCACAGAGGCAAATGGATTTGACCTTGTACCCGGATGATCAGACTATGGAAACCCTAGGTATACATGATAGCATCATGTACTTGTTTAACCGACTCGGATGGGAGAATGCATTGATCCAACGTAAGTTTGTGACTTACCGCGAGCTCACCCTTGAGTTCCTTAGCTCCTTAATTTACCTACCTGAGCGCGGTTTTGGATTTAGGAAAGGATTTATTAGTTTCCGCCTATTTGGAATAGAATATGACTTTAACCATAAAGAACTAGCTGACTTATTAGGATTCCCTAGTGGACCATTTGCTTTTACTACCACACAGGTAGAATTGATGGATATTGAGCTAGATTTCTTTTGGGGAACTTTAACCGGAAACTACCACCCTGAACCAAATAGCATGAATAATGATGAGATCCATAACCCTGCTCTCCGTTACTTCCATAAAATCCTTGCCCACACCTTCTTTGGAAAAGAAGAAAACATTACCGGAGTTTCTAAAGATGAGATATTTATTATGTCATGTTTCACTAATGGACAGCCTGTTAATGGTGTACCTTTCATGATGCAAACCTTCACCCATATCCAAGAAGAACCTGAATTACCTATATTAGTAGGAGGTCTTGTAACCATGATTGCTGATGCTTTAGGACTTAGGTACCAATTGCACAGGTGCAACCGTTTAGGTAACATCCGTCCTATGAATCTTAACTTCTGCTTTAATAGACATATCATAAGGAATTTAGGACATCCACCTTTTGAGTACCTAATCCGGAACGAGGTAGTAACCCTGTTCACATTGCCAAACCATGCTAGAGTAAGTGTTCACAATAAGGATAACTGGCTTTATGAGTTAACCCCGCCTGATTATCCATCCACTCCTGAAACACCTCAGTCTTACAAGATAAAAGATGATACAATGACCGATGTCGAAACTGGCCCTGAGACACCTCCTGGTTACCATGACATTGACCACACTGCCGAAGTAATTGAAACCCCTGAAGTGAATCAAGGAGATTATGCTAACAACTTACAAAATATTATGAACACTCTTGAAGCTTACCAAACTGACATTAATTCATTTAAAGAAGACATTAAGAGCATGCGATTGGACATTATAGGTTTGACTGACATAACCTGCGAACAGTTCTATCACTTGAACTCCGCAATCGAAGATTTGACGAAACGCTTTTGAAAATGCTATAAGTGATTTAATTTATTTTTCTCATTGTTTTCGTTTCTAGTTAGATTTATTTTTCGCAAACAATTTCGTACCGTATTTTCATTAATGTAATTTCATTTTCAATTACCTTATGCAATGCACTTCTAATTCCAAAATTTCTCCATTTTAATCAATTTATATATTTTTCATTCTATGTACTGTTATGCTTGCATTTATTCATATTATATACAATCTCTCATGCCATGCAAGTTAGTAAAGTACTCTGTTGAAATTATATATTATATGGTGTTTATAATTTAATATGAGTGATAAGTGAAGAAAATACATTATTATAAAGTATGTGACATAATTGAGATAGTGTTTTCTGGAAATTATTCAACGAAGCAAGCCCTCACGGTCGTCACACCCCCTAACGATCGTGACGTGCTCATTTAGCGTGTCACGACCGTCACCTCCCTGTCACGACCGTGACAACCCCTATTACAGGATTCGTGAGAAACAGAACTGTTTCTCTTCGTGACCTCTTCTTCTTCTTCCTCCATAACTTCCAAAAACCACCCATTTTCTCCATAACTTCCGTAACCCCCCATTACCAACTTTAAACTCATTAACCCCCCATTATCACCACACCTATCACATTCTCACTCTCCATTATTTATTCTGAATCATTATTTCTTTCATTTTATCATTTTATCACAAACATCAAAAATCTCCATCTTTCACTCTACCTCTTGCATGCAATGGATACCATTCAATTTAGAGAAGGTGATGCTGGAGAAACCCAGAGAGAACGATTTCTCCGATTCCAAAACCGCGGTGTGCAACCTACACGTTATATCGACACTGTCTGTTTGAGGGAACTCGGAATGCTTGCCAGTGTCACGAGCCTGCTTCAAAAAGTCGGTCTGTGGGATCTTTGCAGTCAACCTCAGCCCACATTCGAGCTTCTGACATTGGAGTTCCTCAGCTCATTCCAGTACATCACTCCCGCCGGTTCTCAGAGTCAGCTCACCGGTTTCGCAAAATTCAGATTGCATGGCCAAGAGTTCAACCTTTCGCAAGACAGGATAGCCGAGTTGCTAGGCTTCGATCACGGAACTGAAGCTCACCGTCGCGTGCCCGATAATTTTAGTGAACCCGCTTTCACTCTATGGCACGACATAACCAATACCCGTGCCTCAGCCTTCCAAAGCCTCAACGCTACGCACATTCACAACCCGGCAATCCGTTATTTCCACCGAGTCATTTGCAACACCATATTCGCTCGAGAAAGCAACCATAAGCTCAATTCCAAGGAGCTTCTATTCTTGCACTGCGCTCTAAATGACGAGCCGATCAACGCTGCCCCTTTCATGCTTTATCACATCCAGGCTATTGCGCATAGAGGATCCACCCCATTTTTCATAGGCGGCATTGTCACCACCCTCGCCATTCAGTTGGGGCTTGGTGACTTGGTCGCAAATCAGCCTCACCTAGCCGCAGAATTCCTCACCAAGAGTTATTGCAGGTCCGCTCACCTGATTGCGCAGCGAGAGGATGGCAGGTATAGCCCTGTTGTCCATGGCACCATTTTTCATCATATCATTCTGCCGTCCCGCGACCGCATCGACCCATCCAGCCGAGCCAACTGGCTCTTTGTTTTACCAGATGCTGCCGACCACGCTCCTATCCATGATCAGGCAGATCCTCCAGCGGATGAGATGCAGGACGCTATGGATGCAGCTGAGCCTGTCCAGGATATACCAGAGACATCTACCCGACAGCCTCCTGCACAGGATTTCACTCTTGAGGAAGTCCTCTGTGCGATTCATCAGCAGAACCAGATGAACACCGCACTGGAGCGAAGGCATAAGGAGCAGTATGATGCTTTACTCGGCACTATTGCAGCAAACCAGGCAGCTACTAATGAGAGGTTTGGAGAAATTTTCAGCGAGTTAGAGGCCTTACGTATCGACATCACTGCGACCACCAGCACCGGTTCTGATCCTGAAGCGACTCCTTCCAGACGCCGCTCCCGCACCAGAAGCCGACCTCGCGGTCCTCAGCAGCCATAGATCTAGTTTTACTTATGTTTGTTTTTCGTTTTTGTCGTTTTTACTGTACTTTTACCGCATTTATATCACAACATTGAGGGCAATGTCTGATATAGTGTGGGAGAGGTACCTTTCATTTCCGCATTTTTTCCTTTTCGCACTTTTCCATTTCGTTGTATTTTCAATTCCGTTGTATTTCCTTTAGTAAGTTAATGAAGCGAGCAAATCTTTGTGCTATTTTCTTTAGTTTCAAACTTTCCCGTTTATTTAGCCATACCCGAAAAAAATCTTTAATTATTCGCATTACCCGACTTACCTACGAAATCGTAATTAGGAAGCTGAGAACGATTAAACAAAACCAATACAATCTTGACACCTTTGACTTCCTACTTAAGCGACCCCATTCCGATTATCATTACGAGTACACTTTAAGTTTCAGTTCAAAAGTAACCCCTAGTAGTTTATACTAGCAGTCAGCACCGTCTGAACACAAACCACGTGGGGAGCCGATGAATATAAGCGTTTGATGCCTAATCAATAATGATCCTTCATATCTCGATGCAAATGAAAAGAAACTGCACCAAAGTACACGGTCGCATACAAGAAACGAGAAATATGAGAAGGAGTCCATTGCGGGTTGGTTCAGAGGTACTGGTTCTGAACTTGGTAGGGCGTGCTACGGCTCGATCCCCCACAACCTCCAAATCGGATAAAATATGTAGGGTTACCACACTCGTGTACCAGACCCCGTGCTCAAAAAGGATCAAAGTCGCTAACCGGCTACTCCACTACGTGCGTGCTAAGGCAAAGGGCTTAATGTGATTGCGCTAGAATGAAACCGGGCGAAATAAGATCGAAAAACTCTAGGTGAAATCGTAAAGTAATTGCCGATTGTTTCGTTTAACGGGAAGTCGACGACATAGCTTGTTGCTTGTTTCATTAGTGTATCGGTAGTGTTCTATCAAAGTACCGGATTATCCGACAAAACGATCCCTCGTACGATTTGTTATGAGTATGCGTAAATAAAAACTTGTCCGCCGATTTTCAACCGACTATTTGCTTGAGGACAAGCAAAGGTTTAAGTTTGGGGAAGTTTGATAACGAGAAAACGTATCGATTATATTGCTAGGTTTCATTGACGTTTTATCGCATAATCACCGTTTTAACACTCGATTTCTCGAGTTTTTCTTACCATTTTGCAGGTACATCATTATATGGAGCTAAATCATGAATTAAGAGAAAAAGGAACAAAAGCAACCATAAAGAGATGAAGAAATGAAGAAGCCTGCAAAAACTGCATAATTTGTTGCAGCCACGGTCGTCACCAGGGTGTCACGACCGTGACACCCCAAAAGAAGCCATCACGACCGTGAGAGCATTGTCACGACCGTGACACTTAAAAGCCACAGGACACGAGCGTGAAGACCTTGTCACGACCGTGACAAGAGTAAAAATAGGTTATTGACTGAGACCACGTCAAGGCATTACGTGAAGAACTTTTCTCCTACTTTTTTGCCATGTTCCTACATTCCCTCCACCACTTCAGCAAGGCCCAATGCAACAAAGTCCAATTTTCAGCCCATTAAGGATTCTATAAATAGCACAAGTTTTATGAACAATTTACAGAGCATTTATTATTCGATTTTCTGCGGAAGCTCTGCCGAATTGTTTTACGACCCTGTTTCTATTTCTGCATTATTTTTCAGTTTTCTTTCTTATTGTATCCAAACCCAACATATAACAATTTCCAACATCAGGAAATTGTTATACATTTATTTGTTTCTAAACCTTCAGCATTCGTTTATTTTCGATTTCCGTCAACTCCAAGCTTTCCGGTCTGTGGAAGAAGGAGTCCGCTATAATATTTGTTAACCAGGTTTTTTATTACATTGCAATTATAATATTTATAATGTTCATTTATTTTTCTGCCATGAGTATTTTATTATTTGTTTTTCTGTCTCTGTCTGGTTCAACATCAATGAGTAGCTAATTACCTTAGGGCGGTATGTAGTTAGAACCAACTTAATCGGTAAAATTTAACCATAGGCTAAAAATAATTAATAACTTAACATTTTGGCTGATACTTTTTAATTAAAATCGACCTTTTCGTTACGAGAGTAAGAAAAGAGTATTAGGTTAGGTCAAGACCACGAGAGTGTGAGATTTTAACCAGATAGCTAAAGTTAAGCATTTAGATTAAACACAGCGAGAGCGCTTTAAAATAAATTAGAATTGCTAAGTTTCCAAAAATTATCTCTAAACACTTATGGGCTAGCGAGAGCAGGCATAGGGCTTTAGGGATAAGATCTGAGATAAGACCACGAGAGTGTGAGTTGAGGGTATTTAAACTGGTAACCTCTACCGAATAGATTAAGTAAACACCTTTATAAGCCTAGGTTAGATTAACCCACCTAAGTTAGTATAATTACATACCGACCGCCTTAGTATTATTTTATTAAAACTTAAATTTAATTCCGCCTTTAATATTTTTAAAAATCAACAAAAAATCGTGACAACCATTCGCCTTAGCTAAACTAGAAGTTCATCTAGCACTAAGTAACCTTAGAATCCCTGTGGATCGATAATCTTAAATATTACTTCGATAGGCTGTGCACTTGCAGTTAAGATACCGCTAGACACATAATTAGACACGTCTTTAGCCCATCAATTATCTTGCGACCCAATGATTTGATTGTAAAAGCCTTTGACGGGTCACGGAGGTATGTGTTCGGGGAGGTGGAGCTACCGGTAAAGATTGGGTCTGAGGTATTGAAGAGCACGTTCTATGTTATGGATATTCAACTCGCTTATAGCTGTCTGCTGGGACGTCCTTGGATTCATGCTGCTAGCGCGGTAACATCCACGTTGCATCAAAAGTTAAAGTATGTGGTAGACGACCAGGTTGTTACTGTATGCGGGGAAGAAGATATTTTCGTAAGCCATCTGTCGACCTTCAAGTATGTGGAAATGGATGGGGAGATCCATGAGACACTTTGCCAGGCTTTTGAGACAGTAATGTTAGTACTTTGTCACCGGCTGCTGCAGTTTAGAGCAATGAGAAGGAAAAGACTCCCATCTACTCCTACAAGCAAGCTAAGGAAGTAGTCCAATCCGGAAATGCCCAGGGCTGGGGCAAGCTGTTAGAAGTGGAAAAGAAGGATGACAAGTTTGGTCTCGGATATCAACCTGGTCAGTCCAGCTGGTCTCAAGGCAGTAAGTCCATAACGTTCACAAGCACTGGAATGCTCGACTACAACCACATTTGTGCTACAAATGAAGATTGGGATAGTGACTGTGACTTGGAAAACTGGATTCACCCATGCGCACCTGGGGAGGAGCTCCGTAACTGGTCTGCTGAAGATTTTGTTCAAGTTACTTGGCAGTCAAAGTAATTTTCTTGTTTCCATTTTTATCATATTGCATGTCAAATCCTGCACTCTGCCCAAGGTGCATGGATCCATCTGCAGGGCCATCATGTTTTTAATGCATTTACTTTTTCCATGAAATAAAGGACATTTTTCAAGCAAATTGTGTTCTCTTTCTTTTGTTTAAATTTTTTCACAAAAAACAAATAAAATGGCAATGTTTTCTTTTCAGTGTTTTTTGTGTGTTTGCATCTCCTTTGAAAGAACAGATTCTAAAATAAGCACACCATTTATGCAGTGTTGATCATTCAGATTCTTGTGATAACGTTCCTGCTATGACTACGCATGACTTCGACAATCCTATCTACCAAGCTGATGAAGGGGTTGAGGAAGACTGTGAACTCTCGGAAGAATTGGCTAGGTTGTTGAAACAAGAGGAAAGGGTCATCCAGCCTCATCAGGAAGAGATAGAGATCATCAACATCAGGTCTGAGGATGTAAAGAAAGAGATAAATATTCGGGCCAGACTGTATGCCAGGGTTGGATACTGACATCGTTGTACACAAGCTGCCACTAAAGGAAGACTGCCCTCTATTAAAGCAAAAGCTGAGAAGAACTAGCCCCGATATCTAGCACCGATATGGCTATGAAGATCAAGGAAGAAGTTTAAAAGCAGTGGGATGTTGGATTCCTTGTCGTAACTAGTTACCCACCTTGGGTAGCTAATATTGTGCCTGTACCAAATAAAGATGGCAAGGCCCGGATTTGCGTCGATTATTGGGATCTAAATAGAGCAAGTCCAAAGGATGACTTTCCATTACCTCACATTGATGTGCTGGTAGATAACACCGCTCAATTCTCGGTATTTTATTTCATGGATGGTTTTTCCGGGTACAATCAGATTAAGATGGCACTGGAAGACATGGAGAAAATGACGTTCATTACCCCGTGGGGGTACATTCTATTATAAGGTTATGCCCTTTGGATTGAAGAACGTCGGGGCAACGTCAACGGGCTATGGTAACTTTGTTCCACGATATGATACACAAGGAAATTGAGTGCTACGTGGACGATATGATTGCCAAGTCCCGAGACGAAGAAGATCATCTAGTCAATCTCAAAACGCTGTTTGATAGATTGATAAAGTACAGATTGAGGTTGAATCCAAACAAGTGCACTTTCGGAGTGCGTTCCTGTAAATTGCTGGGTTTTATTGTTAGCCAAAGGGGGATCGAGGTAGATCCTGCAAAAGTAAAAGCAATACAAGACATGCCTGCACCGAAAATAGAAAAAGAAGTGTGTGGGTTTTTATGGAGATTGAACTACATTTCACGGTTTATATCTCATTTAACTGCCACATGTGAGCCAATCTTCAAATTGTTAAGAAAATAACAAATGGTCAGGTGGAATAGGGACTGTCAAAGAGCCTTTGAAAAGATAAAAGAATATTTGCAGGAGCCTCCGATCCTAATGCCTCCAGTTCCAGGACGGCCACTTATCATATACTTGACTATGTTAGAAGGGTCGATGGGGTGTGTTCTAGGCCAACATGAAGAGTCTGGTCGAAAAGAACATGCTATTTATTACCTTAGCAAAAAGTTTACCGACTGCGAATCCCATTATTCACTGCTTGAGAAAACTTGTTGCGCTTTGGCATGGGCTGCTCGCCAACTGAGACAGTACATGTTGACCCACACCACACTGCTAATCTCAAAAATGGACCTTGTCTAGTATATTTTCGAGAAACCAGCATTAACCGGGAGAGTTGCAAGGTGGAAAATGATCTTAACAGAGTATGACATACAATATACTTCCCAGAAAGCCATCAATGGAAGTGTATTGTCAGATTATCTTGCACAACAACCACTTGAAGACGATTAACAGCCAATGAAGTTTGATTTCCCCGATGAGGACATCATGTACCTCAAGGCAAGAGATTGCGAGGAACCACTTCCGGAGGAGGGGCCTGACCCTGAATCCAAATGGAAGTTGATGTTTGATAGGGCAGTCAATATCAACGGACGCGGAGTTGGTGCCGTTCTTATCACTCCCGAAGGTGTTCACTTTCCCTTCGCTGCCAGAATTACTTTTGGTTGTACCAACAATGAAGCGGAATACGAGGCGTGCATAATGGGAATAGAGGAGGCTATTAATCTTCGGATTAAGACCCTCGATATATTCGGAGATTCAGCCCTCGTTATCAACCAGATTATCGGCAAGTGGTATACACATCAAGAACACTTAATTCCTTATAGGAATTATGCCAGAAGACTGTTGACGTTCTTCACAACGTTTAACCTTTAATATATACCACGAGATGAGAACCAATTTGCTGATGCATTGGCTACTCTTTCTTCGTCCATCAAAGTCTTGTGTTGGAATTATGTGCCCAGGATTGACATTTCCAGGCTTGACGCACCAACTTATGCTTTCTCTGTAGACGCAGTGTCTGATGAGAAACCTTAGTACTTTGATATCAAGCTTTTTCTGGAAACACGAGAATACCCAACTAGGACATCATCCAACGACAAGAAGACCTTGAGACGACTTGCTGTGAGCTTCTTCTTGAATGCAGACGGGGTTCTGTATAAGAGGAACTTTGACATGGTCTTGCTCAGATGCATGGATAGACACGAAGCAGACTTGTTAATGCAGGAAGTCCACGAGGGATCCTTCGGTACTCATGCAGGAGGACATGCTATGGATAAAAAGTTGTTGAGATCAGGGTACTATTGGCTAACAATGGATGCATATTGTTGTTCGTACGCCCGTAAGTGCCACAAATGCCAGATATATGCAGACAAGGTGCATGTTCCTCCTAGCCCGCTCAACGTTATGTCATCTCTTTGGCCCTTTTCTATGTAGGGCATTGACATGAACGAGAAGATAGAGCCTACTGCTTCAAATGATCATCGCTTCATCTTGGTCGCGATCGATTACTTTACCAAATGGGTTGAAGCAACATTTTATGCCAATGACACTCGCCAAGTGGTAGCCATATTTCTGAAGAGAGACATCATTTGCAGATACGGAGTGCCCGAGCGAATCATTACTGATAATGGTTCCAACTTAAACAATAAGATGATGGCAGAACTGTGCCAGGACTTCAAGATTCAGCATCACAATTCTTCTCCTTACCGGCCAAAGATGAATGGCGCGGTAGAGGTAGCTAACAAGAATATTAAGAAGATTGTGCAAAAGATGGTTGTCACTTATAGAGATTGACATGAGATGTTACCATTCGCACTGCATGGGTACCAAACGTCAATCAGGACGTCAACTGGGGAAACTCCTTTCTCCTTGGTATATGGCATGGAGGCAGTCTTGCCTGTTGAGGTAGAAATTCCTTCTTTGCGTGTAATGATGGATGTGAAGCTTGATGAGGATGAATGGGTACGTACTCGATTTAATCAGTTGTGTCTAATTGAGGAAAAGAGATTAGTGGCTATCTGTCATGGTCAACTTTATCAAAGGAGAATGAAGCGAGCATTCGACCAACAAGTATGTACTCGAGAGTATCAAGTAGGCAAGCTTGTACTCAAGAGGATCATTCCTCTAGGTTCAGATCACAGGGGCAAGTGGACCCCAAACTACGAAGGCTCATTCATAGTGAAGAAAGTTTTCTCAGGTGGGGCACTGATGCTCACTACTATGGACACAATTAAAAAATACTTCGCGTAAAAAGACTCGTTGGACACAAAAGCAAAATTAAAGTCCAGGAAAAAAAAGGGCATCCTGACGAGCTAAAAACAGAATAAAAAGCTCAGGCAAAAGTTAGGGAAATAAAGAAAAAAATGTACACCCGCTGAGTTGAAAAGCCACATCGGACAACTCAGGCAAAAAAGGGTATCCCGGTGGATTGAAAACCCGAAAGGGTGATCCACGCAAAACAAAGGAATAAGCGAACAACTGCGATCTGGGTAATCTGAACCAAATCATCGTTTCAAATAGTCTAACAATATCAGAAGGGTAAGAATCAGTCCCCTCATCTTCTTCAGAAAGTGAAGGCAAGAACGGAAAGTCTTGAAGACATGCAGGTCATAGCAGGAAGGAAACTCATCGAGATGCCGTGTACATTGCCATTAGGATAGTTTCTTTTCTCAATTTTATGGTAGCTACCTCTTTCCAGCTAGTTGCTTCCTGATGTAAAACTTTGCCTATTCAGAGGACTCTCAATGAATGAATATTCAGTCAAAAGTTGTGTTGTGTTGTGTTTACTTTGTTTGCAAAAATGTCCTGAATTTTTGGCAAAAGGAACATTGCATTTGAAACATGTTGATTTTCTAAGAAAAATGACATTGCATGGAAACAATTAAAACCATCTTTGAGTGTTGAGTGACAATGGATGAGAAGATCATACCATGCAAATCCCCGGGGCACATGTGTGTATACTGTTGTCGCAGGTGTTGTGTAACACCCACTTTTCCCACAGAATTATTTATATAAATCTTTAATAAAATCAGAGTTACTTGTCCAAAGTTAAATGTTACATCATCATCGTTTATCAAAATCATTAATAAAAGAAAACAGCGGAATCCAAATCTTTAACGTCAATAGCTCAAAGGCTTAACAAATCACACATAATAAGGTTCTTCAATTCAAGTTTAATTATAAAAATAAGTTTTTCTAAACATTAAAAGTAATTGTGGACAAAGATCCCCGTTCCCGTTACATATCAGAGCTCCTAGGACACGAACATCACACCAACATACTTCTCAAGTACCTGAATTGTATGCACTTCCGAAGAAGCACAGACACAACAAAACAAACAGAGGGGTGAGAAATAGATTCATAATATAACGGTGCATACGACATATATGAAGAAGTAATTCACCCCTAATCACACCAAATTATCCATCATATTATTCAATCAATCATAATGCAATGCGACTCAAATGCATAATGCAAATGCGATACTGACTCACAATAACGGTTCATTAAATAGAACCCCGAATGCATCGTTAACGTCTCCAACAAGACACGATCATCCCTGCAACCACGATTCTCAACGAATCCCGAATAATCACATCCACGACATGATTATTCCATCAAATGTATGCGCATGCAGACACAACAACGCATACCATATCACAATACACATGAACACATCATGCTTTACGATCATCATGATCTCATCAACAAACCATCAGTGCATCTTATTCACACACAGAGCATACACATATCTCATGTTATTCACAATTATAACATTCTACATATTCATATAATTCAATTAAACACTTAGGCTTTCTTATGCAATTAATCGTCAAGTCCTATATCCACTATTAGAATGTACTCAAAGTTTTATTTCATTAATATAATCCTACATTAGAAGAATGAGTCAAATCCACCTTAAAACGGACGAAAAATCACATTTACAGTGGCCTGACACGGCCTCCCGTGTCCCCTGACACGGCCCGTGTCAGATGGCCTAGGGACACGCCCCTCCAAATCACTAAAAACCCTTTTCCTGAAGCCTGACACGGCCACCCGTGTCATGGGACACGGCCCGTGTCATGGGACACGGCCCGTGTCATGGGACACGGCCCGTGTCATGGCACCTGACCCCCAAAATTCTGATTTTTAGTTTTTCCCATTTTCTTCCTCCTTTCTCACCTGTACGAACCCCAATCATTCTAGGTCGAATTTAGCACTCAAAACCAACCAATTCACATGTTTATTATCCATTTATGCATATAACCTCAACTAGTTTTGTTAATAAACTTTCCTAGATCAAATTAGGGAATCTATGAGGTTTAATCCTCTTCTCTGTTCATCATATCCCCCATAACCTTCATATGCCATTCCTCCCGATACCAAACACACAACACCAAATATATTTTCAAAACACATCGTATAATCATATTCATCAACAATTTCACAATATTGCATCAATTCAATCATTATTATCATAATCTCTTAAAATACCTAAGGGAGGAAGGAACTCCCAATTACCCTTCTATGTCCTATCACCAATCATAAACCCTTTTCTCCCCCTTACCTTAAAATCGAAGCTTTCCTTCACAACTTTTGGTCTTGGTGATCTACGATCCTTGACCTTTCCTTTCTTCTCCTCTTTCTCCAGACCTCTCTGTTCTTCGTCAAAATACGATGAATGAGGTTTGTTTCCCTAATTCCTCTTTTCATAAAACAGCAATTCCACCTTTTCCTCTTAAACCTCTAACTAACTCTTTTATTTTATTTAAATAATAACAACATTATAATAGTACACCTTATATTATTATTATTATTATTCTCATAAAATATTTTCTTCACCAATTAATTCAATTATGCCATTAAAATATTAATATTTATTTCACAAAAATAAATATAAAAATTAAGGCGTTACAACTCTCCCCCACTTAGTTATTTTCGTCCTCGAAAATGTACCTGAATGGAATAACTCTGGATATGATTCCCGCATCTTGCTCTCCAGTTCCCAGGTAACACTTCCACCAGCAGCTCCTCCCCAAGCTACTCTCACAAGAGGTATCTCTTTGCCTCGAAGTTGCTTCATCTTACGATCTTCAATTCTCAACGGTAAAGTCTCCACCGTAAGTTTGTCACAGATTTGCACTTCATCTCTCTGAATCACATGTGACGGATCAAACACATATTTCCTGAGCTGCGATACATGAAACACTTCGTGCAAATTCGAAAGTTCTGGCGGTAATGCCACTCTGTAAGCAACCTTGCCTACTCTCTGCATAATCTGATACGGTCCAATGAACTTAGGATCAGACTTCTTAGACTTCAACGCATGTCCAACACCGGTCATTGGGTTGACTCTCAAAAATACATGCTCACCCTCACTGAACTCTAAGTCTTTCCTTCTATTTTCATGGTAACTTTTCTGCCGACTCTGAGACGCTTTCATTTTCTCTTTGATCATCTGAATAGTTTCAGTAGTCTGCTGAATAATCTCAGGCCCAAGCATAACATTTTCACCTGTCTCATACCAACACAGAGGTGTTCTGCATCTTCTACCATAAAGAGCTTCAAACGGCGCCATTCCAATACTTGAATGATAGCTATTATTATAAGTAAATTCAATCAGTGCCAAATGTGTATCCCACGCACCACCTTTTTCTAGCACACAAGTTCTCAACAAATCTTTTAATGACTGAATAGTCCTCTCGGATTGTCCATCTGTCTGTGGGTGGTAAGCCGAACTCAATTTCAACTTAGAACCCAACACCTCGTGTAAACTTTTCCAAAACTCAGAGGTAAATCGTGAATCTCTATCTGATACTATACTTGACGGTACACCATGCAATTTCACAACAACTCGGATATAAATCTCCGCCAACTTAGTTAACGGGAAACTGATGTTAATCGGAATAAAATGCGCGGACTTAGTCAACCGGTCCACCACTACCCAAATAGTATCCAGTCCTCTCGCAGTATTCGGCAAACTTGTCACAAAATCCATAGCAATACTATCCCACTTCCACTCTGGAATCTCTAAAGGTTGCATCAGCCCCGAAGGCTTCTGATGTTCCACTTTTGATTTCTGACATACTAAATAAGCATAAACAAATTGTGCAATGTCTCGTTTAATACCGTGCCACCAAAATAATTTCTTCAAGTCATGGTACATCTTCGTAGCTCCCGGGTGAATACTTAAGCTACTCCTATGGCTCTCTTCCAGAATTGCTTTCTTTAGTTCAACACTATCGGGTATACAAATTCTCTCCCGAAATCTCAAAATACCATTATTATCCAAACTAAAATCACCGCCTTGATCATTTCCTTCGGTAGGCATTAAGTCCACCAATTTCACATCTTGTCGTTGGCCTTCCTTAATTGCATCAAGAAATTCATTATTTATTCGTAATATACCCAACTTGACACTTACAGGTGTTATCTCACACACCATACTTAAGTCTCTAAATTTCTCAATTAAATCCATCTCTTTCATCATCATAGCCGACATATGAACTGTCTTCCGGCTTAGTGCGTCCGCTACTACATTTTCCTTTCCTGGATGGTAACTTAAATTAAAATCATAATCTTTCAAAAATTCTAACCATCTCCTCTGCCTCATATTATGTTCCTTCTGATCAAATAAATATTTCAGACTCTTATGGTCACTAAAGACTTCAAATCGCGACCCATAGAGATAATGCCTCCATATTTTTAACACAAATACCACTGCCGCCAATTCTAAATCATGAGTAGGATAATTCCTCTCGTGTATCCTCAACTGTCTTGAAGCATAAGCTACTACTTTACCAACTTTCATTAACACACCACCTAAACCCATTTTAGATGCATCACAATACACAACAAAAGCTTCATTCGGATTCAGTAAAATCAATACCGGTGCCGAAGTCAATTTCTTTTTCAATTCTTCAAAGCTTCTCTCACAAGTTAAATCCCAAATAAAGTCTTGACTCTTTCGGGTCAATTGAGTCAATGGCAACGCCAAATTAGAAAATCCTTCTATAAACCTTCGATAATAACCAGCTAAACCAAGAAAACTTCTAATTTCCGTTACCGTCTTCGGAGGTTCCCAATCAAGCACAACACTGACTTTTGAAGGGTCTACTGCTATACCTTCACCAGATATTACATGTCCCAAAAAGCTCACTTTCTTCAACCAAAATTCACACTTGGAAAATTTAGCAAACAATTTGTTATCTTTCAACACTTGCATCACAATTCTCAAATGTTTCTCATGCTCTTCCTCAGACTTCGAGTATATCAATATATCATCAATAAATACTACGACAAATTGATCCAAGTAAGAAGGGAATATCCGGTTCATATATTCCATAAACACACCCGACGCATTAGACACTCCGAAAGGCATCACTGCATATTCGTAATGACCATATCGAGTTCTAAATGCCGTCTTCTGGACATCTTCCTCTTTCACTCTGATTTGATGATATCCTGACCTCAAATCAATCTTGCTAAAAACACAAGCTCCCACAAGTTGGTCCATCAAGTCATCGATCCTTGGAAGTGGATACTTGTTCTTAATAGTAACCTTATTCAGCTGTCGGTAGTCAATGCACAAGCACATACTACCATCCTTCTTCTTAACTAATAACACTGGAGCACCCCATGGCGATACACTGGGTCGAATGGACTTCTTATCAAGTAAGTCACCAATCTGTGATTTCAATTCAGCTAACTCAGTAGCAGACATCCTGTACGGTGCCATAGAAATAGGCCTGGTACCAGGAATCAAGTCAATAGTAAACTCCACTTCACGCGTCGGAGGTAACTCTGTAATATCATTGGGAAATACTTCAAGAAATTCATTCACCACTGGTAACTCTTCAACAACGACCTTTTCTTCCACAGATAACGAAGCAAACACATCAAACATTTTCGCTTCGTCTTCCAATAAGATCCTCAGCTCTTTAGTAGAAACTGAACTGGCCAAAATTTCCTCTTCTGGAGTTAGGAATAACAATCTCTTCCTAAAGCAATCAATATAAACTCCTTTGGATTCCAACCAGTTCATACCCAAGATTATATCAAGATTACTGAGTGGTAGACATATAAGATCCACTCTAAACTCTTTATCAGAAATAGCCAAAACACAATCACGACATATCAAGGTAGTAGTCACAAAACCTATAGATGGTGTATCAATAACCATTCCTCGACTTAACTGAGAAGGTTCCAATCCTAACTTTTTCACACATTCCAAAGAAATAAACAAGTGTGTTGCACCCGTATCAATAATCACAAATAAAGGAATATTATTGATAAAGCAAGTACTTTTGACCAATCGATCTTCACTAGTAGGCTGAGCTCCCACTAATGCAAATACTTTCCCATCGGATTTTTGCTTCTTTGGTTTCTGGAAATTAGTGCTAATGTGGCCCTATTCTCCACAATTATAGCAAATAGGCACATACCCTGTGCAATTGGCCATCACATGACCCGCCTTTCCATACTTAAAACACTTCTTTTCTTCAGTAGGACAATTATTGGCACGATGTCCCGTGCCGTGACATCTGTAGCATTTGAGCACACCGGGAGTACTTCCTCCCCCACTTGGTTTCTTCTCATTACCAGCTTTTTGCTTCCCTTTGTCAGCTGGAGCACTGTAAGGAGTACCACCAAATCTCTGCTTCCCTTTCTTATCATTCATAGCTTTGTAGTGCGCAATCCGCGCCCTGTTGTCATTATCATAAATCCTGCTTCTACTTACCAGCTCTAGATAATTCCTGATCTTCTGGCAAGCAATACCCAACTTAATCTCAGGACGCAGTCCATTCTCATACTTCAGACATTTGGAAGTCATTGCCTCTTCAGTATTGTAGTGCGTACAATATTGCACTAGTTCTTCAAACTTGGCAGCATACTCCGCCACTGTCATATTACCTTGCTTGAGTTCCAAGAACTCAACCTCCTTAGCACTGCAGATGTCTTATGGGAAATACTTCTCCAAGAATTCTCTACGAAATACCGCCCAAGAGATCACCGTACCCGCATCTTCCAACCTTTGGCGACTGTTGTCCCACCAGACTTCAACTTCGCCCTCCAGCATGTGAGTACTGTTGCACCCTAATTTTTTCCCTAAGCTTTCTTCGCATTTCATCTGCATCTTGCATACAAACAAGATCGCACTGGTTGCACGGTTCTTCTCGGGTTAGGATTATGCCTCGCAGGGGATCATCGTTGTCTTTAATTACTTTATTTGTTTATGTTTACTAACCATTAATCAAAATCCAAAAAAAAAATATTTTTGTTTCCTTTTGCTAACCTTTTTTTTTCCAGGAAGAGGAGCCATGTGAAAATACCAAAAAAATAGCAGTCCTGCAGCTCGAGTGAAATTTCACAGAAAAAGTCAAAGTGAATCCGCAAATAATTCAAATTTTTATCTGATCAAGGATTTCCCGAGTTAATTGATTCATTTAAAGAATTTCCAAGGATCATGTGTTCATTTCTTCGACGAACTACAAGAATCGGGTCGCAAAACCAAGCAATCACATTTGAACAAAATATTCAAATTTTAGCTTGGTTAACCAAATACGTTAACCGGTTAACCAGTGCGAAATTTGAATATTTTATTCAAATTCAGCACCATTTGATCATTGATTTAATTGGAATATTCTAGATCCATTGGTTTCTGATTTCTCTACATCACTTTGATCATTTCCTACCATAAACCCTCATTAATCACCACTCTTTTCCATTTCACACCAAAATTCCAATTACCAAACCTAAATTCAAATTACAAAAGCAAGCTCCATTCCACCAAATTTCCATACCTAAGGCCTTTAAATAGGACTATAATTTCATTCATTTGACAAGCTTTTGATAGCCAAATTCACCTTGCAAAAATTCTTTGAAGCTTTTGATAGCCAAATTCACCTTGCCAAAATTCTTTGAAGCTTTTGATAGCCACAAAACCTCTTGCAAAATACTCCCCAACACCAAAATTCTCCCAAAGCTCATATTTCTTTCTTTTGAAGTTATCAAGAATTCACATTGAATTCTTGATTAACTTGAGCTAAACCTTCATCCTTTCATTCTTTTGGTCATCAATTTCAGTAGATCTAAGCTTGTGTTGGTCCAATTTGAAGAAAAAAGCTTTTGGTAATTCATCTTCCTCCATAAATCCATATTCACCATCAACATTCAAGATGTAGATCTTTGGTGCTTTTTTTTCTAGATCCTTTGGATCTTTATTTCTTGTTTGATTGCAGGGATTCCACTGTATTTTGGTTTTAAAATTCGTGCAAATTCAGATCATGATCATAAAATGTTTAAAAAGGGTTTTGAAAATGGATCATGCTGAATTTTAGCATTTTTTCTGCTGCTGGTTCAGCGTTAACCGGTTAACCATTTACAGTGTAAATTGGTTAACGGGTTAACGACGTTAATAGGTTAACCAGTTTCAGTGTAATTTGGTTAACAGGTTAACAGCGTTAACAGGTTAACCAGTTTCAGTGCAATCTGGTTAACCGGTTAACGCAAGTCAGAATTGACTTTTTGGCTTGTTTTATGCCTCTTTTTGGTTCCTCTTTCTTCTCCTTCTTCCTCCTTTTATTTTTTTACCTTGAGAAGCATTTTTGGGAGAAATTTCTCTTTAAATTCAATGGACTTTGGGTGTTGATTAGAGTAGTTAATGTTCATTAATTCAAAACTACCTTTAAGTGGATTATTTAATCCATTTAAGGTACTTTGCATTAGTGATACATTTTCATGCTTGAATCCACCAAGATGAGTGATTAAACTTAAAGATGTAAGAGTACTATAAATGCAACTCAATTTGGTTTTCATCTTTAGTTTTGTGCGGTATCGCGTCCGGATAACGATTTACATATCGATTATCTCGCATGCATTAGCACTAACATTATGAACCTTAATTGGTGGTGGTCGGCCTCATTTGTAGGGTAATTACTTCGTAAATTACTCGGCGATTGCTTAACATAGACCTAAATGTGTCCCGACTTCAGAATAAAAATCTAATTGGGTACTTGCACTTTCGTGGACCGGATCTCTTGTTGATCGCGTAATCCCAAAGTGGTTAATCATATTGCATCAAGAATCGAGACTTATGAATGTTTGATGCGTAGGTGCTTTGGGTTTCCCAATCGCCTTTCAAATTTCATTGAATTCGATTCGGTTTGCCTTGATTAATCGCTATAGTGTAAGATGCTAAGCAGATCCGGTTGCCTTTGATTTTGGTCACTTTTCCTTCTTGGTTGTGGTTGATTAAGTTCACCGTACCATTATTATGTAAATATTATTATACTATTATTACTATTAATATTTTAGATTCTTGCATTTTTATTTCTTTTGCTACTAACATTTAATTTCTTGCATTTTTATTGCCTTTATTCTAATTTTCTTTACTCATCCATATCATGTTTATTATTTGCTCTTATTATTGTTGATTGATTTTCTATTTGTCCATTTGGACACAAAAACATTAATAAAGGATTAAACCTCTAAAAAACTTGTGACTTTAATTTGTGGACTTTTGGTTACTATCCTTAGCATTTGGAGTGGAGATTTGGACTTAGATTTTTAGGACACCTCCTTTGCCTTGATCTTCGAAAAGTTGGATTTAGCCTTTATTTGGCCATTTTTTAGCTTATAAGGATGGAACTCTTATGCTCATAATTTGGAATGTCATCAAGTTTGGTTAGATCTTTCTACCCTTATCTCTTTATTTTTTTAGGATAGTCCCTTCATCTCCTCCCATTCTTCAATTTTCAAAACCTTCTCCCTTTTTCAAAGGATTCCTTCTCTTAAAATCATCACCTCTTTAATAATAAAAAAAAACCTTGACTTTTGTCAAGTGGCTTTTACCTCTTTCTTTTCTCTTGAAAAATCAATGAATCTAATCATGTTGACCTTAATTCAAAAATAAAAAGAACCAAACCCATTCAATTTGTTTTGTGCCTTTGTGCACTTTTTGTTTATTTTCTTTTAAAGAGTGCCGATTATGAGTCATTATTCTTTAGTCGGGTGCAAGTCTCTCAATCTCCATGGTTGTAGTTTGATGTAATTGATTCTCTTGTCATTTGTGGGGGTTTAGTGGCATACTCGTCGATTTTATCCGAATTGGCGCCCTCCCCATAATGATGTATGAGTTCATGCCTTCATTCTCATGGTAGATTTGTTTGGCTATCCACTTGAAGATGACAAATTCTCTTCATTTAATAAAACGACTCATAACCCATCCTTTTCACTATTTGTACCACGAACTACGAGGTTTTGATCTCGCATTGCACTTTGTGGGTATGTAGGCATGAGACAATCGTCTCTTCAAACACAAAAATATTAAATAATTCTTTTCTCATCCCTCCACTCACATTTTACAAAACATTTTCAAACCAAAAGCAATACATTTTTCAAAGGGCTCCCGTGGAGTACCACAGACATTTTGGGTGCGTAAAACCTTCCCATTGTGTAACTTATCCCCTTACCTATTTCTCTGTTGTGTTTCTTTAGCTTTTTGCTTTTAGATTCATTAGATTTTATTCGCTCTTTTTTTCCCTTTTCCTCTTGGAATAAAAATAAAAGCGCGGTGGCGACTCTATTTACCTTGAGTTAAGTTAGTTAATAACTTACACTCATGATTTTACCGCTACAAGTACCAAATCTCACCTTTTGATCATCAGAGCATCCCATGGTTCTGAAGATCTTCTCAACAGCTTTCAACCACTTATGCGCAGCCTCTGGATCCAGAATTCCACCTTCATATGTCGGCGGTCTATTATTCCGGAACTGCTCCAATGCACGAGACTGAGCATTTCCTCCACCCTGAACGACCTGAACAACGTTCTCAACCGTCTGCGCCATGGCTTGCATAGCCGCAGCAAGAGCAGCATCATTCCTTCCTGCCATACTGATACAACAAATAACTCAGGTTAGGAAACACACGACTCTTACTCTAAGGACTGACTCAATCTGGCCGATTGGACCGACCTGCTCTGATACCAATTGTAACACCCACTTTTCCCACAGAATTATTTATATAAATCTTTAATAAAATCAGAGTTACTTGTCCAAAGTGAAATGTTACATCATCATCGTTCATCAAAATCATTAATAAAAGAAAACAGCGGAATCCAAATCTTTAACGTCAATAGCTCAAAGGCTTAACAAATCACACATAATAAGGTTCTTCAATTCAAGTTTAATTATAAAAATAAGTTTTTCTAAACATTAAAAGTAATTGTGGACAAAGATCCCCGTTCCCGTTACACATCAGAGCTCCTAGGACACGGACATCACACCAACGTACTTCTCAAGTACCTGAATTGTCTGCACTTCCGAAGAAGCACAGACACAACAAAACAAACAGAGGGATGAGAAATAGATTCATAATATAACGGTGCATACGACATATATGAAGAAGTAATTCACCCCTAATCACACCAAATTATCCATCATATTATTCAATTAATCATAATGCAATGCGACTCAAATGCACAATGCAAATACGGTACCGACTCACAATAACGGTTCATTAAATAGAACCCCAAATGCATCGTTAACGTCTCCAACAAGACACGATGATCCCTGCAACCACGATTCTCAACGAATCTCGAATAATTACATCCACGACATGATTATTCCATCAAATGTATGCGCATGCAGACACAACAACGCATACCATATCACAATACACATGAACACATCATGCTTTACGATCATCATGATCTCATCAACAAACCATCAATGCATCTTATTCACACACAGAGCATACACATATCTCATGTTATTCACAATTATAACATTCTACATATTCATATAATTCAATTAAACACTTAGGCTTTCTTATGCAATTAATCATCAAGTCTTATATCCACTATTAGAACGTATTCAAAGTCTTATTTCATTAATATAATCCTACATTAGAAGAATGAGTCAAATCCACCTTAAAACGGACGAAAAATCACAATTACAGTGGCCTGACACGACCTCCCGTGTCCCCTGACACGGCCCGTGTCAGATGGCCTGGGGATACGCCCCTCCAAATCACTAAAAACCCTTTTCCCGAAGCCTGGCACGGCCACCCGTGTCATGGGACACGACCCGTGTCATGGCACCTGACCCCCAAAATTCTGATTTTTAGTTTTTCCCATTTTCTTCCTCCTTCTCACTTGTACAAACCCCAATCATTCTAGGTCGAATTTAGAACTCAAAACCAACCAATTCACATGTTTATTATCCATTTATGCATATAACCTCAACTAGTTTTGTTAATAAACTTTCCTAGATCAAATTAGGGAATCTATGAGGTTTAATCCTCTTCTCTGTTCATCATATCCCCCATAACCTTCATATGCCATTCCTCCCGATACCAAACACACAACACCAAATATATTTTCAAAACACATCGTATAATCATATTCATCAACAATTTCACAATATTGCATCAATTCAATCATTATTATCATAATCTCTTAAAATACCTAAGGGAGGAAGGAACTCCCAATTACCCTTCTATGTCCTATCACCAATCATAAACCCTTTTCTCCCCCTTACCTTAAAATCGAAGCTTTCCTTCACAACTTTTGGTCTTGGTGATCTACGATCCTTGACCTTGCCTTTCTTCTCCTCGTTCTCCAGACCTCTCTGTTCTTCGTCAAAATATGATGAATGAGGTTTGTTTCCCTAATTCCTCTTTTCATAAAACAACAATTCCACCTTTGCCCCTTAAACCTCTAACTAACTCTTTTATTTTATTTTATTTAAATAATAACAACATTATACTAGTACACCTTATATTATTATTATTATTCTCATAAAATATTTTCTTCACCAATTAATTCAATTATGCCATTAAAATATTAATATTTATTTCACAAAAATAAATATAAAAATTAAGGCGTTACATGTTGCAGGATGGTATCATATCTACCCAAGCAGAGAATGCTCCCCAGCTGAGTTATAGCAAGTGGAATCCCCAGCAGAGCTTCAAACCTAAGCGAAGAGGTTTCCTCCCCAGGAGGATTATCTTTCCATAAGTGAAGTATTCCCAGTAGGAAGTTGAACGCCTGGTTTCCCCACAGAGTCAGAATCTTCAGAATTCTCTCCCCAGCTAGAGTATTGACTAAGCATCTTCCCCAGCCAGGTATGAAGACGGTCATCCCCCACCGAGTTCATGTTTGGGACTTACTCCCATCATTGGAAATATTCCCCAGAGAGGTTGCCAATTTATTTTTGGCCAATGTGATGATACAGACAGTTATTCATCTCCTCAGCCAGAGTCAAGCATCGTCAAAGCCTCTTGACCTAATTCTCCCCTACAGAGTCGTGATTATTGTTGCCAATCAGGGAACTTCGCTAGTTGCTCGTATGCATTCCCCAACACTCGTCTGTGTTTGTTATCAGTTTGATGCTCGTATGCATTCACCAGCACTTGTATATGTTTGTTATTTGTTTGATGCTCATATGCATTCCCCAACACTCGTCTGTGTTTGTTATCTGTTTGATGCTCATCTGCACTTCTCCAGCACTCGTTTGTGTTTGTTATCTGTTTGATGCTCGTATGCATTCCCCAACACTCGTTTGTGTTTGTTATCTGTTTGATGCTCATATGCATTCCCCAACACTCATCTGTGTTTGTTATATGTTTGATGCTCGTCCACATTCCCTGGAATTCGTCTGTGTTTGTTATCTGTTTGATGCTCGTCCGCACTTCTCCAGCATTCGTCTGTGCTTGTTATCTATTTGATGTTCGTCCGCACTTCCTATCTCTCGTCTGTGACAGATATTTGTTTGATGCTCGTCCGCATTCCCTGGCAGTCATCCGTGTTTGGTATCTGTTTGATGCTCGTCTGCATTCCCTGACACTCGTTTGTGTTTGATTTCGTTTGATGCTCGTCTGCATTCCCTAGAACTCGTCTGTTATTTGTTATCTGTTTGAAGCTCATTTGCATTGTCTGGATACTCGTCTGTATCATCCCTCACACTCGTCTGTGTTAGCTTATATCCATGTACTGATTTGATAATCGCTCTGGTACTCGTCTGTATTGCTACTCCAAATGCTCGTCTGTGTTGGGTTTCTGGTATTTGTCTGTACCAGTGGCTGATATTCGTCTATATCATCGCCTGAAGCACTTGTCTGCGTTTCTTAGATCATCGTCTGATATTCGTTTGTATCATTGACTTATGGCACTTGTCTGTGTTCTCTTGATGATCATCCAATACTCGTCTATGTTGAAGAGGTTTGAAGTCCTGACGGTGGGATTAAACGTCAAAATGGTTACCGGTCCTGGCGTAACAGGTTATCCGAGGGAGTTTCGTCTGTCTCATGCACCACTTATCTACGCAAGATTTGTGAGGAGGGTTCGTCAAATCCTAATGTCACACCTGGCGTAACAGGTTTACTCGAAGAAGACTCGTTCGTCTTAGACCATATATCCACGGAGAACATATGGAGAGGGTTCGTCTATCTTGATTATGCATGTCTATCCCACAGACTTAAGTTCATCACCGGTCCTGGCGTAACAGGTTTATCTGAAGGAGATTCGTCTGTCTCAAGTCATATGTTTTGGTAAAATGTATGAAGAGGGCTCGTATGTCCAGTTCCTATCGTAACCGGTTTACTTAAAAAGGGCTCGTATGTCCAGTTCCTGGCGTAACAGGTTTACTTAAAGAGGGCTTGTATATCCAGCTCCTGGTGTAACAGGTTTGCTTGAAGAAGACTCGTCTGTCTAAATTTTTCTTATCCGGCGTAATAGTTCAATTTGGAAGGAGCTCGTCTACTTTGTCTTCACTTCAGTCATCCAAAGTGTTATTTGGTTGGGGTTGTTCCCCATTGCTTGCATTCTCCAGCAGAGTGCAAATTTCAGGTCTTCTTGGTATTCAACCACAGTTTATCTTGAACGGTCGATGGCCGTGCTACCTTCCTTTTCAGATTAACAGTTGCTTGAATAGGGGCAACTGTAACACCCCAAATTTGCCCTCTTTTTTTTAGCATCATCATCATATCATAATCATCAGCAGCATGTCACATCCTTAGCATTTTGCATAGAAAAATGAAGCATAGCACTCGCATGTTCCAGCATAAGGCATATGATCAATCATCTGAGAACTCGTGATCTTACAAGGCAAAGTCAAGAGCATGGTGACCTGACAGGAAGCTCACATGACCTTTTGTACAAGCATGGTATCATGGTCAAAGCCCTAAAAAGATTGAGGATCAAAATCAGATTGGAATGATTGGCGCCTGGTTATTATGGGAGTTTCCCACCAAAAGGAGGGAGAATTCAAAATTTGCTTGCGTTAACCGGTTAACGCTTTGGTTAACCGTTTAACGGCTGGGAATTTTGAATTCCAGCAGCAAGTTCAACATGTGTTTTGGCTCCAATTTTTCATATTCCTGGTTTTTATTCATTTTTGAATTAAGTGGGAATTATGGAGAAGGATCTAGATGATTTACCAAGCCTAATTCCAAGGCTAGATCCTAATCACTTTCTAAGCTAATCCCAAACCATTTTTTTTGGATCCCAAACCAAAATTTTGAGCCCCAAACCTAAATGATATTTATTCCATTTCCCTCCAAACCAAGGGGGAGCTCTCTCATAATTCACTTCTCATTTTTCTGGATTTTCACCACTCTCTCACCATTCTCTCATTTTCTCTCCCAATTTTCCAAATCACTCAAAGTTTTTGAAGATCACAAAACTTTGCATTAAAGTTTATAGATCTTGGAACTAGACCTCCATCCATAGCTTCTTTGCATCAATTTGCTGGTTTCACTACTTGGTTCAGATCTGATTTGGAGATTAGAAGTGATTTTGGAGCCAAGTTCTTCATCAAGATCCTTTGCTTGCATTTATTTTTCATGATGTGTGAAGATTAGCACCGGATCTTCGAAGTTTTCCGTGCAATTCCTCATTTCCAGCTCAAACAACATTTACCAAAGCATACCTCAGCTTTGTAGGTTGGTTAAGTTCAGATCTAGCTCTGTTTTTTAGCTCATTTGCAATGCTTGTGCTTAGATCTACCATGTGCTTGTGTATTTGCTTGTCTTGCTTGAATTGTTTGGTTGATTTGTGATCGGATCTACGTGTTAATGTTCATGAGCTTAATGATGTTTGATTAATGTGAATTGATCCTACTATTTCATGCATAATTGATTGCTGGACTGTTGAGGAATTATTTGAGATAAGTTGTCTTGAGCTGATTTTCTGCAGGAAATTATTGTTGTTCGCACAGTGTTAACCGGTTAACGCTTTGGTTAACCGGTTAACACATCTAGTTTCTGTGTTATTTTCTGCAGGTTTGAAATGGTTAACCAGTTAACGCTTTCGTTAACCGGTTAACACTGAAGCAGAATGCCATGTTTGAGCTGTTTTGAGCTTATTTGATTCCCTTACATGCTTTAATCACCATGGATCATTGTATGATCATTTGGCATGCTTGTTTAGGGTTGTTTGCTTGCTGGTTGATGTATGCCTTCATGTTCTCGACACGTAAATTCATGTATTAGCAAAGCTTGGCATGTTAGTTGATTTTGTCTTTGAGCATGTTAATTCCATGAATTGTGTTGATGTGCTAGCATTGATTTGATGTGCTTAATATGTGCTGAATTTTGCTAACATTTGTAGGTGCAATGATAAGTGAAGTGTGGATGTTTATCCACATTTCAACTCTTCATCTCTTCTTTTTTACTTTGCTTTTTGCTTTGTGATTTTTTGATGTGCCTTATGCCATCATGTGATTCAACCTTGCATCTTCCCCCCTTAGAAGCAACTTATCTCCTTTAGAGGAGTAAGTTGTTCTCTAGCTTTCCTCTCCTCTCTTTTTCTTCTCCTTTGATCTTCTTCATTAGGATAGCTTCAAGCCGCACTAACCTTAGGACCACTTTTTGCATGATAACTTTAGGTTTAGTCTTTCCCCATTAGACTTTTGCCTTTTTGCTCCTTTGGTTCTTTCTCTTCTCATCTCAAAACAAAACCTAAAAATCATTAATAAAGAAAGAAGTGGCCTCTTGTGTATAGCCTTATTCCATGAGGCATATGTATTCATTCCATCTTGGAATAGTGCATTTGTCTAGCATGATGCACAAGTCGGATCATGAGGTCATCTTCATCAAGAAAATCATAAAAAAGACTTCTTCATTTTTAATCACTAAAACATCTAATAAGTTCAACAAGTCAATGAGCTTAGGCCCTTGCCCTTGGAAACAAGTCTTGGATAAATTCTCCTTACTTGGTGTGCTTGTTCTATTATTCCATCTTGGAATGTAGTAACAAGTACACATTCCATGGAAAAGAGTTTGAGTTCATTCTCTTGTGCCACACCAATAAAAGACTTCTAAAAAACACAAACCACCAATAAGCGTCTCTCCTTCGGGAATTATCTTCTCACCACCTTCACTCTTTACGTGAACTTGCTCCTACTTGTCACTTTGCAAGACGGTTACGCACTCGTCGTCCGAGCCTGCAACACATGAGCATTGAGATAGGTAGTTCAAGCCTTAATTCACAAGCAATCATTTCCACCCATAGTTAGGGGAACTACGACGACTCTGATCCTCATGTCCAGATGAGGTACGTAGGTAGCGGGGTAGGGCCCGTTCGAGCACTCTTTTATTTTCCCTACATTTTCCCCCTTTCCTTTCTTTTTTCCAGTTCTAGTTTCATCTTGTTTTGCAGAAGCTTTCATTTCTTCACCCTTTGAAACAATTTCTTTGCAAACGTGGATCCCGTCGGGTACGGCAGACGATCTGGGGTGCTAATACCTTCCCATGTCGTAACCGACTCCCGAACTCAGATTCTTTGGTTCGCAGGACCTGTGTCCTTCCTTTTCTTTTCTCTGGTTTGTGCAGCATTACCATTCCCGTTCCTTCGGGATATAAATTCCTGGATGGCGCCCACTGGAATTGTTGAGGAGAGGCCTGGAATCTTCGATCGATCCTGGATCCTAACTTATGCTTGTTTGTTTTTTGAAATGGTATTCCATAATGATGGAAATGTGATGCAAATGTTTATGCACTGAGATGAAAGTTGAAATGTAAATGTTGGGGATATGAAAATTTTGATTTGTTTATGTATGCAAATGGTACATATGAGGTAAATGTAAATGATGCATAATGATGCATATGAGTTGGATTGATTAGAGGTGCCATCTTGGTGGGCTTTTGGTCTGGTAGTTGCCAATAATGATTGTACTTTGGGTGGCTGGAAGGGTTTGATTCCCCGACACTCGATCTTTGACGATGTGTTGTCATAAGATGGATCTAAATGCTCCAAGTTTGGTCACTTGTTGATGAGCGAAGTGACTTGATTGACACATGAAGATTGCTTTGCTTTGAATGGTTTCCAACATCTAGCAAGATCTGCTTGTTCAGCTAGGGAGTAGAGATAGGAAGATTCGATCCTTGTTTGCTTGCCCATGTCTGTTGAGTATTTGAAATAAATCTGGTGGGGGAGCTTTGAGAGTGACCAAGTCATGATCTGCCTCAGTGTCTGAATTTAGTAGGCATCTGCCCCTGATTAAGCTTTTGAAGATGATTTTTCCCCTGATTGAGTTGTTGAGGGTGATTGCCTCTGATTTAAAGGATTTTGAGGAAGTCTTGATTCATGTTAGCACCAATGAAGTTCAAGTTCCCCTTTGATTGCCCCTTGTTGGGATTGCTTTGATGTCAAACACTGATTTGCAATTAAATTGTTCATACACAAATGGTAGTGTTAATGCAACGTTCACGCAAGTTTTGAAAAAGTCATCCATTTGAATGATTGTGAGAGTGTGACGAATGGACCGTTAGTCCAAACGAGGTGCTGGTCTATTAAGTGTGTGAAAGATGCAGCAAGAAAAATATGCAATCAAGATTGAAGATTAGCAAATATATGGGAGTTGGTTTACGCAACCTTGCTGGTAGCATGCTTTCAGAATAAACCCTACCTCAATTAGGTCTTTTGAGGGTTGTAACGTGGTCTGGTTCATGGTTTGAGAAACAAAGGTATGAGGCTCAAAGTTTGATTTGTACCCACCCCTTCTTCGTGATGATCTTCAGTCCTACATTCAGTTAACTCTACACATGCATTTGTTTTCCAAAAGGGATTTGGCGCTTGCAGAGTGAAGATGAAGCTTCAACGTTTGCGTGAAGTGGCAGTCATCTTATTTTGATATGATTGGATGCTGGTGACCCTTTGATGGTGGTCACTTGATCCTTGTTTTGTTTTTTGCTGAGGATTTGAGCTCCTCTTCTTGCTTTGTTCTTTTTTTGCTGACTAAGTCTCCCTTTGGGTGCTCAACTTAGTGATTTTCTTTAATTTTTTTTCTTTTTTGTTCTTGCTTAAGTCTCCCTTTGGGTGCTCGACTTAGTGGTTTTCTTTGATTTTTTCTTTTTTTGTTCTCGCTAAAGTCTCCCTTTGGGTGCTCGACTTAGTAGTTTTATTTTTTTTCATTTTGTTGAATGTTGTGGCTGTCAAGTCATTTATTGATGGTCCTCTGACGGGATGTCTCATCTTGCAATTTGAAGGTGTAGTCAGGTTAACTGAACAACTACCCTGCCCCGGGTTAAACGTAAGGGTTTGTATCCAAAAGAAAGTCCTACTTCTAGGCTCGAAGTGGTTGACTAGGGATTAACTCCTTATCTCTCTAGTGTTTGGGGATTTGAAAAAAATGCATGTACATCATTGATGAGGTTTTATCCGAAAGCATACCGCAACAGTTATGGGTATTCAGTTTTCATCATCCTCCCTCAAATCTTTGCTAAAGTGACGTGAGGAATATTTTTTGTGATTTTTGTGATAAATGATAAATGATGAGCGAATGCGAATAAACTGATTCAAAACATGCAATAACATAATATTAACAAAACCAAATACGAATAACAATGTTCAGAGCAAAATAGTACTTAAGCAGACAATACAAAATAACAAGAATACGAAAATGATAAATGGCATATGACGACCTTGATTTGAGGAATGAACTTCTCTTGATTTGACTTGCTCAGAGTTGGAGACTATTCAGCTTGGTCTTTGACAACCCATTCAAAAGCTTTCACTTGTGGGCCCCGTGTGGCGACATTGGATTGTTTTGAACATTTGGATTCCTTTGAGTGAAGGTGAGATCCTTAGAGTCAACTAGGTCTTGAACCTTGTGCTTGAAGGCTTTGCAGTTCTCAATTGTGTGACCTGGAGCACCTTTGTGATAGCCACAGTGAGCATTGGCATTATAGCCTCGGGGGATACCAGTTTGAGGTGGAATATCCCTCAAAGTGAGAGATCCATTTGCCATTAACCCATTGAAGATATCGTTGTATGACATAGGCAATGAATCAATGTTTCTGTCGGGCCTCCTCTGCTGATTTGGCTGGCGCTGTTGAGGAGCGCGTTGCTGTTGTTGTTGACCGGGTTGTTGTGGTTAAGTTGGTTGCTGGTATGGATTGGGTGCAACATTAGCAATTAGAGGATATGGACGTTGTTGGTAAGGCATCTGTGGTGGAAATGGAGCTTGAATAGCTGGCTGATAAGGCATTGGAGGAATTGGCTGATAAGGCACATGAGCATATTGTGCAGCAGCAACATATGGGTACTAGTAGTAGGGGATTGAAGTAGGCGCACTCTGTTATAGCTTCCCACTTTCAGTAGAAATAGCATTTGCTTCACCCTTTTTGTACCTGTTGAAAGGCTTTTTTGACACTGGCTTGGCTGCTAGAACCTCCTTGAATTTTTCCACTTTTCAGTCCTTCTTCGATTCTTTCTCCAACGATCACCATATCTGAAAATCCTGAAGACACGCTACTAATTAGCTTCTCGTAGTATTGCCCTTGTAAAGTGCCCATGAATATATCGATCAATTCACGGTCAACCAATGGCGGATGCCCTCTGGCAGCTAACTCCCTCCAGCATTGTGCGTACTCCTTGAAGGATTCGTTCTCCTTTTTAGCCATGCTCTGTAGTTGGGTACGGTTCGGAGCTAAATCCGTGTTGTACTTGTATTGCTTTTTGAATGCATCAAGTAGATCAAGCCAAGTACGTATGTTGTTGCGCTTAAGTTGCATGTACCATTCTAGAGACGCTCCAGACAGGTTGTCTTGGAAGCAATGGATCATGAGTTTGTCGTCTTTGGCATGAGCGACCATTTTTCTGTAATACATCCTCAAATGGAGTTCAGGACAACTGAGGCCTTTGTATTTCTCGAATTCTGGTAGCCTGAACTTAGCAGGGATCACGACATCTGGAACTAAGCACATGTCTGAGGCACTCAGAGAGGTTGAGTTGTGTCCTTCCATGATTCAGAGTTTTTCAGCTAACTCACGACACATCTTCATCGCTTCAGATTCTTAAACAGCATGAGAGTTGGTGATTGGAATAGCAATATGAATCTCATACTCAACTTGATGATCCTCTTCAGCATGAGGAATGTGAACCTGAGTAACGACAGGTTGAGCTTGAGGAATAGCACCAATAGTAACACCAGAGGTAGGTATTGGTTGAGAAGTGACTTCTTCAACAGCAGGAGTGAAGCCTGGAGGAAAACATAGACCAAAGGATTTGGAACTGGAACTGAAGGCATTATGATCGAGGTAGATCCTTGCACAAGAGCATTGTTCCTTGTGGTAGCAGCTTCGCGAAGTTCCTCCATTTTGGCCAAAGCTTGTATAGTCTCATAAATATGGTCAATCTTGCTCTTGACCGAGTCAATCTCTTCTCTCATAGTAGCTTGCTCTTGTTGAATCTGATCCATCAGTCTTCTAGTGTTGGCTCGAGTTAGATATGGGCATCGGGAAATATATGGGCGTCGGGAAACCAACTTGATTTACTGAAGATGAAGGTACATGGAATGAGTTTTCAGATTTGGAATGAAATGCAAGATGAACAATAATGAAAATGAAATGATATGCAATGTCAGAATCCAGGATCCTTAATCACGAGATCTCATGAGTCCGAGGTACAGATGGAGGATACTCTGATCAGGGAACTCACTGGGTAGACTCTAAAGGTTTTTGGAACCCCAAAGTTGCCAATTCATATGGCTGTTCATCAGACACGCCATAAATATGACGCTTGAATGACTCCCTCATATGAATCTCGTTTGGGTGAGGTTTTCGTGTCGAACTACGCGAGAGCAACCTCTCGGTGCCCCGTACTACGCAACCATCGACACGTGGTTTCAAAAAAAAAAGTCTCATAGTTATAGACTTGTCTTAACTGTTTGCTAGACATGTCGAAAATTCGACAGTCAGTCAACTCCATTGAGACAATCTATTCTGAGTGAGGTCTTCGTATCGAACTACACGAGAGAAACCCCTTGGTGGCCCATACTACGTGACCATCAGCCTATTTTTTGAGCCCAAAAGTGGTTCTAAGGTCCTTAGAGTCGACGATCCTAATGAGAACACTGATCGTCCACGTTGTCGCTCCCGGGATTTTCATCCTAGTACAAACGTGAAAGTGGCGCGGAAAAGGTAGAGTCGCCAGCCAGACATTTTTATCCCGAAAGAACGGGAAAGGTAATGTTGCACAAACCTGAGGAGGAAGGAAAGGACAAGGTCATGCGAACCAAAGATCTGGGTTCGGGAGACGGTTACGACCTGGGAAGGTATTAGCACCCCAGATCGTCCGCCGTACCCGACAGGATCCACACTTGCTTGTTTGTTTCAAAGCGTGAGAAATAAAGTGCTGCTGAACAAACAAACTGCTAACTGGGATGGAAAATGAAATGAGAAAGGAACTGGTAAAGAGAAAGAACAGAAGGAGAGAAAATGTAGGGAAAAGAAAGAATGTGCTCGAACGGGCCCTGCCCCGCTGCCTATGTACCTCATCGGGAAAACGAGGATCAGAGTCGACGTAGTTCGCCTAACTAAGGCGGGAACTATTTGTTTGTGTTATTTATAGTTGGAACTGCGTATGTCTATGCTCAGGTGTTGCAGGCTCGTCTGGTACGAGTGCATTTACCGTCTTGCATGCGAAAAAAGTCGTCGCAAGTTCGCGTTGAGAATGAATGAGATGAGAAAGAGAAGTTCCCGCAGGAAAGTCGCTTATTGTTTGTTGTTTTCTTTTTTATGAGAAATGTTTTGAATTTGTTTGTGAACATTCTTATACTAAGACCTATCCATCGTGGTAAATACTTACACCTCGCCCCGAAACAAGACGCGTATAAGTATTCCGCAACAAAGTCTCATGGCGTATAAGAACGTTCAATTTTTATTAAGTATTTTTATTATTTTCTTCATGAGGTGAGAAAGAAATGACTCAAGTTGCAAAAGGCAAAAACTAAGGGGACTAAGACTCAACCCTAAGTTATTTATTATATGCAAAAAGTGGTCCTAATGGTTTGTGAAGTTTTCTAATCCTAAGGAGCAAAAGGAAAAGAGAGAAGAAAAAGGAAGCAACTTACTTCCTAAGGAAGATAAGTTGGTCCTAACCAAAGGGGAAACCTACCAATCACAAATATGGAAGGAAAAAGTGAATTAAATGCATAAAGGAAATGCATAAAAAATAAAAAGGATAAGGTGTAAGGAAACATACCTTTCCCTCCCTACAAAACAAAGATTAGTGTGCATTTTATTAAAAATAATAAAGCAAACATACACCAATTAAATCCTAATAACTCTAGGACTCAATCTAAACTTTATCTTAATTCTAGAGAACTAAAAAAAATGCTAAAACAAAAATTCAGCACCTACTACAGCCCCTAAAGTAACAACAGCTACCAAAACAATGCATAACACAAAGCAAAGCACAAGCAACTTTCTACAGCCAGCATACAACATGAAAAGATAGGTGTAAAAAGTCACATACAGCATGCAAACACACAAACAACATGTATTTTACAGCACCTATATTAACAAACAGCTATGAAAACATGGGGCAGATTTGATCATTTTTATTTATGTGCACAAAGTGAATGATAAACAACACATAAACATCAATTAATATGGATTTACACACATCACAAAATGAATTCAAACATGTGAATTTATTTTCATCATTTATTTAATTTAAAGGAACAATGATCAACAAGAATAACCATGCTTTTCCATATTGCACAAAATAAGCATTTATCATGATATTGAACAAGTATCACTACAAGCATCAATTATTTCACATGTATTGCATAAAAATCAGAATTGAACTCATGTTATGATACGATCAATTAAGCACAAGAAACTTGCATGAACATGTGAAGTATTTAATCATTTTTGGCAAAAAATCAATCATGGCATTTAATCACTTTATCAATCAAGCAAGCAATGACAATAATCATGAAGCACATATTGAATTTAAGCAAGCACTTAATATGTGAAAAAAATGATTGAAGTGTAGAAAAAATAATCAAGAATCAATTATATCACATTTACACATTTAACACAAAACATGGAAAATTTAACGGAATCATGTCAAAACGACTCGAAACAAATGAATCGGCTACTGGAAATAGACCCAAAAATTCCCTAAAATCAATACCTAAACATAAATGAACCTTAGAAGCACTAGGAAGCAAGATTGAGCAAACAAATAAGCTAAAAATCCAAAAACTAACAGCGTTAACCGGTTAACCAAACGGTTAACCCGTTAACGGACCCCAGACAACACTAAATTTGGCCAAAAACGCATGCGTTAACCGGTTAACCAAACCGTTAACCGGTTAACGCTGAACAGAAAGTGAAAAATGCTTTTGAAATAAGTGCTTTTGGCCACAATCTTCCTTAGAAACAACCCTAACCCCCACCTAATCATGATAACACGAATTTCTACTCAATTAGGGCTTATTAACACATGCTAGAATCTATAACAAGCTACAACCTAGCTTCTAATCCATTAAACTCCACAAATCGCAAGCAAAACGTAACAAAAACGTAACCAACCACAAGTAATACGAAAAGAACTTAAAGAATTCCGAAATGGAGAGATGGAGAGAATAACTTAAAGTAAAAGTGATTTTAGACCACCAACCTACAAAGCGGAGAAGTGCTTCGGTAAATGTTGCAAGAATCGGAGCTTGATCGAAGAGAAAACCAAGAAAACCGCGAATCCGCAAAATAAATGCGTTCTTGATGCTTGAGCCTTCTTGCACTTCCGATAATTCGAAATATTCACAAAAATTAGTAGCTTCTTCTTCTACAATCCACAATTCAATGGAAGTTGGAGGCTAAGCTTTAATATTTTCAAGTTTCAATGTGAAACTTGAAGAGCTTCTTCAAAAAAAGCTTTGGTGAAAAGGGAAATGGAGGAAATATGAGAGAGAAAAAGTGATTCTAGAAATTGTGAGAGAGTGAAAAGTTGGGAACCTTTTGCATTGAAGTGATTAATGATTATATAGGGGCTAGACTTGGAGCTAGGTTTGGGAATGGAGTTAGGTTTAGGAATGGAGTTAGGTTTGTAGTTAGTTAGGTTAGGGTTGGAGAAGGAATATTCCTTGGAATATTCCTTGGAATACTCTAGAAGGTTGTTGAACATGGTAGAAACATCCAAAGGAAATGGAGTGGAATTGAAGTGGAAAAACAAGAGGGAAAGAATGAAAGGAAATGTGGAAGGAAAGTGGAAAGAAAAGTGGATGGAAAGGTGAAATTAACCACTTTTCAAATGTTTTTTTCTTGATTTTTTTATGATTCCTCCATCATTTCTTGACCAAATTTGAACCATAGGATCATTGTAACCCTAATTTCATGATTTTGATCTTAAAAGTCAGGAGTCGACCTTTTTTACCTAGCTCGGTTGCCTTTTCCTCGATTCCTCGATTTTCAGTCATCTGGCCAGTTGAACCTCTTCCAAAATGATTTTGTGGACGAAATTTGAACCCTAGGAACTTGACATCATATATAAGAAAAAGGAATCCACTTTGAATTAAAACTTCATAGAGAAGCCCAGTAGAAGTGAAACCCTAATTTGGCATTTTTCATCAGGAGATGTTGCACTGCTTGCCTTCTATGATTAAACCAAATTTGTCCATGGCTTGTGGCTTCAAATGAAGACTTGTAGGATGTTGTGAACCCTTTGCACAAGGTTGAGAAGCTTTGTGGCCCTTTGATTGCCTTTGTATAGCCTTCAGTTATTCCGGTCATTGACTACATACCTATGCCTCAGCTATGCTACACATGATGCAATGTTTTTAGTTATTTGTGAACATATATATGCTAAATGCTATGCAAAATGTTGGGGAAATGAGAGGGAAAATTTTGAGGTATTACAGCTGCCCCTATTCAATCATCTGCAGGCATGGACGAATAATTGCAAAAGCTTTTAGACGTTCAAGGTATGGAGTGATTGAATACTCGAATAAAACCTGGAAATTTGAACTCGGTGGATAATAGAAATGTCATCTGCCTTTTATTTATTTTTATTTTGTTTTGTTTTGTTTTGTTTTGTTTTTACCTCTGAATAGGTAGCAGGAAAAGAACAGGGTGGAATGGGATCGTTGTACATAAACGAGAGCCCATGCAAACATGACCGTTGTACAAAACGATAACCTGCGACGCGACTGCTGAGCGAATCAAGCCACGGGAAGGGAGCCTGTTGTACAAAACAGGGCTTGGAACGAGACCATTGTACAAAACGGAACTCGAAGATGTGACTGCTGAGTGAATCAAGCCACAAAGAAAAACAACGCGACTGCTGAGCGAATCAAGCCACGGAAAGGGAGTCTGTTGTACATAACAGGGCTTTGAACGAAACCATTGTACAAAACGATACTCGAAGATGTGACTGCTGAGCGAATCAAGCCACAAAGAAAAACAACGTGACTGCTGAGCGAATCAAGCCACGGAAAGGGAGCTTGTTGTACAAAACAGGACTTGGAACGAGACCATTGTACAAAACGAAACTCGAAGATGTGACTGCTAAGCGAATCAAGCCACAAAGAACACACGCAACTACTTAGCGAATCAAGACATAGAAAGGGAGCATGTTTTACAAAATAGGGCTTTGAATGAGACCATTGTACAAAATGGAACTCGAATATGTGACTGCTGAGCAAATCAAGCCACAAAGAAAAAACACGCGACTGCTGAGCGAATCAAGCCACGGAAAGGGAGCTTGTTGTACAAAACAGGGCTTGGAATGAGACCATTGTACAAAGCGGAACTTGGAGATGTGACTATTGAGCGAATCAAGCCACAAAGAAAACACGCGACTGCTGAGCGAATCAAGCCATGGAAAGGGAGCCTGTTGTACAAAACAGGGCTTAACGCAACATCAATCGATTTGCGACTCAAATAAGATCAACCGATCTATTATGGAGATAGTATTAACCGATCCATAACCAGGAAAGCGAGAATGTAATATTATCCGATTTACAGCTCGAAGAGAAGTGATATCAACCGATTTACAACTCAAAATAAGATCAACCGATCTAACCAGGAAATGGTATCAACTGATCCATAACCCGGAAAACGAGAACATAATATCATCCGATTTACGGCTCGAAGAGAAGTAATATCAACCGATTTACAACTCAAATAAGATCAACCGATCTAACATGGAGATGGTAACAACCGATCCATAACCAGGAAATGCGAGAATGTAATATCATCCGATTTATAGCTCGAAGAGAAGTGATATCAACCGATTCACAACTCAAATAAGATCAACCGATCCAACCAGGAAATGGTATCAACCGATCCATAACCCGGAAAATGAGAACGTAATATCATTCGATTTACGGCTCGAAGAGAAGTAATATCAACCGATTTACAACTCAAATAAGATCAACCGATCTAACTAGGAAATGGTATCAACCGATCCATAATCATCATACTGAGACAAGACCAAAAAGAACGGGATCATTGTACTTAAATGATAACCTGGCATGAAACCGTTGTACTGAAACGGGGACGCGAAAAATGAGACTGTTGTACTGAAACAAGACCCAAAAGACAAGACTATTGTACTTAAATGGAGACTCGAAAGGAACAGGATCGTTGTACTTAAACAGAGACGCAAAAAATGAGATTGTTATACTGAAACAAGACTCAACTGGGGATAACAAACAAGACTTGGTAGAAATAACCACACTGGGAAATGAAGTTGCACTCTGTGGGGAATACTTCAGTCTGATTGGAGATGTAACATTTCGGGCGTTTGTGCAAGGTACCGCAGCTGGCTTATGCTTCGTATGCATATGTTTGAATTTTTCTATGGCGTAATGCTCCATAATAATGGAAATGCTACGCTTTTGAGGATGCAAATGTAATGATGATTACTAAATGCAAATGCAAATGCCAAGGGGTCTCCTGATGAGGAGATAACAAGTATCTCAGGTGGCTTGACTGGGGAGAATTGATGATCACTGCATTGATCTGGTTAGTCCTGGTGAGGAGAAAACAACTCTACGGGGAACGTTGTTAATGATACACCGGCCCTGAACTACCGCCATTGCCAAAAATAAATTGGACTTTGAGATTGGAGAGCTAAGACCCTGATGGAGATGGACCCTTCTTGAACTCTGATGGGGAAGTGGAGACCTCTTGACTTGGCTGGGAACCAGAGGTATGTCTCTGCTGAGGAAGCGATTTGCTGGGGAGGAAAGACACTCCTTGCATTGCTGGGGATTGTCCCTGTGTTGAAAGAAAACTTCTGCTTGGGGAGGACAAACATCTTTCTGTAATTACTGTTGGGTAGGAATTTTCAACTTCCAACTCTACTGGGGATGATGGAGGATGTCAATGATAAAGCTTCCTGCTGAAGATAAGAGTTTAAGTTGCCTCTTGCTGGGGATAAAAGATATGAAGCGTCTCATGCTGAGGATGAGCGAATATAGAGTGTCTCATGTTGGGGATGAGATGTAGATCCTTTTTGCTTTGTTGGCATCCTTCTCTTTGCTGCTCTGCTGGAGAAGGGATTGTCTAATGAGACTTTCTAAGGAATTCTGATCAATGAAACCTGCAGATGAAACAACTCTTGAAGTAATGTGTTGACAATGGCTTTGCTTCCAGCTTTTGGGTTGATGGATTACCAACTAATAATGAATGAACAATGATCCCTTTTCAATTTTCAACTCGCCTCAGATTAAGGTCCATCGGAAGAAAAATGTCTCAAGAGGATTTTACAGAAAACGTGACATACAAAATGCCTCAGTGTCTTCAAACTCTTGGAGAGATTCATCGGATCTCGAAATAACTTCCCCAGACCGCATGGTCTGTGCAAGAATTTGCCTCGTGAGTATTCATGAAAAACCTCTGATCACTGTGATATATTCTGCCCCAGTATTTTGAACCTTGGGTAGGTGTCTCCGATTGACCGTCTTCGGGAGAAAGTTACTTCTCATGCTCTTGGGATGGCCTACCCCAGTATGAGCCTTGAAGTGATCACCTCTGACTGACTTTGCTTTGAAGAAAACACCCAGATTAATTGTTCTTTGAGAGATTTGAATCTCAAAGTGATTGCCCCAGCTTGGTTGAACTTTGAATGAACGACTCCGACTAATGGCTCTTTGAGAGATTTGAATCTTGAAGTGATTTCCCCAACTTGGCTGCATTTTGAAGAGATTGCTCGACGTAATTGCCCCAGATTAGTTGGATCTTACCACGACTGTTGAGAAAGTCCCCACTCAACGGAGTTTCTTAGAAAAGTGCACCTCGATAGATTGTCCTTCGGAAGTTTCAGACTTCTCAACTTGGCAAGATTAAGCTTCTGGACTAAGATTCGATATGTGAACTTTTGTGATGCCAAAAAAATGTATGCAAGCAGAAAATGTTTATTTTTAAGAATGAAAATTCTAATGCAAAACACATGTTAATCTAGAATTTTTACTGTAAAAAGATGTCGCCAACCTTTGTGAGTGAATCACTGGTTAAAATACGACATTGATTTTTGATAGAAGAAAGCATGCATATGCAACACCAACCCAGATCTTTTAGCACAACTCGTAGGAGTCAGGAACGCGATCTTGTGGTAGTACGCTCTCGAAATAACCTTATTTCAGTTAAGACTTTTGAGGGTTGTATCGTGGCCTAGTTCACGGTTATAGAAATAAAGGATATAGGCTCGAAGTTTATTTGTGCCCACCCCTCTTCGTGATATTCTCCATTCCTATGTTCAGCTAGCTTTCACACGCGCTCACCTCTCGAAAAGGGTTTTGTGATGGTTGAGGAACCAATTACACTAACGGTTTAAGCACCAATCAGGTTGTCGTTTGGAGTCAGTCACCCATTTGTCTTTTGTGTCTGTTCCATACGACTTTGTTCTTGTTTTGAGGACCTTTCTTATGAAATCCTTTTCGTATTTCGCTTTTTTCATTATTTTGCTTATCCCTAACTTTTGCCTGGACTGATTCTTGTGAATCTTTGATTGTGAAGTCCAGCGGGATGCCCTAATTTTTGCCTAAGTCACTTGTTTTCAAGTTTCGACTTAGCGGGCTTTTTCATTTCTTTTTTTATTCTCTTTTTTTTTTGAACAAATCGTGTGACACTTTTGTCTTGATTTCTTTGCGAGGGTTGTGATTGTCTCACTTTTTAGTTGATGAGGGATAACCATTGTGGTTTCCGGTCTTTCGACCTCTTGATTGGGATAACCACTGTGGTTTCTGGTCTTTGGACCTCTTGATTGGGATAACCACTGTGGTTTCTGGTCCTCTTAATTTGGTATTGTCATACCCTAAATTTGTCCTACTTATAATCATCTTCATTCATTTTTTTTATTACTATCTTTTATTCAAAATTAAAAAATGTGGGTTGTTCTTGCTTTTCTTGTTGTCTAATCAGACGTATCCAAAGTTTCAGATCACGGCCCTCTAATTTGGATTCTTCCTTGCCATCTGGTTCATAATAAAGGTTTTGTTGATTCAAAGTTCAAGGGTTCAAGTGTCTAGCAAAAACATCATTTGGATCATATTTTGTTCTTTTTAGTTTAGACTTAAAAGTTGACCATTTTTATTGGTAAAAGACCATTTGTTATGGACTCGCTTCAAGTTGTTACACCAATGTTGCTATGAGATATCATGATGGGAATCCTCTTTTAAGCCCTAAGTAGAATTGCTTTCAAGGCTAAATCTTAAATCATCATGTCTTCAAGATAGTATGCAGCCAAAGTATTTAGTTGAGCCATAATTATTTGGTTCCAGGTAGGTTCTAGATTTTTGTTCAAAAAAAAAAAGAGATTCCAAGGTGAGGTCACAATTGGTATAAGTGGTGAATGTCATTTGTCACTAAGATTTTCACGCAAATAAGTTCATGATTAGTAAATTATAGATGTTATTTGTTGTTAATATGGAGATCACGTGGATTAAAATGCAAGGAAAATCATTTTTGATAGTAGGTTAGGGTAGAGGGTAATGAAGAGCAGTGAATTGGTGGAAAATGTCGCTCAAGTATTAAAAAAGGATGACTTCACAAAGTTTTATTACAAATTTCAAGGACACAAGCTACAAAAAAGAGGACAATTCAACAAGGTTCAGAGCTGTCTACGGCGCCAAAATTATTACATCCACACTTTCGCAATTAACGCCAATCTACACACCTAAAGTACAGGGTTATTGGAAGCCTAGCAGAACAAAATCTTTTGAACCTCACCACTAAGCCATATGTTGCGGTCTCTCCCAAATATTCATGACAGTTACATGGTTTCGTTTTTGACCAGCTTTCCATGTCCAAGTGAATCTAGTGTTTCCGTATTCCCCAAATTCTTCATCAATACAAGGCTTCAGGTCTTCGTGACTGGCTCCATTCAGAGGGGTTGGCCATGACAAAAGTCTGCTCCCCAACAGGGAATACTCCCAGAGAATGGACCCCATCTCTTAGTGTGTGAACTTCATAGAATGCTTGCATAAGAGTTTGTTCCCCCCGTCAATCCTAAACCAACAAATATTAAGCCAAGAAGGATCAACATATAAGCAATTTTCCATGTGTTGTGACTGCTCAAATTAAACTACAATGACTATAGCTAGAAAACTAAAGGATCATTTGAAAATTAAATATCATGAAGGTTACAGCAGTAACAGTCATACATTTTTGAGATGAATGATGATCCTCAGCACACACAAGCGGCAGCGCACAAATTACCATAAAGAAACAAGTACCTCAAGGCCAAAGATGACAAAAGTATATCCACCTGTAGTAGCTCCCAGCAAACCTACTATGTCACATTTTATACACCTTGATCCACCGTGCAACTCCTGTAAAGCAAAACAAAGATATCGATACGCAAAAAGGTTGAGTAGAATTCACTAAGCAGACTGCATTTATTTCAAAGTATCACAATATCAAAAATAAAAGTTTGAATGTAAAGAAAGGGTGAACATAAAGAGTTACAGGAAATACAACCAAGACTTAATGGAAATTCATAAGGAAAGTCAAGATAAACTTTATCCCAAATCTCACAAAACACCTGGTTCACGAATTGCAAATTCAATAACCTTTCTTCAAAGTCCTGATCCCATTAACATCAGGCCATTACTCATGTTTGAGTCCTTTGATATAGCAAAAGACATTCTGTGAGTAAAATTGAAGCATACTCGAGAAATCCAACAATGAAGAACAAATCAGCAGTGACATTATTACCTTTGAAGTTCAACCTGAAACATTGCCACATGGTTGATTCCAAAATAAGGGCTCCTTTGGACCTGGCAAATGGTGAAAAGTTTCACAATAATCAGATCATAAGAATACATCCAAGAGTGCAGATTGTTGCACTAATTAACCAAGGAAAGGTATTACAAACTAAGGCATATGAAAAACAAAATCAAGCAGGCAGTAAAAAAAATCACAGCAGTAAAAATCAAGTGAATTTAGTGAAAATCAAATTTACATCAGTGAAAATTTTCAGTGGGCCACACCCTCCTAGAATCTCACTACAAAACAAATTGAAAAATGGTGCAAGGACCACACAATCCCACAAGATCTCACAGAAGATCCTTTCTAACGGATTTCACAAAATCACAGCTCACTCACACGATTTTTTTTGCTGAATCCCTCAACCTCACACATCAAAATCTCATAGACCCCTCTATAAAACCACTCAATCATTTGCAAAAAGGGAGAAAAGGGGGAGAAAACACCTGGAAAAACCCTAACATCACTCTGCGAAATTATACCCAGAAAACTAACACTTAAAGCTCATTTTCGAGGAGTTAATTGAGCCTCACATTGAGACTCAATCAAATTCGAGTTGAATCATACCCAAGTAACAATAAAGCACTCAAAAAGAAAAAATGACAAAGGCAAGGAAGAAGAAACGAATTCAAAAGCATAGAGAGATTTCATACCTGCTAATCGAATTTTGACGCGTTTTAATCGGTAGATGCTTGAACTTCTTATCATTCTTCACTTTGGGTTTGATTGTTGTGTGTTGTAAACGCAACAAGCGTATTGAAATTGGGGGGCTAGGGTTGTAATTTGGGATTAGGGTTTATTTTGTTTGATGATTGTTCTGTGATTTAGTTATGTATGATTCATTGAGTTTTGGATTTTCACGAATGATTGATAATGGTGATGATATGTGAGATGTCTCTTGCGTTTTCTCTCGGAGAAGTTGAAGAAGAACTGAACATTAATATGAGGTTTGTGATTTTCATTTGGTAAAACGATGTAAAACATTATTTTATTTCGTTTTTTTTGTTTTCGAAAAAGAATTTAATATAGTTGTCGTTTCACTGCCCAATGTCTGTGTTTGCTTTTAATGCCAACTCTTCATTGTTTTTCAATGCCACCCTCCGCCACTTGTCATATTAAAGAGACTGATTAAAAAGGCTAGGGTTTTCCAGCATATCCTCATATTATTTGTTTTTTTATTAGTAGTTGTTGGGCCTTAATGAGCCCATACGAGTTTCTGTCTGCACCACTAAGATCCAGCGAGACACCCCTCTCTAATTTATTTATTGTTTAACTTGTTTTATTATTTTGATGAAATGTTCATTAATTATCTTGCTTTTATTATTTTCATTTGAAAAAATCTAAAATGTTATAATGATCATTTGATTTTCATTTATTTTATTATATGGGCCAATGATATGATAAACGATTAAATTGTTTCCGATATTCTAAAATCAGGAAATTTAATCAATATGAGGCCTTCTATTTTATTTATTATGTAATTCAAATTCGAGAAAATAAATCTAATTTAACTTTTATTCTATTATATTATTTATTTAGTACTCTATTAAATTCAATTTAATTTGATTATTCATATCCATTGTTCTAATTGTTGCAATTTAATTTAATTCTTATTTTTTATCGCTTTAATCGAATCGCGAATTAATGTAAGTCGAGCGCATCGTGCCTCGTCATCAACTTTTCCGAACTCGACCTTCAAATATTTTCATAATTAAATAACAGAATAACTGAATTCTGGAGTCTCGCATTCCTCGAATTCTTGAATGAACACTCCCGAGGCTCGCCCCGTGGGACGCGGTTCATTCGACTTTCCGCAATTAAACTTTTAATATACATATCAAATAATGAAAGAATTGAATTCTGGAGTCTAGCATTCCTCGAATTCTCGAATAAATTCTCCTGAGGCCCGCCCCTCAGGACGCGGTTTATTTATCCTTTCATTCTTAAAAACCCTAACCAGATCAAACATCTTTTAAAAGAGAACTGTTTGAATCCTTTCTATACTTGCAAAACAAGCTAGCGCTTCCGCCTCCTATCGTGAGCAGATAAGCCACCACACTTAGCAGTTAGAATGCGGTTCAAACAACTGTTCACTAAAACAAACTAATCGAACCTTAGTACCACGAAATACGAGGCTCTGACTTTCCCATTGCACAAGGGAATACGTAGGCACACAGATCTTACTCCCTGTTGAGCACCTTAGGAATAAAACCATCCATTTCTCGTAAACTTAAATTAGAATCGTTCACATTTATTTTAGACGAAGAAAACAGAAAGTATAAGTTAATATTTAATCGCAAGTTAAGCTAAGAGGTTCCCGTTGAGTACAACGGACGTAAGGGGTGCTAATACCTTCCTCTTATGTAACCGACTCCCGAACGTAGAATTTGGTTTCGATGACCTTGTTTTATCCATCTTTTCTTTATTAGGTTTTATCTATATCTTCCTATTCTTTCATTAGAATAAATAGAATTAGGTGGCGACTCTGTTATTTCCATCTGTTCCGCGGTCGGCGCGAGTGTAACACCCTAATTTTTGCCCTAAGATTTCTTCGCATATCATCCGCATTTGGCATACAAACAAGATCGCACTGGCCTTCGAGTTTCTTCTCAGATGAGGGTCTATGCTTCGCAGGGGATCACCATTATTTTTACTATTTTATATTTGTTTATATTTACTGATCACTAACCAAAATACCAAAAAAATATGTTGCAGTGTTCTTCTTCTTCTCTGTGTTGCAGGATTTCAAAGACAGGGCAATAATTTCATTCAGATGCGTCGATTCAGTCACAATTCGATTTCAGATGGATGTTTGACCTAATATTGGTCAAACTATCAAAAGATTGTGTTGACTGCCAGTTGTGTGTGCCAGTAATTCATTTATCAGACAATGTGTTTTCAAAGTACGAGATGGTTTGTGTGACAGTGTTTTGTGCAAAGTTGGGTTTGTTCATCAGTTATCAGACAGTGTTGTGTGCGATGTTTGGTTTGAATCTTCAAGTGTTTATCAGTTCATCGGTTCTCCAGTTCATCAGTGATTCGTTTGTGGATTTATTTTCCACAGCGTGGTTTCAAATAATCAAGGCAGTTTTCAGATGACAGTTGTGGCTTGAGTTGCAATTTATTCAGTTGTTCAGTGGTTCTGTGATTGGCTGTATTCATTTCATCAGAGGCTTGTGAAAGAATAATCGAGATTTGTTGTGGGCTTGAAAACCAAATTTCATCCATTATCCATTTCTCGATTAAACCATTTTATCCAAATCTTCAATAACCTTTTTTTTTAGTTAGTCCAATTACCCGATTATCCATTTCATATCCTAACCCATTTTTTTTTCTCTCACAAATGTCCAATTATCATATTTTGTTATTCTCATTTTTTTTGTTTTTTTTAAGCCCATATCTTAACTTTTTATTCTGTTATCCATTTAAAAAAAAAATTATCACTATCCATTTTTATTCCAATTTATTTCTTTTTCACAAATAGTTTTTTTTTATCACAAAAAATATATATAGCATTAATTCCTTCTTTTTCTTTGTAATTGTCAATAAATAATAGTTAATTGAAGTTTTGTCATAAAATAAAAAAAAAACCCATTTGACTTTAGCCTTTTCATAAGCCTTCCACTTGCAAAGTTCAAGCTGCTTGCCACCTCACTCCTAGCTGCAACATCACAATCCATTCCGCAGCCAATCTTCACAAAATCCCCAAGCCTTGTTCACACAACTTGCAAGCCCAATGCTGCACAACATCTAAGCTACATGCGCTAGCCATCTTGCATCATCTCAAGCCATCCATCACCACAAGGCCCCACTCACCAGCCAAAAGCCTTACAAGCTGCAAGCAAAACAATCCGTAACAAGCCAAAGCAACAAAATACTCACGCCGAAGCCAAGCATCACGTGCAAACAAGCAGCCCAAAACTCCTACCCGTACCGCATGTGAAAGTCAATTTTCACAGCCTCACATCATTGCCCAAGCTGGCCCCACACCTCAGTCATCCCAACTTTTCCCCTAGTCTTTCCCGCGCCAGCTACCCCACGTATGCATCATGCAAGCCGTATCAATCCGCATCCCGAGCCTACCAAACAACCATATCAGCCTCAACATCAGCTCAGCAAAAACAACAGTTTAATTTTCACAATCCCGCAGCAAAATTCACAAGCATTTCACAAAGCAAAAGCAATAACAATATGAACACAGCAAGCCGCGCGAGCTACAAGCGAAAATCACAGCACCGGCTTTTCACAACCTTCAACAAGCCAAAGCATCAAGCTTGCCAAGCCTCAAAACGCAACTGACCTCAAGCCTTCGTCGCACGTGCATTAAATCCAAGCCAGCCAAATTCAACAAGTCTTGAACAATCATTTTGCAAGCTGAAATCTACACGCCGCAGGCCCACACTTCATTTTCTCAAGCAACGGCCTCACTCCTTCAAGCCGCAAAGCCTTCACACGAATTTCACACCTGAATTTCACACAACATAAAAACGCATCTGAATACAAATCAAAATGCAAGCATCAGAAATCAAAAACGCAAATGGACACGCGAAAATCACTCACCAAAACGCATCCGAATCTTCTCAAAACGGCATCCCATTTTCCTCTTCCTCTTCTTTAAATAGAACCATTTCCCTCTTCAAATACAAGCTTCAATTAGCCTCTGAAATTGCTGCCAAATTCATTTCTAATTCATTTCTCCGAAAATCCTTTCTCTCCTTTCATCATATTCTACCTTCAATTTGAGATTTCAAACTTCATTTTCATTACCCTCAAAACCTAATTGAATCAATTTGAAAGAGAGAGAAGCCGAAGAGGAGAGAGTCCGCGAGAACGCGAAATTGAAGGAAGAAGAAAGGAGATTCACGTTTCTGTTTGGCTTGATTTTTGAAGGTGAGGAGTGGATTTTCGACCTTGGATTTTCCGCCGCGATTTGATTACTTTTCCTCTGTTTTTGTGTGTTTGTCGCATAGAGGAAGAAGAAGAGGATCTGTTTTCCATTTCGTTCTTTTCTTTTTTTTAATTTAATTTTTGTTTATTTATTTTTGTGTTAAAAAAAAGAGAGTTGTGAGTAGTGTTTGGGCCTTTTGGCCGTGGATCATCTTGGATCCGTTTTCTACACCTCCCTGACCCGCGGATTCCCTCCCTATTCCTTTTGCTTTTTTTTCTCTTTATCTTGTTTTCCATTTAATTAGTTTTAATTTATAAATGTTTTTACAATTTATTTTCATTAAAGAATTTTAAGAAATGTTGTTTTAGAAAAATATTTGAAAAGTATTTTCTTAGAAACATTTTTTAGAAAAGGATTTATTTAATGAAAAGAGTTTAAAAAAAGAATTTAAAAAATATTTCAATTTCTTTTATGGATCTATTTTTTAGATCCATCTTTTCTTCATCTTCTTTTTAATTTTGGTCGATGACAATCTCCGATTCGGGATTGTTGATTTCCGATTGGCTTAATCTTCATTATTTCAAATCTATGGATGAATGATCATTTGGATCATTCTCCATACTTTGAGATCGTGATAGGTTGCTTTTCGATGAAATTCAACGAAAATCTCGATTAAGATTAGACCTTCCTTTTTCTTTTAGTGTGGCATGTTTTCGGAGAATGATCCATTATATCGTTTCTCTAACATGTATTAACACGAATATTTTCCACTTTAATTAGTGGTGGCCGGCCTCATTTGTAGGGTAATTACTTCGTAAATTACTCGGCAATTGCTTAACATAGACCTAAAGTTGTCCCGATTCGAATTAAGATCCACTTGGATCCGGTTGCCTCGATCTTATTTTTCTTTTTGTGGTTGTGCTTGATTAAGTTCATCATACCACCTTATATTATAAATATTATAATAATGTGAATATAATTGTTTAAATTTAATCTCTTGCACCTTATCCTTTTATTTTAATCTCTTGCTCCCTTATCTCCTTATTATATTTTGTCATATTATATCATATATCATTTGTTTATATTCATATTGTTGCTTGTTTTTATTTTGTCCATTTGGATATTAAAACACTTAATAAAGGATTAAACTCTTAAAAGATTTGTGACTTCAAATTTGCGGACTATGGTTACTATCCCTTTGCTTTTGGAGAATGGACTTAGACTTCTAGGATCTCCCTTTGCTCAAGTTGGAATGGATTAGAAACCTCGGCCTCAAGATTATGTCATTAGCCTTTGAAGAGGAAATTCCGTTCTTTGAAGATTCGTGCATATTGGTTTGGTAAACTCTTTCCTTAGCTTTTAATTCAAGCATTAGGACTAGTCTCTTCATCTCCTCCCCATTCTTTAATTTTCAAAACTTCTTCCTATTTCAAAACCTTCTTGTTTTCTAAACTCCAAACACTTTCATAAGCAAACCTTGATTTCGGTCAAGCGATTTTAATTTTTCACTTTGTTTTCTTAACCAAATATTAATCCATGTAAATATATCAAAACCATTTCTTCTTACATACTTTGAAAAACAAAAAAAAACTCATTCAATTGTTTTGTGCCTTTGTGCACCTTTTCTTTTTACATGTTTAGATATGATTCATCTTTTCTAGCGGAATTATTCGCTAAAGGATGACGACTTATCTCTACATCTTAAAATCAATTCAACCCACTTATTCTTTTCAAATTTTGTACCACGAACTACGAGGTTTTGATCTCGCATTTCACTTTGTGGGTACGTAGGCATGAGACGCTTGTCTCTTCAAACACCAAAATCTTAAAAAACATTCTTCTTCTCATCTCTTCAATCTTTTTTTCAAGCAAACCATTTCAAACCAAAAATTGCAGTAAACATTTCAAAGGGTTCCCGTGGAGTACCACGGACAAGTCGGGTGCTTAAAACCTTCCCGATTTGTAACCAATCCCCGTACCCATTCTCTGTTTGATTCTTTTAGCTTTTTAGCTTTTGAGATTCATTAAGGCTTTCTTCGTTCTTTTTGCCTTTTTCCATTTGGAAATAAATAAAAGCACGGTGGCGACTCTGTGTATATTGAGTGAAGTTAATCAATAGCTTACACTCATGATTTTACCGCTACAGAAAAGTGGCGACTCTGCTGGGGAGTAATCTCTAAGCGGATTTAGCCTACTTTGATTTATTTACTGCTTTGGTTTGATTTGTTTGTTATTTGTTTGTTCTGTTTTGGTTTTGGTGATCCTCTGTGTGAGATAGATTCTAACCCGGATCTGAGTTGAAACTTATGATAGGACGGCGATATTCGAAGCGATATGTGATGGAGTAGTCCAAAGCAATATCAATTTGATAATCTCCACTCGGTTAGGCTCTCTTGGACTATCAATGTCATGACGAGTAATCGTACGTGGCATTATTTTCCGACCTTAAGCTGATCATACTGAGGACCTTAGAACCCTTAACCCATCTAAGCCAATTTAGGAATGTAGTGCGGAAGCTGTCTGGATGTAAATCTAAGGCGGTTGTCACACGATACTACACTCGGACGAGGTCTATTTTAAGAATGTTATCAGTTGGGGAGTAATCCAACGTACCGATGATATTCTAAAGATGGCTGTTAACTCCGGGCACCTCTGTTAGCACCCTTTTGGTTTCTTGCAGGTACAATGAAGACAAAACCTTAGTACTTACCTGTGTGGGTTGGTGTTCTGTTACCTTGACTTCATGCTCGTGACTCGGAACCTAAGCCCGTGTGCCTTGTGTGATCTTGTTTGTGTTTGTTGCATACATGCCATCATAACATTCATGAGCATTGTTCGTAAGATTTCAAAGGACTTATAAGGAACTTTTGCAAAATTTCAGATGTCCATGGCTATGACTTTTGAAAGGAGGAACACAAAGAAGTACACTTTCAAGAATCCTAATGTTGTAGAGTTGAGAAAGCTAGGAGCTTTGGTTGTTGATACCCAAGAGTTCCGAAGATGTCATGGGAAGCTTTTGTATATGTTGGATATTGATGTGCCTGAGGGGATTCTCCCTACTTTGGCTCAGTTTTATGACCCGTTGCACCATTGTTTCACTTTTCCGGATTATCAGCTTGTGCCGACTTTGGAGGAGTATTCTCATTGGTTAGGTTTGCCTATTCTGGACAAGGAGTTTCTTTTCACTGGTTTAGAGAAGGAGCTTACTATCAAGGTTATCGCCAAAGCACTTTTTCTTAAGGAATCCGATCTTAATGGGAAGTTTCTTCCAAAGGGGAGTGTTCGTGGTATTAATGTTAAGTTCTTGATGGGAAAGGCTTCTACTTCACTTGCTTTGGGTCATAAGGATGCATTTGAGGCCATTCTTGCTTTGCTCATCTACGGGATTGTCTTGTTTCCGAACTTGGATGGTATTGTGGATGAGAATGCTATTCAGATCTTCTTGAAGAAGAACCCGGTTCCTACTTTGCTTGGAGATATGTATCATGCTTTTCACTATAGGACCTCCAAAGGTGACAGAGAGATTGTATGTTGTGCGCCTCTTCTTTATAGGTGGTTTATGTCGCACCTACCGAAGTCGGATGTTTTCAAGGACAATAGAGAGAATCGAAGATGGTCTCAAAGGTTGATGTCGCTTTCTCATAAGGACATGACATGGTATAGTTCTCATTATGACGCTGGAGTTCTTATTGATAGTTGTGGAGAATTTCCTAATGTACCTCTTCTTGGTACACGTGGGGGAATTAGCTACAACCCCATTTTGGCTAGACGACAGTTCGGTTATTGTTTGAAGGATGTTCCAAACAATCTTGCCTTATCCCGTTTCTTCTTTCTTAATGGTGCTGATCAGATAGAGATGAAGAAAAGGATTGCTCATACTTGGCATGTTGTTCATAGGAAAGAGAAAGGTCAATTGGGTAGACAACACCTTCCTCCATCCGATTGTTATATTCAGTGGGTTCGATTTAGAGCTTCCAAGATCAAGATGCCTTATCCACCTGAGGAGCCTATGTTTCCCATATTGCCTTTGTCTGCTTTTCTTCCTCCCGTTGATGAGAAGTTGGTTCTTCAAGAAGAGTTAGAGAAAATGAAGAAAGAAAAAGAAGAATGGCTACTTGAGAAGACTACTATGCAGGAGCAGCTTAAGGAGAAGGATGATCTTATTGAGCTACTTGAGCGGCGGGTCACGAAGAGGCCGAGAGAGGATTTATTTTCCTCTAGTACTCCATCTACTATTCCTCCTACTTCCGGTGCTTGGAAGGCTATTGTCGACAAGTTAGTGAAGGATAAGGAAGATATGGAAGAGCGATACAAGAATGAGATCAAGAGAATTCGTATGAAGTATCAGCCAGGATTCGGGACTTCTTCGGATATGATTCCTTAGGCCTAGTTTACTTTTCCTCTTATGTATTAGGATTATTGATGTTTGTACTTCATTTGTAATCCTCACTTTGATATTAATGAGAATGAGTTTTTTAAGTATTTCAAAAAGTGTCTCTTTATGAATATTGCAAGTTATCTTATAATCCTTTGAAATCTTTGCATTTGCATATACATAGCATGCATCATACTTGCATTTTGTCTTGCTTTTTGAGTGTTCTCCAGGGATCTTATTGTTGTTTCTTGGTCTTCATTCAGTTCTCCTGTCAAGCTGACTCATCGCTTTGATACTCGAGCTAATCGGAGAAGAGTGATGGATACTTTGCAACAAGAGAATCGTGAGCTGCGCGAAGAGGTTACTTATCTGAGGGAAAGCTTGGAAAGAGTTACTGCTATGATGGAAAATTTGGTGGCTGCTCAGAATCAGCCACCTCCTAGTCCTCCTGTTCAGAATACTGTCATCTCAGAGGTTGTTACCGCATCCATTCCTGTTGAGACTGTTATTTCTCCTCGCTATCGTATACCTGCTAGCACACCTTGGGGCATGCCCGTTGACTTTTTTCCTGCTGGGTATCGTCCTCCTCATCGTCCTGAGATTGCTGCATTTAATAATCTCCCACCACCAGTTTGGACTACTCTTCCTCCAATTGTGACTACCGTACCGCCTGTGGTGCACAATATTCCGCACCATGATGAAATGATTTACCATGCTGAGCCCAGTGAAGGTGCTGGAGTTGCTGAAAGACTTGATGACTTCCAGGGACGCTTTGTTGAGATCCAGAGGGAGATGAGAGCTTTGAAGCATAAGGATTTGTTCGGAAAAGATGCTTATGATCTTTGTCTGGTCCCAAATGTTAAAGTTCCTTACAAATTCAAGTTACCTGAGTTTGAGAAGTACAAAGGCAACACTTGTCCGTTGAGTCATTTGACTATGTATGCAAGGAAGATGTCTACTCAGACTGATAATGATAAGCTGTTGATTCACTATTTCCAAGAAAGTTTGACCGGTGCACCCATGAGGTGGTATATGAGTCTGGATAATAGCCAAATCAAGACCTTCAATGATCTGGGAGAAGCGTTTGTGAGACAGTACAAGTACAACGTTGATATGGCGCCTGATAGAGATCAACTTCGTGCGATGTCCCAAAAGGACAAAGAGACTTTTAAAGAATATGCGCAGAGATGGAGAGAGCTGGCAGCCCAGATTGTTCCACCGCTGGAAGAAAAAGAAATGACAAAGATCTTCTTGAAGACGTTGGGTTCTTTTTATTATGAGAGGATGATAGCAAGCGCTCCATCTGATTTCACTGAAATGGTGAGCATGGGGGTGCGTTTAGAAGAAGGTGTCCGTGAGGGACGGTTGAGTCAAGAGAACAGTAATGGCTCAAGCTCTAGAAGGTTCAACTTCGGGAAAAAGAAGGAAAATGAGACTAATGCAGTATCCCGTGAAAGTTATAGAAGACCTCACAGTCGTGGGAATCACCATTCGCTGCATGTGGCTTCTATAACACCAATGATTAACGTGGCACCAACTATGCCAGCTGTGCCAAAGTATCAACCTCGCTATCAGCAACCTTCTGTGCAACAAGGTGGTAATCAACAAGCTCGGGCCAAGCCCAGTTTTGATCCTATTCCTGTGCCGTATGCGGACTTGCTTCCATCTTTAATTGCAAAGAATCTTGTGCAAACTCGTCCTCCACCTCCAGTTCCAAAAACTATTCCATGGTGGTATAAGCCAGAGGCTCGCTGTGCTTTTCATCAAGGTGCCCCGGGGCACGATGTTGAGAATTGTTATCCACTGAAGTTCGAAGTACAGAAGTTGATGAGGAACAATGTTCTGTATTTTAATGATGTTAATCCAAATGTGCAGAAGAATCCGTTGCCAAAGCATGGTAATGCGTCTGTGAATATGGTTGCTGGTTGTCTTGGTTTGTTCAAGATCTATGAGGTTCGTCATATCTGAAGGTCTTTGGTGGAGATGCATGCTTTCTTGAGTGAATATCACGATATTGATCACGATTATGCTGGTTGTTGTATCTGCTCGGTGAATCCTCGTGGTTGCGTGATTGTTAAAAGAGATATTCAAAAGATGATGGACGATAAATTGATCGAAGTAACAGCAAAAAGAGATGAATATGAGAATGAAGTGAATGTCATTATGCCTCAGTTCAATCTTCCTGATAGGGTTGCTCCTGAGAGGGTGGTTATTTCTTTTGATAGTCGCAAGACTGCTGTTACTCCATTGGTGATTAATGTACCTGGTCCAATGCCATATGAGTCTGATAAAGCTGTTCCGTACCGGTATAATGCTACGATGATAGAGAATGGTAGGGAAGTTCGTCTTCCTACTCCAAAGTCTGTGGTTAGCATTGCTGATGTGACGAAAGTTACCCGAAGTGGTAGAGTGTATGCTTCAGACCCTCCAAAGAGAGTTGAAGATACCAGTGCGAGCAAGCAGATTATGGATGTTGTTGCCCAATCGGGCCAAGCTGGTAATAGTGATGATGAGGTGCTAAAGTTGATAAAGAAGAGTGAGTATAACATTTTTGAGCAGTTATTGTAGACTCCCTCAAAGATATCAGTTTTGTCTCTTTTGATGAGTTCTGAGGCTCATAGGCAGTCATTGCAGAAGATTCTGGATCAAGCATATGTTGACCATGATGTGTCTGTTGATCAATTTGATAGCATTGTGGCGAATATCACATCATGCAACAATTTGAGCTTCTGTGATGAAGATTTGCCTGAAGAAGGAAGAAATCATAACTTGGCTTTGCATATTTCGGTGAATTGTCAAGAAGATGCTATGTCCAAGGTGCTAGTGGATACCGGATCATCTCTGAATGTTATGCCAAAATCGACTTTGTCAAAGCTTGCGTTTCAAGGTGCTCCCATGAGACACAGTGGGATTATAGTGAAAGCGTTTGATGGGTCGAGAAAGACAGTGATTGGAGAGGTGGATCTTCCTATTCTTATTGGACCGTTTATATTCAAGATTACTTTTCAAGTAATGGATATACGTCCCGCATATAATTGTCTCCTCGGAAGACCATGGATCCACGAGGCAGGGGCTGTAACCTCCACTCTTCATCAGAAGTTGAAGTTTGTGAGAGAAGGTAAATTGGTGACCATTGAAGGTGAGAGGGCGATGCTTGTGAGTAATCTGTCTTCTTTCTCTTATATTGATGCCGAGGAAGAGGTGGGAACTTCGTTTCAAGCTCTTTCTGTGGTGGATAATGTTGCTAAGAAGAATACCATGCCCATGTCTTCATTCAGAGATGCTATGCGAGTGCTGGAAGCTGGTCAGTCTGATGGTTGGGGAAGAATTATTGATGCTGTCGACAACAAGGAAGGTTTTGGTATCGGCTTTGCGCCTGGTGCAGTTATCAAAGATCCAAAGACTATTCAAGAAGGCTTCAGAAGTGCTGGATTTATCAACGATCATTCCGCTGCTGCCATCATTGATGATGATGATGAAGACGAAGAAATGCTTGACTTCGTTACGCATGGAAAGATTTGCCAGAACTGGATCGCTGTTGATGTTCCTTTTATCGTTCATTCTTCAAAGTAATTTGTTTTTATTTTCTTTCAAAAATCCTTTCACTCTGCCCAAGGTGAAAGTGATGTTTGTCGGGCTTTGTTTCAAATTTTATCATCATCAATAAAATGTTATTTTGTTATTTCCATATGTGTTTTTCATTTTTGCTTTATTCTGAAAAATGGTAACATAAAAAACCCAAAATATAATAATGATTGTTTATCTGCATAATGTTTGCACTTTTGTTCATACTCTAAAATAAAAATAAAATCATTGTGCAGATTGATTGATAAACCCATTGAAAACAATGATCCTATGCCCTCTCCCAACTTTGAATTCCCTGTGTTTGAAGCTGAGGAAGAGGATGATGAAGAGATTCCTGATGAAATTTCTTGGTTGCTTGAGCACGAGGAGAAGATTATTCAGCCTCATGGAGAGTCTATAGAGATGGTCAACTTGGGTTCTGAAGATGAAAAGAAAGAAGTCAAAGTTGGAGCATTGCTTAGTCCTGATGTTAAGAAGAGGATTATAGAGCTTCTCAGAGAATATGTTGATGTATTTGCTTGGTCTTATCAAGACATGCCAGGTCTTGATACTGAGATTGTGGAGCATAGATTGCCGCTGAAGCCTGAATGTCCACCTGTAAAGTAGAAGCTCAAAAGAACTCATCCAGACATGGCAGTAAAAATCAAAGAGGAGGTTCAAAAGCAGATTGATGCAGGTTTTCTTGTAACGTCAACTTATCCTGAATGGGTGGCCAATATCGTTCCTGTTCCGAAGAAAGACGGAAAAGTCCGAATGTGCGTAGATTACAGAGATTTGAACAAAGCCAGTCCCAAAGATGATTTTCCATTGCCACACATTGATATGTTGGTAGATAATACGGCTAAGTTTGATGTGTTCTCTTTTATGGACGGATTTTCCGGTTATAATCAAATAAAGATGGCACCCGAGGACATGGAAAAGACCACATTTATTACACCATGGGGAACATTCTGCTACAGAGTGATGCCCTTTGGATTGAAGAATGCTGGTGCGACGTATCAAAGAGCTATGACTACACTTTTACATGATATGATGCATAAAGAGATCGAGGTATATGTTGATGATATGATCGCTAAGTCGAAGACTGAAGAGGATCATGTTGAACATTTGCTGAAGTTGTTTCAGAGGTTGAGGAAGTATAAGCTTCGTTTGAATCCGAACAAGTGCACATTTGGTGTACGTTCTGGAAAGTTGCTAGGTTTCATTGTCAGCCAAAGAGGCATCGAAGTTGATCCTGATAAAGTGAAAGATATTCAGGAAATGCATGCTCCAAGAACCGAAAAGCAAGTCAGAGGATTCTTGGGCCGCTTGAATTATATCTCAAGGTTTATCTCCCACATGACTGCCACATGTGCTCTGATTTTCAAGTTGCTTCGGAAAGATAAAGGTTGTGTCTGGACGGATGATTGCCAAAAGGCGTTTGAAAGTATTAAAGAATATATGCTTGAACCTCCTATCTTGTCTCCTCCGGTGGAAGGTAGACCGATGATCATGTATTTGACTGTGTTGGAAGATTCCATGGTTTGTGTGCTTGGTCAGCAAGATGAAACTGGAAGAAAAGAACATGCAATTTACTACTTGAGTAAGAAATTCACTGATTGTGAGTCTCGGTATTCCATGCTTGAAAAAACTTGTTGTGCCTTAGCTTGGGCTGCAAAGCGTCTTCGCCAGTATATGCTGAATCATACGACTTGGTTGATCTCTAAAATGGATCCAATCAAGTATATCTTTGAAAAGCCTGCATTGACTGGGAGGATTGCTTGTTGGCAAATGTTATTATCAGAATATGATATCGAGTACCGAACTCAAAAAGCTATAAAAAGTAGTATCTTGGCTGACTATTTAGCACATCAACCGATTGATGATTACCAACCTATTAAGTTTGATTTTCCAGATGAAGATGTGATGTTTTTGAAAGTAAAAGATTGTGATGAACCTTTGATTGAGGAAGGGCCGGAGCCTGGATCTCGATGGGGTTTAGTTTTTGATGGTGATGTGAATGCACGTGGAAGAGGAATTGGGGCAATGATCATTACTCCCCATGGTTCACATATTCCTTTTGCCGCAAGGTTGACTTTTCCTTGTACCAATAATGAAGCTGAGTATGAAGCCTGCATTATGGGTCTTGAAGAAGCTGTTGATTTGAGAATTAAACATCTTGATGTATATGGAGATTCTGCCTTGGTGATTAATCAGATTCAGGGTACGTGGGTAACTCATCAACCCCACTTGATCCCCTATAGAGATTATGCCAGGAAGATTTCAACTTTCTTCACCAAAGTTGAGTTTCATCATATTCCTCGTGATGAGAATCAAATGGCAGATGCCTTGGCAACTATAGCTTCCATGATAAAAGTGCACCAGTGGAATGATGTTCCCATGATCAGTGTGATGCGACTTGAAAGACCAGCTCATGTGTTTGCAGTTGAAGAGGTCCATGATGACAAGCCTTGGTATCACAATATTAAATGTTTTCTCCAGAGTCAGGAATACCCGCTTGGGGCATCCGATAAAGATAAGATAACTTTGAGGAGATTGGCAGGCAATTTCTTCCTGAATGGAAATGTGCTTTACAAGAGAAATTTTGACATGGTCTTGCCCAGATGCGTGGATAGACACGAAGCAGACATGTTGATGAAAGAAATTCATGAAGGATCTTTTGGCACTCATGCCAATGGGCATGCAATGGCTAAAAAGATGTTGAGAGCAGGTTACTATTGGTTGACAATGGAATCTGATTGTTGCAAATATGTGAAAAAGTGTCATAAGTGTCAAGTGTATGCTGATAAGATTCACGTGCCACCAGCTTATCTCAATGTGATTTCTTCCCCATGGCCTTTCTCTATGTGGGGAATTGATATGATTGGCATGATTGAACCCAAGGCTTCGAATGGACATCATTTTATTCTCGTGGCAATTGCCTACTTCACCAAGTGGGTTGAAGCGGCATCGTATGTTAATGTAACCAAGCAAGTTGTAGTTCGGTTTATCAAGAATAATCTTATCTGCAAATATGGTGTTCCGAATAGAATCATTACTGATAATGGTTCGAACTTGAACAATAAGATGATGAAAGAGCTTTGTGAAGATTTCAAGATTCAACACCATAATTCCTCTCCTTATAGACCGAAGATGAATGGGGTTGTTGAAGCTGTGAATAAGAACATTAAGAAGATCATTCAGAAGATGGTTGTGACGTACAAAGACTGGCATGAGATGCTCCCGTTTGCTTTGCATGGGTATCGTACATCTGTCCGCACTTCAACAGGGGAAACCCCTTTCTCACTTGTTTATGGTACAGAAGCAGTGCTCCCCGTCGAAGTTGAGATCCCATCAATGAGAGTTCTGATGGAAGCCAAGTTGACTGAGGTTGAATGGTGTCAAAGTAGATTTGATCAGTTGAATTTGATTGAAGAAAAGAGAATAACAGCTTTGTGTCATGGTCGGTTGTACCAGCAAAGAATGAAGAAAGCTTTTGATAAGAACGTCAAACCTCGTGTATTCAGAGAAGGCGACCTCGTGCTCAAAAAGATTCAGTCTTTCCTTAAAGATTCTCGGGGAAAGTGGACTCCGAACTATGATGGACCATATGTTTTTAAGAAAGCCTTCTCTAGCGGTTCATTAATTCTTGCAACTATGGATGGTGAGGAGATCACTCGCCCTGTGAATGAGGATGCAGTCAAGAAATACTTCGCCTAAAAAATAAAAGAACAGCTCGCTAAGTTGAAAACCCGAAAGGGCGGCTTAGGCAAAAATGAGCGTCTCGGTGAATTGAAAACCCGAAAGGGCGGTCCAGGCAAAAATTAGAGACAAAAACAGAAATAATTATCCCGGTAGATTGAAAACCCGAAAGGGAAATCTAGGCAAAAGTTAGGGATCATGGCAAGTAACTGCGTCGACAGACTGAATCACTTGAAGTGACCGAGGATTTCAAATTCTATCCCTCAGAAGAATTATCCATCAAAGATTCTTATTCACTCATCCTTGACTGAAGTTTCGGACACAGTGGAGTTCAAAGTTGATAAGGAGAATAGTGATCATTGTATCTCAATGTAGCCCTTTTCCATGTATTTACCATTTTTCAAACTTGTAATGATCCATGGAGTCACGCCATTTGCTGACTACCATTCTATCAATGAATTTGAGCTTTTATCCAATTGTTTGCAATTCTTTATATTGTTTCTGTTTACAAAATTTCAATTTATTGTTGAGGATGATTTTTGAAACAAATTTAATAAATTTAATCTTTGAAGATTTTAAAAACATTTTCCTTTTGATATATGAACAAAGAAAGGATATCAATAGTGCTTCCAAGAATGGTAAAGTCTGGATGTGTGTAACTCGTCTCTCCCAAAGCAGGGTTTGATTCGGTTGTGTCCATGTGAAGTTCCTGGATAGTCTTGACAGATTGATGTTAATGATGTTTTGTTCCCCAACAATGATGTTGAACGGAGATTGTTTGTATTCCCCAGAAGAGTTGTTGGAAGGGATGTTCTTAAGAATCCCTAGCTGAGTGTTGACCTTGTCCTCAGCATGTTATCTTTAAATTGAGAAGTATTGGGAATCCCCAGCTGAGCTCTTGTTCCTCAGCTTGATTTGTTTGCATCCTTGAATATAGAAGTATTGATATAGCAGTCAGTTTAGAGGTTTTCTTTTACCCTATGTTGGGTATAGATTTAAAATCCCTCGTAGTTGTGCTTTGATTATGATGTTAACTTCTGATATCCCCATATGGATCCCCAGTAGGTCTGCATGTGTTGATTTCCAGCAGATTCCTATGTGATTTTAGCAAGTCTGGCACTCTATCCCCAGGTGAAGTAGGAGTGGTATGACAGTTATTCCTCGTGAAGTTTGATTTTTATCAAGAAAATTTCCATCCTCAGCAGATTATTACCTTTCCTCAGCAGGATGATATTCCTAGCAGATGTTGTTTTATCATGATTTGAACCTTGTAGTAGGATTTTATTTCCTTTGATGGCTTGTGATATTCCCCTGCAGAGTTCAAGTTGAATCTCCAGCATGTTTCCCTGCACTATTGCCTTGGGATTAGCCGAGTATCCGGTTGTTGTGGTGTTTATGTCACCTGTTTCTTATCTTTATGTCTATTTTATCAGCATATTCATAAGCATTTTCATACGCATAAGCATAGCGTTGTTTGCTTGCATTCTTGCGTTTATCATTGTTATCTGCTCTTTGGTGTGGATTTTCCCCACAGAGTGTGTGTGTCGTCTTCCTCTCAAGTTTAGAGTGTCGACCCTTAAGCAGAAAGAGTTAATCCTTTCTAATTCCCCACTGAGTTTGTTTCTCATGGGTGATGTTGATTCAGTTTCCTCCCCAGTTTATTATCTGGATGGAATTTTCCCCAGTTGAGATATTTCCTCCTCGGGATGAGTCTTGTTTGACGTTTCTCTCCAATTTGTTCTTGGATTGAACTTTGGTCCCCTTTTGTGGATATATTTGCTTTGGAATTAAGCTATCATTGTTTGATAGTGGGCAACATTTTCTCCAGCCTGAGTATTGCTCTGGAATTTAGCTATCAGTAATCGATAGTGGGTAATATTACCAAATTGATCAAGTTTCCTTTACTTGTGCTCCTACCCAGTAAATTCGGTAGTCGAGATTTGTTCTACCCAGTAAATCAGGTAGTCGAGAATTGTTCCTACCCAGTAAATTCGGTAGTCGAGATTTCTTCCTCTTACCCAGTAAAAAGGTAATAGAGATTGTTTTCCTTCGTTTTGAGCTTCTACCCAGTAAATCCGGTAGTCAAGTTATTTCCCTCTTACCCAGTAAAAAGGTAATAGAATCAGATATTTTCTTCTTACCCAGTAAAAAGGTAATAGAAGTTGTTTCCATTTGATTGAGTTCCTACCCAGTAAATCAGGTAGATGATCATACTCCTATCCAGTAACTCGATAGTCGAGTCCTTTATATTCTCTACCCAGTAAATCAGGTAGTTGAGAATATTTCTTACCCAGTAAAAAGGTGGTTGAGGTTATCCCTCTGTATTTTGCTTCTATCCAGTAAATTGATAGTCGAGTCTGTTATGTTTCTTACCCAGTATACAGGTAGTTGATGATTCTTATCCAAATCAGTATTTCTCCATTTCTTGGATTCAAATATTTTGTTTGGATGACATTCCTGGCAGGGTGTTTATTTCCCCTGGTTGAATTCTGTTCTTGATTATTTCATATCTTTTCCCAAGTGAAGTTTGTTATCCAGTGATTTATTTTCCTGTTAACTCTTTGGTTGTCTGTTTTTGTTTCCCCGGCGGGATTTTTCTTCTATGTCCCCAAGTTTTTTCTTTTCTCTAATGGTCATATTTTCCCCACAGAGATCTTGGGTTTGCATATCATATTCATATCATATCATTTGTTCTCTTAGGACAAAAATTGGGTATTCTGTATTTAAGTCTCTCCCATCTTGTAGAGACGAAGATGTCAATCTTCATATCTCCGGATTGAAGAAACTTAAATAGGGGCAGCTGTAACACCCTAATTTTTGCCCTAAGATTTCTTCGCATATCATCCGCATTTTGCATACAAACAAGATCGCACTGGCCTTCGAGTTTCTTCTCAAATGAGGGTCTATGCTTCGCAGGGGATCACCATTATTTTTACTATTTTATATTTGTTTATATTTACTGATCACTAACCAAAATACCAAAAAAAATATGTTGCAGTGTTCTTCTTCTTCTCTGTGTTGCAGGATTTCAAAGACAGGGCAATAATTTCATTCAGATGCGTCGATTCAGTCACAATTCGATTTCAGATGGATGTTTGACCTAATATTGGTCAAACTATCAAAAGATTGTGTTGACTGCCAGTTGTGTGTGCCAGTAATTCATTTATCAGACAATGTGTTTTCAAAGTACGAGATGGTTTGTGTGACAGTGTTTTGTGCAAAGTTGGGTTTGTTCATCAGTTATCAGACAGTGTTGTGTGCGATGTTTGGTTTGAATCTTCAAGTGTTTATCAGTTCATCGGTTCTCCAGTTCATCAGTGATTCGTTTGTGGATTTATTTTCCACAGCGTGGTTTCAAATAATCAAGGCAGTTTTCAGATGACAGTTGTGGCTTGAGTTGCAATTTATTCAGTTGTTCAGTGGTTCTGTGATTGGCTGTATTCATTTCATCAGAGGCTTGTGAAAGAATAATCGAGATTTGTTGTGGGCTTGAAAACCAAATTCCATCCATTATCCATTTCTCGATTAAACCATTTTATCTAAATCTTCAGTAACCTTTTTTTTTAGTTAGTCCAATTACCCGATTATCCATTTCATATCCTAAACCATTTTTTTTTCTCTCACAAATGTCCAATTATCATTTTTTGTTATTCTCATTTTTTTGTTTTTTTTAAGCCCATATCTTAACTTTTTATTCTGTTATCCATTTAAAAAAAAAATTATCACTATCCATTTTTATTCCAATTTATTTCTTTTTCACAAATAGTTTTTTTTTATCACAAAAAATATATATAGCATTAATTCCTTCTTTTTCTTTGTAATTGTCAATAAATAATAGTTAATTGAAGTTTTGTCATAAAATTAAAAAAAAAAAAACCCATTTGACTTTAGCCTTTTCATAAGCCTTCCACTTGCAAAGTTCAAGCTGCTTGCCACCTCACTCCTAGCTGCAACATCACAATCCATTCCAAGGCCAATCTTCACAAAATCCCCAAGCCTTGTTCACACAACTTGCAAGCCCAATGCTGCACAACATCTAAGCTACATGCGCTAGCCATCTTGCATCATCTCAAGCCATCTATCACCACAAGGCCCCACTCACCAGCCAAAAGCCTTACAAGCTGCAAGCAAAACAATCCGTAACAAGCCAAAGCAACAAAATACTCACGCCGAAGCCAAGCATCACGTGCAAACAAGCAGCCCAAAACTCCTACCCGTACCGCACGTGAAAGTCAATTTTCACAGCCTCACATCATTGCCCAAGCTGGCCCCACACCTCAGTCATCCCAACTTTTCCCCTAGTCTTTCCCGCGCCAGCTACCCCACGTATGCATCATGCAAGCCGTATCAATCCTCATCCCACGCCTACCAAACAACCATATCAGCCTCAACATCAGCTCAGCAAAAACAACAGTTTAATTTTCACAATCCCGCAGCAAAATTCACAAGCATTTCACAAAGCAAAAGCAATAACAATATGAACACAGCAAGCCGCGCGAGCTACAAGCGAAAATCACAGCACCGACTTTTCACAACCTTCAACAAGCCAAAGCATCAAGCTTGCCAAGCCTCAAAACGCAACTGACCTCAAGCCTTCGCCGCACGTGCATTAAATCCAAGCCAGCCAAATTCAACAAGTCTTGAACAATCATTTTGCAAGCTGAAATCTACACGCCGCAGGCCCACACTTCATTTTCTCAAGCAACGGCCTCACTCCTTCAAGCCGCAAAGCCTTCACACGAATTTCACACCTGGATTTCACACAACATAAAAACACATCTGAATACAAATCAAAACGCAAGCATCAGAAATCAAAAACGCAAATGGACACGCGAAAATCACTCACCAAAACGCATCCGAATCTTCTCAAAACGGCATCCCATTTTCCTCTTCCTCTTCTTTAAATAGAACCATTTCCCTCTTCAAATACAAGCTTCAATTAGCCTCTGAAATTGCTGCCAAATTCATTTCTAATTCATTTCTCCGAAAATCATTTCTCTCCTTTCATCATATTCTACCTTCAATTTGAGATTTCAAACTTCATTTTCATTACCCTCAAAACCTAATTGAATCAATTTGAAAGAGAGAGAAGCCGAAGAGGAGAGAGTCCGCGAGAACGCGAAATTGAAGGAAGAAGAAAGGAGATTCACAATTCTGTTTGGCTTGATTTTTGAAGGTGAGGAGTGGATTTTCGACCTTGGATTTTCCGCCGCGATTTGATTACTTTTCCTCTGTTTTTGTGTGTTTGTCGCATAGAGGAAGAAGAAGAGGATCTGTTTTCCATTTCGTTCTTTTCTTTTTTTTAATTTAATTTTTGTTTATTTATTTTTGTGTTAAAAAAAGAGAGTTGTGAGTAGTGTTTGGGCCTTTTGGCCGTGGATCATCTTGGATCCGTTTTCTACACCTCCCTGACCCGCGGATTCCCTCCTCCCTATTCCTTTTGCTTTTTTTTTCTCTTTATCTTGTTTTCCATTTAATTAGTTTTAATTTATAAATGTTTTTACAATTTATTTTCATTAAAGAATTTTAAGAAATGTTGTTTTAGAAAAATATTTGAAAAGTATTTTCTTAGAAACATTTTTTAGAAAAGGATTTATTTAATGAAAAGAGTTTAAAAAAAGAATTTAAAAAATATTTCAATTTCTTTTATGGATCTATTTTTTAGATCCATCTTTTCTTCATCTTCTTTTTAATTTTGGTCGATGACAATCTCCGATTCGGGATTGTTGATTTCCGATTGGCTTAATCTTCATTATTTCAAATCTATGGATGAATGATCATTTGGATCATTCTCCATACTTTGAGATCGTGATAGGTTGCTTTTCGATGAAATTCAACGAAAATCTCGATTAAGATTAGACCTTCCTTTTTCTTTTAGTGTGGCATGTTTTCGGAGAATGATCCATTATATCGTTTCTCTAACATGTATTAACACGAATATTTTCCACTTTAATTAGTGGTGGCCGGCCTCATTTGTAGGGTAATTACTTCGTAAATTACTCGGCAATTGCTTAACATAGACCTAAAGTTGTCCCGATTCGAATTAAGATCCACTTGGATCCGGTTGCCTCGATCTTATTTTTCTTTTTGTGGTTGTGCTTGATTAAGTTCATCATACCACCTTATATTGTAAATATTATAATAATGTGAATATAATTGTTTAAATTTAATCTCTTGCACCTTATCCTTTTATTTTAATCTCTTGCTCCCTTATCTCCTTATTATATTTTGTCATATTATATCATATATCATTTGTTTATATTCATATTGTTGCTTGTTTTTATTTTGTCCATTTGGATATTAAAACACTTAATAAAGGATTAAACTCTTAAAAGATTTGTGACTTCAAATTTGCGGACTATGGTTACTATCCCTTTGCTTTTGGAGAATGGACTTAGACTTCTAGGATCTCCCTTTGCTCAAGTTGGAATGGATTAGAAACCTCGGCCTCAAGATTATGTCATTAGCCTTTGAAGAGGAAATTCCGATCTTTGAAGATTCGTGCATATTGGTTTGGTAAACTCTTTCCTTAGCTTTTAATTCAAGCATTAGGACTAGTCTCTTCATCTCCTCCCCATTCTTTAATTTTCAAAACTTCTTCCTATTTCAAAACCTTCTTGTTTTCTAAACTCCAAACACTTTCATAAACAAACCTTGATTTCGGTCAAGCGATTTTAATTTTTCACTTTGTTTTCTTAACCAAATATTAATCCATGTAAATATATCAAAACCATTTCTTCTTACATACTTTGAAAAACAAAAAAAACTCATTCAATTGTTTTGTGCCTTTGTGCACCTTTTCTTTTTGCATGTTTAGATATGATTCATTTTTTCTAGCGGAATTATTCGCTAAAGGATGACGACTTATCTCTACATCTTAAAATCAATTCAACCCACTTATTCTTTTCAAATTTTGTACCACGAACTACGAGGTTTTGATCTCGCATTGCACTTTGTGGGTACGTAGGCATGAGACGATTGTCTCTTCAAACACCAAAATCTTAAAAAACATTCTTCTTCTCATCTCTTCAATCTTTTTTTCAAGCAAACCATTTCAAACCAAAAATTGCAGTAAACATTTCAAAGGGTTCCCGTGGAGTACCACGGACAAGTCGGGTGCTTAAAACCTTCCCGATTTGTAACCAATCCCCGTACCCATTCTCTGTTTGATTCTTTTAGCTTTTTAGCTTTTGAGATTCATTAAGGCTTTCTTCGTTCTTTTTGCCTTTTTCCATTTGGAAATAAATAAAAGCGCGGTGGAGACTCTGTGTATATTGAGTGAAGTTAATCAATAGCTTACACTCATGATTTTACCGCTACAGCGAGGATCGTATTTTTCGAGGTACGACAGCTGGCGACTCTGCTGGGGACGAGTCAAACCTAACTTAGTTAACTTCTCAGTTATTGTTGACTTTGCTTATCTATTTTCTTTACGCTTTCTCCTTTTACTTTTGTATTTACTCCTTTATTGCTTCCTCTTTATTATGCTCATTATTTTTTCCATTGGATCTTGGGTTGGTATCATGTGTAAAGTTTTACACCTGAGATTTGGAAAAAGAAGAGGGAACATCTAAGTTAGAATTGGAAGTTATTAGTGTTAGTCTCCGAGGACTCGCTCCTTGCAAGCCTAGCATAAAAACTCCCCCCGAGAGTAGACATATTCGTAGATCTTGTCGTAACGCAGCTAGCCTGTCGCATGCCTTGATTTGTGAAGGATCTGTGACTCGGGGATCTCCTAGAACCAGTTTCAATATTGGTAGTTGTGTAGTGTTAGTCTCCGAGGACCCGCTCCTTGTGTGCCTAACATGATAACTCCACTCAAGGTAGACCTTATCGTCACTATCGTCATAATACAGCTGGCCTGTGGCAGGATGTTAGTTCGATTATCGTCCGTGACCTTGAGTATCTTAACCCATTACCATAGAAACTATCATGTGAGAGGTTTGTATGGGTAAAGAATTTAGAGCTATCCTTATAGTGCCTACATGTAAAGTTCTTTTTATCATTGATATTGGTTACTCTCTCGTTTTGGGTGATCAACTTTGGAATTTGATTTATAATCCTTTGAATTAAAACTACTCATTGCATCTTATTGCATTCATATTCACATTTTGCATACATCATAGTCGCTCATGTTCATCCGTTCTCATCTTCAGAGTTGTTGAGTACCCGACAAGCTGATTCCTCCACGCAGATACAGAACTAGGGCCCACGAAAGAAGAATAATGGCTGAACAAGAAGAATACAACAAGTGAGTCATGGAAGACATTGATGACCTGAAAAGCAGTGTGAGCAAGATCATGGAAATGCTCCATGTCTTGGCTACTAAGGACACTCAAGCTCAGAGGACCGTCACCTCTGAAGTCAGTAGTTTCGTCATTAACACAGAGTCTTCAAGGCCCGCTAGCACATGGCCAGAATTTGGATTGCCACCGGGTTATACTCCGCCATTTGCAACTACTCAGATGACTGGTACATCCATTTTTTTCGAACCTGGAGTGTTCACTGATTCTCAACCTAATGTGCATACTGTTGCCCAAACTGCTTATGTGAATCCTCCCTTCGTGCATAATCCACCATCTTCAGTACAAGGAGAGGCTAGAAATATCGAGGATGTTAGGGAACAATGTATGACTTTGGAGAAAAGGATAAGAGTTGTGGAAGGATTTGATGTCTTCAACGCTGCCGCATCAGAAATGTGCTTGGTTTCGAATTTGGTTATGCCAGACAAGTTCAAAATGCTAGTGTTTGAAAAATACAAGGGATACACTTGCCCAAAAAGCCACATGATCATGTACTACCGCAAAATGGTCGCCCGTGCTGATAAAGACAAACTGCTCATCCATTGCTTCCAAGATAGCTTGAGTGGGGCATCTTTGAAATGGTATATGGGACTCAAGAAAATCCGTATCCAATGCTGGCAGGATTTGCTTGATACATTCCTGAGACAATAAAAATACAATCTGGACATGGCACTTGATCGCCGTCAGCTTCAAAACATGTCTCAGAAAGAAAAGGAATCATTCAAAGAGTATGCTCAGCGATGGAGAGAACTAGCTGCGCAGGTTGAGCCTCCCTTGGCGGAGAAAGAGTTGACTGGTCTGTTCATGGACACCCTTCAACCTCTATACTGGGAAAGGATGATAGGTAGCGTATCATCTAGTTTTGCTGACCTAGTCACTATTGGAGAAAGGCTTGAGGAAGGAATCATAAAGGGCAAGTTTGGAAGTGCTGAAGCTTCTAATGCTGCAAGAAAGTCCTCTGGGAACTTTCAAAAGAAGAAAGAGGGTGATACTCATGCTGTCAACACTGAAAGAAGACCCTACTACAGGCAACAACAGTATGGTGAAGCCCAAGTAGCCGCAGTTGCTCCTATGGTTAATGCTCCACCAGCTCGAGCTCATCCACAAAGGAATGTCGGTCAAAATCAGACTCGCAATCCCAGGCCTAGGGCTCCTATTGATCCTGTACCCTTGAAGTATGCTGAGATTTTCCCTGTACTGTGCAAGAAAGGTCTTGTCACCACCAGACCTCTCATTCCTCCAAATCCTCTTCCACCCAGATTTAGGAGGGACCTCCATTGCCCGTTTCATGAAGGAGCTGCAGGTCATGATATTGAAAATTGTTATGCTTTCTAGGCTCGAGTTCAAGACTTGGTCAGAGGAGATGTTCTCACCTTCACACAGAGAAAAACTCCCCAGGTTGAAATAGATCCCATGCCAAAACCAAGTGGCTGAAGATTCGGTCGAAGAATCACAAGTTACTACCTAAAGCCAGTGGGTCAGACGGGAAAGCTCATCCTTGCTACTGATTAGACACTAGGCCTTGTTTCTTTTCAGTTTTAATTTCCTTGTTTGTATTATGTGTACTTGTTTAAATACTTCGTTTGTTCTTTAATGTTAATATTAATGAAATGAGCATTGCATGTTTTTGAATCAATTCATTCACCTTCATATGTGTGCATATTCATGCTTTTCATTTTCAAAAATTCCAAATATATATATACCACTGTTTTCTCTTATTCATCTGTTGTATAAGCAATGATTGGAGGGAGGATGACGAAAAATACCCAAACTGTTGAATGGTATGCTTTCAAAATAAAAACCTTGCTGATGATATACAGGCATTGTTTCAACTCCCAAACATTGGAGAAATAAGGAAGTTAATCCCTTGTCAACCCCTTTGAGCCTAGAAGTTGGAGTTTCTTTCTACACGGAAAAACCGTAATCTTAACCCGGGGCAGGGTAGTTCTCAATTAATTCGAATATGCATTCAATTTTAGGAAGATCTTTCCCTACATCTTTCAATAAGGGTTTTCAAGCCCAAGTTTTCCTTCACACATATAAAAGAATTGTCGAAGAAGTTGATGGCAGTCATTGTCCAAATCAAAAAATGAAAAAGCCGCTAAGTTAATACCCAAAAGGCGACTTAAGCAAAAATAAAAGCATCCCGTTGGACTGAAAGCATCAAAGATACAGTCCAGGAAAAATTTAGGGATAATACACAATTCAAATCAAAAGAGGTCACCAAAATTCCTCAACAAAGACGAGGATGAGTTGACCCGGAATCCTAAAAAAAAAAAATGTTGTGAAGAAGTAATGATTGCTATCCAATAATTCTTTGGCTTCTGAGCCATCTTCATCAGTGCAACTTCAAGTAATCTGAATGCATAGGTTGAGTTAATTGAGCGTAGGACTGAAGATCATCATGGAGAATGGGTTAGGTAAAAGTTAAATTTTGAGCCTTATATCCTTTGTTTCATAAACCGTGAACCAGGCCACGTTACAACCCTTTAAAGACCTAATTGAAGCTAGGTTTGTATTGAAAGCATATCGCAGCAAGGTTGCGTAAGCAGACTCCCCATGAGATTTGCCAATCATTCGCTTTGGTCATACCTTTTTTATTATCTTTCACTTTGCATTATCTTTCACATTGAGTGTTTGAATAAACATTGCATTCTTACTAGTGATTCATTTTCTATACACTAATATCATTCCAATAATGATTTTGATTTCAAAAAATTATGCTTGAGTACTGCATTAAAATTAATATTTTTCGAATAAATATTTTATTTGCAAGTAGGCACTCATTATCAAGGAATTCTAAACTGTTGAGAAACTTGACCTGTGATCCTATCAGGGGCATATTGCAATCAAAGATCTTGCTATTCAGAGAGAATCTTCTTTCTAGACTCACACTGGGGCAAACATTTCAAACAACCAGTCAGGCATTCACTTCAGAATCACTCAACATGGGGCAGTCTACTTCAAGCAATCCCTAAGCAAAGCTTATCACTCCTTCCCAAAAGGATTAGCATCATTGATACTTCTAACAAGTGTGATAGAAGTCATGTTCAGGATATCTTTCAAGGGGCATAGTTGGCAAAGTTCACTGTGTCGTGGAATCAGCTGCTTCAGTCGCACCTCTCCAAAAGAGTCTTATCCCGTGGTCTTAGCATGTGAATTGCAATCATTGCACCATTTACATCATACAAATTCATATCAAGCATAGCACGAAGTTTACTTCATGCTTATATGCATTTTCTGAGGTCTTGTTATCTTACCTTGTGGTCAAAGTCCAATTTTGGCATCCTTAAAGTCCAATTTCTATTGGCAACCACCAAAAAAATCAAAGTCCAACTCACTTGGCACCTACCAAAGCAGTCGTGTCTGTCACCCTGTCCTTCGTGTGTTTATCTTCCTCTTCCTTCAAAGGTCTCTCTTCGGATAATTCCCATTGAGAAATTTGACGTGGATATTTCCGATTCCTTCAAATTTATCTTGTTAAGATATTTGACGTGGATATTTCTTTTTCTTCAAACTTTACGAAGTTTGACGTGGACCCCTTTCCTTCAAAGGTCTCTCTTCGGATAATTCCCATTGAGAAATTTGACGTGGATATTTTCTCCTCCTTTAAATTTTGTGAAGTTTGACGTGGACCTCTTTTCTTTCGATCTTCTCACTTCGGTTAATCCCATTGAGAATTCCAAAGTCTGTTTTTTCTAACAATCTTATTAAGAGTTTCATTATTTTTATTCCAATTTCTTTCTTCGGTTAATCCCATTAAGAATCTGGAAAGAATACTTATTTCTAGATGAGAAGTTTGATGTCTCCCTTGTTGTACCTTCATAATTTGGTCTCATTCCACATCTAATGCATTTTTAGATGTTTCGGACGTTGATTTCCAAATTTGGTGCTTGTGCATCCATAGTTTTTTTGGATGTCTTTAATACCTTTCTCAGGGTTTATTCCTCTCATTTCAAGTATTTCTGACTATTCTCTGTTACCCAGACATATTTGCATAAATATCTTGTTTTTCCTCAACCAGTTTCTTACCTTATCATTTTCATTGTTTTCTTCTCATTCAATCATTTAATCATACTCGCAGACTTTTTGTCATCATACTTCATATCGCATTCATATACATTAAATCCCCAACAATTGCATCCGTACAAGCATATCATATTTTTTCATTGCATTCTGCATTAGACAAATTTTCGGATATTCTTATATCTAATTGACGTTTACCTTAAAATTGACCGCCTTGCAGTTTGTTCAATTTCTCGGGTTCAAGACAATTAGATAGGGGCATCTGTCATACCCTAAATTTGTCCTACTTATAATCATCTTCATTCATTTTGTTTTATTAATAACTTTTATTCAAAATTAAAAAATGTGTGTTGTTCTTGCTTTTCTTGTTGTCTAATCAGACGTATCCAAAGTTTCAGATCGCGGTCCTCTGATTTGGATTCTTCCTTGCCATCTGGTTCATAATAAAGGTTTTGTTGATTCAAAGTTCAAGGGTTCAAGTGTCTAGCAAAAACATCATTTGGATCATATTTTGTTCTTTTTAGTTTAGACTTAAAAGTTGACCATTTTTATTGGTAAAAGACCATTTGTTATGGACTCGCTTCAAGTTGTTACACCAATGTTGCTATGATATACCATGATGGGAATCCTATTTTAAGCCCTAAGTAGAATTGCTTTCAAGGCTTAATCTTAAATCATCATGTCTTCAAGATAGTATGCAGCCAAAGTATTTAGTTGAGCCATAATTATTTGGTTCCAGGTTGGTTCTAGATTTTTGTTCAAAAAAAAAAAGAGATTCCAAGTTGAGGTCACAATTGGTATAAGTGGTGAATGTCATTTGTCACTAAGATTTTCACGCAAATAAGTTCATGATTAGTAAATTATAGATGTTATTTGTTGTTAATATGGAGATCGCGTGGATTAAAATGCAAGGAAAATCATTTTTGATAGTAGGTTAGGGTAGAGGGTAATGAAGAGTAGTGAATTGGTGGAAAATGTCGCTCAAGTATTAAAAAAGGATGACTTCTCAAAGTTTTATTACAAAGTTCAAGGACACAAGCTACAAACAAGAGGACAATTCAACAAGGTTCAGAGCTGTCTACGGCGCCAACATCATTACATCCACACTTTCGCAATTAACGCCAATCTACACACCTAAAGTACAGGGTTATTGGAAGCCTAGCAGAACAAAATCTTTTGAACCTCACCACTAAGCCATATGTCGCGGTCTCTCCAAAATATTCATGACAGTTACATGGTTTCGTTTTTTACCAGCTTTCCATGTCCAAGTGAATCTAGTGTTTCCGTATTCCCCAAATTCTTCATCAATACAAGGCTTCAGGTCTTCGTGACTGGCTCCATTCAGAGGGGTTGGCCATTACAAAAGTCTGCTCCCTAACAGGGCATACTACCAGAGAATGGACCCCATCTCTTAGTGTGTGAACTTCATAGAATGCCTGCATAAGAGTTTGTTCCCCCGTCAATCCTAAACCAACAAATATTAAGCCAAGAAGGATCAACATATAAGCAACTTTCCATGTGTTGTGACTGCTCAAATTAAACTACAATGACCATAGCTAGAAAACTAAAGGATCATTTTTAAAATTAAATATCATGAAGGTTACAGCAGTAGCAGTCATACATTTTTGAGATGAATGATGATCCTCAGCACACACAAGCGGCAGCGCACAAATTACCATAAAGAAACAAGTACCTCAAGGCCAAAGATGACAAAAGTATATCCACCTGTAGTAGCTCCCAGCAAACCTACTATGTCACATTTTATACACCTTGATCCACCGTGCAACTCCTGCAAAGCAAAACAAAGATATCAATACGCAAAAAGGCTGAGTAGAATTCACTAAGCAAACTGCATTTATTTCAAAGTATCACAATATCAAAAATAAAAGTTTGAATGTAAAGAAAGGGTGAACATAAAGAGTTACAGGAAATACAACCAAGACTTAATGGAAATTCATAAGGAAAGTCAAGATAAACTTTATCCCAAATCTCACAAAACACCTGGTTCACAAATTGCAAATTCAATAACCTTTCTTCAAAGTCCTGATCCCATTAACATCATGCCATTACTCATGTTTGAGTCCTCTGATATAGCAAAAGACATTTTGTGAGTAAAATTGAAGCATACTCGAGAAATCCAACAATGAAGAACAAATCAGCAGTGACATTATTACCTTTGAAGTTCAACCTGAAACATTGCCACATGGTTGATTCCAAAATAAGGGCTCCTTTAGACCTGGAAAATGGTGAAAAGTTTCACAATAATCAGATCATAAGAATACATCCAAGAGTGCAGATTGTTGCACTAATTAACCAAGGAAAGGTATTACAAACTAAGGCATATGAAAAACAAAATCAAGCAGGCAGTAAAAAAAATCACAGCAGTAAAAATCATGTGAATTTAGTGAAAATCAAATTTACACCAGTGAAAATTTTCAGTGGGCCACACCCTCCTAGAATCTCACTAAAAACAAATTGCAAAATGGTGCAAGGACCACACAATCCCACAAGATCTCACAGAAGATCCTTTCTAACGGATTTGACAAAATCACAGCTCACTCACACGATTATTTTTGCTGAATCCCTCAACCTCACACATCAAAATCTCAGAGGCCCCTCTATAAAACCACTCAATCATTTGCAAAAAGGGAGAAAAAGGGGAGAAAACACCTGGAAAAACCCTAACATCACTCTGCGAAATTATACCCAGAAAACTAACACTTAAAGCTCATTTTCGAGGAGTTAATTGAGCCTCACATTGAGACTCAATCAAATTCGAGTTGAATCATACCCAAGTAACAATAAAGCACTCAAAAAGAAAAAAGACGAAGGCAAGGAAGAAGAAACGGATTCAAAAGCATAGAGAGATTTCATACCTGCTAATCGAATTTTGACGTGTTTTAATCGGTAGATGCTTGAACTTCTTATCATTCTTCACTTTGGGTTTGATTGTTGTGTGTTGTAAACGCAACAAGCGTATTGAAATTGGGGGGCTAGGGTTGCAATTTGGGATTAGGGTTTATTTTGTTTGATGATTGTTCTGTGATTTAGTTATGTATGATTCATTGAGTTTTGGATTTTCACGAATGATTGATAATGGTGATGATATGTGAGATGTCTCTTGCGTTTTCTCTCGGAGAAGTTGAAGAAGAACTGAACATTAATATGAGGTTTGTGATGTTCATTTGGTAAAACGATGTAAAACATTATTTTATTTCGTTTTTTTTGTTTTCGAAAAAGAATTTAATATAGTTGTCGTTTCACTGCCCAATGTCTGCGTTTGCTTTTAATGCCAACTCTTCATTGTTTTTCACTGCCACCCTCTGCCACTTGTCATATTAAAGAGACTGATTAAAGAGGCTAGGGGTTTTCCAGCATATCCTCATATTATTTGTTTTTTTATTAGTAGTTGTTGGGCCTTAATGAGCCCATACGAGTTTTTGTCTGCACCACTAAGATCCATCGAGACACCCCTCTCTGATTTATTTATTGTTTATCTTGTTTTATTATTTTGATGAAATGTTCATTAATTATCTTGCTTTTATTATTTTCATTTGAAAAAATCTAAAATGTTATAATGATCATTTGATTTTCATTTATTTTATTATATGGGTCAATGATATGATAAACGATTAAATTATTTCTGATATTGTAAAATCGGGAAATTTAATCTATATGAGGCCTTCTATTTTATTTATTATGTAATTCAAATTCGATAAAATAAATCTAATTTAACTTTTATTCTATTATATTATTTATTTAGTACTCTATTAAATTCAATTTAATTTGATTATTCATATTCATTATTCTAATTGTTGCAATTTAATTTAATTCTTATTTTTTATCGCTTTAATCGAATCGCGAATTAATGTAAGTTGAGCGCATCGTGCCTCGTCATCAACTTTTCCGAACTCGACCTTCAAATATTTTCATAATTAAATAGCAGAACAACTGAATTCTGGAGTCTCGCATTCCTCGAATTCTTGAATGAACACTCCCGAGGCTCGCCCCGCGAGACGCTGGTCATTCGACTTTCCGCAATTAAAACTTTTAATATACATATCAAATAATGAAAGAATTGAATTCTGGAGTCTAGCATTCCTCGAATTCTCGAATAAATTCTCCTGAGGCCCGCCCCTCAGGACGCGGTTTATTTACTCTTTCATTCTTAAAAACCCTAACCAGATCAAACATCTTTTAAAAGAGAACTGTTTGAATCCTTTCTATACTTGCAAAACAAGCTAGCGCTTCCGCCTCCTATCGTGAGCAGATAAGCCAACACTTAGCAGTTAGAATGAGGTTCAAACAACTGTTCACTAAAACAAACTAATCAAACCTTAGTACCACGAACTACAAGGCTCTGACTTTCCCATTGCACAAGGGAATACGTAGGCACACGGATCTTACTCCCTGTCGAGCACCTTAGGAATAAAACCATCCATTTCTCGTAACCTTAAATTAGAATCGTTCACATTTATTTTAGACGAAGAAAACAGAAAGCATAAGTTAATATTTAATCGCAAGTTAAGCTAAGAGGTTCCCGTTGAGTACAACGGACGTAAGGGGTGCTAATACCTTCCCCTTATGTAACCGACTCCCGAACGTAGAATTTGGTTTCGATGACCTTGGTTTACCCATCTTTTCTTTATTAGGTTTTATCTATATCTTCCTATTCTTTCATTAGAATAAATAGAATTAGGTGGCGACTCTGTTATTTCCATCTGTTCCGCGGTCGGTGCGAGGATCGTATTTTTCGAGGTACGATAGGTATAACGAAAGGTAATGGATCCTCAGATGTACATTCCTTTTCGAAATTTGAACGCTCGGTTCGACTATCTGACACCTACCCTGCCCCTGGGTTAAATGCAAGGGTTTTTTCCATGCAAAATGAAACTCCTACTTCAAGGATCAAATGGGTTGGTGAGGGTCTATCTCCCTTATATCTCCGGTGTTTAGGATTTGAAATAATGCATGTACATCATCAACAGGGTCTTTCTCAAAAGCACACAATTAGAGATTTTGCGTTTCCATTTCGTCATCCTCCCTGATAGAGTTTAAGCATGACAATTGGTATTGCAAAGCACATGCACAAAATCATGAGTGAATACGAATGGATTACTTCAAGAAAAACATGTGCATTTTATTATGGTTATCATTCAAAAACAAATAAGTTTCATGCATGCATGCATACAAATGTTTAAACAAACAATAGAAACCACAAATGAAAATGCAGTAAAGAAGCTGAACATTGCCATCATTGAGGAGACTTGACTCCGTCTAGACTTATCACTTCTGAAGATGCCCTTGCAAACTAGTATGTCAATTTGATGATGAGACTTCAATGTGTGAGCAACCTTTCTAGCAAGATAACCTTTGAGTCGATCAAATTTTGCACCTTGTACTTGAACACATCACAGTGGTCAATTGGATGCCTAAATGCCCCTGAATGGTACTTGCATCTAGCATTCACATTGTGGTTGCCATTATTGAGGAGGTCTGACTCCGTCTGGACTTATTGCTTTCGGAGACTTTCAGCAGTCAGCAGTTTGGATGTTCATTCCATTACAGTTTTGGGGCCATATTCCCACTTTTACCTAGCGTGAACACAATAGTCTTGAAGTCAATCACATTCGCGACCTTGTTTTTACCTCTATCCCAAAAAGACTTGCAATCTCCAATTAAAAGGCCAGGTGCCCCAGAATGATAATCATACTTGGCATTGAAACCCCCAAGGAAGGTCTGCCGGAGATGATCCTGATGCAACTAGCTCAACCAGTTCGAATTTGAGTAAATGAGGAAACTTGTTGCACGTACGACCTCAGAATATGATCAAACTTCTTCTCAAGTTGTTATGGACTTTGCCCATGTGCTCTGGCCCTAGGAATCTCTTGGGAAACTGAGGTTGGATGGTAACAAAAAATCATCTAGAGGGAAGAGGTTAATAAATAAAGTTGATAAATAAGGTTGCTCGCAAAGATCTTGCACGATCTCCTGCCTACGTATCTCCATTGACCAATGGAGAATCAGAGAAACGTAGTTCCCCTCACTAGGGATGAAAATAGTTTCGTTCAGAATTTCTATAACCAAGCTCCTCTGAGTCTTCATCTAGTTGACTTCCTGTTTCAGCAGTTTCTGGTTCTGAAATAAAGCTTGTACCTATGCCCTGAATGGCCTTAGCTGGGTCTTCGTTTGGTTACCTCCTCCCGGAGTTATACCTTGATAGTTGTGATTCAAGTTGCCCATTTTGATGAGAAATCAAGTCAGGATAATAATCTGTCTCTGAGTACCTGTCATGAATTCAAGGATGTATGCAAATGCCATGTTCGGTTATTTCCAAGGAATCTATCCGCTTTGATTCAAGTTTTGACACAGAAAAATCCAACAACATGATTCATATATGTGATCCTTGGAAATAACTGAACATGTGTGCAGAAATGCTATGATGTCATGTATGCAACAGGCATGTGATCAATAGTCTGATGTTGGTGTTGAGTGGTGAATCAACTATCTGTATAGAACCACAATAGCAGCACCATCTCTGTATAGAACCCCATAATTGAGAACCCAATAACTATAGAACTGGATCACATAATAGAATAGTCACTTATGGTGTTGAAGTTGAACAACGAGCCAAGTGTTTGTGGAGAGTCATAATAACAGTCACAATACCAAGGTCACAATGGTAATCACAGTAACAATTTCTCTGAATAGATATCCCGGATCTCAGAATCAAAGAACCATAGAACACTGAACAATACTGGAAAAGTGGGTATGTGGAAGCTTAGGGTTCCTGCAAACCTGTAAACCTCTCCCAATCTCACGAGTGTGCTACTCGGGTCAACATCACGGACTCTCAAAGCCGAATAGCAATAATACATTCACCATTTCCGAGAATTGGCTCATGACCAAATCAGGGAATCAGTTCGGCATTATGTACTACTCAGGGAGGTCTCAATTGAGTCCAAGGAAACAAGCATCCCTCATTGGTCCCCAGCTTCAAGCACTGAATCGAGAAACAATAATACATTCATCCCGAAGGGTACAATACTATCGTCATACAAACATTTTGCCTTAACCGGATTCCTATGAGAGAACCAAGCCATCCTATGCGAGTTCCCAGTGGGCCCTCAGATGCGAGTGGGTTTGCCAACAAATGTGGTATGCCACTGTCATCACTGGAGAGGGTTGTTTCCACTAAGGTTCTCAATGATCGGTCCCCAGCTGCACATAACCATCAAGGTCGTATCTCGAAGTGGGGCAAAACCCCCACACAAGATAATTCCAAGACGGTCGCAACCTGGGTGTAGAACACATCGCCACTCATCATGTAACCATGCGAGTACAACGTGTCCACGCTAATCCTAGGGTGCACTCAAGTCGGGTATTTGTCTTATCTCACAGTAACTCCCATCCCGCAGAAAAAATGAAAACCAACACAACCAGATAGTCCAGTATACTATGATGCATGAAAAATAAATACTGAAAGCAGTAAATAAATGCTATAAAGTAAAGTTGTAAAGTAAAACTGTAAATAAAAACAGTAAAGCTAAACTAAAGCACACAACAGCAAACAGATAAACACCCAAAGAAAAAAAAACAAACAGGCGCTAGGATTGACTCTACGAGGGAAACCAGAGATTCTGGGTTCGATCCCCAGCAGAGTCGCCAGCTGTCGCTCCCGGGATTTTCATCCTAGTACAAACGCGAAAGTGGCGTGGAAAAGGTAGAGTCGACAACCAAGCATTTTTATCCCGAAAGAACGGGAAAGGTAATGCTGCACAAACCTGAGGAGGAAGGAAATGACAAGGTCATGCGAACCAAAGATCTGGGTTCGGGAGTCGGTTACGACCTGGGAAGGTATTAGCACCCCAGATCGTCCGCCGTACCCGACGGGATTCACACTTGCTTGTTTGTTTCAAAGGGTGAGAAATAAAGTGTTGCTGAACAAATGAACTGCTAATTGGGATGGAAAATGAAATGAGAAAGGAACTGGAAAAGAGAAAGAATAGAAGGAGAGAAAATGTAGGGAAAAGAAAGAATATGCTCGAACGGGCCCTACCCCGCTGCCTACGTACCTCATCGGGAAAACCAGGATCAGAATCGACGTAGTTTGCCTAACTAAGACGGGAACTATTTGTTTGTGTTTTTTATAGCTGGAACTGTGTATGTCTACGCTCAGGTGTTGCAGGCTCGTCTGGTACGAGTGCGTTTACCGTCTTGCATGCGAGATAAGTCGTCGCAAGTTCGCGTTGAGAATGAATGAGATGAGAAAGAGAAGTTCCCGCAGGAAAGTCGCTTATTGTTTGTTGTTTGCTTTTTTATGAGAAATGTTTTGAATTTTTTTGTGAACATTCTCATACTAAGACCTATCCATCGTGGTAAATACTTACGCCTCGCCCCGAAACAGGACGCGTATAAGTATTCCGCAACAAAGTCTCATGGCGTATAAGGACGTTCAATTTTTATTAAGTATTTTTTATTATTTTCTTCATGAGGTGAGAAAGAAATGACTCAAGTTGCAAAAGGCAAAAACTAAGGGGACTAAGACTCAACCTTAAGTTATTTATTATATGCCAAAAGTGGTCCTAATGGTTTGTGAAGTTTTCTAATCCTAAGGAGCAAAAGGAAAAGAGAGAAAAAAAGGAAGCAACTTACTTCCTAAGGAAGATAAGTTGGTCCTAACCAAAGGGGAAACCTACCAATCACAAATATGGAAGGAAAATGTGAATTAAATGCATAAAGGAAATGCATAAAAAATAAAAAGGATAAGGTGTAAGGAAACATACATTTCCCTCCCTACAAAACAAAGATTAGTGTGCATTTTATTAAAAACAATAAAGCAAACATACACCAATTAAATCCTAATAACTCTAGGACTCAATCTAAACTCTATCTTAATTCTAGAGAACTAAAAAAATGCTAAAACAAAATTCAGCACCTACTACAGCCCCTAAAGTAACAACAGCTACCAAAACAATGCATAACACAAAGCAAAGCACAAACAACTTTCTACAGCCAGCATACAACATGAAAAGATAGGTGTAGAAAGTCACATACAGCATGCAAACACACAAACAACATGTATTTTACAGCACCTATATTAACAAACAACTATGAAAACATGGGGCATATTTGATCATTTTTATTTATATGCACAAAGTGAATGATAAATAGCACATCAACATCAATTAACATGGATTTACACACATCACAAAATGAATTCAAACATGTGAATTTATTTTCATCATTTATTTAATTTAAAGGAACAATGATCAACAAGAATAACCACGCTTTTCCATATTGCACAAAATAAGCATTTATCATGATATTGAACAAGTATCACTACAAGCATCAATTATTTCACATGTATTGCATAAAATTCAGAATTGAACTCATGTTAAGATATGATCAATTAAGAACAAGAAACTTGCATGAACATGTGAAGTATTTAATCATTTTTGGCAAAAAATCAATCATGGCATTTAATCACTTTATCAATCAAGCAAGCAATGACAATAATCATGAAGCACATATTGAATTTAAGCAAGCACTTAATATGTGAAGAAAATGATTAAAGTGTAGCAAAACACATCAAGAATAAATTATATCACATTTACACATTTAACACAAAACATGGAAAAGTTAACGGAATCATGTCGAAACGACTCGAAACAATGAATTGGCTACTGGAAATAGACCCAAAAATTCCCTAAAATTAATACCTAAACTTACATGAACCTTAGAAGCACTAGGAAGCAAGATTGAGCAAAAAAATACGCTAAAAATCCCAAAAACTAACATCGTTAACCGGTTAACCCATTAACGGACCCCAGACAACACTAAATTTGGCCAAAAACGCATACGTTAACTAGTTAACCAAACCGTTAACCGGTTAACGCTGAACAGAAAGTGAAAAATGCTTTTGAAATAAGTGCTTTTGGCCACAATCTTCCTTCTAAACAACCCTAACCCCCACCTAATCATGCTAACACGAATTTTTACTCAATTAGGGCTTATTAACACATGCTAGAATCTATAACAAGCTACAACCTAGCTTCTAATCCATTAAACTCCACAAATCGCAAGCAAAATGTAACGAAAACGTAACCAACCACAAGTAATACGAAAAGCACTTAAAGAATGCCGAAATGGTGAGATGGAGAGAATAACTTAAAGTAAAAGTGATTTTAGATCACCAACCTACAAAGCGGAGAAGTGCTTCGGTAAATGTTGCAAGAATCGGAGCTTGATCGAAGAGAAAACCAAGAAAACCGTGAATCCGCAAAATAAATGCGTTCTTGATGCTAGAGCCTTCTTGCACTTCCGATAAGTCGAAATCTTCACAAAAATTAGTAGCTCCTTCTTCTACAATCCACAATTCAATGGAGGTTGGAGGCTAAGCTTTAAGATCTTCAAGTTTCAATGTGAAACTTGAAGAGCTTCTTCAAAAAAAGCTTTGCTGAAAAGGGAAATGGAGGAAAAATGAGAGAGAAAAAGTGATTCTAGAAATAGTGAGAGAGTGAAAAGTTGGGAACCTTTTGCATTAAAGTGATTAATGATTATATATGGGATAGGCTTAGAGCTATGTTTGGGAATGGAGTTAGGTTTAGGAATGGAGTTAGGTTTGTAGTTAGTTAGGGTTAGGGTTGGAGAAGGAATATTCCTTGGAATACTCTAGAAGGGTGTGGAACATGGTAGAAACATCCAAAGGAAATGGAGTGGAATTGAAGTGGAAAAACAAGAGGGAAAGAATGAAAGGAAATGTGGAAGGAAAGTGGAAAGAAAAGTGGAGGGAAAGGTGAAATTAACCACTTTTCAAATGATTTTTTTTCTTGATTTTTTTATGATTCCTCCATCATTTCTTGACCAAATTTGAACCATAGGATCATTGTAACCCTAATTTCATGATTTTTATCTTAAAAGTCAGGAGTCGACCTTTTTTACCTAGCTCGGTTGCCTTTTCCCCGATTCCTCGATTTTCAGTCATCTGGCCAGTTGAACCTCTTCCAAAATGATTTTGTGGACGAAATTTTAACCCTAGGCACTTGACATCATATATAAGACAAATGAATCCACTTTGAATCAAAACTTCATGGAGAAGCCCAGTAAAAGTGAAACCCTAATTTGGCCTTTTTCATCGGGAGATGTTGCATTGCTTGCCTTCTCTGATTAAACCAAATATGTCCATGGCTTGTGGCTTCAAATGAAGACTTGTAGGATGTTGTGAACCCTTTGAACAAGGTTTAGAAGCTTTGTGTCCCTTTGATTGCCTTTGTATAGCCTTCAGTTACTCCAGTTATTGACCACATACCTATGCCTCAACTATGCTACACATGATGCAATGTTTTTGGTTATTTGTGAACTTATATATGCTAAATGCTATGAAAAATGTTGGGGAAATGAGAGGGAAAATTTTGAGGTATTACACACGTCATCCATATGACGGTCGTCAACATTCGCACTAGAATCTACTCCAAGCGAGGTCTTCGTATAAACCGTCCACGAGAGCATTTCTCTCGGGAGCCAATACTACATAACCTATCATAATGTTTGTACTCATAAGCCCGGGTATAGAGCCTTTCCCTCAAGTTTCTTTTGCGATCAAAGTATCGATCCAAATCATAGTACCAAGAAGCCACAAGATATATAATATGGAATGCGATAAAGAAAGCGATAAAAACAAATAAGTAAGACATAAAAGCAAACATCCAAATAAATGTGGAAACCTAGACTAGGCTTGACTCGCATAGGGGTGAACCAGTCCCTAGCAGAGTCTCCAACTGTCGCACCCCGAAAAATACGACCTTACGCGATCTAAAGAGAAGAGTCGCGCGCTAGGCAGACATGAGAGTCGCCACCTAATTCTAATTTATTCCCATAAAGGGGAAAGGGAAGATATAGATAAAACCCATCTAAGAGGAGGATGAGGGAAAAGGTCTCGCAACCATTGTCTGGGTTCGGAAGTCGGTTATGCAGGGGGAATGTATTAACACCCCCTACATCCATCGTACTCAATGGGAACATCTAAGTTGTCACGCGCAAAAGGATGTCTATGCTTAATGAGGTACTTGCTAGAGGGAAATGATTTTGAATTATAAATTTGATTGATCCAAGGCGCTCGGCAAGGATTGAGATCCTTGTGCCTACATACATCCGCGTGCAATGGGAAAGTTAGAGCCTCATAGTTCGGCCTACTACGGGTGATGGTTGTTGATTTTATTACCTTTCTTCAATGAAAGGATTTAGGAGTCGAATTGCACTAAAGACTATAGGTAGTTTATTTCACTCGATCCGGACCAACGTCCGATGACAAAATAATCGGAGTGAGTAACGACAACTCGTAGTCCTCCTTTCTACCGCTTAAGGCTCGTGGCATACAATTCATCTCGTATTATTAAAGTGTTTTATTTCCTAAGACCGCTTGACATTGGATCAAGGGTTTGTATGTAAAAATAAATGTTTTGGTTTTTTTGAGGTTAGGGGGTGAATGCAAATGGAGTTTTATTTTGTGGTTTGTTAGCGAGGCACAATGCGCTCAGCTCGCAAGGTTAAGTGGATCCTAGTAGACGAAATGATAACCGAAAAAATAAAGTGAAGTGTGTGAGAGTGCAACCGCTTGACGTTGGACCAAGGGTTCGCGAACTAAGCGAGAGATCTAAACTAGTCCCTAAGGGTGCTCTAGAGATCGAACGATAAATGCGGAAAATAAATATAATGCATACATCGAAATGAGGGAGGGATACAAAATAAATTACACGGGATTGCATGAAATAAAAGGTCTCGTTGTATTTTGCCCAAGAGAAAGCGTGTGTGAAATGTACCAAACTATTCAGAGGTGTTGAACCTTTTTATTCTGAGGAAACTATTCGGATGCGTTGGACCTTTTCGGAAACGTCGAAATGTGGCTCTCTAACTACCTTAGAACCGATTCAATGTTTAGAATCGCTCTATGAGGAGTCGAGCGTTTATGTATTAAAATAAATTGAATAAACTAAATGGATAAATGAAAAATTATCAATAAAATAAATAAACCGAATTAATTTAACAAAATATAAACGAAATAGAAAAAATAAACCGAAATCGATAAATAAATAAAAACTAAACTAAATAGGCCTCATATTGACCGAATTTTCCGATTTAATGAAATCGGACACAATTCGGCCGTTTTTTATATCATCGGCCCTAAGAGAAAAAAATCGAATAATACAAAATAAAATCGAAGGAAATACAAATGGAGAACATCAAATAATTCTTTAAAAATATTTTTCAGAACATTTTCTAATGCATTAACTATTAGTAAAGCAATAAAAATTAGAAAAATAAAATATAAGACTAAAAATAAAAAAAAATAATATAAAAAGCAATATAAAAACAAAATATCAAAAGATAAAGAAAATTAAAATAAAATAAAATAGGGAGGGGGTAGCGTGTCTGCGCTAGTGAGTAGATAACAAAACTCAAATGGACTTTAAAGTCCAAGAATAAAAAAGGGATTTATAAAAAAACAAAAATAAAGGTTAAAATAAAAGGAACATATGCATCAGTTTTAAAATAGATTTAGTATCAGACAAAAAACAAAACACGCCTCTTCAATACAGAAATATGGTTCAAATTAAAGGGCAATGTTCAGAGAAAATACGAAACCCATCCTCGGCGATGCTTCTCTCTCAACCGTCTTTCTCAATCTCTCCATTCTATTTTCACGACCGGCGATGAATCACTCTCGCTCTCGATCTCTATCTCGCTCGGGTTTGTGTATCAGATTTGTGTTCAACGCAATTTCGGGTTTGGTTTTGACGCATTTTTCACTCTCGTGCGGATTCACGGTGTTCTCCGATCTGGGTTTGATTTTTCACGATCTCGTCTAGCTCTCTGAATCTCGTTTCCACTTCACTCTCTCGGTACGATTTTGGTTTTGTATTTGTCGACGGTGAAAACAGAAGCACCGCGGAAAGGTTGGTTTCAGACGGTTTATGGTGTGGTGTGGATGTGAATGAATTTGAAGAGTTTTTCAGTGGTTAGTTTTTTGAGCGATTCGTTTTGGTTTGTGAGTTTTACGGTTGGGTTTGGTTACTGTTTGTTCGAGTTCGGTTTGAGGGTGGTGTTTTCAGATTTTTGAAGGTCTGTGTTTCAACTCGTGGCCGGCTCACGGTTACGGTTTTTTTTGTTCCATTTTGTTTGAGTGGTTCAATATTTTCACGGTTTGATTTGATTCGTGTAGGGATGGCGGTGGTAAGTTGTTTTGAATCTGCGATACGTTTTTTTTCGGATGAGATTTCTATTTTTTTTGTTTTCTGGGATTTTTTTTTGGATTTTCAGTGGCTGTATAAATGCAGGTAATTTGATGCTTTGTGATGGTTAAATGTGCGATGAAGAATCTGTGTTTGGTTTTGGTTCAGGCAAAGCGGGTTTAAAGGTATGGTGAAGAAGGTTTTATGGTGATTTGAAGCTTGGCAGTGAGAGTATTTTTGCAGCAATGTGTTATGCTTTCCAAGCTTTCTAATGAAAGGATTTGAGAGGCTTATTTATAGGTGAAGGATTATAGAAAACTTGGAGAAGATGATTTGGAAGGCATATTATTTGTGCAGGCTGTAATCGGAGTAGTGTGTGCTGAGTGGGTTAGTGGAATTCGTTGGCACATGCTTAAAGAGAATTTGTTTTTTTTTCATCTTTTGGAAGGTGAGGTAGTGATTTGTATTATTGATGTAAATAATGAAAAGGAAAGTTATATAAAAGTGAGAATTCTAAAACTTTATTGATGTAAATATTTGTGGGGATAATAGTTTAATAAGATTCAATAATAACAATAATGATAATATTAATAATAATAATAAAAGATAATAAAAATAAAATTAATAATAATAATAATAAAAAAATAAAAGTAACAATAATGATAATAGTAATAAAAATAAAAATAATAAAAATAAAATAAAAAAGGTGATAATAATGAAATGGAAATAAAAGAAAGAAAACAAATAATAGTAATAAATGAGATGATTTTTTTTGTAGTTTTTTTGGATAATAAAGATGCAAATGGATTTATAAATTATGTCGAAATCTGATTGAACTTGACATATGGATTAGAAAAAAAATGTTTTAGAATGAATAATGGATATTGAAAATAATAAAAAACGGAAAATGGGAATTGAATATGAAAAAAATGATGGATTTAAAAATAATGGTTAAAATGGATAATAATAAAAATCTAGATGATCGGACAAATGACCTCCACACAACACACCGACTTTTAGAATTGCACACACACTCGACCTGATAAACCTCAATCAGAAGGAAATTGAAATAACATATTTTTGGATTTTTGAATATGGTTAGATAGAAAATAAAATGACGCGGGTAGGACAAATTTGGGGTATGACACCATGGATCAGCAGAAGATTATAAATAGAAGTCTTTAGACCTAGGGAAACATAACTAATCCTTGTAACACTTTTGTAAAGTAGAAAAATAATGTTTAGGGTTTGAAAGTCGTTGGCTTTCTTGTGTTTTAAGTCACCATGTGTATTAGTAGGATATAGTGAGGTAAACATAGTTGTTAATACATATTCAAAAACCGTTAGGCAATGAGTTATATACGGTTCTTAGATGAAGCTTGGAAGCACATCCAATGTGAAAAGACAGCCGAGAGAGTGGTTAGCCATTTCATAGAAAGGAGGACTTTCGTGAATGATAAAGTTGCAGGGGTGCAACATGAAGGAGTTGTTAGGTGAAACCTGATACTGTTGTAGGGATGCAATGTCCAGGAAGTGAGATGGGTTTCTCATTTCAGCAAATGGGCTTCTGCGGTAATGAATTACATTGGTAAGGATTAGGTAAAAGGTTTTTGTTTACATGTACAATGAGCGTTTTGTACAAGCAATAATCCATTTACAGTGTAATCTTCTTCCTGGATTGGGATTCCCTAGAGTAGGTGAGTTCAACCGTACTTGGTTAACAAATCGTGGTGTTTTATCATTTTGTAACTATACAACTATGATATATTGATGACTACACAAACATGTCGAGAAAGATGTTGGGACACATGACATGTTCATGTGTTGATATTGATGAATATCAGAATGCGCATCCAAACCTTGTTTAACTGATAGCAGATATCAGTGTCTCGATAAGAGGTTAAGACATGTGTGATCCGCGTACCAGAATTTCAATTGGTATCAGAGCAGGCATCTTATATGTGTCTGGATGAGATCTTGGGAGATACTTTCTGGTGTTAAACAAGAGGATTTATTATGATCATTCATTCTGATATACTTGAAGGGTATCGATGGATGGGGTGATTTTTCTAAGTCAAAAGGGAACAACATGTTGGTTGTTCAAATCTTATATGAATTTTCTGCTACTAACAAGGTTCGTTGATAATGTCCAAGGAGATGTGTTGACATCTTGCTTGAAAACTGTTAAAGTTGTTCGTTGGCTTTCCGCTGCTTGAGGTTCTGATTGGAAGGATTCTTGGAAGTCCTTGAATCTCTGATGATGTTGATAAATATATATTCTTGGGAATAGATGGAGATGATTGTTGTCCAGAAAGAATAGATGGTGAAATCTGTTCTTGATCTTGCTCGTGTTCTTGAAGACATTTACATCATAAAAACCCTAATAATTCCAAAGGCGTGTGCAAAGTAATGAAGAGGGTGGTTGATGGCTGGTAGTGATATCTTGATTCGTGAAAGTAGACTTTGTCTTGCATCTTGAAGTCAAATGAGCTGAGTTAATGATTCATGAATTGGATAAACAACATGAACATGAAAGAAAATGTCAAAGATACTTGAGATTTCTCTCAAGTCCAGTCATAAAGGCATTAATATTTATGATTAGTATTTTGCTGTCTTTGTCTGATGCTCATTCTGAAGATGATGTTCATGAAAAGAATTTGGTTATCCAAAGTTCAAAGGGTGGAGATCATTAACCTGAATAAAGTGGAGGTGATTTATTTTCACCATCCATGGCTTGCAAGGGAAGGATTCTTTGTCAACCTAAAGATTGATGATGTCTGTAAGAAGACTTCAATAGAAGGAGATCCTCATTGAAGATGAAGACAAGATAGTCAGTTGAAGGAAAGTTGAGCCAAGGATATTAGTCTTGATGTCTCAACTTTGGAGAGGATGAAGCTGATCTACCATCAAAGGATACTGATAAGGATTTAAGATCAATTTCTATTTTTTAAAGTCCCAAATATTTAATTAATTATCCTTATATCTGGAGATCTTGGCAACTGAAGAATATATGAATCATCATAAGGTACGACATCTCTAGATGATGAGTACAGTGAAGATCATCATGGAAGAATTCAGAGTAACAAATGTTCAACCAGATATTGAAACATTCCTCAAGACAACATGTGCCAAAACCCTAGTGACTCAAGGAGTGAGTTAACAGATCAAAGGAAAGGAGTTGCAATCAAATCCTAGGATGTTGACCTAAGGCGTTGATAGGCCTCTTTAGGAAAAAAGAGAAAAGGCGTGTGATTCATCCTTATAGGTTCTTGAATAGAATTTGGTATGGCTCATGAAGAGCGTTGGAAGGAAAGTTCAGATCATCACTTAATTGGAGGACATTACATGGTTCAATTTATTTCTGATCTAAGGAGTAAAGATGCCAAGGATCACGATCATCATGCTTGAAGAAGACACAAAGTCCCTACTTAAGGGTAGGTGGAAGTCAGTATATTGCAACAAACCAAGATATAGGTTGTCTACTCAAACTTGATGGTACATTCAAGTCTATGAGAGCATATAAATCTTGTTTTGTCTAGGTTAAAGGGTTATCAAAGTGGCATGATAACTAGAAACATGCCAAGGATGAATCTGAGAGAATTTGGATCATCATTTGGATGTCATGTCAAACGTTTCGACATCATCGGGACTTAGCTGCTTGGACTCAATTGATCATCTCTGGAATTGAAGTTGGTGTTACTTCAAGAAAGATATTCACATGAAGATTGTGGGATCTACAAGAGTGGGAGATATCACATGTTTTAACCTCAGTATCTTAGACAACTGAAATAGGTAGAATATGTGACTTGAGGATCAAGCTTAATTGGAAAATTAGAAGGCCTTTGAAACTCTAATGGAAGATGAGTTAACTAGGTTGTGGCAATTATTTTCTCTCATTTGCGAATCCAATGAGTGGATATGATACTAATTACTCTATTGCAGAAGGGTAGTTGGTAGAAGATCAAAGGAGAATTTGATTTTAGCTATATCTTGGAGCTTGTTGCAGAAGTTCTAAGAAACTGAAGATGATTGTAGTGGTTATGGAGAGTTTATTTATCTCTATGATAGTCTAATGATATTGATGATCCAGCTGGTAGAAAGATTATGAGGCATGAAGATATCAAGGGATGGATTACATGGAGGATGTTCCAACTGATGGAAGTTAGTACATTACATGGACCTAGGCCTTACGTGTATTACCTTACTCATTACGTGTATCTTACTAAATTGGGCAGAGATCCCTAAAATTCCACTCACTTATGCGAAACCTCCATACCCATTACAGGTATTACCTTGGAAAACACGTACACCATACGCGTAATGACATGTTTCTTATGCGTATGGGCAGAGACATCATTTTTCTCCTATTTTCTCTTCTTTTCCCAATCTGTTTCTTACGACATTGATTTCATACTTCGCACCATACCTAAGATCATTTCTACACCAATTTTACTCTCTTAATTCCATCTTTCTTTCATTTACATTACTACATTCAGTTTTCGTTATCATTCCAGATCTAAATTTGCATATGTTCTGCTACAACAATAACAATCTGCATCAACTATACACATACCTGAATAACAACAATAAGTCTCATTAGAAATTCATCAAGATCAGACAATCATATTTGTCAATTTGCAACAACGATCATATATTCATCACAGATTCATTTCAACAACAGAAAATCCTACGAGGGAAGGAAATCCTCAGTACCCAATATATTAAACCACCTAATTTTGAATCCTTTCTCTCTCCCCTTACCTCGAATTCAGATGAAAAATCATGTGAATTTCCTCAAAGATTGGGGCCCTAGATGTTCTTCCTCCTTCTTAGCCTCTTTGGTTCTCCCATAAAATTATACGATTAATTCTTTTTTAATTTTGGTTAATCTAATCTATTCCTAAAACCTTCGCCCTAATATTTACTAAGCTGTCCTTTTATTTAATTAAATTCAATAATGATAAGCTTAATAATACTAATATTGTTTTCATAAATATAATAATAATTAAAAATAATAATTAAATAGTATTATTATTCGCACACCCGCTATTACTAAGCGCACCCCGATTCTACCTGTCCCACTAGGACACAACACTGAAACAACAGGACATACGCCTTAAGCAAGGCCAACACAACACCAAAAATATCCAATGATTAAATATAAAAAATTGGGGTGTTACAACTCTCCCCCACTTAGAAAATTTTCGTACTCGAAAATGTACCTGATGAGAAAAGTTCCGGATACGACTCTCGCATCCTACTTTCCAGCTCCCAGGTCACACTTCCATCAACAACTCCTCCCCAAGCTACTCTTATCAGAGGAATCTCTTTACCTCTGAGTTGCTTCATTTTGAAATCCTCAATCCTTATCGGCATCACTTCCACAATAAGGTTCTCCCTGAACTGCCCCTCATCCCTCTGAATAACGTGAGATGGGTCAGTTACATACTTCCGAAGTTGCGATACATGAAACACGACATGCAAGTTCGAAAGCTCTGGTGGTAACGCCACCTTGTATGCAACAATACCAACTCTTTGCAAAATCTGGTACGGTCCGATGAACTTAGGATCCAATTGCTTCGATTTCAAAGCACGACCAACACTTGTCATCGGATTAACCCTCAAAAATACATGATCGCCTTCAGCAAATTCCAATTCTTTTCTCTGATTATCGTGATAGCTCTTTTGTCTACTTTGATAAGCTTTCATCTTTTCTTGAATCATCTGAATTGCCTCAGTAGTATGTTGTACAATTTTAGGTCCAAGCACCACATTCTCATCAGTTTCATACCAGCACAAAGGTGTTCTACGCCTCCTACCGTACAAAGCTTCAAACGACACCATTCCAATACTATAATGGTAACTATTATTGTACGTGAAATCAATCAATGGAAAATGAGTATCCCACGCACCACCTTGCTCCAATATACAGGCCCTCAACAAATCTTCTAAAGTTTGAATAGTCCTCTCAGACTGACCGTCCGTCTGCGGATGATAAGCCGAACTCAATTTCAACTTTGAACCTAAAGCCTCTTGTAAACTTTTCCAAAACTCATAAGTGAATCTCGGATCTCTATCTGATACTATACTTGAAGGAACACCGTGTAATTTCACAATTATCCTAATATAAATTTATGTCAACTTCGTCAACGGAAAGCTCATATTAATAGGAATAAAATGTACGGATTTTGTAAGTCTATCCACAACCACCCAAATAGCATCAAATCCTCTTGATGTATTCGAAAACTAGTAACAAAGTCCATAGTAATACTATCCCACTTCCATTCTGGTATTTCCAACGCTTGCATCATTCCCGAAGGCTTCTGATGTTCCATTTCCGGTTTCTGACACACCAAACAAGCATACACAAATTGTGTGATATCTTTCTTCATACCAAACCACCAAAACAATTTCCTTAAATCTTGATACATCTTCATAGGTCATGTATGAATACTCAACTTACTACGATGACTTTCTTCTAAAATCGCCCTTTTTAACTCAATATTGTCCGACACACAAATTCTGCCTCGGAACCTCAACATCCCAGAATTATCTACCTGGAAATCACTTCCGGGATCATTTCCTCCTGTAGGCATCAAATCTACCAACTTTACATCAAGTCTCTGATTCTCTTAAATAATATCCAAGAAGTCATAATTCACTTTTAACATTCCAAGTATAACACTCTCAGGTGTCGTCTCATAAACCATACTCAAGTCTCTAAACTGCTCAATTAACTCCAATTCTTTCACCATCAATGCTGACATATGAATTGTCTTGTAACTCAAAGCATCTTCTACAACATTATCTTTGCTTGGATGATAGCTTAAATTAAAATCGTAATTTTTCAGAAATTCCAACCATCTTCTTTGCCTCATATTCAGTTCCTTCTGATCAAATAAGTACTTTAAACTTTTATGGTCGCTAAACACTTCAAATCTTGATCCATACAAATAGTGCCTCCAAATTTTCAACACAAAAACCACTGCAGCTAACTCAAGATCATGGGTAGGATAATTCCTCTCATGTACCCTCAACTGCCTCGAAGCATAAGCTACTACCTCACCATCTTGCATCAACACACCACCTAGTCCCATCTTGGACGCATCATAATATACAACAAAAGGTTCACCAGGACTTGGTGAAACCAACATTGGCGTCGTAGTCAATTTCCTCTTCAACTCTTCAAAAAAATTCTCACAAGATACATCCCAAATAAATGCTTGACTTTTTCTAGTCAATTGAGTCAACGGTAACGCCAAATTAGAAAACCCTTAAATAAATCTTCTATAATAACCTGCTAGACCCAAAAAACTTTGAATCTCTATTACGGTTTTCGGAGGTTCCCATTGCAGTATAGCGCTTACCTTAGAAGGATCCACTACTATACCATCACCAGGAATAACATGACCTAAGAAACTTACATTATTAAGTAAGAATTCACACTTTGATAACTTAGCAAACAATTTTTTATCTTTCAACACCTGCAAAGCGATTCTCAAATGTTCCTTATGATCATCTTCAGTCTTAGAATAAATAATTATGTTATCAATAAACACCATAATGAACCTATCTAAATAAGAATGAAAGATACAGTTTATATACTCCATAAATACACAGGGCGCATTAGACACTCCAAAAGGCATCACAAGATATTTATAATGTCCATAAAGAGTCCTAAATGCAGTCTTCTGAATATCACCTTCTTTCACTCGAATCTGATGGTAACTTGACCTCGGATCAATTTTACTAAACACACGCGCACCAACTAGCTGATCCATTAAGTCATCAATTCTGGGAAGTGGATATTTATTCTTAATCGTTACCTTATTCAAATGACGGTAATCGATGCATAAACGCATACTACCATCCTTCTTCTTTACCAATAATATTGGGGCTCCCCACAGTGATACACTTAGCCTAATAAATTTCTTATCCAACAACTCCCCAATCTGAGACTTCAATTCAAGTAACTCTGACGCAGACATCTTGTATAGTGCTATAGAGATAGGCCTTGTACCAGGAATAAGGTCAATAGTAAATTCAACCTCTCTCATTGGAGGTAATTCCGTAATGTCATTAGGAAACACTTTCGGAAACTCATTTACAATTGGTAGTTCACTAACCGACACTTTACTTTCCACGAATAACGATGTGAATAGTGCAAACATCTTCACCTCGTCTTTTAACAAGGTCCTCAACTCTTTAGTAGATAAGGAATTGGCCAATGCTTCCTCTTCAGGAGTAAGAAACAACAACTTCTTCCTATAACAATCAATATAAACTTGGTTGAACTCCAACCACTTCATGCCCAAAATAACATCCATATGTCCAAGCGGTAAACAAATCAAATACACATAGAAGTCTCTATCAAAAATAGTGAGTGGGCACTTCAAATATACTAAATATGTAACCACGGAACCAATAGACGGAGTTTCAAAAATAAATGAGTGTGTTGCACCCATATCAATAAAAACAATCAATGAAGTACTATTAATAAAACAAGTACCTTTGACGAAACGCTCTTCATTATTGGATTGGTCTCTCACCAAAGCAAACACTTTACCACTGGCTCCTTGAGTCTTCTTTGGCTTCTGACAAGTCATGCTGATGTGACCCTGTTCGCCATAATTAAAACAAGTAGGCAAAGTAGCCCTGCAGTCGACTACCATGTGACTTGTCCTCCCACACTTGAAGCACTTCTTAACCTCATTCTGGCAGTGTCGCTCCCCGGACTTACATCCCAGTGCAAACGCGAACCGTCGGTGAAAGAGAAAGGGTTGAATTGAATAGAGTCGCCAGCTAGGCATTTTTATCCCGAAGTAAAGGTAATGCTACATAAACCTGGAAAGAGATGGATAAGACGGTTTCGAACCAGAGAAACTGATAAATGGGGTTGGTTACGACCTGGGAAGGTATTAGCACCCAGATCGTCCGTCGTACTCGACGGGATCCACGTTTACAAGATTGTGCTTAAAAGGGGTAGGTGTATGTGCTATCTGTGTGCTAAAGCTAGGGAAAGAAAATACAGGTGTCAGTACAAAAGGGTGAATTGCTCAGGAACTGAGGCTTTAGAAAGAATTCTAAAAGAGGGGGAAGACACAAAGACTTTTGTTCGATAACTGTTAAGTTATGCCTACGTATCCTCTCGTGCAATGAGGAAGTCAGAACACCGTAGTTCGGCTCAAAGAGACTGAAAATGATTGACTGGGAACTGCTTGCTTGTCTATGCTCAAGTGTATGACTTGTCTGGCTCGAGTGCTAAATGTCGTGCATTAGACGGAAGAAGCAAGTTCTCGTTTATGAATGAGTGTGATGATAAAATAATCCCGGAGGAGACGATTATTGTTTGTTTTTGTGTTTTTCATTTTTTTTATTATTTTTGGTGTTTTGCATAAGTTAATGAGCTTAAGCCTTAATCAAGGGTTTGTAAACTCATTATATCCTCCCTGATTAGGGATAATGAGCCTACTCAAGTGTGAGATAAGCATCTCAACTTAATTACCATGATGATGTAGGATTAATATCATTAACCTACTTGTGATTATTTAGATGTTTTTTGGGTTTTTGTTTAGTGTTAAGTAATGAGTTTAATCTCTAATCACATATTAGTGAACTCATTACACCATCCTAATAGAAGGATGATATATGAGAACACTTAAGTTGAGGAAGATACCTCAACTTAATCCATGGTTAGGGATTAAATTCATTATATAACAAGCCTTTATCAAGGATTTTAATTAAAGGATGAGATTAAAAAGTGGATTTTATGGTTTGTAAGACAACTTGAGGGGGGCTTGTCCATTAAACACTAGGGTTAGTCCCTCTTGACCATAAGGAAGAGATAGAACCCTAATGTAAGGCCCAAGTAACAAGATAAATTCTTAGTGATTATTAATGTGTTTTGATTAATAGGTGTAAACAAATTAAAGGTTTAACACTAAGGATTAAAGTTATACACTCCATCCTAAGATAAGGATGCAGGCATAACCCTAATTCCAAAGTCCTAAAGCTTTAAGAGTTTAGCCTCTGATTAAGAGATGAGAATAGAGACTCAAGGAGACTCAAAGGTAAAAAGCTAGGGGGGAATATACACAACCCTAAAAGTTATCATGCTTAGATATCCTATGATTTGTGAGGCTTAAGAGAAAAGATCTTCAAGAAGGCCACCATGGAAGAAGCAGATGAAAAGAGAAGGAGGAAGAAGAATAAGTTACTTACTTCCTGAAGAAGATAAGTAACTTAGGAGAAAAGAAAGGAGCAAGAGAGACATAAGTGAAGCAAGTTCACTTTAAAGACAAGTAAGAATGCATATCAAAAGGAAAGAGGAAGTGGGAGGTGAAGGCAAATCCATCTCCCAGATAACTTACCAAAAGTACCTGAAATGTTAGCATGAATGCATAAGACATGAAATGAAAATAAATAAGTCAAATGAAGGTGCAAAGACCAAAGTCAGAAGTGAATATGCAATGCAAATGTGTTATGAGATGATGAAAAATCATACAAGAAGCATATGAATGATCATACAAGGATGAGATGCCATGGAAGCATGTTTAGAAGCATGGAAACACATGGATGTTCATAAAATGAAATGAATGCAAAGCATACCAAAATGATGCAACAATGATCAAGAAATGTTTCAAACATGTCCTAAGATGTCTAAGAGGACATAAAAAATAATGGAATGGCATGGCAAGTTCACAAGTTCATGAAATGCAAAGAAGAATGCAAATGAAGATGCAAAATTAGGGTTTTAAGACAACATGAGATGCACATGACCAAAACAGAAGAAATCACCATGATAAAAAATTGAAATTGAGCTCAAACAAACCCTAAACCTATACAAGATCACACCCCAAAGGAGAAGGTCAGAAGCTAATCCTAGTGAAAGTTATGAAATTTCTAAGTTACCTAGAGTTTTTGGGTGCTTCTAAAGGGAAAATGAAAATCAAATTGAAAATGCAAGATAAAAATATGAGATAAATAACCTAGAAACTATATGCAATATTTGAAACAATGCAAAAATAATCAAGTTCAAACTCATCATGTTTAGGCAGAAATGAATTTTTCAAGTTAGGGTTTAAAAAATGTGAAATTTAAGAACCCTAATTCAAAGAAAATTGTGAAAAGGTGATCAAACCTAAAAAGAAATTTGTATGGTGAGTTTGAAAATGTTTCTAAATGTATTGGAATGCTTCATGAATTTTTTGGTGATTTTTAGAAACCTAAATGCATATTTAATTAATTAAAATCAATTAATTAATTAAATAAAACATTTAAATATTTTAAAAATACTTTTTAATGCAAAAATTAAAATAAAAAATGTTTTTAGGTTAAGAAAAATATTTAAAACAGAAATGAAAAGTTTGAGATTTTTTGGATGATTTTTGCTATTTTAAATAAAATGAACAAAAGAAATGCAATTATAGTTCAAATTGTATGCTACGAGCCTTAAGCGATGATGGGGGAAGGAGTGGGCTGGAGAAATCATAGCCCATTATGATTATTTTGGGTATGGACCGAATGGCCCAGTACCCAAGTATTCACCCTTATCCATAGACTTTAGTACACTATGAGTGACAATCGAGAAGGTCTCATATATGCACAACATTGCAATGATCAACGTCAACAAGAATCAAACTCATGCTCAAGCTTAAGACAACATTGGATCCCCACTCTACAATCACCGATACCTTGGCCCAACAACCTCTTTTGCTCCCTCTTTCTTTTGAATCAGTAAGCCCTCTGGTTTGCCATGTTAGTCTCATTGCTTTGGTAAGCTCTTTCCATGTTAGTCTCATTGCTTTGGCACACTCTTTTGTAACATACCATGTTAATCTCATTGCTTTGGTAAGCTCTTGCCATGTTAGTCTCATTGCTTTAGCACAATCTTTTGTAACTTACCGTGGTAGTCTCATTGGTTTTGTAAGCTCTTGCCATGTTAGTATCATTGCTTTGGCGCACTCTTTTGTAACTTACCATGTTAGTCTTATTGCTTTGGTAAGATCTCCCCATGTTAGTTTCATTTCTTTGGTGCACTCTTTTGTAACTTACCATGTTAGTATCATTGCTTTGGTAAGCTCTTGCCATGTTAGTCTCATTGCTTTGGCATACTCTTTTGTAACTTACCATGTTAGTATCATTGCTTTGGTAAGCTCTTTCCATGTTAGTCTCATTGCTTTGGCACACTCTTTTGTAACTTACCATGTTAGTCTCTTTGCTTTGGTAAGCTCTTGTCATATTAGTCTCATTGCTTTGGCGAACTCTTTTGTTACTTACCATGTTAGTCTCTTTGCTTTGATAAATTCTTGCCATGTTAGTCCCAACCTACAATACTCGCCAATATCATCTGGCATCGCTCATAACAGTGTCCATCTCTGACACACTGTGCTGAGAGAACAACCGTATTACTCTTGTCACCGATCTTGCACCCCACTCGAAATACGAATGACATTAAGCTCCGATACCCAAATATATTGTTAGCTCTAAATCTATATCTAGCATCCAGAAACTAATAAATAATCATCCCTAATCAAGGTTTATGATGTTTATCTCTAACACAACCCAAACCCCGAGCATAAAGCAAAAAATCAAGGGCAATCACCGATAAAGATTTGTAAAGCATATTTTATACAACGCCATGAGAGATAAATATACATGAGCTCAAAGTAAATACATATACAACAACCCAACAAATGAAGAATACACAAAGAGGAAGAGGAATGAACCGAAAATCTCCCGAATTGTTAGTGTCGATCGATGAGAAATCCACCCCGGATCATTCGTGTGCAAGCTCCAATGTTGTTTTCTAAGCTAATCCTATGAAAAAATGATGTTTGATGGAGTGGGAGAAAAAAAATACCCAAATCATACCCTAAAAATGTGTTTTTAGCCCTGTAATGGTGTTTCTGTCTGTCCAGTTTTGCCCGACGGAGTTCTATTTCGACCGACGCAAGAGGTGGCTTATTTGTGCACTCTTTTACACATTTTTGTCTATCTGTCTCACCTCTATTTTCTTGTTTCGGCAATAACTTTCGAATCGTAACTTTGTGTTTTTCCCGGTTCGAAGCGTTAGAAAGCTTATCAATGTTCCTTATGAATATGACAAGATATCCTTGCTTGAATACCTGCAAAAATAAATGGAAAACAATTAAACTTAATAATAGTCATACGATAATGCAATATATATTATAACATAAAGTAAACGTATTTACAAACAAGGAGGGGTTCATTCGAACGATTTTAACAAAAAGTATCGATAAATGCAACAAAACTTATATACAAAAATAACTATAATTTGCACTTATCAAACTCTCCCCAAATCACATAATTGTTTGTCCTCAAACAAACTTAAAGAAACAAAAGACAATAATCCAAGAATCACAAATCAACAGGTTTTGAAAATGGAAAACAAATGTATGGTTTAAATCACAAATGCATAAGCAAAGTAAATACTTACCACTAAACTACAACAATAGCATGAAAACAAAATATCTCATAAATACAAAACACATGTAAAAGATTATAAAATAATACAAAGTTAAAAAATGAATCACACCTAGCACATAATTCATCGGTAGATGAATTACAAAAATAATAGGGTGTTTTTCTCTCACACAACAATTAAGTTAACAACAAGTCAAATGATGCATTCATCGGATAAAAAACTCATATTGAACAATATAAAAGCAAGAATACAGAGGTCTTTTCAAGGGTTGTAATTGGGCTTGGTTAATAAAGCAGGGTCAATCCTAAGGGCAACTAAACGAAATTTCCTAAACCTGTGGGAGCATTTAATTACACACATTCAAGCAATCAAAAATTATTTTTATTCACCCTCTCACTTTAATCATCTATCATTTAAGAAAGGTAGTTGTTCTGAAATTCCAATACCTCCCTTCTTGCTTCCTATGCTTACACATGGTTGTGCTGATCATTCACCATCTCATTGTCCTTTCCCTCCTTTTCCTTCCCTCTATTTCCTTTCCAATAAAAAATAAATTATTCAAATGTATTTCCTATCACTAACATAACCTTCTCTTTCTAACTTTCATCTTTATTACTATTCTTTTATTCTTCTTGCATTTAACATCTCTCATTTCTATACTCTTTCTCCCATCAAATGCTTTGTCACTCTCTTCTATCAAACTCATCTCACACTTTTCCTTCAAACAATTATTTTGGTTTCTTAATTCAACTGTTTTCATTCCTCCCTTAAGGTAATATTAAGTTATATTTTCTTCCTTTTTTTTTTTTTTACAGTTTTCTTAATTTTGTTTAATGATTTTAACTTCAATTGATTTTCAGATTTAGTTTTATTGCTCATCAGATTTCTGTTTCCATTATCTTCAGGTATTTCTACATGATTCTTCGGTAAAAAAAATTTCCATTTTTCATTACTTTTTTTTGCATCTTCATTCAGTATGTACTAATTTTTTTGTTCTTCATCTTTGACTAATGAGTTTAGATCCATATCTACAAATATCATAGAAAAATAGATGTAGAACTACAAAGATAGGATAATAGATCTAGATCTACAAATTCAATATTTGTGAACCTTGCAGAGTAAAAGGTAAAAATGAATGACAAAGATGGTGAAAAAGAAATTTATGTGATGTATGATTTTGTTGCAGAATTGTTAGCTATGGGAAAACTCAACGATAAAGCCATCAGATCTGCAATGGTTTCAGGTGGAGTAACCGAATCTAAAATCAAAATTATTTAAACCACCGGATCTGCTATGAAATATCAAAAATAAGAAGAGGAAACATGTCTCTGCAATAGAAAAGTGAAGTGTTGAAAAGGTTGAGTTTTACAATTTCTTTATCTTAATTTTCTCAATTCTTCCTTGCTAAGCTTTAAAAAAATGTCTCTATTTTCATTTAAACTATGTGAATTTGCTATAATAGTTTTTTTTTATTGTTTGTGAGATCAAGATTTGATTTTTTTTTCTTCTAAAAAAATCAATATCATATACCATATAAATGTAAATGTTTTCGCATGATATTCCTCCAACTTTTTGTTTTTGATATGCCATTTTTATCACTTTACTGATCTAATTTGCAAAATTGGTATTGCAAAAATCAAAGAGGATCTAATTATTTTATTTATTTCCTTTTTCCAAAAGAGCAAAAAGAAAAACAACGAATTAAATGAATTTTGATAAATATGTAATATTTATTTTGTATTTATTTTGTATTTTTATTTATCTCTGATTTTCATGGATTTTATCATTTATTTATGTTAGTTTATAGTTTGAATCTTAATGGCAGCAATAACACTGTAGGATAAAGTAAGATGAAGGGCGTAGCAAGTCATACAAGAAGGTGGATTTGAGATAATTTATTTAAATTATACTTTCTGAATTGTTGGTTTATTTTTTAACTTAATCATTTGATGTATTTTGGTTTAATTTCTTATTTTAAGTGTGATAGAAAATTAAAATTTTATTATGATTAATGCATAACAAACAAAAATTAATGCATAACTTAAACCTGACAAAAGAAAATTCATAAATAAATAATAAAGACTGTGTAATGACAATAAATAAGAATAAATATCATAAATAAGTGAAATATAATTATTAATATTCTACTAGAGTATTATAATTTAAATATTAATTACTATAATATAAATTTAGAAAATATTGATTTTATATGTTGTATTAAGAAAGCATTTCATCTTATGGTATATAAATAATAATGAGATTTTCAATGTAATGAATAAGAATAAATATTATATATGAGTAAAAATATAACTATTAATATTTTAATAAATTACTTTTTTTTTTCTTTTTTAGAAGAAACACACTTTAGTTGTAGTAAAGTGTATATGAAGATAAAATTAATTGATTTTTATCATCATAATAAAGTGGATCAATTTCCAATATAGAAACAGTTCCCCATTCATTCAATCTCCAAATGTATATGAACCTAAAATTAATTGATTTTTATTACTATTATTATTTATAAATATTTTTGAGCAACTAAAAAAATATATATGTTTTATAAATGAAAAGAATTAAAGTAAAATTCAAATATATTTTTACATTAAAAAACTATTTTTTACGTTGTTACAGTATTTGAAAGAAAAAATTAATATACTTCAATTATTATCTTCTCTTTAAGTTATGATATTTATAAAATATTAATTTTTATTGTATTATTTAGACATAAAAAAATTATCATAATAACTAATTTTTTATATTAATTTTTGGAGTGAGAAAACACGTCTATATTAAAAATAAGTTTGGATGAGATTTCAAATTTTGAATCAAAACATTTTTTTAATATTTTTAAAAATACACTTTATTTTCTTTCTTTTAAAAAAAAAACATAATCATAATATACCTAAATTATTTATCTTCAATTTATGGTAAAAGCGTGGGCAAGTAAGTAAGGCTATTTTTGATCCGGATCGGATTAGATATTTACAATTTCGGAAATTGGATCGATAATCCTATCGGGTAAAATCGGGCCGGATCAAATCAGTTATGGATGAAAATTTGGAACTATTACTTGTCCGAAAATTTTGCGTAAAATCATATTTTCCCTTTTATATATTATTTTTTATTTAAAAATTACTAACAATTTTCACCAATAAATAAATTTCTGAATTGTATTTATTATTTTAACTTTTTTTGTAGAAGATTATTTTTTTTTAATATTTATCAAAACTTTTTTTACATTTTCCTTTACGATTTATATTCCATTACGTAAAATCATCAGACATTCTGACCGTGTGAAATAGTTGTTTATATACCATGCAATTACTGTTTTTTCATGGGTATCAGACATTTTTATATTATTATTTTTTCACAGATACCAGATATTTTTCTAATTATACATTCTAATTATACGTTTGACCCACTTCTACAAAACCCTATATGCAAAAAAAGATTTATTTCATACACCACTATTAACTTTTGTCTCATTTTCCTCTTAAGAATACATTTTAAATTTCTTTTCATTATATGGTGTTTATGTTCAATTTAATATTGTCTAAACATTGTTTTTTATTTCCCTTTTTTCCATCAATAACTATTTTTATAAATGTTCTTTCTATATTTAATTTCATTCCTATAATTTCACTTAATTTATTATTTTTTGTTTCCTTAAATCAATTTTCCTTTTTTCCATATTTTTAATTCTATTACAATCTATTATTATTTTTTCTTTATATTATTTTAAAGTTAACTTTTTTTAATTTAATTTCATATTATTACAATTGTTTATTAATTTTTTTCTAATTAACTTTTTTTGCTATAGGAATAATTTCTTAACTATACATAATTTTTTTTTTACATTTTCATTTCTATTTTAGATTTCATAACGTAAAACATTCATACACTCCGGCCCATGCGAACGCACGGGTCAGTTACTAGTTTGTAACAACTTTGATTTTATTCAAATACACATATATTTTTAGAATCTTTTTTTTTCTTTTCCATTTTCTTTCTCTTTTCTTTTTCTTTTCCTTTTTCCAACCACTTATTTCTTTCAACCACAAAGTAACCAACACATGAACAACTAGACAATTCTCTCCCCAACTTGAATACAACCAAACATGAAGTGTGAATTCTCCCTAACTTTCAAAGGCAAGGAAAAATCAAAAAACAAGTTATACAGTTGAAGGTTCAATAAAAAATAATCAAAATCCATTAAAAAATAAGTGAACTAAACACTCATGCACAAACATCAAGTTCAACTAAAACATGGATATTGACAAAAAGGCTCAAAGGGGCTAACAAATACTCGCATGCTCACAGGGTCAAATACTTTTGGTTAGATGGTTATGTTCAAACTCAAAAAGTTCCTTAATCTTTTTCATGCTTTCATTCACATTCAATACAAATAAACGATTAAACATAATAAAACTGAGTTAACAAGAAAGTTGGTCTCCTACATATAGTAAACAATGCAAGTAACCTCACAAAAAAGGTTTAGTCCTAAAGTGATTCAAGAATGAACAAGTATACAAAAGAATGAATGGCATGAAAGTTTGTAAAAAGCCTAAGTATCATGAAAATGATAAAGTTTAGAAAGCGATAAACACATACATTGGATGTAACACCCCATTTCTATACCCCCAAATAATACATTAAAACATTTAGGCATAGATAAAATTTCATCAGAGTATAATTATAATCAAGCATAAAAAGGAGCATGCCACATTACGTGAAATTAAAACATACAACACCTGCTCAAACAGATATGCAACAATGGGGTAGCTATCCACAAAGGAATTTAAATCCTTACACCCATATCTCAATTATAAATTGCACAGCGGAAAACTTAAATCATCAACAACTTCAACTTATATATTTATCAAAATATATCTACAAGTTAGAAGCTTACAAATACATCATTTTATACAAAACATGTCCACAAATGAATACATATACAAATGTATCCCCAAAAAGGCACAAAGCCACCTAATTACCCGGTGCTACATATCAGAGCCGACCGACCAAAAGATATGAAGACAAGCTTCATAAAAACAACTTCGACACACCTAATCTGCAATGCCTCGTAGAGCATCATAAAATAATAGAAGGGTGAGAAACATTACAATAATAATATTGCATATAATTATATATCTCAACATATAACATATAGTTCAACATATTCTCACCACAACATATCATTCATACACAACATAAAGCATACTTATACGCATACTTATCACCATTTCTTTCTCATAACACAAATCATATTCAACCATGTTCACATAACCCACATACATCGCAATGTATCTTCATTTACCAATCAACATGTACAATCATTCACAAATTACCAATACACATAAATCTTATACTATTTATGTCTATTCTTCATTTACATTCATTCCGCATAAACATACAACAAGCTATGTTTAAATCACACATATACATTCAATGTATAAATCACATACATATACACATATCAAACATATATATATATATATATATATATATATATATATATATATATATATATATATATATATATATATATATATATATATATATATATATATATATATATATATATCCGCAAGTATGTCCTTCACACATACCAATCATTTCACAACATTCCAAATAAACATATGCACAATCATGTTTATTTCAGCATATACATACAATGTATAAATCACATACATATATATATATATATATATATATATATATATATATATATATATATATATATATATATATATATATATATATATATATATATATATATATATATATATATATATATATATATATATATATATACATACATACATATATATATACATATATACATATATACATATATATATATATACATATATATATACATATATATATATATATATATATATATATATATATATATATATATATATATATATATATATATTTGCAAGTATGTCCTTCACACATACCAATCATTTCACAATATTCCAAATAAACATATGCACAATCATGTTTATTTCAGCATATACATACAATGTATAAAATGCAACTCATAGAGACCGACATACGACTCTATGCAGATGCAATGCGGTACCGACTCAACATTCAGCAAGTTCACCCAGGAACCAAATAAAATCATCGCTCGTTACCTAAAGTAACTCCCCGTCGGGCATACAATGTCCCCCGTTGCTCACACCCCACATGGGCACACAATGTTTCAGGATTACTCACACCCCACACGGGCACACAATCCGATTGCTCACACCCCACATGGGCACACAATCAATGTGAATAAATCACCCATCGCTCACACCCCACACGGGCACACGATGTTTCTGGATTGCTCACACCCCACATGGGCACACAATCCGATCGCTCACACCCTACATGGGCACACGATCAATGTGAACTTAATCACCCATCGCTCACACCCCACATGGGCACACGATGTTTATGGATTGCTCACACCCCACACGGGCACGCAATCCGACCGCTCACACCCCACATGGGCACACAATCGTGTTGTAGTCATCGCTCACACTCCACATGAGCACACGATGCTACAACGGATTCACAAAGAATCCCACAACACAAGAATTCATACATTATGCTTACATGAAAAATGACACACAACATTCTTGAAAATGCATACATATTCACAATATAGTTATGCATTCATCTCATACAATTAGCATACATTCGCATTTAATTCAAGCAATGTATCTATTTGCCAAAAGGCCACAACACAACAATCAAACCCACAATTCCATAATTAACATAATTACGTTTTATCGGAAAAGTCGGGTAAAAGTCGGTTAAAAATTACTCTTCTTAGCATCAATGGATTCTACATGTTTTTAACTTCGAATCGATATAAGGATCGCTAAAAACAAATACCCGGAACTCAAGCTACGGATTAAAACACATAATCCCTCAAAAACCTACAGGCTCGCTGAGCGAAAATCGCCCTGGAACTTTCGCTGAGCGAGGGGTAGCTCGCTGAGCGACCACTGCGATTTCAGTAAATTACCAACTGCGAATAGTCTAACAAAATCACCCCAAAACTTCTCTAAACTCATACAAACATGATCAATAACATGTATCTAACATCATACTTTGGTTACAACGATTTCTAACCGATTAATCTACCAATTTCCAAGTTTTCTCATCAAAACCCTAAACCTAACTTTCTCTAAAACTTCTCCAAATCATAAACTCAATCCACCAAACACATACATAATCATATACAAGATTAAGATAACAATGTTTATCACCCTTACCCGATTATTTCGATTCCTTGGAGCAATCTTGAAGCTTTCCAACTTTTCTCTCTTTTCTCTTCTTTCCTCTTTCTCTCCTCTTTCTTTCTTCTCTTTTTGTTTCTATCTTTCCTTTTCTTTCCCTTTCTCACAACTTATACTCTTTTCTCTCTAATTCTATTCTTACTCTTATTAATTCTATTTCTTTCCAACCAAATATCATTTTCCCACAAAATATCAATTCTACTAATTCTAACTTATCACTAATTAACAAATACCTAAAATACCCTTTTATCCAATTTTACCCGAAAATTCATAAAACGGTAAAATCTCGCAACACAATATATCACATTAATTCCTCAACATCAAATATCATCATATTAATTTCACTAACAAAATAATAATTACTCAATTAAAATAAAAGACTCCAACACAATGGGAATTATCGAATCGGGGCGTTACAACTCTCCCCCACTTTAGAAATTTTCGTCCTCGAAAATATTACCTGATCCAAACAACTCCGGATACGACTCGCGCATCCCACTTTCCAATTCCCAAGTCATGTTGCCTTCCGCAGCGCCTCCCCATGCTACCTTCACAAGCGCAAAATCCTTGCCTCTTAACCTCTTGATCTCACGATCCAAAATTCAAACCGGCAAAGCTTCCACCGTAAGGTTATCTCTCACCTCAACCTCGTCCATAGGAATAACATGTGACGGATCCGGAACATACTTCCGAAGTTGCGAAACATGGAACACATCATGCAAATTCGAAAGGTTTGTGGGCAACGCCACACGATAAGCCACAACACTAACTCTTGCAGTAATCTGATACGGCCTAATAAAACGAGAAGTCAACTTCTTCGACTTCAAAGCACGACCCACACCCGTAACCAGTGTAACTCTCAAAAACACATGGTCGCCTTCTTGAAACTCAAGATCCTTCCGTCTCTTATCGTGATAACTCTTTTGCCTACTCTGAGAAGCTCTCATCTTCTCCCGAATAAACTTAACCTTTTCCGTAGTTTGTTGTACCATCTCCGGTCCAACTACCGTTCTCTCTCCGGTTTCATGCCAACACAAAGGTGTTCGGCATCTCCTACCATATAAAGCCTCAAATGGTGCCATACCAATACTCGAATGAAAACTGTTATTATAGGTGAACTCAATCAACGCTAAATAACTATCCCAAATACCACCTTGTTCTAGCACACAAGCACGCAACAAATCCTCTAACGATTAAATCGTCCTCTCGGTTTGACCGTCCGTTTGCGGATGGTAAGCCGAACTCAATCTTAGCTTAGTACCCAAAGCCTTTTGCAAACTTTCCAAAAACCTTGATGTAAATCTAGGATCTCTATCCGATACAATACTCTTAGGAACTCCATGTAACTTCACAATCACAGAAACATAAATCTCGTCTAGCTTCTCCAAAGAATAACTAATATTCATCGGAATAAAGTGAGCAGATTTAGTAAGCCTATCCACAATCACCCAAATAGCATTATGACCTCTTTGCGTATTCGGTAAACCCGTAACAAAATCCATCGATATACTATCCCATTTCCATTCCGGAATATCTAACGGTTGCATCAAACCACTCGGCTTCTGATGTTCCACCTTCGACTTCTGACAAGTCAAACACGCATACACAAAATGAGCCACATCTCTCTTCAATCCAAACCACCAAAAGATCTTCTTCAAATCTTGATACATCTTGTTCGCTCCGGGATGAATACTCAAATTACTCCGGTGTCCTTCCTCTAAAATCATCTTTTTCAACTCTACATCATCGGGAATACAAATACGTCCACGAAATCTCAAAACTCCAAAACTATCAACCTTAAAGTCCTCATTCTCATTCATCATCAAATCAAAAAATTTCAAATCCAACTTTTTTGCTTTTCACAAACGGTTGCAAGAAAATCATTCGTAACATGAAGCATACCAAGTCTCACACTCCTCGGTGTCATCTTGCAAACCAAACTCAAATCCCTAAAATCTTCCAAAACTCTCATTCTTTCACCATCAAAGCGGACATATGTAACAACTTACGACTTAACGCATCGGCCATCACATTCGCCTTATCCGGATGGTAATTCAAACCAAAGTCATAATCCTTCAAAAGTTCTAACCATCTTCGTTGCCTCATATTCAACTCTTTCTGATCAAATAAATACCTCAAACTCTTGTGATCACTAAAAACTTCAAATCTCGCACCAAACAAATAATGCCTCCAAATATTTAGAGCAAACACCACAGCCGCTAATTCCAAATCGTGTGTAGGATAATTCTTTTCATGCACTCTCAATTGTCTCGAAGCATAAGCCACAACTTTTCCATCTTGCATCAAAACACCACCTAGTCCAAACAAAGAAGCATCACAAAACACCATAAATGGTTCCGTAGGATTCGGCAAAACCAAAATCGGAGCCGTATTCAACCTTCTCTTAAGCTCCATAAAACTTTCTTCACAATGAATATCCCAAATGAAAGCCTTTCCTTTACACGTCAATTGCGTTAACGGAAGTGCCAACTTTGAAAATCCCTCAATAAACCTCCGATAATAACCCGCCAAGCATAAAAAAGCTTCGAATCTCCGTAACCGATCTAGGAACTTCCTACTGCATTACTGCATCAATCTTGGATGGATCAACACTAAATCCACCATCGGAAATCACATGACCAAGAAAACTTACCTTCGACAACCAAAACTCACACTTGGATAACTTAACATACAACTACTTCTCTCTCAAAACTTGCAACACAATCCTTAAATGCTCTTCATGCTCTTCTTGAGACTTAGAATAAATCAAAATTTCGTCGATGAACACAACCACAAAACGATCCAACTGTTCATGAAAAATACGATTCATGTATTCCATAAACACACCCGACGCATTAGAAACTCCGAATGGCATCACGGAATACTCGTAATGACCATACCGTGTCCTAAAAGCCGTCTTTTGAATATCCTCCTCTTTTACACGAATCTGGTGATATCCTGATCTCAAATCAATCTTACTAAACACACGCGCACCAACCAACTGATCCTCTGATATCCCACAGCCTGCTTAATCTCAGGATGCAAACCATTCTCAAACTTGATACACTTAGAAAACTCGGCAGTAGCAGCAGCATAATGAGGATGAAACTGCACCAATTCCACAAACCTATCAGTATAATCCACCACTGACATATTACCTTGCTTCAGCTCAAGGAATTCCATCTCCTTCTTTCCTTTAACACTCTCAGGATAATACTTCCTTAAGAACTCAGTGCAAAAAACTTCCCATGTATAGTCACCTTCTTCCTCTAAAGCAAGACTTCTACCGACCCACCAGTCATCGGCTTCTTCCTTCAGCATGTGAGAACCAAGCCTCACCTTACTTCCCTCATCACAATCCATCACTCGGAAGATTCTCTCAATCTCCTTCAACCAATTCTGAGCACCATCAGGATCAAATCTCCCCTTGAAAACCGGCGGTTGATTCTTCCTGAACTCATCGTTAGCATTCACATTCGACACTCCCTGCACCTCCCTAGCCATTGCTTCCAAAGCAGCAGCCATCGCATTGTCATTTCTACCAGCCATATTCTAATTATTCCCAAGACAACAACAAGATTAAACAAAAGTTCAATCACAACAACATCAAGACAGAAACAACTGACTCGAACACTGGCTCTGATACCACTTAATGTAACACCCCCTTTCTATACCCCCAAATAATACATTAAATCATTTAGGCATAGATAAAATTTCATTAGAGTATAATTATAATCAAGCATAAAAAGGAGCATGCCACATTACGTGAAATTAAAACATACAACACCTGCTCAAACAAATATGCAACAATGGGGTAGCTATCCACAAAGGAATTTCAATCCTTACACCCATATCTCAATTATAAATTGCACAGAGGAAAACTTAAATCATCAACAACTTCAACTTATATATTTATCAAAATATATCTACAAGTTAGAAGCGTACAAATACATCATGTTATACAAAACATGTCCACAAACGAATACATATACAAATGTATCCCAAAAAAGGCACAAAGCCACCTAACTACTCGGTGCTACATATCAGAGCCGACCGACCAAAAGATATGAAGACAAGCTTCATAAAAACGACTTCGGCACACCTAATTTGCAATGCCTCGTAGAGCATCATAAAACAGCAGAAGGGTGAGAAACATTACCATAATAATATTGCATATAATTATATATCTCAACATATAACATATACGTCAACATATTCTCACCACAACATATCATTCATACACAACATAAAGCATACTTATATGCATACTTATCACCATTTCTTTCTCATAACACAAATCATATTCAACCATGTTCACATAACCCACATACATCGCAATGTATCTTCATTTACCAATCAACATGTACAATCATTCACAAATTACCAATACACATAAATCTTATATTATTTATGTCTATTCTTCATTTGCATTCATTCCGCATAAACATACGACAAGCTATGTTTAAATCACACATATACATTCAATGTATAAATCACATACATATACACATATCAAACATGCATATATATATCCGCAAGTATGTCCTTCACACATACCAATCATTTCACAACATTCCAAATAAACATATGCACAATCATGTTTATTTCAGCATATACATACAATGTATAAATCACATACATATATACATATCAACATGCATATATATATATATATATATATATATATATATATATATATATATATATATATATATATCTGCAAGTATGTCCTTCACACATACCAATCATTTCACAACATTCCAAATAAACATATGCACAATCATGTTTATTTCAGCATATACATACAATGTATAAAATGCAACTCATAGAGACCGACATACGACTCTATGCAGATGCAATGCGGTACCGACTCAACATTCAGCAAGTTCACTCAGGAACCAAATAGAATCATCGCTCGTTACCTAAAGTAACTCCCCGTCGGGCATATGATGTCCCCCATTGCTCACACCCCATATGGGCACACAATGTTTCAGGATTGCTTACACCCCACACGGGCACAAAATCTGATTGCTCACACCCACATAGGCACACAATCAATGTGAATAAATCACCCATCGCTCATACCCCACACGGGCACACGATGTTTCTAGATTTCTCACACCCCACATGGGCACACAATCTGATCGCTCACACCCCACATGGACACACGATCAATGTGAACTTAATCACCCATCACTCACACCCCACATGGGCATACGATGTTTATGGATTATTCACACCCCACACGGGCACACAATCCGATCGCTCACACCCCACATGGGCATACGATCGTGTTTTAGTCATCGCTCACACTCCACATGAGCACACGATGCTACAACGGATTCACAAAGAATCCCACAGCACAAGAATGCATACATTATCCTTACATGCAAAATGACACACAACATTCTTGAAAATGCATACATATTCACAATATAGTTGTGCATTCATCTCATACAATTATCATACATTCGCATTTAATTCAAGCAATGTATCTATTTGCCAAAAGTCCACAACACAACAATCAAACCCACAATTCCATAATTAACATAATTATGTTTTATCGGAAAAGTCGGGTAAAAGTCGGGTAAAAATTACTCTTCTTAGCATCAATGGATTCTACATGTTTTTAACTTCGAATCGATATAAGGATCGCTAAAAACAAATACCCGGAACTCAAGCTACGGATTAATACACATAATCCCTCAAAAACCTACAGGCTCGCTGAGCGCCCTCTTGCTCGCTGAGCGAAAATCGCCCTGGAACTTTCGCTGAGCGAGGGGTAGCTCGCTGAGCGACCACTGCGATTTCAGTAAATTACCAGGTGTGAACAGTCTAACAAAATCACCCCAAAACTTCTCTAAACTCATACAAACATGATCAATAACATGTATCTAACATCATACTTCGGTTACAACGATTTCTAACCGATTAATCTACCAATTTCCAAGTTTTCTCATCAAAACCCTAAACCTAATTTTCTCTAAAACTTCTCCAAATCATAAACCCAATCCACCAAACACATACATAATCATACACAAGATTAAGATAACAATGTTTATCACCCTTACCCGATTATTCTGATTCCTTTGAGCAATCTTGAAGCTTTCCAACTTTTCTCTCTTTTCTCTTCTTTCCTCTTTCTCTCCTCTTTCTTCTCTTTTTCTTTCTATCTTTCCTTTTCTTTCCCTTTCTCACAACTTATACTCTTTTCTCTCTAATTCTATTCTTACTCTTATTAATTCTATTTCTTTCCAACCAAATATAATTTCCCCACAAAATATCAATTCTACTAATTCTAACTTATCACTAATTAACAAATACCTAAAATACCCTTTTATCCAATTTTACCCAGAAATTCATAAAACGGTAAAATCTCGCAACACAATATATCACATTAATTCCTCAACGTCAAATATCATCATATTAATTTCACAAACAAAATAATAATTACTCAATTAAAATAAAAGACTCCAACACAATGGGAATTATCGAATCGGGGCGTTACATTGGACGTGTACAAAACTTAACAATATCATTACCATACATCCGCATGTTGAAACGATCAAACTTGGAACATCACCTCAAATTTCCTCAAGCTACTCAAAACAAGCTCTTGGACAAACCCAAAAACTTTTAATATAAACAAACTAAAAGACTAGTTGAAAATGCATTAAAAAAGTTGTAAAGTGAAGATTTGAGAATTTTACGAACAATCAGAGTACAACTTGTTTAATGAATGTTCACCATACTACCTAAGCTAGAATGAAAAAGTAATAACGAAACAAAAAATGATAAAACTTGTTTTTTTATGTCGTAAGCTCGACCCCTTTATTGTGCTTAACTAATAACTTCCTTCCTTCATGCCATGGTGATGTGTCACCGTGCAAACCAAAAGTAAGTGTCCTAACCAAACACTTGAACAAACGTTACGGGAACAAAATGTATACAACACTTGAACAAACATAATGGAAAATAAAAGCAAAACAAGTATCTATACAAGCATATATACAACATAGACAATTATGTACAAAGCTCCAAAACATCGAAACTATTGCAATGCAATTCAAAATCAAAACCAATCCCAGATAATGGCGTCATTTTTCTGAAAGCGGTATAGTGACAAGCAACAAAAGTTTTTGGAAGTATTTTTCCAGAAATTTATCGTGTCCACGAGGATCTGTTCTATTAAATTGTCATTTGATAATATCTAAATTTCTAAGCTTGGGTTTAAATGGTTTGAGACATAGAAACTAAAAAGTAAATATTAACACAAAAAGAATTCATTCTTCAGAGAGATGAAACTTATCAGACATGCATACAATCGACTCGTCACAAACTTAAACTTATCGACCGGTTATACTCAACCTACAATACTTGTCAATATCATCTGGCATCACACTGTGCTGAGAGAACAATTGTATTACTCTTGTCATTGCTCTCGCACCCGATTCGAAATACGGATGACATTAAGCTCTGATACCCAAAAAGATTGTTAGCTCTAAATCTATCTCTAGCATCCAGAAACTAATAATAAGAATTCATAATCAATGTTTGTGATGTTTATCTCTAACACAAACCAAACCCTGAGCATAAAGCAAAAATCTCCCGGTTTGTCAGTGTCGAACAATGAGAAATCCACCCCGGATCATCTGTGTGCAAACTCCAATGTTGTTTTCTAAGCTAATCCTATGAAAAATGATGTTTGATGGAGTGAGAGCAAAAAAATACCCAAACTATACCCTAAAAAAATGTGTTTTTAGCCCTTAAATGGTGTTTCCGTCCGTCTAGTTTTGCTCGACGGAGTTCTGGTTCGTATGGCGCAAGAGGCGACTTATTTCTGCATTTTTTTTACACGTTTCTATCTATATGGCTCGCCTCTGCTTCGCCCGGCGCAGCAGATAGACATCATTTTCTATTTTCTTGTTTCGGCCATAACTTTCGAACCGTAACTCCCTTTCTCTCCCGGTTCGAAGCGTTGGAAAGCTTATTCAATACATTTTACGAATATGACATGATATCCTTGATTGAGTACATAAAAAATGAAAAACAATTAAACTCAATGATATTTACACGATAACACAATATATACACTATAACGTAAAGTGAACGTATTTACAAACAAGGTGGAGATTATTCGAACGATTTTAACAAAAAGTATCGATAAGTGCAACAAAACTTATATACAAAAATAGCTATAATTTGCATGTATCAAATTCTCCCCAACTTACATAATTTTTTGTCCTCAAACAAACTTAAAGAAATAAAAGACTATAATCCAAGAATCATGAATCAACAAGTTTTGAAAACAGAAAACAAATGTATGGTTCAAATCACAAACACACAAGCAAAGTAAATACTTACCACTAAACTACAACAATAGCATGAAAACGAAATATCTCATAAATACAAAACACATGTCAAAGATACTAAAATAATACAAAGTTCAAAAATGAATCACACCTAGCACACAATTCATCGGTAGGTGAAATACTAAAACAATGGGGTGCTTTTCTCTCACATAACAATTAAGTTAACAACAAGTTAAATTATGCATTCATCGGGAAAAAAAAACTTATATTGAACAATATAAAAGCAAGAATCAAAAGGGCTTTTCAAGGGTTGTAATTGGGCTTGTTTAACAAAGAAGGGTCAATCCTAAGGGCAACTAAACGAAATTGCTTAAACCTATAGGAGCATTTAATCACACACATTCAAGCAATCAAAAATTATTTTTATTCACCCTCTCACTTTGATCATTTGTAACAACCTTGATTTTATTCAAACACACACATATATTTTTAGAATATTTTTTTTCCTTTTTCTTTCTCTTTTATTTTTCTTTTCCTTTTTCCAACCACTTATTTCTTTCAACCACAAAGTAACCAACACATGAGCAACCAAAAAATTCTCTCCCCAACTTGAATACAAACAAACATGAAGTGTGAATGTTCCCTAACTTTCAAAGGCAAGGAAAAAAAATCCAAAAACAAGTTATATGGTTGAAGATTCAAGAAAAAGAATCAAAATTCATTCGAAAACAAGTGAACTAAACACTCATGCACAAACATCAAGTTCAACTAAAACATGGATACTGGCAAAAAGGCTCAAAGGGGCTAACAAATGCTCGCAAACTCACAAGGTCAAATACTTTTGGTTAGGTGGTTATGCTCAAACTAAAAAAATGCCTCAATCTTTTTAATGCTTTAATACACATTCAATACAAATAAAGGATTAAACATAATAAATTGAGTTAACAAGAAAGTTGGTCTCCTGCATATAGTAAACAATGGAAGCAACTTCACAAAAAGGGTTTAGTCCTAAAGTGATTCAAGAATGAACAAGTATACAAAAGAATGAATAGCATGAAAATTTGTAAAAAGCCTAAGTATCTTGAATAAGTTAAAGTCTAGAAAGCGATAAATACATATCTTGAACGTGTACAAAACTTAACAATATCATTACCATACATCCGCAAGTTGAAACGATCAAACTTGGAACATCACCTCAAATTTCCTCAAGCTACTCAAAATAATCTCTTGAACAAACACAAAAACTATTAATATAAACAAACTAAAAGACTGGGTGAAAATGGATTAAACAAATTGTAAAGTGAAGATTTGAGAATTTTACGAAAAATACGAGTACAACTTGTTTAATAAATGTTCACCACACTACCTAAGCTAGAATGAAAAAGTAATAACGAAACAAAAAACAATAAAAAATAATGCTTGTTTTACGTTGTAAGCTCGACGCCTTTATTGTGCCTAGCTAGTAACTTCCTCCCTTCATGCCATGGTGATGTCTCACCGTGCAAACCAAAAGTAAGTGTCCTAACCAAACACTTGAACAAACGTTACGGGAACAAAATGTATACAACACTTGAACAAACATAATGGAAAATAAAAGCAAAACAAGTATTTATACAAGCATATACATAATATAGACAATTATGCACAAAGCTTCAAAACATCAAAACCATCACAATGCAATTCAATATCAAAACCAATCCCCGACAACAACGCCATTTTATTGAAAGCAGTATAGCGGCTGCAACAAAAAAATTTGGAAGTATTTTTTCGGGAATTTATCGTGTCCACATGGATCAGTTCTATTAAGCTATCATTCAATAATCTCTAAATTTGTAAGCTTGGGTTAAAATAGTTTGAGACATAGAAATAAGAAAGAAAATATTAACATATAAAGAATTCATTCTTCGTAGAGAAGAAACTTATTTGGCATGCATACAATCGACTCGTCACAAACTTAAACTTATCAACTAGTTATACTTAACCTATAATACTCTTTAATATCATCTGGCATCGCTCACAACTGTGTTCACCTCTGACACACTGAGCTGAGAGAACAACCGTATTACTCTCGTCGCCTCTCTCGCACCCAACTCGAAATACTAATGACATTAAAATTCGATACCCATAAAGATTATTAGCTCTAAATCTATATCTAGCATCCAGAAACTAATAGATAATCATCCCTAATCTAGGTTTTTAATGTTTATCTCAAACAGGACCCAAACCCCGAGCATAAAGCAAAAAATCCAGGAAAATCACTTATAAAGATTTGAAAATCATATTTTATAAAATGCCATGAGCGATAAATGTACATGAGTTCAAAGTAAATACATATACAACAACCCAACAAATGAATAATACACAAAGAGGAAGAGAAATGATCCAAAAATATCTCGGTTTATCAGTGTCGATTGATGATAAGTTCACCCCAGATTATCTATGTGTAAGATCCAATGTTGTTTTGTAAGTTAATCCTATGGAAAAACGATGTTTGATGGAGTGGGAGCAAAATATACCCAAACTATACCCTAAAAAAGCCCTTATATGGTGTTAATGTTCGTCCAGTTTCGCCTGGTGGAGTTCTGGTTCGCCCGACATAAGAGGTGGCTTATTTCTTCACTTTTTTACATGTTTATGTCTGTTTGTCTCGCCTCTGCTTCTCCCAGCGCAATAGAGGCGCAAGCAGACAGACAACATTTTTTATTTTCTTGTTTCGTCCATAACTTTCGAACCGTAACTCCGTTTTTCAACTGGTGTGAAGCGTTGGAAAGCTTATTCAATGCTCTTTATGAATATGACAAGATATTATTTATTTAATACCTGCAAAAATAAATGGAAAACAGTTAAACTCAATGATATTTACACGATAATATAATATATACACCATAACGTAAAGTAAACGTATTTACAAACAAGGCGGTGTTTATTCGAACGATTTTAGCAAAAAGTATGGATAAGTGCAAAAAAATGTATATACAAAAATAGATATAATTTTCACTTATCAGTAACTTACCATGTTAGTCTCATTGCTTTGGTAAGCTTTTGCCTTGTTAGTCTCATGCTTTTGCAATCCCCCTCTTACATGTTTGGCGTGTTAGTTTCATGCCTTGGCACTCATTCCCTTAATTTCCTTCCAAGTCTATCTTATTAGTATCATGATTAGATAGACCTTTCTCTAATCAATAACTCTTCAAGCAAATTCTCTCCCTTTTAAGTCAATCTTGTTAGTCTCATGTTGAGACAAACACTCTCTTGTTTTCTATGTTAGTTTCATAGTCTATATTTTTAGTCTCATGCTTAGATAGACCCTTCATCATTTTACAACTTCTTTGCTACTTAAGCTATTTATTTTCCTTATCTTTTCTCATCCTTAGTTCCAAGAATTACAGAGTTATGACTTTCTCAATGCACTATGAGGATACATAGGCATTAGATCGCGAGATCTTGGCAAGCACCCTTCTTTCACAACTTTCTTTCACCCTTGTTTCACACCCCTTTTCCTCCTTTCTTTCTTTTTTATCCCTAGTTCCAAGAACTACGGCGCTCTGACTTCCTCATTGCACTATGAGGATACATAGGCCAGATTCCCCCAATCCTATACGAGCAATTTATCTATTTCCTCTTCATTTACTTTCTTTTACACTCTTTGCAAATAATCCTTAGATAGAACACCCATATAAGCCTAGAGCAAGCAAAATGGTTCTCGTCGAGTATGACAGATGTGAGGGGGTGCTAATATATTCCTCTCGCATTACCGACTCCATTACCTGTTTCTCTTCCCTTGGGTTTTATCAATATTTTCCCTTTCCTTTTGGAATAAATAAAGTTTGGTGGCGACTTTGTTGTACCATCGAACGTGCGATGTCCTTGGGTATATTCTCGCTAGCTCTACTAATACTTTCAAAATCAATTTAATTGGTTAATTATTCAAAGAGGGTTACTGAAACAAAAAATCAAAATTAAATATAATAAACTCAACTATATTTTTTGTCACTATAATATTCTCTTGACATGTTTGGCAGAACAAGATGAGACTTGCACAAAGAATCACAAAAACACAATCTCAGTTTCAATATAAAACTCAAACTCAATAACAATAACTAAATAACAACATATAGCTTTCAAAGCTTAGCTAAGTAAAACAACTTGTACATAAAGGATCCGGACAGGTCTTTGTTGCCTTCAGGTGGGATTGTGATGATGTTTGTAGGAGAAGGGGTGGGATACCTGCAAGGTACTCCGACGCTCAAGTAAGTTTCAGTGGGACAAACCAAAGCGTAAGAAAATGAGGTTTAGAATCGAATACTTGACCCTCCAAAGATGGAGGGTTTTTATAAGGGAACATGCCCGTATAAAGAGAGCGTGTAGCCTTTGACTAAGCATAATTGTCTCCCATAAATCTGGTGGGCAGTTGGCCATGTGGAAGGCGTTATGGCGCGTGAGGGGGAGGTCCCCAACGGCTATATACCAACGATTCATTTCCTGCAATGGTCATATCCTCATTGATCCCTTAATGGTCTTATACCCAGTTGAACTCTAGAATTGGCCTCAATTTGGCATAGGCCACATGCTAGGCCCGTCCAGAATAGGAGCCTCCCAAGTCGCTATGCCCGAGAGGGGATAATGACTTAAAGTGTCGAGGTCATGATCAACATGGCTTTCTTGCAAACGTTACAATGCAGAATTCCTTTAGTTTTTATGTCGGACATCTGTTCGCTGGAGGGAGTTAAACAGATTTCAAAAGATTCTCTTTTTGAGAAGACAAAATACTTAAGGTTGTTAATGACACGAAGGAAGCGTCATAATTCATTTATGACACCTGAGGGCTATCCCTAGGCAACAATTACTTGGCTTTTGCGATTCTTCACGCGAGCTTAAGACATTATAAAAGGGGAGGAAGAAATTCATTTTTCCATTTCGCACAAACTCTTCCTCTCACCATAAAATTTCCTCTATAACTTCTTCGCCAGACATTCATCGTCGCCGCTGTTCGTTTTCCAGAAACCACCATGGATCAAGGTAAATCTTCATCTTCTTTCTCAGATTCTGCATTTCTTCCTGATGAACATTCATCAATTTCCTATGAACTTCATATGATCTTCATAGTTTCTGGGAATTCCTACGAAGTTCTGGAAATTCTGATGAATATTCTTCAGATGCGTATGAATGTTCATGAAGCTCTAGGGTTAGTTTAAAGATGTAAGTAGATTAGTGTTAGATCCATGCTAGACTTTAGTTGTGATAACTTAGTGTTGGTCGACCGAGCATAGGGTCATGGAGGGGCTTATCCTCGCTGAATTTTAGTCAGAGAATGGCGAAGTTGAGCCCGGTGTGTTGGTTTCACTCTCGTAGTGTTTTCCTTCGTTAAGGGGCTGACCAAGGGTACATCCACGGTCTTTATCGAAGCCCTTTCAGTTGACTTGCAGTGGAAGGATGGATTTGAGATCGTCAAATTCATTGTGTTTCCTTTGTTTTTAGGTGAAAGGAGTCAAAAGGACGCTCGTGAAGTTAAGAAAATCCCTGCTGTAGATGTCATAGACGTCCCTGCATCTGATTGCGTATGGATCATGGACGAGCCGCTCAAGACGACATCCCAATTCTTGGCGGGCATTACCTCCGAAACCTACTCAGAGGATTTTATCGCGTTATCCTGCCCTCCCAATTTCACCCTAGCGCTCTGGCCTTCATAAGGGCCTTTGAGCTGGTATATCGTTACTTGGAAATAAGGGCGACATTTAATTTGTTCTTCAGGATCTTCCACCTACACCGGAAGTCCCAGGATGGTCGACATAATTGGGTGTCATTAAAATAAGCAAGCAGACTCTTCAAGGCCTACCTGGATTATGTTCAAGACTTTAAATATCGTTTCTACTTAATCCAACCATGCTCGCAGGCTACTAAGGACTCGTTGTATGACAGGGAGATGGTCGACGAGAAGGAGAGGCTGGTGGCCCACTTTCCGTTGGAGTAGGTGGATGTACATTTCTGCAATTCCAGCGAGAACTACATTTCCAAACCTGAGGACCTGAGCATTGACGACACATCAGCTTATAATACGTTGTTTAACTACGTTGCTAGCTTTCGTCCTACGGAACTCGTGGATTTTGATGGGCATGCCCTCCTTCGACCTGATGGGACACCGACCATTCAGGCCATATTAATAAATGTGAAGTCGTTGGTCAATTGCCCAAATGAAGAGGCAGCAATGCGACTCTTAGGTGGTTTTGTATCTTTTTAGTTTTTTATCCCCGAATCTGATCGGTAACTAACTGGTTTCTTTGTCCTTTGTGCAGCACAAATGTCCGACATTTGAGATCGTTTGGTGAAGAAGAACAAGGGAAACTTAAATAAGGGTTCCAAGAGTCGGGTCGGAACCGTCAAGGATCAGACTACCTTTGATGGTTTTGTTGCCTCTGGTAGTTCTACACCGGGGAACACTATGTTGGGTGGTTCTCCATTGGGTAAAAGACCAAGGGTTGAGGAGCCCACTTCTCCTTCAAAAACCTGCGTAGCGTCTTCGGGTCCCTTTGACTTACACCCGTACATGATGCAAAGGTCATTGTTCGTTGAAGGATCATTTGTTCAAGTCCCTGACCTTGACGTCGTGGCTGTCCTTTCATCTGATCGCAAGACTTTGAGGGCCAATTGTTCCAGGATGTTGCGGGGATGATCCGGATCTTAGAGATTACTCTTTCCTTCAGCAACATTGATCTAGTGTCCAAGAAATATTTATACTGGATTGACCCACTATGAGAGTACTTCATAGAATGTTATACAAAGTGTCATAAGTTACTCTCATGGTCATAGTGGTGTATACCACCCTTCGACCTGAAAGTACTATGGACCCTAGATGTAGTGTCAAGTACTTTATTGCTGATCAAACATTGTCCATAACTGGATGATCATAAAGACAGTTGATTGGTACTTCATAAAGCATGTTGAGGGACATGAGTAACCTAGATGGAATTTTCCCATCCCGTATGACAGGATAAATCTCTGAGGAACCAATATTGAACTGGACAAGGATGACACGGTATATGACTTGTGTTTAATATAAACATAAGGGCAAAAGGGTAATTGTACACACAAGTACTATCATAAAAGGTTTGTCATATCACATGATAATTTTGTGACTTGGGTAGCAGTGATGTGTGCTAGATACCGCTCACTGTTTATTATGTTAAATACATGATTTAATATAATTGCCAACGTCACAAATTCCTACAGTGTCACACACATAAGGACAGTTAGAAAAGAGGTAGAATAAATAAGGAACACCGTAAGGTACCGCGCACTTAAGTAAATATGCAACACCGTAAGGTACGGTGCACTTAAGTGGAATACATAATATTGTAAGGTATCATGTGCTTAAGTGACATATGGAACATCATATGATATAATAATAGTTATTATTATTATTATTATTATTATTATTATTATTATTATTATTATTATTTTATAATAGTTATAAAATATAATAATAATAAAAAATTATGTTTATTATAATAATAGTTATTATAATAATAATAATATTATTATATGGTGCACTTGAGTTGAGGTTTTTTAGCTTGAAGCCCACACAAGTAGTTCTATAAATAGAACCCTTGTGCAAAAGTAAAAGAGTTGATGAAAACCCTAGCTGTATTCTATTTTTCTCTCCCTCACTCAAAACCTTCAATCCTAATCAGCTAACACTGTGACTGAAGGTAGTTGTTCGTGTGGACTGAGTAGAGGTACTGTTCATCGTACAACGTTCGTGATCATTCCATTGATTCATAATCAAAGGTTTTATCCCCATAAGATGTAACATTTCTATCATAAATCATTATCTTTCATAAGGATCGCTATAGGTACATTTTTATTTTTCGTTACGTTTAGATCGTAAATTTCTCTTAAAGGGTATCAAAGCAACTTATGAAACCATCAGTCTGGTAATTGCTTACTTTCTGTTATTTTTGCTTTAATTGGATTAAAACATGTAAAAAAATTAAACCAAATCTAGATATTGGATTTTGGCATCAGACTGTGTACGGTTTGGATGATTGATATTGACAATGCTTCTGAACCCGACAATAGTATGGTAAAGCAGCGATATATCAATCGTCCATAAGTTACACATATATGATTGGTCTAATTCATATGTGATATGATTAACTTTGATGCAAAGATACTATATTGGATATACTGGTTTTATTTTGTCAGTTCAAATCACGTAATGATTATCATTCGTTTGAGCGATTTGTGGTTATCTGCTTCGAAATATGACTTTAGTATGGTGAAGCAATGGCATACGAATCAATCATAATGAATTATTAATCATGGTGTTTTGATGGTATGAAATTTATGCATCAGGGTTTGTGACATCAGAAGGGTTGCACCGTCAATGAGATCTCCATTAAGGTCACTCACAATTGGAAGTGTGACGGTCGTTGTAGTGTGTGACGGTCGCCACACTGCTAATATGCATAATCTCTTCTTTTTCTGCTATCTGCATAGTGTGATCATTCGCCGAAATTTAATTTGATTTATTTAATTAACAAGATTTAAATTAATAATAATAAAATTTGTTTATTATTTTTCTTGTGGTAATCAGTTATGGCCTTAGTTTAATTTCACTTTATTTTGGGATTTAAAATACGACCTGCATGTCATGCCTTTCTTTTATTCTCATCGTGTAACTTTTTTTCTCATATCACTCCCTCGTATGTAAAACGAGTTTTCTTTATGTAATGTATTATTATGAAGAAAGAGAAGACTACAAAATAAAGGAGGACAACCTTAGAGATCTTGCTTGGAGAAGTGTAGATCGTTCTTAGGTTTAGTTTAGGTTCTCTCATTGGCTTGGGAGAACAATTGCGCTAGGGGTCATAACTGTTTCATTTGTTTATATGTTGATATATGTGTATGTATGTGGATGCATGTGTGAGAAATATTTATATGATAAATAAGTCAGTGAGATCAAACTAATTAAAATTCCCTCAAAACGGAATATTAAGTTTTTTTTGCTTTCCAAGTTTTAGAACTCATCAAGACTAGTATCGAAGAATATAGGTTTCGCCTAACGTGTGGTGCATGTTCTAAATTAGTAAGGTGTGATGGGATAAATGTAATACCCAATTTCTAAAATAATGGGTCAAACTTAACTGAACAAAATATAATAAGATTATATACATTTAGAAGCAAGAGTTGGGAATGATCCATATGATGGATTGGAATAAGGAGTTATTCACCCCGAGTTTTTTGTAATCATCCTAACACTGACTTAAAACAAAGTGAAATATGGATCTCGATCCACTAGAAAATCTTCCGACGGGATTTTCCGAATCAAATGATGAGGGTCATTTGTTTTGAGTAAAATAGTGGGAGCATATTTAATTAAAGTCCTAATTTAATATGTTTAATGATACTAATATTTTCACCATCTTTTATATAGATTACCATGACAACGAACACCTCTAATAACATTTTTTGCAATCAATCCTTGATAAAGAAAATTGTTTGGGAATTTTTTTTGGCGTGGCACCGAAACTTGAGGGTTGTCCTCAAACATAATAAAAAGTCTACCAAGCAGGGCAGTAGAGGGAATTGCAAGGAAGTTGTCAGACCAAAATCTAATTCTCATGATTTGAAACCTATAAGAGGTATTACAAAAGGAGGGAACTTACTTCTATTGCGATAAAATTGGACACTAGAAGTGAAACTGCCCAAAGTACCTGGAAGATAAGAAGAATGAAGTGGAAACTTCAACTTCAGGGGCTAAAAAGGAGTAGAAATTTGGCAAAAGGTGAAGTCAACCTACGAGTTGGAAATGGAGCAAAAGTTGTTGGTTTAGCAATAAGAACTTATGTTTTGACTTTACCTAGTGGTTTAATAATTCAGTTAGAGAACTGTTATTATGTACCTGCAATTAGAAGGAATAATATTTTCGTTTCTTATTTGGACAAGTTTGGTTTTTCATTTATAATAAAGAAGAATTGTTGCTCTATTTATTTAAATGATATATTCTATGCTACTGCACAAATGAACAATGGATTTTATGTCCTTGATCTTGAAATGCCAATTTATAACATTAATACAAAAAGGATAAAACCTAATTAGTTAAATCCAAGTTACCTTTAACATTGTCGCTTAGGCCATATAAATGAGAGGCACATCTCCAAACTCCATAAAGATGGACTCTTGGATTCTTTTGATTACGAATCATATGTGTCGCTCCCGGGATTTTCATCCGAGTACAAACGTGAAAGTGGCGCAGAAAAGGTAGAGTCGCCAGCCATGCATTTTTATCCTGAAAGAAAGGGAAAGGTAATGCTGCGCAAACCTGAGGAAGAAGGAAAGAATGAGGCCTTGCGAACCAAAGATCTGGGTTCGGGAGTCGGTTACGACCTGGGAAGGTATTAGCACCCAGATCGTCCGCCGTACCTGACGGGATCTACGCTTGTTTGTTTGCTTCAAAGGGTGAGAAATAAGAATGCTGCTGAACAGATGAACTGCTAACTGGGAATGGAAATGAAAAAGGAACTGGAAAAGAGAAAGAACAGAAGGGGGAAAATGTAGGGAAAATAAAGAATGTGCTCGAACAGGCCCTACCCCGCTGCCTACGTACCTCATCGGGAAAATGAGGATCAGAGTTGACGTAGTTCGCCTAACTAAGGGCGGGAACTTTGTTTGTATTTTTTAGGATGACGTTGCCATAGCTCTAGCTCAGGTGTTACCGGCTCTGACTCGAGGGTGTTTACCGTATCGCTATTTGAACTATCGAGGCAAATCGCATTCGTCCGCAAAGATTAGGAGATGAGATGAGAAGACGCGATGTATTTGTTGATTGTCTTTTATGAGAAGTGTTTTGGAGTTTATTGTTTGTGAAGATAGTCTCATGATTAGACTTGTACATTATGCTAGACAAGCCCACACTATTCCAAGATGGAATGAATATGAGTGCCCCATGGAATAAGGCTATGCGCAAGAGACTATTTCAATCTTTTATTAAGTGTCTTTTAGATTTTGTTTGAAGATGAGAGAAGAAGACTCAAATCGGAAAAAGGACAAAAAACTAAGGGGGACTAAGACCAACCCTAAGTTATTTATTATGCACAAAAGGGAGATCCTAATGGTTTATGAGGTTTTTCTATTCCTAAGGAAGAAAAGGAAAAGAAAGAAGAAAAAGGATGCAACTTACTTCCTAAGGAAGATAAGTTGATCCTAACAAAGGAGGAATCCTACCAATCACAAATATGGAAGGAAAAAGGGAAATAAAATGCATAAAGAAAATGCATAAAAATAAAAGGATAAGGTGTTAGGAAACATACCTTTCCCTCCCTACAAAACAAATATTAGTGTTGCATTTTATTAAAAATAATAAAGCAAACATACACAAATTAAATCCTAACAACTCTAGGACTCAATCTAGATTCTATCTTAATTCTAAAAGAACTAAAAAAATGCTAAAACAACGATTCAGCACCTATTACAGCCCCTAAAGTACAAACAACTATGAAAACAATGCATAACACAAAACAACTTTTTACAGCCAGCATGCAGCATGAAAAGATGGGTGTAGAAAGTCAAATACAGCATGCAAACATAATAAACAGCATGTATTTTACAGCACCTATATGCAAAGTCAGCTATGAAATGTAAAATACAAATTTGATTATTTTCATTTTTTAATGCACAAACTCACTAAAATGCACCAAATTCATCATGAACATGCATTTGAACATAGATCCACATACATAATTGAAAGAACATGAACATTTTGAGGGATTATGCAATAATGCATCACATGGTTGATTATGCAACAAGTATGCAAAATGTGGCACATGAACATGACACATGAACATGATAATCATTGATTATGAACATGTAATATGATGGATCAACAAGAATGCCAAGCTCAATGCAAAATTCAGAATTGAATTGATGTGAATAACATGATCAAACATGTACCAAAATGCAACCAAGTGCACATACATATATGATTATGTGAAATGCAACATGCCTTGATACAATGAAATGCAAAATGATTTAATGCAATGCGAAAGATGTAAAAACAGAATGCAACATGATTATTCACATGCCAAATGATGCATAAACATAGCAACAAAATGCAAGAAATCAAACTATACACAAAGGAACATATAAATGCATAATATGCAACATGAACAGAAACGCGTCGAAACGACTGGAAATGGGGGAATGAGCTACTGGAAATAAACCCAAAATTCCCTAAAATCAATACCTGAACATGCATGAACATTAGAGGCACTAGAAACAAGGACTAAGCTATCAAATAAGCAAAATTTCCAAAATCTAACAGCGTTAACCGGTTAACCAAATGGTTAACCGGTTAACGGACCTAAAACAACAACAATTTGTGGCTAAAACGCACGTGTTAACCGGTTAACCAAATGGTTAACTGGTTAACACTGATCCAGAATGTGAAAAAAGTTAAGAAATAAGTGCTTTTGGCCACAAACTCACTTCTAATGATCTCCAACATACCTAGGAACATGTTAACACTAATTTCTACTTAATTGGGGCTTATTTACACATGCTAGATCCTATAACTATTTACACCTTAAATTCTAATCCATTAAAAATCACAAATCGCAAGCAATACATAACGGAAACGAAATCGATCGCAAGCAAAACGAAAAGCAATTAAAGAACGCCAAAAGTGGCAAGATGAAGAGAATAACTTAAAGGAGAAGTGATTTAGATCACCAACCTACGAAGCGGAGAAGTGCTTCGGTGGATGTTGCAAGAATCGGAGCTTGATCGAAGAGAAAACCAAGAAAACCACGAATCCGCAAAATAAATGTGTTCTTGATGCTTGAACCTTCGTGCGCTTCTGATAAGTCGAAACCTTCATAAAAATCAGTAGCTTCTTCTTCTACAATCCACAAATCAATGAAGGTTGGAGGCTAAGCTTCAAGAGCTTCAAGTTTCAATGTGAAACTTGAAGAGCTTCTTCAAAAAGCTTTGGTGAAAAGGGAAAATGGAGGAAAAGTGAGAGAGAAAAAGTGATTGTGAGAGAGTGAAAAAATTTGGAAATTTTTGGGAACCCTTTGTATTGAAGTGATTAGTGATTATATATGGGCTAGGCTTGGAGCTAGGTTTGGGAATGGAATTAGGTTTAGGAATGGAGTTAGGTTTGTAGTTAGTTAGGGTTAGGGTTGGAGAGGGAATATTCCTAGGAATATTCAATATTTCTTGGAATATTCCTTAGAATATTCCTTGGAATATTCCATGGAATACTCTAGAATGTTGTAGAACATTGTAGAAGCTTCCCAGGGAAATGGAGTGGAATTGAAGTGGAAAAGCAAGAGGGAAAGAATGAAAGGAAATGTGGAAAGAAAGTGGAAGGAAAAGGGAAAGAAAAAGGAGAGAAAGGTGAAATTTTCCCTTTTTGGTTGGTTAGCTTGGAAATGGTTTGGATTATTTTTGGGATATTATTTTTCTCTTGAACTCCAATGTTTGGCAAGCCTCGATCGACCACACACCTCATGCATATGCAAAGGATGATGATTTATTTATTTAATTTTTTCAAATGCAATGCAATGATATGCGGAATGAAGCGTAAACCGCTCGAGGTTGATAATAAATAAGAGGGAAAATTTTGGGGTGTTACAGCTGCCCCTATTCAATCACTGTAGACTTGAATGGATGATAGCAGTCGCTTTCAGACGTTTGAAGTATGCATGGATTGAATACTAAAAACAACCAGAAAATTTGCACTCGGTGGAAGAGGACAAGGGAAATAAACCCAATCATCTGAACTCTGCTTTTGGAGAACTCAGATGTGAAGAGTAGTGAACTGGTGAATGTTTTGGAATAACGCTGGGAGATTGCTGATTTGCCATGCTACGAGTGGACTTTTGCTGGGATATTAATGACATGCCACACAAAGGGTGGTTTTCAGTGCTTCGCCATACTGCGGGGGATTTCAATACTCTGCCACTCTACGGGGATACGTTGCCACACTGCGGGGGTTTTGGATATCTTGCCACACTACGGGGCACATTGCTCAGCTACGGGAGACTTTGAAAATTCACCACACTACGGGGGCACATTGCTCAGCTACGGGAGACTTTAAAAATTCGCCACACTACGGGGGCACATTGCTCAGCTACGGGAGACTTCTGCTCATTCGCCACACTACGGGGGACTTTTCTCAGCAACGGGAGACTTTGAAAATTCGCCACACTACGGGGGACTTTTGAAATTCACCACACTACAGGGGACTTTTCTCAGCAATGGGAGACTTTGAAAATTTGCCACACTACGGGGGACTTTTGAAATTCGCCACACTACGGGGGCAGATTGCTCACTATGGGAAACTTTGAAAATTCGCCACACTACGGGGGCACATTGCTCAGCTACGGGAGACTTTCATAAAATTTGCCACACTACGGGGGCACATTGCTCAGCTACGGGAAAATTTTATAAAATTTGCCACGCTACGATGGCACATTGCTCAGCTACGGGAGACTTTGAAAATTTGCCACGCTACGGGGGCACATTGCTCAGCTACGGGAGACTTTGAAAATTCGCCACACTATGGGGGACTTTTGAAATTCGCCACACTGCGGGGGTAGATTTCTCACTACGGGAGACTTTGAAAATTCGCCACACTACGGGGGCATATTTCTCAGCTACGGGAGACTTTCATAAAATTTGCCACACTACGGGGGCACATTGCTCAGCTACCGGAGACCTTGGCTCACTATAGGAGACTTTTGCTCACTACGGGAGACTTCAATGTTTTGCCACACTTCGTGGGCTGCTACTCGCTATGGGAGACTTTGGCTCACTACAGGAGACTCCTGCTCACTACGGGAGACTTCAATGTTTTTCCACACTACGGGAGCTGCTGCTCGCTATGGGAGAGTTTAAGAATTTGCCACCCAGAGGATGGACTTTGGCCAATCTGCGGTTGGACTTTGGAATTTGCCACCCAGAGGATGGACTTTGGCCAATCTGCGGTTGGACTTTGAATAAATTTCCACGTTGTGGGTGGACTTTGGATATCAACCTCGGATTGAGCACGCATATATTGAACTGCATGATATAATGCCTCCTGACACTGGGGGATAAAGATAAAGAGAATTCCTGACGCGGAAATAATAAATCTTTGCTAACTCTGTGGGGAATACAGATGGTTACCGATGTTTCTGCTGGAGAAGAGTGTGACTAGTCTGTCTCGACTTATCACCCATCCAAAAATAAATTGGACTTTAGATTTGAAGACCCTGCTAGAGGATGCCTCAACTGCTGGGGATTGAATCTCACCCCACGGATTTTGCTGGGGAATCGACGACTTTTTGACATAGCTGGGGGAAGACCTGTCAAGGCTCTGCTGAAGAGAACTCTCTTGTCTACCTGAATTTTCCAAACCTCTGTGGGGAAGGGAACCGCTTAGCTAACTGCCGGGAATTTCTGGATTCTTGTAAGAAGTGCTTCACTACGGGAATACGACTCTTGCTAGGGATGATCCTTATTGCTCTGCTGGGAAGAGAAGGATTTGGTTTGAGATCTGCTGGGAATATTGCTCTGTTGGGGAAGAGAAGGATTTGGTTTGAGATCTGCTGGGAAACAAGATCAAGGAAACCTGCTGAAGAAAGGTTTGACGACTTTACTGAGGATAACTTCCATGAGCCTGTTGGGGATAACGAAACTGAACCGAGTCCTGCTGAGGAGGAAAGATTTCAAGTCGTCTCATGCTGGGGATCATTTTCTTTTGTATGGATTTTATCTCAAGAGAATTTTACAAAAGACTTGGTGTCTTTAAACTCTTAGGTATCGTAACGACTGCATGAATCGGCGTAATAACCTTGATAGGGAGGTAACCATTGCCAATGTAGATGAGCTTGGAGCTATAAGAAACACTGAATGAGATAATTGGCTTGACGAGCGACCGCTAGATGGGTAGTAGACTCAATCTGTAAGAGTTATGACAAGAGGGTGCCATAGAAACTCTTTGAGAGTGTAACTGTCCTGGTGCTCTGAACTCCGGGTGAATGCTTCTAATCGTTTGTCTTTGGGAAATAATGAATTCTCGTACTATTAGGGTGGCTTGCCCAGTACGAGTATTTGAATAGTTTTACACTCGACTGACTAATCTTCGCTCTTTGGAGAGATTTGAATCTCGAGGTGATTGCCCTAGTTTGGCTGAAATTTGAAGAGATTTCTCGACGTAACTGCCCTGGATTGGCTAGCTTATTCCATGATTGGTTGGGAAAATCCTTTATTCAATGAATCTTTCTTGGAAAAGTGCACCTCGACGTGACTGTCTTTCAGAAGTTTTGGACTTCTCAACTCGGCAAGTTTAAACTTTTGGACTGAATTTCCGCATGTGAACCATTTATGATGCTAAACAAATGTATGCAAGCAAAAAATGTTTATTCTGAGAATGGAAATTCTAATGCAACACACATGTTAATCTTGAAGCCTTTATTGAAAAGGTGTCACAAACCTTCGAGGTGCAAATGGCCTTCAAGAAGGAAGAGGTGGAGCAAGTCCACAACATTCAGAGGGAAAAGACTCAGCAGCTAGCACAAAGCCAGTTAGCCTTGGAGGAGGCACGGAAGGAGATTGAAGAGCTCAAGCTGAGAGCAGGTGTAAAGAAGAGCAGAGCAGAGGTGGCTGCAGAGGAGCTTGGGTCTCTAGTTTAGTTTATTTTTGATTCAGACTACCTACGGACTTGTTGTAGGAGTCTTGCTTTATTTCTTTTGTCTTTTATTCATGTAATGACTTGTAACCCTTCGGGGAATATTTCTGTTGGTGCTCTGACTTTTGGCCGGCAGTAGTTTATCCACGGTATACAATGTTAATATGCAAATTATCATTTCTGAATATGCAAGGCTTGTTTGTCTGATACTGCTAATATCTGAACACCCTTCAAAAGAGAAAGTCTGAAAGTTAATACTCAAAATGGTTGTCTGGAGCAAATACCAGAACTGGGGCATGCAAATGCTTAAAACTTGGGAACATGAGCAGTTACATTGCATGCATATGATGTGTTTGTTTGTTTTGCAGGTGGTGCTTCAGTTTCTAATGTTTATGTTGTTTCAGGCACTATAGCTCCCAGAAAAGTTCGAGAACAGCCAGTCATACACAGATATCCCACAAGAGTCAACAGAGAAAGAGTCATGGATCAAATGCAGGCTGATTTAGCTGACTTGAGGTTGAGGATGGACAATTTTATGACCCTTATGGCAGGAATGGGTCAGAATCAGGAACGTTTGCGTGAGTTGGTTGAAAATAGTCAAGCCAGGAACAACGGTACTGCTGATGGAGGTAATCGTAACGGTGTGGGCGCCTGTCAAGTTGAAATCCCTGTAGCATAGCCAGGGGTTACCATAATCAATGATGGATTGAACAATGTACAAATGGACGGTCAAGACGAACAGTTTACTCTGCTGGACGAAACTGAAGGCCAGGGGGCTGAAATGAGCAGGAAGTTTGAGGAGATGGCAGAACAGATCAGGGCTATTCAATCTCAGAACTCTCTGGGGTTCGACATTACTGACTTGGGCTTGGTTCCAGGGGTTAGAATCCCTTACAAGTTCAAGGTCCCAACTTTCGAGAAGTACAATGGCACAGCGTGTCCAAAGACTCATCTTCAGTCCTTTGTAGGGAGGATTGCTGCTCACACTGATGATGAAAAGCTATGGATGTACTATTTCCAGGACAGCCTGGTTGGGGCCTCCTTGGAATGGTATATGAAGCTAAGTAGAGCCAACATTAAGAGCTGGAAGGACCTGGCAGAGGCTTTCGTGAGGCAATACCAGTACAATTTGGACATGGCTCCAAATTGCACTCAATTGCAAAACATGTCTCAAACTGCTAAGGATGGGTTTAAAGAGTATGCTCAAAGGTGGCGTCAGCTCGCTGCCAGAGTGCAACCACCTTTGCTGGAGAACGAGATGGCTGATATGTTCATGGGGACATTGCAAGGTGTGTTTATTGAAAGATTGGCGTCTTGTTCGGCTACCAAGTTCAATGATATAGTAATTGTTGGAGAGAGGGTCGAGACTTTGCTAAAGATGGGAAAGATTCAGGATACAAGTGCGAGTAGTTCGAATGGAGTAAGAAAAGCTTTCAGCGGACCCCCGAGAAGAAGGGAAGGTGAAACCAATGCTGTGTTTGGTCGAGGACAGGGCCGAGGATACAAAAGATCATATGAGCAAGTGGCGGCTGTCACAATCCCTTCCAACCCTGTGCAGCAGGTACAACCTCAACAACAGCAGCCACAACGTAACAACTATCAACAAAGACCTTATCAGCCAAGGCAGACTCGCCCGACTAATAGGGTGCTTGAAGCAATTCCCATGACATACACTGCATTGCTACCGAGATTGCTGGACCTGAATTTGATACAATTGAGGACTTTGGCACCACCACCACCTAGAGAGATTCTAGTGGGGTATGATGTCAATGCAAGATGCGCTTTCCATTCAGGGGCACCCGGGCACTCAACTGAGAAGTGCAGGGCACTACAGCACAAAGTTCAAGATCTGATCGACTCCAAGGCGATTAATTTCGCACCACCGCCAAATGTTACTTCAAACCCTATTCTGAATCACGGAGGGGCTAGAATAAATGCTGTTGATAGTGGTGAGAAGTTAAGTCTGATTCTGAGCATAGAAAAAGTGAAGACTCCGCTGTTGGTAGTGAAGGAGAGGCTGTTGAGAGGACAAGTGTTTCCGAGATGCAATTCTGATTGTGAAAAGTGTGTGAATTCAGTGAACGGTTGTGAAGACCTGAAGATGGGGCTGCAGAATATGATTGATGAAGGATTATTGCAGTTTGACAAAGTTGATAATGAAGTTGATGATGTGTCCACTATAACCATATTCTATGATCCAGCTGAGATGCCTGCTAGAAGAGAGCATGTGACCATTTATGCTCCTGAAGTTAGTCCTGTGACTATCACTGTGCCTGGGCCTGTTCCTTATATAGATGATAAAGCCATTCCATGGCATTATGGCTCAGATGTGTACGTGGAAGGACAGAAAGTGGAGAGCAAGTCTGTTGCTATTGACCCGACTGTAGTGAACGTCGGAGGGGTTGGAGGTTTTATGAGAAGTGGTCGTTTATTTGCTCCCCCAGTTCTGAGAGGAGATCCTGAGGCTAAGGCTGAGGCAAAGGCTAAAGGAAAGCAAACAGCGACTGAAGAGACAATAACTCCTGCTGCTGGACAGGGTACATTTGAGAAGGAGGTGGAGGAATTTATGCGCATAATTAAAAATAGTGATTATAAGGTGGTCGAACAGTTGAACCAGACGCCGTCCAAAATATCAATTTTGTCTCTGCTGATGTGTTCTCCAGCACATAGAGAAGCCTTGCTGAAAGTGTTGCAGATGGCCTACGTTCCTCAAGAAATAACTGTTAATCAACTGGAAGCTGTAGTGGGCAGTGTGAATGCAAGCCATGGGCTGGGCTTTACAGACAAAGACCTTACGTCAGAGGGCCGTAACCATAACAAAGCACTACATATTACTATGGAGTGCAAAGGTGCTGTTTTGTCGCATGTCCTTGTTGACACAGGCTCTTCTCTTAATGTACTCCTGAAGAAAGCATTAATGAAGCTCAATGTTGATGGTATCGTCTTAAGACCCAGTGATTTGATAGTTAAAGCTTTTGATGGGTCCAGAAGGTTAGTGTTTGGAGAAGTTGAGTTACCTGTGAAGATAGGGTCTCAAGTATTCAAAAGCACCTTCTACGTCATGGACATTCAGCCCGCGTACAGTTGTTTGTTGGGACGTCCATGGATTCATGCTGCCGGAGCTGTAACTTCCACCCTACATCAAAAGCTCAAGTACGTGGTTGATGGCCAAGTAATCATTGTGTGCAGAGAAGAAGACATCTTTGTGAGCCATTTATCAACTTTCAAATATGTAGAGATGGACGGAGAGATCCACGAGATGCTGTGTCAGGCCTTCGAAACGGTTAATGTCAACATTTTGACTCCTATAGAGAGAAGCAGTAAGGAAGAAGGTACTTCCATTCATTCCTACAAGCAGGCAAAGGAAGTGGTTCAGTCAGGAAGCGCCCAAGGCTGGGGTAAATTACTAGAATTAGAGAAGAAAGATGACAAGTTTGGTTTGGGATATCAGCCTAGTGGATCTGATTGGCCTCCAAGTGGTAAAGCTATTACTTTTACAAGCGCTGGGATGCTCGACCGCAACCATATTTGTGCAACTAATGAAGAGGGAGATAGTGATGGTGACTGGGACAACTGGATTCATCCGTGTGCGCCCGGAGAGGAGCTGAAGAACTGGTCTGCTGAAGACATCATCCAAGTTACCTGGCACTCAGAGTAATTTATTTGTTTCCTTTTCTTATCATGCTGCATTGTCAAATCCTGCACTCTGCCCAAGGTGCTAGGATCCATTGTATGGGCCACCATGTTTTGTATGCATTTATTTTACCATGAAATAAAGGACATTTTCAGAAAAATTGTGTTCTCTTTCTTTCGTTTTAAATTTTTCACAAAAAAACAGAAAAATGGCAATGTGTTTTTCCTTTTTGTTTTTGTGTTTGCGTCTCTTTTGAAACATAAACAGATTCTGAAATAAGCACATCATCTGTGCAGTGTTGATCATCCGGATTCCATTGATAACGTTCCTGCTATGACCACGCATGACTTTGACAATCCTGTCTACTAAGCTGATGAAGGGGTTGAGGAAGACTGTGAACTCCCGGAAGAATTGGTCAGATTGTTGAAACAAGAGGAACGGGTTATTCAGCCTCATCAGGAAGAAATTGAGATCATCAACATCGGCACTGAAGATGTGAAGAAAGAGATTAAGATTGGGGCCATTCTGCAGGCTGAAGTCAAGAAAGAGCTGATTGGTATGTTGCGTGAGTATGTGGATATCTTTGCCTGGTCGTATCAGGATATGCCAGGGTTGGATACTGATATTGTGGTGCATAAGCTACCATAGAGAGAAGGATGTCCTCCTGTGAAACAGAAGTTGAGAAGATCTCGTCCTGACATGGCGATGAAGATCAAGGAGGAAGTTCAGAAGCAATGGGATGCCGAATTTCTTGCTGTAACTAGTTACCCACCTTGGGTAGCTAACATTGTACCTGTACCAAAGAAGGACGATAAGGTCCGGATGTGCGTCGATTACCGGGATTTAAATAGAGCGAGCCCAAAAGATGACTTTCCGTTGCCACACATTGATGTGTTGGTAGATAATACTGCTCAATTCTCGGTATTTTCCTTCATGGATGGCTTCTCCGGATATAATCAGATTAAAATGGCGCCGGAAGACATGGAGAAAACAACGTTCATTACCCCGTGGGGTACATTCTGCTACAAGGTCATGCCCTTTGGTTTGAAGAACACCGGGGCAACTTATCAGCGGGCTATGGTCACATTGTTCCATGACATGATACACAAGGAGATTGAGTGTTATGTGGACGATATGATTGCTAAGTCCCGTGACGTAGAAGAGCATCTGGTCAACCTCAAGAAGCTGTTTGATAGAATGATAAAGTACAAGCTGAGGTTGAATCCAAACAAGTGCACTTTCGGAGTGCGTTCCGGGAAACTGCTGGGTTTCATTATTAGTCAGAAAGGAATTGAGGTAGATCTTACAAAAGTAAAAGCAATACAAGATATGCCTGCACCGAAAACAGAAAAAGAAGTGCGCGGGTTTTTAGGGAGGTTGAACTACATTTCACGGTTCATATCTCATCTAACTGCCATGTGCGAACCAATTTTCAAATTGCTAAGAAAAGAGCAAACGGTCAGGTGGAATGAGGACTGCCAAAGAGCTTTCGACAAGATAAGAGAATATTTGTAGGAGCCTCCGATTCTAATGCCTCCAGTTGAAGGAAGACCTTTAATCATGTACTTGACTGTGCTAGAAGGGTCAATGGGGTATGTTCTAGGCCAACATGACGAGTCTGGTCGAAAAGAGTACGTTATTTATTACCTTAGCAAAAAGTTTACCGATTGTGAATCCCGTTACTCACTGCTCGAGAAAACTTGCTGCGCTTTGGTATGGGCTGCTCGCCGATTGAGACAGTATATGCTGACCCATACCACATTGCTAATTTCCAAAATGGATCCTATCAAGTACATCTTTGAGAAACCAGCGTTAACCGGAAGGGTTGCTAGGTGGCAAATGATCTTAACAGAATATGATATACAATATACTTCTCAGAAAGCCATCAAAGGAAGTGTATTGTCAGATTACCTTGCACAACAACCTCTTGAAGATGATTATCAGCCAATGAAGTTTGATTTCCCTGATGAGGACATCATGTACCTCAAACCAAATGATTGCGAGGAACCACTTCCGGAGGAGGGGCCAGACCCTGAGTCCAAATGGAAGTTGATGTTTGATGGGGCAGTCAATATCAATGGACGTGGAGTTGGTGCTGTTCTTATCACTCCCGAAGGTGTTCACTTTCCCTTCGCTGCCAGAATTACATTTGGCTGCACCAACAATGAAGCGGAATACGAGGCATTCATAATGGGAATAGAGGAGGCTATTAATCTTCGGATTAAGAACCTCGATATATTCGGAGATCCAGCCCTCGTTATTAACCAGGTTACCGGCAAGTGGTATACATATCAAGAGCATCTAATTCCTTACAGGGATTATTCCAGAAAACTATTGACGTTCTTCACGACAGTTAAGCTTCAGTACATACCACGTGATGAAAATCAATTCGCCGACGCATTGGCCACTCTTTCTTCGTCTATCAAAGTCTTGTGTTGGAATTATGTGCCCAGAATTGACATTTCCAGGCTTGATGCACCGGCTGATGCCTTCTCTGTAGACGCCGTGTCTAATGAGAAACCTTGGTATTTTGATATCTAGCTATTCCTGGAAAAGCAAGAATACCCAGCTGGGGCATCTTCCAATGACAAGAAGACCTTAAGGCGACTTGCTGCTAGCTTCTTCTTGAATACAGACGGGGTTTTGTACAAGAGAAACTTTGACATGGTCTTGCTCAGATGTGTGGATAGACACGAAGCAAGCCTGTTAATGCAGGAAGTCCACGAGGGATATTTCGGTACTCATGCAAGAGGGCATGCTATGACTAAGAAATTGCTGAGATCAGGGTATTATTGGATGACAATGGATGCAGACTGTTGTTCATACGCCCGTAAGTGCCACAAGTGCCAGATTTATGCAGACAAGGTGCATGTTCCTCCAAGCCCGCTCAACGTCATGTCATCTCCTTGGCTCTTTTCTATGTGGAGCATTGACATGATCGGGAAAATAGAGCCTACTGCTTCAAATGGTCATCGCTTCATCTTGGTCGCGATTGATTACTTCACTAAGTGGGTTGAAGCAGCGTCTTATGCCAATGTCACTCGTCAAGTGGTAGCCAGATTTTTGAAAAGAGACATCATTTGTAGATACGGAGTGCCCGAAAGAATCATTACTGACAATGGTTCTAACTTGAACAACAAGATGATGGAAGAATTGTGTCGGGACTTCAAGATTCAACATCACAATTCTTCTCCTTACCGACCAAAGATGAATGGTGCGGTAGAGGCAGCAAACAATAATATTAAGAAGATTGTGAAAAAGATGGTTGTCACTTACAAAGATTGGCATGAGATGTTACCATTTGCGCTGCATGGGTACCAAACGTCGGTCAGGACGTCAACTGGGGAAACTCCCTTCTTACTGGTATATGGCATGGAAGCAGTCTTGCCTGTTGAAGTAGAAATTCCTTCATTGCGTGTGATGATGGATGTGAAGCTTGATGAGGCTGAATGGGTGCGTGCTCGTTATAATCAACTATGTCTAATTGAGGAAAAGAGATTAGCGGCTATCTGTCATGGTCAGCTTTATCAGAGGAGAATGAAGCGAGCATTCGACCAACGAGTACATACTCGGGAGTATCAAGTAGGAGAGCTTGTGCTCAAAAGGATTGTTCCTCCAGGTTCGGATCACAGGGGGCAAGTGGACCCCAAACTACGAAGGACCATTCATAGTGAAGATAGTCTTCTCAGGAGGAGCACTGATGCTCACCACTATGGATGGAGAAGATTTCCAATCCCCTGTTAACTCGGACGCAGTTAAAAAATACTTCGCATAAAAAGACCCGTTGGACACAAAAACAGAATTAAAGTCCAGGCAAGAAAAGGGCATCCCGGCGAGCTAAAAACAGAATAAAAAGCTCGGGAAAAAGTTAGGGAAAATAAATAAAATAATGTACACCCGCTGAGTTGAAAAGCCACATCGGACAGCTCAGGCAAAAAGGGGTATCCTGGTGGATTGAAAACCCGAAAGGGCGATCCACGCAAAACAAGGGAATAAGCGAACAACTGCGATCCGAGTAATCTGAACCAAATCATCGTTTCGTACAGCTTGACAATATCAGAAGGATAGGAATCAGTCCCCTCATCCTCTCAGAAAGCAAAGGCAAGAATGGAGAGTTTTGAAGACATGCTGGTCATAGCAAGAAGGGAACTCATTGGGATGCCGTGTCCATTGCCATTAGTATAGTTTATTTTCTCAATTTTATGGTGGCTACCTCTTTCCAGGTGGTTGCTTCCTAATGTAAAAACTTTGCCTATTTAGAGGCCTTTCAATAAAAAGAATATTCAGTCAAAAAGTTGTGTCGTGTTTATTTTTGTTTGCAAAATGTCCTGAATTTTTGGCAAAAATAGCATTGCATTTAAAACATGGTGATAATTTGAAAGGAAAATGACATTGCAGGGAAACATTTGAAACCCTCTTTGAGTGTCGGGTGACGATGGATGAACAGATCATACCATGCAAGTCCCCGGGGCACATATGTGTTTTCTGTTGTTGCAGGTTGCAGGATGGCGTCACATTCTCCCAAGCAGAATTTTCCCAAGCTAAGTCTTGGCAGGTAGCCCAAGCAGTTTATCTTACCCAGTGGAGTATACCCAGCAAGCGGTGGGAGGCTCATTCCCCATAGAGTTTATCTGTCAAAACTCTTGTCACCAACAGTGGATATTTGAGGAATTCCCAACCATCAGGGAAACTCTCTCTAGCACTCGTCTGTGTTCATACTTTATTGCCGCACATCTGCATTTCTCAGCACTCGTCTGTGTTATCACTTTGGTATTGCTCGTTTGCTCTCCCCAGCAGTGGCCTATAATTACTTTGTTGTTGCTCGTCTGCATTCCCCAACATTCGTCTGTGTTTAAGATTTATTGCTCGTCTGCACTTTCCAACACTCGTCTGTGTTTGGTGTTTGATATTTGTTGTAGCTTGTATGCATTCCCCAACACTCGTCTGTCTTTAAGATTTATTGCTCGTCTGCACTTTCCAACACTCATCTGTGTTTGGTGTTTGATATTTGTTGTTGCTCGTATGCATTCCCCAACACTCGTCTGCGTTTGTTATCTGTTTGAAGCTTGTCTGCGTTGTTTGGATACTCGTCTGTATCATCCTTAACACTCGTCTGTGTTAGCTTATATCTGTATGTGTGGATTTGCTAATTATCCTTGGTACTCGTCTGTATGGCTACTCCAAATACTCGTCTGTGTTTGAATTGCTGGTATTCGTCTATACCAGTGGCTGATATTCGTTTGTATCATCGCCTGAAGCGCTCGTCTGTGTTTCTTAGATCATCGTCTGATACTCGTTTGTATCATTGACTTATGACACTCGTATGTGTTCTCTTGATGATCACCCAATACTCATCTGTATTAAAGAGGTTTAAAATCCTGACTGTGGGAGTAAATGTCAAAATGGCTACCAGTCCTGGCGTAACAGGTATATCCGAAGGAGGCTCGTCCGTCTCAGGCACCAATTATTAATTTTGCACCTGGCGTAACAGGTTCGCTCAAAGAAGGCTCGTCTGTCTTATATCATATATCCACGGATAATATATGAGGAGGGTTCGTCTACCTTGTTTACGCATGTCTATCCCACAGACTTTAGTGCATCACCGGTCCTGGCGTAACAGGGTTATCCGGAGGAGATTCGTCTGTCTCAAGTCACATGTTCTTGCAAAATATATGAGGGCTCGTATGTCCAGTTCCTGGCGTAACAGGATGGTTTAAAGAAGACTCGTCTGTCAAAGTATTCTGATCCCAAATAACAGTTTCAGCTTGGAAGGAGCTCGTCTGCTTTCTCTCCACTTCATTCGCCAAAGCTTCATTTGGTTGGGTTTATTTCCCAGTTTTGCATTCTCGTCAGAGTGCAAATTTCAGGTCTTCTTGGTATTCAACCACAGTTTATCTCGAACGGTCGATAGCCCGTGCTACCGTCCTTTTTAGATTAACAATTGCTTGAATAGGGGCAGCTGTAACACCCCAAATTTGCCCTCTTCTTTTAAACATCATATTCATCATGAACATATCATATTCTTGGCATCCTAGCATGGAAAGATGAAGCATAACATCCTCATGACCTAGCATTAGGCATATGATCATCTGTGGAGGTTCTTGAAGCATCACAAGCTATGACAAGGGGCCCAATGGATTTGTGCAAGTCCTATGAGGGGTCTATGTTGCATTCAAAAGCTCAAGTTCATTTACAAAAGCTCAGAAGGTTGGAAGATCATCAGGGAATCCAGGCTAGGGCAAAGCTCCTACACAATGGTCCCAAATTAGGGTTTGAGTTTCAAGCATGAAAACCTCAAGACTTTGGCCATTTCATTTGGGAAAAGTCTTTTACATGTTAAGAGGATCCTAGGGATGAAATTTGGTGAGAAAATTCCTTGTGGAAGTCAAGTATTTCTTCTGTTGCTTGTGAATGAAGAAACTGGTCAACTGTGCCTTATAAAAGTCAACTGTGAGATTTCAAGGGGTCCAACCCCATTTTTCTAGCCAAGGGATGTTCTTATAATGTTAAAAGAGGTTTGGCAAGATCAAAGATCAAGAATCATGAGGTTTTGAGGTGTTTTGCAAAATTGGTGTGAAGTTGGTCATGGAAAATGCCATTTTTAGCAAGTTTTTGCCCTAAATTTCAAGTGATCATAACTTGGTGAAATATTCTTCAAATGGAGCAAAGTCAAACATGAAAGTTGGAGATTAAAGCCTCCCATTTTCAAAAAGTACAAGTACTTTTTCATAGCCTTCATGGTTAAGAAGATAGAGCCCTCGAAAATTGCTTGAAAACTAGGGCAAAGCTTGATTTTTCATTTGTACACAAAAGCAAAAAGGCTTGAAACTTATTTTTGGGTGTTGGTACATACCAATTAAGGTTACAATGTTACAATGCGATGAAAATAGGTCATTTTTCTCCAAGAATGACACCAAATTCGTGCATGGTGTGAATTTTATTCCATAAGTGCAAAAATTGCATGATCATGAGAAAGGTGTGATATTTGCATCCAAAGGCCAGGATCTTTTGGATTGAAATCAAGGGTCAGATTGTGAATGCACATGGGCAAGAAAGAGGGCAATGCATGAGTGTTTCATGATATCACAACAAATTTTCAAATTGTGAAAATTCTCACACACACTCTCTTCCCACGTGCAAAGGTCCTCATCCTTTCAGCATTGATTCATAAGCTCATTTATAAGGGAATTAGGGTTTTAGAAGGGTTCAGATCTCTCTCATTTCATCACTCTCAAGTTTTGGCTCAGTTTGCAAATTCCTTCGAATCATTCTCTACACTTGCTCTCTTCACAAACCAACCACAGATTCTTCATCCTTGAGAGCTCAGGATCACAAATCCATCCATTGTTCAAGCTAATTCTCAAGATCCAGCACCTTGCCATTTCAGAGCAGCAAGCTTCAAACTCCTAGATCCAGCAACTTTCAAGGCTCTAGTTGCATTTATTTTGCAACTAGAGTGTATCTGGAGTGGATTGGCATCTATTTCTTGGCTTCTAACAAGCTATTTCAAGATCTGCAAGTCTCAGGTAAGCTCCAAATTCTCGGATCTAGAAATGAAAATCGAAGTGTGCATTGTGATCCTCTGTTGTTGCTGATGATTCTGCTTGCTTTAGATTCGAATTTGGTGCATTATTGAGCTTTATATGTGGATTTGAATTTTCATGGTGCAACCTGTTTGCTTTCGATCCAGTCTGTTCTTTGACCTATTGAGTTTTTCATGGCCATATTTGAGTTCAGGGTGACTTAATGATCTGATCTGGAGCATTTTGTTCATTATTATTGTTGTTTGTTCATTATTTGCTTTTTCCAGTGCCGGAGCCCTAGCTCCGGTCACCGGATTCTGGGTTGATGTTTGCTAGGGTTTCAGACGAAGAAGAAGGTCTCAGCACCCTTGGATCTTTACATCTCAATGCATGTGGTTGTGACACCTCAATTAATGAGGATGCTCCTGGTCACGTGTTTTTGTTTTATAATTTTCATTCTGATAATTCAATATGTCACTCACCACACGTTAACTATTATATGCCTTCACTCTGATCCAATCATTTTGCTTACCTCAATTAATGAGTTGACTGATCTGGTTCTTTCCTTTGATCCATTGGTTTCTTTTTTTTTTCCAGATTTTCATGAATTTCCACCCTTATATATTGTAGGCTGCGCTGAATTGGGTGGACCTGGGTTGCTATCCCTGCCCCCCATGCGCATTGGCCCAAGTCAATTGAACTGAGATCCTTTGCTTTTCACACCTCCCAACTTCATATATCATTTTATTTCTTTTTTTTATTTCATTTTATTTCAGTTTTGGTTTTTAATTTTTAAAAATAGTTCTAAATTTCAAAAAATTATGAAATAATTCATGGATGTTAATTTTAGTTTTCTTTAATTTTTAATATTTTTAAATTTCATTTATTTTAGTTTGACACGTGTAATTTAATTCTCCCATTTATTTAATTCATTTTATTCCATTTTTAAGCATGTTGTCTTGTCCATTTTCCATATTGATTCTCATTTTGAATTTTTGATTGGTTCTTTTTGATATGGATCCATAATAGAGTGTACTTCATGTGTGATTTTTGTTCTGATTTTTAGGAACTTGTTCATTTGGGTTTGGCCTTTGACTTGTGAGTGAAGTTTCTTAACCCTAGTTGATGTTTGAGCCCTCATTTGACTTGTATAGTTTCTGATTTTCTTCCTATCCTTTTGGCATGTTGTTATATCATGATTGAAGATCTTTTGTCCAAAGTTATGGAATTTTTGGGTGCATATTTGATTTGATTTGAATTTTGGTTCTTAACTTGTCCCATTTTGCTTCCTTTTGATCACAAGTCATCTCTTTAGCTTAGAAGGGCACTTGTGCCAACTTCTTCATCTTATTTGGGGTCTCTTTAGGGCATTGGTACCTCTCTGATCTTGGGTTAGGGTTTGTGTTTGGAAATCTTGTGATTTATTTGCCTTTGAAGTTCTTTCTTTCTTTTGTACATCCATCTCACCTCCTTTTCTTCTTCCTTCCCACAATGTGTTTGTCTAGCTTTGTGCTTCTCTTCTCTTCACCTCTCTTGCTTCTTAAGCACTTCTTTAACTTGATTATGGTTCTGGGTCTTGGGCCTTGAGGTTTTGTTTTGTTTATTTTGCTTTGCATCTCATTAAGATTGCTTTGCTTTGCCATGTGATTCATGTTGCCTCATATTGACTTGTATGCTTCTTTTCTCATTCTTGTGACTTGTATTTGCATTGAGCATTTGTGTGTATGACTTCACTTCTGTTTATATGATATTGGTATGACATTTTGTTCATTTTGTTTGCTTGTATGCTTGTGTTGCTAACCTTTTCAGGGGCTATGGTAAGTGAGAGGTGTGGATGTGATTCCCACATCTCCAAATCTCATCTCTTCTCTTCTTATTCTTACTTGTACTAACCTTGTGATTGTTGGGCTTAGGCCTTACTTCCTCTTCTTCTATTCTTCTTTCTTCCTCTCCTCTTCTTCTTTCTTTCTTCTTTAGGATAGTAAACCACACTAACCTAGGATTTCCATGCATGACAACACTTAGGAATCTTTAGTCCCCCATTAGACTTTTACCTTTGTGATCCTTTTGGTTCTTCTTCTCTTCTCATCTCATCTCAAAACCCTAAAGAAAACACTTAATAAAGTTTGAATTAATGCCTTGAACAATAGCCTTATCCCATGAGATACTTGTAGTCTTCCCGTCTTGGGATAGTACAAGCTTATCTTGTGATGCACAAGTCTGATCAAGATATCATCTTCACCAAGAATATCATAAAAAACACTGATTCATTGTAAATACCAAAAACACTTAATAAGTTAATGAGTTAGTGAGCTTAAGCCCTAATCTCTGGGTTCAAGTTTTGGCGATCTTCTCCTTACTTGAGTGTGCTTGTTCTATTATTCCATCTTGGAATGTAGTGACAAGTGCACATTCCATGTAAAAGAGCTTGAGTTCACTTTCTTGTGACACACTCATAAAAAGCTTCTAAAAAACACAAACAAACAATAAGCGTCTTTCCTTCGGGAATTCTTTTCTCATCTCCTTCACTCTCATCGTACGAACTTGCTCCTATTTGTCACTTTGCAAGACGGTTACACACTCGTCGTCCGAGCCTGCAACACCTGAGCATTGACATAGGCAGTTCAAGCCTTAAGACACAAACAATCTTTTCTATCCCTAGTTAGGGGAACTACGACGACTCTGGTCCTCATTGTCCAGATGAGGTACGTAGGCAGCGGGATAGGGCCCGTTCAAGCACAATCTTTATTTTCCCTACATTTTTCCTTTTCATTTCTTTTTCAGTTCCCTTTTCGTTTCTTTTATCCAGTTCAGTTCCTTTTCTTTGCAGCAGCTTTCATTCCTTCACCCTTTGAAACAGTTTCTTTGCAAGCGTGGATCCCGTCCGGTACGGCGGACGATCTGGGGTGCTAATACCTTCCCAGGTCATAACCGACTCCCGAACCCAGTCTCTTTGGTTCGCAGGACCCGTGTCCTTCCTTTTCTTTTATTCTGGTTTGTGCAGCATTACCATTCCCGTTCCTTCGGGATAAAAATGCCTGGCTGGCGACTCTATTCTTTTCCGCGCCACTTTCGCGTTTGTACCAGGATGAAAGAACTAAAAAATGCTAAAACAAAGATTCAGCACCTATTACAGCCCCTAAAGTACAAACAGCTATGAAAACAATGCATAACACAAAACAACTTTTTACAGCCAGCATGCAGCATGAAAAGATGGGTGTAGAAAGTCAAATACAGCATGCAAATATAATAAACAGCATGTATTTTACAACACCTATATGCAAAGTCAGCTATGAAATGTAAAATACAGATTTGATTATTTTCATTTTTTAATGCACAAACTCACTAAAAATGCACCAAATTCATCATGAACATGCATTTGAACATAGATCCACATACATAATTGAAAGAACATGAACATTTTGAGGGATTATGCAAGAGTGCATCACATGGTTGATTATGCAACAAGTATGCAAAATGTGGCACATGAACATGGCACATGAACATGATGATCATTGATTATGAACATGTAATATGATGGATCAACAAGAATGCCAAGCTCAATGCAAAATTCAGAATTGAATTGATGTGAATAACATGATCAAACATGTAACAAAATGCAACCAAATGCACATACATATATGATTATGTCAAATGCAACATGCCTTGATACAATGAAATGCAAAATGATTTAATGCAATGCGAAAGATGTAAAAACAGAATGCAACATGATTATTCACATGCCAAATGATGCATAAACATAGCAACAAAATGCAAGAAATCAAACTATACACAAAGGAACATATAAATGCATAATATGCAACATGAACGGAAACACGTCGAAACGACTGGAAATGGGGGAATGAGCTACTAGAAATTAACCCAAAAATTCCCTACAATCAATACCTGAACATGCATGAACATTGGAGGCACTAGAAACAAGGACTAAGCTATCAAATAAGCAAAATTTCCAAAATCTAACAGCATTAACCGGTTAACCAAATGGTTAACCAGTTAGTGGACCTAAAACAACAATAATTTATGGCTAAAATGCACGCGTTAACCGATTAACCAAATGACCGGTTAACACTGATCCAGAATGTGAAAAAAGTTAAGAAATAAGTGTTTTTGGCCACAAACTCACTTCTAATGATCTCCAACATACCTAGGAACATGTTAACACTAATTTCTACTTAATTGGGGCTTATTTACACATGCTAGATCCTATAACTATCTACACCTTAAATTCTAATCCATTAAAAATTACAAATCGCAAGCAATACATAACGGAAACGAAATCGATCGCAAGCAAAACGAAAAGCAATTAAAGAACGCCAAAAGTGGCAAGATGAAGAGAATAACTTAAAGGAGAAGTGATTTAGATCACCAACCTACAAAGTGGAGAAGTGCTTCGGTGGATGTTGCAAGAATCGGAGCTTGATCGAAGAGAAAACCAAGAAAACCGCGAATCCGCAAAATAAATGTGTTCTTGATGCTTGAACCTTCGTGCGCTTCCGATAAGTCGAAACCTTCACCAAAATCAGTAGCTTCTTCTTCTACAATCCACAAATCAATGGAGGTTGGAGGATAAGCTTCAAGATCTTCAGGTTTCAATGTGAAACTTGAAGAGCTTCTTCAAAAAGCTTTGGTGAAAAGGGAAAATGGAGGAAAAATGAGAGAGAAAAAATGATTGTGAGATAGTGAAAAAATTGGAAATTTTTGGGAACCCTTTTGCATTGAAGTGATTAGTGATTATATAGGGCTAGGCTTGGAGCTAGGTTTGGGAATGGAATTAGGTTTAGGAATGGAGTTAGGTTTGTAGTTAGTTAGGGTTGGAGAGGGAATATTCCTTGGAATATTCCATGGAATATTCCATGGAATACTCTAGAATGTTGTAGAACATTGTAGAAGCTTCCAAGGGAAATGGAATGGAAAAACAAGAGGGAAAAAATGAAAGGAAATGTAGAAAGAAAGTGGAAGGAAAAGGAAAAGAAAAAGGAGAGAAAGGTGAATTTTTCCCTTTTTGGTTGGTTAGCTTGGAAATAGTTTGAATTATTTTTGGGATATTATTTTTCTCTTGAACTCCAATGTTTGGCAAGCCTCGATCGACCACACACCTCATGCGTATGCAAAGGGTGATGATTTATTTATTTAATTTTTTCAAATGCGATGCAATGATATGCGGAATGATGCGGGAATGAAGCGTAAACCGCACGAGGTTGATAATAAATAAGAGGGCAAATTTTGGGGTGTTACAATATGATACATTAAAATCTTGTTTAATTGGAAAGATGAAAAATTCCCCTATTCGTAGGAAAAGGTGAAAGGGATAATGATCTTTTGGTCCTCATACATATTGATGTATGTGGACCACTGAACATACTAGTCAGAGGAGGTTTTCAATACTTCATCACATTTACTGATGATTTCAGTAGATATGGTTGTGTGTATTTAAGGAAACATAAATTTGAATCCTTTGAAAGGTTAAAGGAGTTCAAGAATGAAGTACAAAACCAATTAGGTACGAATATTAAAACTCTTCGATCAGATCGAGGTGGTGAATATTTAAGCCTAGATTTTGTTGACTATCCAAAAGAGTGTGGGTTCTATCCCAACTCACTCCTCCTGGAACACCACAATTGGATGGTGTATCTGATAGAAGAAGTCGAACCTTGTTAAACATGGTCTGATCCATGATGAGTCACACCGATCTTCCAAACTCCTTTTGGGACATGCACTACTGACAACAACTTACACACTTAACCGTGTTCCATCCAAAAAGGTAGAAAATACACCATATGAGATATGGAATGGTAAGAAACCACATATGTCTTACATGAAGATTTGGGGTTGTGAAGTTTATGTGAAACGACAAATTTCAACTAAGCCTGAGCCCAAATCTGACAAATGCTTATTTGTGTGGTATCCTACAGAAACAAGAGGATATTACTTCTAAAATCCTTCTGAGGGAAAAGTGTTTGTCGCTCGAACTTGAGTCTTCTTGGAAAAGGACTTTATTTCCAAAGGAATCCGTGGGAGGAAAGTAGAGCTTGAAGAAATTCAAGAATCATAAAGCATTGGTACAAGTATGGAGGAATTAGAGCAGGAATCATAAATAGTTGTGGAAGAGCAACCTACTCAAGTAGAACAAAACCAGCGTAGGTCGAGCAGGATACATCACCAACCAGAGAGATATCAATATCTTATAACTGATCAAGGTGGTGTATCACTCATGGATCAAGATGAGACAGTGACCTACCAAGAAACCATAATTGTTCATGAGTCTGAGAAGTGGCTAGAAGCCATGAAATCTGAAATGGATTCCATGTACACAAACCAGGTTTGGACCTTGGTAGAGCCTCCTGTAGGAGTTAATCCTATAGGATGCAAGTGGGTCTTTAAAACGAAGACTAGCATGGATGATAGATTCATGGGGTAGACTATGATGAAACCTTTTCACTAGTTGCAATGCTTAAATCTGTTCAGATTTTACTTACTATCGCTACATATCATGATTATGAAATATGGCAGATGGATGTCAAGACTGCTTTCCTTAATGGGAATCTTCTTGAGGATGTGTACATGACACAACCTGAAGAATTTGACATACATGAAGAAGCCCAAAAGATATGCAAGTTACAACGATCAATCTACGGATTGAAGCAAGCTTCCAGAAGGTGGAATATTTGTTTTGATGAAACTGCAAAACAATATGGATTCATAAAGAATGAAGATGAGCCTTATATCTACAAGAAGGTTAGTGGGAGCATGATCATTTTCTTAGTGTTATATGTATATGACATATTGCTCATTGGAAACAATACCCCTACCTTGCAACAAGTAAAAACTTGGTTAGGGAAATGTTTTTCTATGAAGGAGTATGGTGAAGCAACCTATATTTTAGGTGTAATACCCTTTCTACCCACATATATAATTAATCATATTATTTAATAAAATTAGAGTTCGACATGAAAGGGCATCACATTTTCGACATAACATCATATAAACAACAAGTATATGTCCTGTCCCGTAACACGGGTTGCAACTTTAATTCATAATAACAAAATATTCCAATAATTCGCAGTGGATTCAAAGGTCAACTTGTTTAAATATTTCTCTTAAAAGAACATACATTTACGATCAATCAATACCCAAATAAATGGTTTAAATTCAACAAAACAACTAATTAAAAAAACAATTGTTCCCCTGTGTTACACGACTCAGAGCAGGACACCACCTAACCCTATACACAACGGAATGCACTCCAAGCTACCTCTGAAATCTCCAACTAAGCTACAAATTCTGCAGGAATGCATAATAGACCATCACAAATGGAAGGCAGGGTGAGTAATCCAAATTCAATAAAAATAATACAAGGCTGAATCATAAGATACAATTAATCATACAACCACTACAACAAACTCACCCACATATAATCATCAAAAAATACTCATCATCAAACAATAAATGAGATCATGATATGCCACATAGAATTAAATGCAACCTCAAAAATGCATGTGGTACCGGTTTCAACATGTGATGGACACTGGCCATCTACCCTCCACAAGGGAGCACAACATAATCAAAAACACCTCAATCCACACAATGGGATTGAAACCTCAAATCAACATAGGGGATGCCATGAATGCAAGATACACAAAACATCATCATCATGTTTCATCAATACGTGTATCAACATTCATCATTTATCATCATATTGGTTTATTCATACTATCATTAAATCATGTCATCATTATGTCAACTTATTCATCTTTTATCTCATATCATCATTACTATTATTAAGTTAGCCTACCACATAATCATCATAGATCCATCATAATTAACAACATACAACAACTAATTAACACTAATCTACCAACAATTATCCCAAACCTTAGGTTTTCATCCTAAAACCCCTAATTCTCATAAAACATCCCTATATTATGATTATTGAACAATAATTCTCCCCATACCTTGATTATTGTAGCTTCTCTTTCACTCTTGAGCAAAACCCTCTTAGTCTCCTTGTTCTTCAGAGCAACCTTCACCTTTTCCAGAAACACGATTGTGAGAACTCTTTGATCGTAACCTCTATTTCATAAACTACTCAAAAGACAACCTTGCCCCTTATACCTCCAAACTCTTTTATTCTATTTTCTTAATGATAATATTAAATAATTCCCTAATATTATTATATCATTATCCTATATAAAATAATCCTTTATTTTCCACAAAACACCACTTATTTCCTCTTATTCATAAGTAATTACTTAATCAATTAAATTATGAAATTGGGATGTTACATTAGGAATCAAGATCTATAGAGATAGATCACAAAAACTGCTTGGCCTAAGTCAGAGTACATACATAGACAAAGTGTTAAGATGTTTTAATATACATGATTCTAAGAAAGGATTCATACTTATGCAACATGGCTTGTGTCTATCAAAAACACAATCCCCTTCAACTAAGGAAGAAAGGGATCGCATGAATAAGATTCCATATGCATCTGCAATAGGATCTATCATGTATGCCATGTTATGTAATCGACCAGATGTCTCATATGCTTTAAGTGCGATGAGTAGGTACCAATCTGATATTGGTGATGCTCATTGGGTAGCTGCCAAGAATATCCTTAAGTACTTAAGAAGGACCAAGGACTCATTCTTGATATATGGAGGTCAGGAAGATCTCACAATAATTGGTTACACCGATGTTGGCTTCCAAACAAATAAGGATAATTTTAGATTGCAATCTGGTTATGTGTTTTTCCTAAATGGAGGCGCTGTGAGCTGGAAAAGTTCAAAGAAAGAAACAATTGTTGATTCTACAACCGAGGCCGAGTACATTGTTAACTCAGGTGCAACAAAGGAAGTTGTTTGGATCAAGAAGTTCATTAGTGAACTTGGCATATTCCCTAGCATTGTGGATCCCATTGATCTCTATTGTGATAACAATGGTGTCATCGCACAAGCTAAGGAGCCTAGATATCACCAATGATCCAAACACATACTTAGGTGTTATCATCTCGTTCGAGAGATAATATATCGTGGAGATGTGAATATATGCAAAGTACCTACACTTGACAATATTGCTGACCCACTAACAAAACTTCTTGTGTAGCAGAAGCATGATGGCCATACTAGATCTATGGGGATTAGGGGTATGCATGATTGGCTCTAGTGCTAGTGGAAGATTGTTGGTGTAAGACCTAGAGGCCAATACTTTTGGTACTTGTATCAAATTATTTATTAATAATAAAAGGAATTTCTTTATTATGTTTGTTTTTCTAAATTGATAAAGTCCATAGAATAGCTAGTTCGTTTAATGAAATATTAAGTGTGACTTAATCATGAGATTCCATTAAACATAAGGACATTATTCTTAAAGTATCCATAGTCAAGCTTTAATGTGAAATGGGATAGCCTTAAAGCGTTAAGATTATTATGTAGATAGACTGATGATCACATCTCATGGATCATGGATAAGGAGTTATCAAGTCTTTACATAGATATGAATATTAGGAGTAGTATCTATACTGGATTGATCCACTATGAGAGTACTACATAGAATGTTATGCAAAGTTTCATTAGTTACTCTCATGGTGATATTGGTATATGCCACCCTTCGAACTAAAATTACTATGGACCCTAGATATAGAGTCAAGTACTTTATTGCGGATCAAACATTGTCTGTAACTGGATGATCATAAAGACAATTGATAGATACTTCACAAAGCATGTTGAAGGACATGAGTAACCTAGATGGAATTTACACATCCTGCATAACAGGATAAATTTCTAAGGGCCCAATATTGAACTGGACAAGGATGACAAGATATATGCCTCGTGTTCAATATAGACATAAGGACAAAAGGGTAATTGTACACACAAGTACTATCACAAATGGTTTTGTAATATCATATGATAATTTTGTGACTTGGGTAGCAGTAATGTGTTGCTAGATACCGCTCACTATTTATTATGTTAAATACATGATTTAATATAATTGTCAACATCGCGAAATCCTACAGGGTCACACACATAAGGACAGCTAGAGAAGAGGTAGAATAAATAAGAAACACCGTAAGGTACGGAGCACTTAAGTAAATATGCAACACCGTAAGATACGGTGCACTTAAGTGGAATACGGAATATGGTAAGGTACCATGTGCTTAAGTGACTTATGGAATATCATATGATATAATAATAGTTATTATGATTATTATTATTATTATTATTTTATAATAGTTATAAAATATAATAAAAATAATAATAATAATAAAATTATGTTTATTATAATAATAGTTACTATAATAATATAATAATAATAATAATAATATTATATGGTGCACTTGAGTTGGGTCTTTTTAGCTTGAAGACCACACAAGTAGTTCTATAAATAGAACCCTTGCGCAGAAGCAAAAGAGTTGTTGAAAATCATAGTTGTATTCTTTTTTTCTTTCCCTCACTCAAAACCTTCAATCCTAATCAGCTAGCATTGTGACTGAAGGAAGCTGTTGGTATGGACTGAGTAGAGGCGTTGTTCATCGTTCAATGCTCGTGATCATTCCATCGATTTGGAATCAAAGGTTTCATCACCACAAGAGGTAACCTTTCTATCACAAATCATGAACATTCGTAAGGATCTCTATAGGGAAATTTTTATTTTCCGCTGCGTTTAGATCGCAAAATTCCATTCACCTTTAACATACTATCTTAACAAAAACAAAAACATACAACATTAATATCAGTTTACAAAACTAAAACAAGATTAAACCTCCAAGGTTTCAGTTCTCAACAACAACAATAACAACAAGATTAAAACCTCTAGGGTTTCAAGTCTCAATAATAACAAACAACAAAAACAAAAACAATAATGTAACATGAGTACTAATGTTTGACATACCAGATCTATGAAGAAGAAGTGAAAGAAATGATTTTGCTATGACATTATGTCAAGTATCGAACAAGAGCTCTAAACACATATCATCTTCGTATTTCATTGTTTTTCATGAGTTGGAGGATTATGTGGGTTTAGGATTGTTGTTGTTTAGAGTTCTTCGTTAGGATTTTGTGTGTGTTGTTTAGGTAAGTGAAATTGAACACCACAAGCTAATATATATATATATATATATATATATATATATATATATATATATATATATATATATATATATATATATATATATATATATATATATATAATTTCACCTTGAATGGTAAGCAAAACCGAGGTGAAAAATATTTTATTTTTGGATTAAAAACATAAATTGAAGTTGTTGTTATTTAAATCATGTACCTTGAATTAATCTACCCCGCAATTTTCCTTTAAAACCGACGAAATATGATTGTTCTTTTTAAAAAGAAAAACACAGAGTGCTTGTGGGTTTTTCACAGGTTATGCCTACGAACCTTCTTACAAATAAACTTATAATTTTGCATTGTATATCCTTCAAACCAAACATGTGATTTTATACCAGACTAATTTAGTAGAACACACGTATAGATGGATTGACTCAACATCATGACTAGATGGACTGGATTAAAAATTAGCCGGAATTAACTCAGATTGGATTAAAAATCAGTTAGGAGAGCCATTGACATAGAACTTGATTGACTCAACATCATGATCAGATTTCCCAACGGAGGCATTTAAACAAAACTATTTAACGAGATTAATGTAGGTGGGTCCATGAAGAATGTCAAATTAACCATTCAAATCATCGAAATCAACAAACTTTTAATTGATAACAAACAAAATATTTTCATCTAAGGTTGTTGAAGACATTTTTGAAGAAAAGAAAAGACTTTGGAACTAGGTTTGAAGACACAAAGAGTTGAAAATGAGAAGTTGAAACCAGGAATAATGTTTAAATAAAGGGGAGAATAGGAAGTGAAACAATTAGAGAAACTCAAATGTATCCTTGAAAATCTATAAGATACGTTACATTTTTTAATATGGATGATCATTGTTATTCTAGTGATATGATTCCAATGTACACCATGATTATTATTTTTTGAAATAGAAACTACATTACATCGGCTTTTAACAAAATCGAAGGGACAATCAACTTATTATCTCGGTTATTCAAAAAGTCTAAGGGGAAAAAACAATTAAGGAACCTTTTTTTTTTTGTAAACTCAATTATATATCTTGTCAGTTTCCTTAATAAACGAGGGATAAGATTATCAGATTTTACTATAAAATCATTCGTTAAATATATTTTACTCTAATCCTAACTTATATGTAGCTGCTCCAAACTCTAATGGATCATTCTTTTGGGATCCATCTCACAAAATGGTGTTGGTGTTGGTGTATTTAGAAGCTTGAAAAAGTTCTATATGATGGATTGTAAGTGTAAAAAAAAAATCTTTTCAATGTTAGAACATATAATTCCTTTAGAAGTTAGATGCATTCAATGGTTGGAACAAATAATTCATAGAAATTGTATAAGTGCAATATTTGAAAAATATAACTTCTTACACCAAAATTCTTCTTTTGTTGTATTATTGTTTTCAATATTCTATGTAAACAATATAATTTAAAAAAAATCATGTTCACCTAAGTTTTTAACAAAATAGAGGGGGATAACTTAGCGTGATAATTTTGATATTGATCACCTTTCTTAAACAAATCTTTAGCATCCATATCAATATTATCAATGCTCAAGACACTACCATTAGTGATCCACGTGAAACTTAAAACAAAATCATTATAAATGCCTTCTGATATCTATAATTGATAAAGAAACATCATGAAGCATTTGAAACTATCTACTCCACTTTAACTTTTACGACTAAGAGTTCTCTGTGATGTATTGCAAGTGTAGAAAATTATCTAGGTTCAAGATTTGTGTTTTTAAATATTCACTAGTATAAAACCCGTGCTCCTGCACGGATAAATTTGTTTGATATTGTAGTTATAATATTTTGAAATATATCTATTAAAATATATTTATATATGAAATATTTGATTGAAATTTTATAATATTAGAATAACTAAATGAAAGAATCGTAAATTGTCTTACACAAAAATAATGTTGAACAAATTTAAAAAGTGGTGAAAATAGGACATGTCTAATGTTAAGCAAATTTAAGAAGTGGTGAAGATAGGACATGTCTAATGTTGAAAAAATTAAAAAAGTGATGAAAATAGGTGATCCTACCTGGAGATCAGGATCCGATGTGGCCGCGTCGAATATGGATGGACACGGTTGATGATGGAGAAAAAAGGGTGTACCTGCAAAGGCACTCCGATGCTAAAGTCAGAGAATGAGCAACGAGTGAGCAAGTACTAGATTTAAGGTAAATATTTAAATACCTGATTCTCTCAAACGAGAGGGATTTTATACTGGTCCAAGTGGATGGCCATTGTCCCGTATTGTTGGGCGCGGATCGCGGATTTCGTAGTAACCGCTAATGGTTAGGAACTAGCCGTTGGGACAATATTAGATCAACTCGACTTGGTCTCTGGTCGGATGTCCTTTGTCGAGCAGTTGGTCCTTAGGGCTCCGAGCGTCAAAGAGTCATTGGGCCGTTGGGGCCGCGAGATAGATAGGGTCCAATTCTGGTAATTGGGCCGGTCCGGAACAGGAGCCCCCCAAGTCGTTGCTTCTGGTCGAGGAAGTGATGACTTAAGGGTGGCCTTTTGCTCGGGAATATCTGAAATCGTTGGTGGATTGGCCTTTCGAGCATTTTTCGCGGATGGACAAAGGAGCTCAACAGGCGAGCATTCCATCTGTTGGTCGGTGCAACGGAAGAAGAAACGAAAGGGTGACGCGTCTTGGGATTTGTGTCAATTTAATGTCCTGACGACTAGCCTAGGGGCTAGCGCATAAGCTATCATTTCCTAGGGATAGGGGTCACGCTTCAGCTGCATGTGTCCCCTTCCCTATAAATAGAAGAATTGTCTCATTCTTGTATTTTTTTTGTTTCGTCTTCTTCTTTATTCCCCTGCTCGTACCTCTGTTCACTGTATTCCGCCGTCGATCACCGTTGTCTTTCGCCGACCACCGTACTTCTCAACATAACCTCTTGCAATGGTATCTCAAGGTCAAGGTAAGAACTTTATTCCTACTTTTAGACTTAGTTCTCATAGAGTAGTAATGCATGCGTTTTAGGCTTCGATTTTAGTAGTAGATTAGAGTAATGTAGATGGATTTTAGGTTTAAGTAGTTACTATTGCGCTGCCTGTTCTGAACCCTAAACCTCGGTCGGCAGCGACCTTGGTCAGAGCTCGACCGAGGTTTAGGGTTTCACGATGAGCCTCTGTTCATCGCAAACCTCGTGTTTTTACGATTCCCTGCCGAGCGTTGATCGATCGTTTCGGGCGTCGATTACTCGAGGGCTTTGGTCGCGACCCTGTTCTCGGGCCGTTGCACGCCCTTTTACTTGATAGGTAGTGGAAGGGTGGATTTGATATTTTGATCGAATTCACTGACACGTTTCCTCTACTTTTTAGGTGAAAATACGCTCGTCGATCACTACGACATCTCCTCGGAGGAAAGCACGTCGAAAGATTCGGGCTCCTCGACAACTATTCCATCGGAAAACACAGAAAGGTAGATTTTTTTAGTGAAAAGATAAAATACCCAACATTGTTACGTTAATAGAAATGTAAATGCGTCGGAGAAGGAGAAATGGTGGTTGTTCCTAATGAAACAGCCAGAGAAGGAGAACCACGGGCCATTAGTGAGGTTTTTTGAAACACATATCCAATTGGTTCATTAAGAAGGGTTGAGATTAGGAGTATGGACATGCAAATGATTTTCCATTAGAGGTGGTGGCGGCTGTAAATAGGGTAGAGAAAGGGGAGGCAACTCTTAAAGGTAGAGAATTTTTATTCATTCGTGTCACATCTACAGTTTCACGAAGAGTTGAGACCAATTTGTGGTGGTGTTGATGGTGGTGGGTGGAGAAAGGGAGCAGTGACAAAATTTAGGGTTTACAAAGAAAACATGTGAGAGAATGGAGGGAGAAGTTGCAGGAGAAATAAGTAGAGTTCTTAGAAGCATAGCAAATTGTGAAGGATACAAAAACTTAGTTGTGACCAGGTACACTTTAGTTCAGACCTATGTTGCATGTAATCTCACAAAGGAAAAAGGGGGAAACTATTTTTGTGTGGTAGGGAATGGATGAGTGACAGATGGCGTGTGCAAAAGTTCTTGGTTGAGAAAAAAATTAGGACATTTGTTATTTACTGTATTGTCCAATCTGCAGTGTATTTTGAAAAAGTCAAAAGAGTACATCTGTCAAGACATGCAATCAATTTTTAGAATGTAGATAGTAGATTTGAGTAGAAAATCATTTATTTTTCTAATCTTTTTTTTCTAACCCTTTTTTTTATATCAGAAACAAATAACTGCAATGTGAAGTATTTGAACTTACCCAAATATCAAGGAGTCGAAGATCCAACTTATGATCTTCAGGGATAAATTAATTTTTATTTTAATATTTTGTGTAAACAATATAATATTTTGGATAAACATTATAGTTTGTAAACAAATTATTTTAATTTATTTTCTGTGTAAACAATGTAACAAATTTCAATTAAAAAAAACTATCTATTTTACCCCTCGATTTTATTGTAAATCGAGATGTAGGAGCCGCTAGTTTTGTAAATAATAAAAATACAGATATTGAGGTTCTAACTTATGTGCACATTAATTTATCCATCGATGTTTAAAAAATTGAGATGATAAATCGTTACTTTTCATGATGTCTTTCATTACCTCTCTACTACAACCGAGATAAAATGTATTTCACGTTCGACATTAAAAACACTTTTTTTATAATAGTGTGAAATTTTACACTATATATCACTCAAACCAAACATGTGTAACTATTAAAAACACTTTTTTTATAATAGTGTGAAATTTTACACTATATATCACTCAAACCAAACATGTGTAACTAAAATGAAAATTTTATACTAAATTAGGCTCACGAACTAAATGGAGAATCTCGCAATCCACAAACAATTATAGTAATTTTATTCATTAAAAGAAACTAGTTTATACAAAAACACATATAATAAGATTGCAGTAGTTTATTCATTAAAAATAATTAGTTTATTTACAATTATTTATAACCAGTCTCTATAAAATTCATGGGTTAAGAGACTTCAAAAATAGTAATAACCAGATATTTATCTAGGTGTTACCTAAAGGCATTAGCCATTGGTATAAATCAACTTTTATTAAATATATTTTAGCTGTAACCAGGTATTTTTAAGGTGTAACAAAAAAAAATCCTTTTTTTACAAGATTAAAATAATAGTACTCTGTATTTGCAAAAAGACAAATTGCATAATTAAACTTATTTAATTTAATTTATGTCGTTTACTTAAAATGAAACAATCGGTTTTTATTCTGTTCTATTTTATGATTCTAACTGCTTTTCAAGTTTGTAAAATCTTATTAATTCTTTCTACATTTTATATAAACTTATTTCTCAACACTTTGACCTTTATCAATATTAATAAAAATTATTATTTTTATTATATGCAATGCTAAAGAATGAGAATTTTAGGATTGAGAAAATGTGTCTATGTTCTTCCTCTTACAGTTTTCTTGATCGTGCTTGTGTTTCTCCTTAAGTGTCACAATCTTGGAAAAGTTGTAACAACTTAAAGGAAGGTAATAATTTTAAGCCAAAATTTTGTTGATTCTCTTTTATTTGATATCTGATATTGTATTATTTTTTAATCTTATATTGTATTCAATATTAGGGGCATGATTTTACTAATACAGTACATGTTAAATATTTTAATTTTGTTATTTAAATTGAGTTGAACCTGGAAAATAAAAATTTGCTTTTGATTTTGATTTTTGTGATTTTATTTTATATGAACAACAATGATATTAGTCCATAAAAAAAAAACAATAATGATATTAGTTAATTAGTATGTGAAACCAAGATTAGTCGGACACTGTCATTGATCTTCAAGATTAGTTAGTGTTGTGAATTGGATATCTTAGAAACAAAGTATAATATGTTTTTTTTATAATAAAAAAATTCATAAGATTAGAGTTTATGGTAACCAAGGATAAAATAATTAGTTATAAATTGTTATTCTTTGTTTTCTCTTTCAACAAGATTACAAGTATACAAGAATAACAAATAACATCTCTCATTATTGAATTAGGATTTTATCTTCCTATTTACCCTTATACAAAATATGAGAGACTGATATGTTATTTATAAGAAAACTAACACATTAATCTAATGGGTTTTTTAACAATTACCCATTACAAGCTAACTTAGGGTACAAGCTAACTTAAACAATTTGATCCATAACACAAGGCCCAATTAAACAGCAGCATGTGAGCGGACTTCGACGACATGCTCACCCAAGAATTTGTTCCAATATCTCACAAATCTCTACCTTGGAACAAACTCTATAACAACAAGAAAACAAAACTAGGTTTCTTCATGCAGCTTTATCAACTGCATACAGTGGAAGAACTTGTAACTGGACAACGTCTTGGTGGTCATATCAGCAGCATTATGATCTGTCGAAACCTTCAACACTTGGACTTCTCCACGCTCGATTACCCCTCTGACGAAATACAGCCTCACATCAACGTGCTTGGTTTGCTCATGATAGGCTGAGTTATTCGACAAGTGTATTGCACTTTGACTTTCACATTTAACAGTGATACCTCGACCTTGAAGTTTCAGCTCCTTTGCAAAACCTTCAAGCCACAATGCTTCCTTTACAGCTTCAGTTAGGGAGATATATTCTGCTTCAGTGGTTGATAAGGCAACAACCTTCTGAAGTGTTTCTTTTCAACTAATTGATGTGCCAAACATAGTGAAAACATATCCAGAAATAGATTTTCTGGAATCCATACAACCTGCATAATCAGAGTCGACATATCCTTCAATTTCTACTTTACTATCTTCACCTAAGGCTCCACCATAAATTAGGACTCTATTCAGAGATCCATTTATGTACCTTAGAATCCACTCCAATGCTTGCCAGTGAGCCTTTCCAGGATTCGTCATGTACCTGCTTACAAGACTTACTGCATATGCTATATTGGGTCTAGTACAAACCATAACATTCATCAAAGAATCTACTATATTAGCATATGGAATTCTATCCATATAAGTTCTTTCGATATCAGTACTGGAACACTGATCTATACTCAGCTTGAATTGAGGGTTTTTTGGAGTCACAACAGGCTTTGAATTCGACATACCAAACTTATCAAGAATCTTCTTCAAGTATGCCTCTTGAGATAAGCATAATCTCAACTGCTTTCTATCTCTCCAGATGTTAATCCCAAGAATCATGGACGCATCTCCTAGATCCTTCATATCGAACTCCTTATTGAGTTCAGCCTTCACCCTTATTACATCTTCGACATTGTTGCTTGCTATTAGAATATCATCCATATAAAGCAACATAATAACAAATGAATTACTAGGTCAAAATCTGAAGTAAACACAGTGGTCAAACTGACTTCTGATGAAACTTGTGTGTGTCATGAACTTGTTGAATCTCCTATTCCACTGTCGAGGAGATTGTTTTAGCCCATATAAAGATCTCTTTAGTTTGAACACATATTCTTCTTTCCCCTCTTCAACATACCCTTCAGGTTGCCTCATCAGGATTGTTTCATCAAGATCACCATACAAGAACACAGTCTTTACATCCATCTGTTCCAGTCCAAGGTCGAACTGTGCCACCATGGCAAGCAACATTCGAATGGACATGTGCTTCACAACAGGTGAGAACACATCATTCAAGTCGACACCTTCTTTCTGAGTGAACCCCCTTGCAACCAACCTTGCCTTGTATCACTTTGATTCCACTCCTTCAATTCATTCCTTAACTTTGAAAATCCATTTACAGCTGACTAACATGGCTCTAGCAGGTTTCTCGATCAGTTCCCATGTGTTGTTATCATGAAGAGACTTCATCTCATCATTCATGGCCTTCATCTGTCCAGTCTTATTTCGACTCCTCATAATTTATTTATAGTCTCTAGGTTCTTCGTCCAGAACCTCACTTGCAGAGATTAAGGCATAAGCTATAATATCTGCATACCCAAGTCTTTGAGGTGGCTTGATGAATCTTTTCGACCTGTCTTTTTCCAGCAGGTATTCATTATTAGTCTCCTTATCTTCGATAACAGCTTATGTTTCTTCTTCGACTCCATCTGGTTCATGCAATTCAGCATCACTATGCTCCACCTCAACAGGAATTTCTCCATGTTCTAGCTCTTCGACAACATCATCAGTTTTCTTGAAAGCCATCTCAGCTTCATTGAAAACTATATATCGACTGGTGATACACCTCTTGTGACCTGGCTCTAGGCACCATAGCCTATAAGATTTGATTCCTTCAGGGTATCCCATTAACATGCATGTCAGAGCTCTAGGTTCGACTTTGTCTTGCCTAATGTGAGCATGGGCTACACAGCCAAATACTCTTAGTTTGTCGAGATCTGGTGGATGTCCCGACCAAACTTCTTCAGGTGTCTTCATATCTAACGTAATCGAAGGACATCTGTTTATCATATATGTTGTTGTCGAAACAGCCTCAGCCCAAAACACCTTTTTCAATCCAGCACTAACCAACATGCATCTAACCCTTTCGAGGATTGTTCGATTGAATCTCTCTGCTAGACCATTTTGCTGAGGAGTACCTGCTATAGTCTTATGCCTTGCAATCCCAGACTTGACATTGTAACTGACAAAAGCTTCATTGCAGAATTCAAGGCCATTATCAGTTCTCAACCTCTTGACCTTTCTTCCAGTTTGAGTTTCGTCGAGAACCTTCTAACTCTTGAAATTCTCAAAAGTTTTATCCTTCGTCTTCTGAATGAATACCCATAAATTTCTAGAATAATCATCAACTATGGATAGAAAATATCTTGCACCTGAATGTGAAGGATTCCATGCAGCCCCCCAAAGATCAATATGGATGTAATCAAGGGATCCATGTGTTCTTTGTTTACCTTTGTTAAACTTCACCCTACAGGATTTACCCAATACACAAGGTTCACAAAACTCTAACTTCTCGACTTTGTCATCACCTAGAAGGTTCTGTTTCCCCAGATCGACCATGCCTCTCTCGCTTACATGGCCCAATCTCATGTGCCATAATTTTGTCTTCGACAACAGTTTAGTGGATGCAACATTTGTTGAACAACTTACAACTTCAGCCTCAGGGATATACAAACCTTTTTTCTTCATGCCTCTCGAGACTTCCTTCGACCCCTTCATGACACTTAGAATACTTTTCTCTCCTTGAAAAACATATCCCTTGTTGTATAATTCACCAAGAGAAATCAAATTTCTCTTCAAGTCAGGTACATACCTAACTTCAGTCAATAACCTTATTGAATCATCATGGAGCTTGAATCTTAATCCACCATCTTGATAACATAGCTCCTCGAATAAATCTTTGTTTGGAGTCATGTTCCAAGTGCAACCTGAATCCATAATCCATTATGTTCTTGAGTCGCTGCTTGAAACCACAAGAACATCCAATGATTTGAAATCATCTTGAACAATGGTCGTGTTTCCATTATCCTTACCTCCATGATCTTTCAGGTGTTCAGGGCACACCTTTCGAATGTGACCCTCCTTCTTACAATGATAGCATCGAACACCATATGCTTTACCACTATAAGACTTCTACTGACTTTTGCCCTTCTTCTTGTCGAACTTACCATCCTTTCACAAGAATATCGCCTTAACGGTCAAACCTTCACCAACCGTCGAAGGTTTATGATCCTTTTGTTCGTTCAAGTCCTTAGAGTACAAGGCAGATTAAACATCTTCAAAGGTCAGGGGCTTTCTTCTATACAAGAGGGTTTCTTTGAAGTGAGCATGTGTTCTAGGAAAAGCGCATAACAACAACAACGCTTGATCTTCATCATCGATCTTCACATCAATATTTTCAAGATCAAGAATTAGCTTGTTGAACATATCCAACTGCTCAGCCAACACTTTATCTTCACTCATCTTGAATGAGTACCATGCTTGCTTCAGGTAGAGTCGATTCACCAACGATTTGGTCATGTATAAACCTTCAAGTTTCAACCATAACCCTAACGTCGTCGTCTCCTTTGATACCTGTCGAAGAACCTTATCACCAAGGCTCAACAATATTGCGTTGTGTGTTTTCTCAATCATGGTCGTCTTTTCAATCACCGTCAACGCAGCATTCATGGTCGTCTCTCCCTTCAACGCTACCAAACAGCCTTGCTGAACAAGTAGGGCTTTCATCTTCAAGCTCCATAGACCTAAATCGTTCACTCCAGTGAACTTTTCAATCTCATACTTTGTTGAAGGCATCTTCTCCACGCTGACCGCACCAATTTGTTATGAATTGGATACCTTAGAAACAAAGTATAATAGGTTTCTTTATGATCAAGAAATCCACAAGAGTTAGGGTTTAGGGTAACCAAGGATAAAAGGGTTGGTTATAAACTACTATTATTTCCTTTCTCTTTCAACAAGATTACAAGTATACAAGAATAACAAATAACCTCTCTCACTATTGAATTAGGGTTTTGTCTTCCTATTTTCTCTTATACAAAATATGAGAGACTAGTATGTTATATAAGAAAACTAACACACTAACCTAATGGGATTTTTAACAATACCCATTACAAGCTAACTTAGGGTATAAGCTAACTTAAACAATTGGATTCATAACACAAGACCCAATTAAACAGCAACATGTGAGCGGACTTCGACGACATACTAACCCTAGAATTCGTTCCAATATCTCACAGTTGGTTGTAAGATTGAATATCGAGTATTAAAAAAAAATATGAAAAGTTTTTTTTAACAAAAATCTAGTGATGAAATATCTTGGGACACCTCTTTTGCATTAGGAATTTTGATACTTAAATATTATTTTCAAGGTATCAAGTGATTATTACAAAAGAACTATATCAATAAAGTTGAAAAATAAATTCAACATGAAATACAATAAATTTTTTATATTTTATATTTCAATTTCTTAGGGAGATTGTAACTTCTTTGTTTTGGTACATTAAATAGTCTCATATTGTTTGAAAATTGAGTCTAATAATAGTTTATATATAATATCTATTGAAAAATAAGCGCGAGTTTTATTGAGAAACAAATGTGAGTTATAAGTCCCACATTGTTTAGAAAAATAGAGGTTGATCACTTTATAAGTAAGATGACTCATGCACCTATCACCTTAAGGTTTTTGGTGAATATGTGGTGTCTCTAGCTCTCACTTGTTTGGGTGAGTCTTTGACCTTTAGATGAGTGTTTGACCTAATGTGTATGCTTCCCTCATGATGATCCATCGGTGGTATCATAGTCGATTGTTTGAGTAAGGAACCGACTCCTTGTGTTGAAAGTCTTCCCGATATGGTGGTTAAGCAGTGTGTTCTATTGAAGTACCCATGACGATACATTCATGTGGATGGACTCACATTTGAGGGGGAGATTGTTGGAAAACAAGTGTGAGTTGTGTAGAGAAACAAATATGAGTTCTAAGTCTCACTTTGCTTGGAAAAGTATATTTTGAGCACTTGTTAAGTAAGAAGACTCGTACACCTATCACCTTAATATTTTGGGTGAATATGTGGTGTCTTTTTCACTTGTTTAGGTGAGTCTTTGACCTTTAGGTGAGTGTTGGACCCAATGTGAATGTTTCCCCTCATGATGACCCATCAATATCTACATTCCTCAAACCAATAGGTCACCTTTTTCAAAGGACAAAACTGTGATGGATTCTCACACTCAAAACAGACAATACCTCATGGGCGCAGTGGTCAACAAACTTGAAATTGATAGAAACATTGATGATAGAAGGAAGGTGGATCCACAGGCTTGTAGTTCATATTTTTTAGGTCGTAGCCTCAACTAGGGGGCAACTGTTTTGGTTCACAAAATAATATCATGTTGTTTTAGAGTCGATGCTAAGAATAATTTAGATACAATATTGACACTCCTCAACCCAACAATGTGCCTTTTTCCACAGAAAAATCGTGACAATTTCACATATCTAAAACATATAATATGTCATAGCTGCAGTGGTCAGAGGACTTCGGTCGACTAGAACAATCTCAATTATAATGAAAATCTATAAATTTGAAAATTGAGTATTTTCTACGCTTTGGTTTTGATAATCTTAGTATATGATCTTATTTATACCCGGAAAAATATAGATAAAATCATTGAGCAACTATTTGAGCAATTCAAAATTGAGTAGTTGAAATAAGACAACTATAAAGATTGTTAATTAAAAAACAAAAGAGCCTATTTTCATAAAATAGGGATCCAACAATATGGGTCATCAATATGTTTAACTCCGATCCTTTTAGATGTCTGTATATAATGTACATTTTAAATTTAAAAATGATTGTAAGTATTATGTCCTTGGTTGCATAGTTTGAGGCATTAAAATACCATTCAAATTAAGTTGTGACATAAGCAGTGTTTACAAAATTAGACCGAATCAATCAATCAAATCAATTATATTGGAAATCGAAAAGGTCATCGATCTGATTTCATTCCTGGATCAGATAAGTTAAGTTATTGAAACAGTGAAAACCAATTGAACCAATAAAAATCGATAAAAATAAGCTAATAAGTGGTTTTGGAAAATAGATGAGTTAAATACTTGTTTTCTCAAACAAAACAACGTTGATTTTGATAATTTTAAAAAAATATTAAAATATAATTAAGCTTTGTTCAGAACTTATTTGATATATGACTTTTAAAACACTGAACATAAGTTAGTCTTAAAGTACTTTAACAACATATTTTAGAAAGTTAATATTCTTATAGATTACTTTTGTTGAAATTAGAATATATAAAAATAGATTTTATATTAGTTTACTTGCTAATCAAAGACTTGACATTTATATGATTGTTATTACTTGCTAATCAAATATTTGACATGTAGGATTCTTTATATAAATGTTGTTACTGAGGATATCTTAGATTCTTTATATGAAAGTTTTTTTTTTAATTTGGATATAAAATAAAAATATTATTTAATAAATTCAATTATAATAATTATAAAATGTGATTTTATTATTTCCTAATCTTATATTGTAACATTTGGTGCATGAATGAGTGTAAGTTGAATATTTTAATTTTGTTAATTGAAATCATTTGGTTCCAAGTTTTGATATTTTTAGAAATCAAATAAAGTTTTTTATTTGATATATAGTTTTACAAAAGGAAAATGTTTTATTATTAGTTTATTTTTTATCTTTTCTTTTTAAGGGTTAAATATATTTTTGGTCCTTATAAATATCTCAATTTTAATTTTTAATCCCTATAAAAAATGCCGAGTTTTAGTTCCTATAAAATTACTTTTGCACGCAGTTTTTGTCTATCTACATAGACTAAATATGCGTTCAAAAGTAACTTTATAGGAACTAAAACTCGACGTTTTTTTATAAAGATTAAAAACCAAAATTGAGATATTTATAAGGACTAAAATATATTTAACTTTTTTTAATGTTGATTTTGAATAACTTTTTAATTTAATACATAAATATAAATAAATATTATCACAAGAGATTGATTACTAGATAAGTCTATTATGTTAGTGCACAAGGTGAAATAGAATGATGAACAAAAGTAATGTATTAAAGGAGAGAGATAGAGAGATATTACAAAAGTGTTTTTCTACTCTATTTATAAGCAACCTAAACTTAGCCTACAAGTTTAAAAGACAATAAGATAAAATACTAAAATATCCCTAAACAAACTTAGTCACCAAGTTTGTCAAAATATAAATTATTATTTCTAATACCATCCCTTAATTTATATTTTCTTCAAAGCTAACAACACCAATTCCATCCCTTAAGCGGAGAAATTGACCAGTCTTGATGGCTTTCGTCAGAACATCTACCAGTTGCTTCTGGGTGCTACAGTGCACGACTTCCAGCATTCCATTCTGAACTTGGCTTCTCAGAAAATGATACTTTGTCTCAATATGCTTGCTTCTCCTATGCAACATAGGGTTTCTGGCAAGATTGATTGCAGACTTGTTATCAATTATCAGCTTCAGAGGCTTGTCAACTTTGATCTTCAGATCTTGCAGCAAATTCTGAAGCCACATAGCTTGACATGCAGTGACAACGCCTGTAATATATTCTGCCTCACAGGTTGATAGAGCAACAACAAGTTATTTCTTGTAACACCAAGAAATAGGACTTCCCAGAAATTTGAACAAGTATCCAGAAGTACTTCTTTTGTCAACTCTGTCTCCACACCAATCAGAATCTGAGTAACTCAGAAGTTCTGATTCTATCTTTCTTCCATAAGGGAATAGCATTCCATACTTCAGAGTTCCCTTGATATACTTCAGAATACTGACAGCAACTTGGTAATGAGACCACTTGGGTTTACTCATGAATCTGTTAACCATTCCAACTGCATAACAAATGTCAGGTTTGGTATTACACAAATACCTCAGAGAACCAACCAACTGTTTGAAGGTTGTAGCGTCCACATCTTCACCATCAGAATCAAAATCTAGTTTCTGATTTGTGTCGGCATGTGTGATAGCAGTCTTACAATTCTGCAGCTTAAATCTCTTCAGAAGTTCAAGTTCATACTTCAACTGATGTAAAATGATACCTTTCTCAGAATATGTGAACTCCATCCCTAGAAAGTATGTCATTTTGCAGAGATCAGTAATCTCAAACTCATTCATCAGTACATTCTTGAACTTGGCTATCTCTTGTTTAGAACTTCCTGTCAGTGGTATGTCATCAACATACAAACACACCAGAATCATATTGCCTCCAGAAGTATGCTGAACATAAACATTGTACTCCATCTCACATTTCTGAAAACCCTATTCCTTGAAAAATGAATCAATCTTCTGATTCCAAGCTTTGGGCGCTTGCTTCAACCCATACAGAGCTTTGTGTAATCTGTACACCATCCCTTCCTGATTCCTTTTAACAAATCCAGGAGATTGTGACACGTACAACTCTTCATGTAACGAACCATTCAGAAATGCGGATTTCACATCTAAATGCATTAGAGGCCAATTCTTGTTAGCAGCTATTGCAATCACCAATCTGATTATTTCATGTCTTGCTACAGGTGCAAACACTTAAGAATAATCAAGCCCAGGTTTCTGCAGAAATCCTCTTGCTACTAACCTCACTTTTTGTTTGCCAATTAATCCATCTGGCTTTAGCTTCTACTTAAAAACCCATCTGACGCTGATGTATTTCTTGTCCTTCGAAAGTTCTGTCAGCTTCCAAGTCTTGTTTCTCTCTATAGCATCAAGTTCTTCTTTCATGGCCTTCAGCCATACTTTCTGCTTAAGAGCCTTTTTCGTACTCACGGGTTCATAGTCTACTAACATGGCACACTGAATAACTTCTCCTTCATAATCAACTTCAGTGTCTTGTAGCATGTCAAACTCTGCAAACCTTCTTGGAATTCTTCTGATTCTTTGTGGCCTCTGACCTTGTTCAGAATCTCCTTCGGATGTTTGAACCTCAGAGGTTTCTCCTTCAGAAGCTCTTGATTCAGAAGGTTGACTTTCTCCAGAGCCTTGACCTTGACCATCTTCAGAGTCTGACATATTCCCAAAGTCTGAATTACCACCAGAATATGGGTCATCAGAATCACCTTCATCTTCTGAGTCTTCTTCAGAATTAGAATCGCCACCGGAGTTAGAATTATTATCAGAATTCACTATAGCTTCAGAAATTCTTAGTTCTGAGCTTTCTTCAGAAGTTCTCACATCAGAGTCCGATTGTGACTTTTCCCAATTCCAAACTTCTGATTCCTTCACAATTACGTCTCTGATGAATTCAACTTTATTAGTTTCTAGACAATAAAGCTTGTATGCACCTGTACTGTGGTACCCCACTAGTAACATCACTTTGCTTCTATCATCCAGTTTATGTCTTCTAGCTTCTGGACATGTTTGTAACATACAAAACCAAAGACCTTCAGATGACTGGCACTCTGCTTATCTCCAGTCCACTTCTGAATAGGAACTATTTCTTTCAGCTTCTTCGTTGGACATCTGTTAAGTACATATGTTGCGGTGGCAACAACTTCTCCCCATAAATTCTGAGGAAGCTTCTTTTCCTTCAGCATGCTTCTCATCATATCAAGAAAAGTACGATTTCTTCTTTCATCAAGACCATTGTGTTGAGGAGTATAGGGAGCTAACCTCATGTTCAATTCCATTCTCCTCGTAGAACTTCTGGAACTCTTTGGAGTTATACTCACCTCCACCATCGGTTCTGAGAATCTTTAGAGTCTGACCACTCTGATTCTGAACATTTAATTTGAACTTCTTGAATTTAGCAAACACTTCGTGTTTAAACTTAATGAGGGATAGCCACTTCATTTTGGTGAACTCATCAATAAATAACACAAAGTATTTGTTCTCTCCAATCGATGTTACTGGAAATGGACCACATACATCAGAATGTACTACTCCCAAGGCATGTTTGGCTATTGGAGCTACTTCTGACGCAAATGGTAATCTTGGTTTCTTTCCTTCCATGCACACTCTGCATGACATTTCAGGCTTCTTGATTGTAGGAATTCCATATACCAACTTCTTTGAATTCAGATGCCTTAAACTTCTGAAATTCAGATGACCAAATCTTATGTGCCACAACTCACTTTCCTCCACACTTGTTGCACTAAGACATTTTGAGTATGTAGTTCTGACATTCACTTTGAATGTTCTGTTTCTTCCATGTTCTGACTCCATAATCAACTTCTGATTACAGTCATACAGCTTCAGAAGATTGTTCTTCATGGTAACTGAAAAACCTTTCTCAATTAGTTGCCCCACACTCATCAGATTGCTTCTTATGCCAGGTACATACCACACTTTCTGAATTAATGTTGTTTTCCCATTGTTCAGAATAACTCTGACATTTCCCATACCTTCAGCGTTAAGATATTTGTCATCAACACATCTGATCTTTGTCCTCTTTTCAGATTCAAAATCAACCAGCCATTTCTTATTTCCAGTAAGATGATTTGAGCAACCAGTGTCCATATACCACAAGTCTGTCAAATTCGTATCAACGGATTCAAAAGCCATCAGTAGCACAGATCCGTCATCAGAACTTCTGGCTATATTTGCTTCTTATGATTTTATTTCTTTGTTTTACCAACAATCTTTAGCAAAGTGACCAAACTTCTTGAAACAGTAGCATTGAATCTTCTTCTTGTCATACTTATCTTTTCCCTTCTGAGCATTCTTTTGCCTATCAGAGGTTGAGGTTTTTGACTTCTGATCACTATCAGATCTTCTCCTAGCTTCTGACCAAGACTGCTTCTGATGCCTCTTATCAGAAACTACTTTCAGAGCCTACTGCTATGCTTCCCTTTCAAAAGTTCTCTTAGTTAGACACAACTCTTGCGCTTCTAAACTGCTTTGAAGCTCTTCAATCTCCATGGTGCTCAAATCTTTAGAATGTTCTATTGCTACCACAATGTAATCCAACTGAGGGGTAAGAGATCTCAATACTTTCTCAATGATTACTTGTTCAGAAAGAGTTTCTCCACAAGCCTTCATCTCATTAGTGATCAGAATCACTCTGAAGACGTACTCAGAAACATTCTCATTGTTCTTCATGTTGAGATTCTCATATGGCTTTCTCAAGGACTGAAGCTTCACCTTCTTCACTGATGCATCACCACCGTAACATCTGACCAGTGTGTCTCACGCAACATTTGCTATCATTGAATTTGCAATCTTCTCAAACACATTTGCATCCACACATTGATGGATGTAGAACAGAGCTTTCTGATCTTTCTTCCTCGTATCCTTCTACGCATCTGAACCATCCAACGATTCCAATTTTTGCCATCAAATACTGGAAGCTTGGTGTTCATGCCGCCGTTTCCGTTCATCGTCTTCTACCTTGTGCAATACACTCAGATCTCACCACACAGTGTTTCCCAACCCAAAAAATTAATGTGATTCTGATTAGATTTTTGTTCAAGGTTCAACATGAATCCAAGAACCAAAAATCAATCACACAAGCCCCATTTTTCACTTGTGTTTCTCCCACTGAATCTGAACTGGAGCTCTAGATATCAATTGTTGGTGCACAATGTGAAATAGAATGATGAACAAAAGGAATGTATTAAAGGAGAGAGATAGAGAGATATTACAAAAGCGTTTTTCTACTCTATTTATAAGCAACCTAAACTTAGCCTACAAGTTTAAAAGTACAATAAAATAAAGTACTAAAATACCACTAAACAAACTTAGTCACCAATTTTGTCAAAATATAAATTATTATTTCTAATATATTACACCCATTTAACTTAACTTATACATACAATTTAATTTTTTATTTAAATTAAAACTTATTCATATAAATTTTGCATTTAAAGTTTATCCTAAAAAATAAGAAAAATAAAGATTTATAACGCGTACCTATGAAAGAATGGTTTTTTTTTTGTTTGTTTTTAAATTGTAGTTCAATCTGGTAACTTCAATAAAATTGTTTATTTTTTAAGTTTAGGAAAATGTATTTCCTAAAAATTATTAATTTATTGGACTGAATGAAATAGCTAAACTGTTAATTATGTTAATTGGTATAACCTCTTGAATATTTATTTATATTTATGTAAAACAAGTTGTTCGTATTTATAAATCAATAATATATTTAAAAAAAAATATTTATTAATATAGAAATATTAATTTTTTATTTATAGCATAATGATTTATATCTTATGTTTTAAAATAATTTATTTAGATTTCTTTATTCTTTTATATACAATTATTTAATCTATATGTAAATATCATTAAAATGAAACAATTTGTTTCTATTTTTTTTTTCTTCCTATTTTATCGATTCTACCTGCTTTTCTAGTTTGGATATCAATATATTTAAAATAAAATACATAATTTATGTATTTCTCTTTATCAATTCCTTTTTTAAAAGAAATCTGCTTATACAAAATCTCGTTGATTTCTAGATTTAATGCAAAGGACTATTTTTCTCAACACTATGACCTCTCTTTCAATACCACTTAAACACAAGAATCGTTATTATTATCATTTGCAATGCCAAGAATGAAAATTTTGGGATCCAGAAAATGTGTCTATGTTCTTCCTCTCACAGCTTTCTTGATCTTGCTCATGTTCTTCCTTCAGTATCACAATCTTGGAACACTTATAACAACAACTCAAACCAAGGTAATAATATAATTCTAAGACTAAACTTTGTTGATTCTCTTTCATTTGATGCATGTATTCAACCAACCATAAATTCTTTATCATAGCATATTGGTCCCCAAAACAGTGATGCATGTATTTAACTTTTCATTTCCTATCAGTATGATTCAGAAAAACAAGAACTGATTCAAGTGCTGAAGAAAGCAACAATGCAAGACAGCACAGTTATCCTAACCATGGTAGATGAATCACATGCTAGACCAGGATCTATGCTTGAAGTTTTTCTACAAAGCTTCGAATACGGCCGAGGGACTCGAAGACTTTTGAATCACTTAGTTATCATAACTATGGACAAACAAGCTTTTCAGTACTGCAGATTATTGCATCCATATTGCATTCATCCTTCCACTTTTCAACCTTATTTTTCCACCAAAAGACGGTCCATCACAACGCCCGACCACAGTGTGTTGTTCAGCTGGAGAAGAAATCATGTTCTGTTACAAGTCATTGAATTGGGCTATAACATAATTTTCACGGTACGAAACACGTTTTCAAGGACCAAGATAATGGTTTGTTCACCAACTTATGTAACTTTTATTTTGCTGCAGGAAACAGATGTATTGTGGCTTAAAAGTCCATTGGTGAACTTTCATCCGCAGTTAGAACTCAGCATTTCGTGCATTTTCATAAGTGATGGAGAAAGTGTGTATTCTGTGCAAGAAGGGGGAATCTTCTTCATGAAAGCAAATGAGGTGACCCTGGAATTCTTAAAGCACTGGAAACTGACCAAGGTTTTGTATCCAGACTCAAACCTTGAAGAATCCATGTGTGCAACATTGGAGATACATGAAGACCTAGTTGACATCTATGGCTTCCGTGTTCATAGAGTAGATACAAACCATTTCGGTGGATTTTGTCAGACGAATAATGATATGTTGCAAGATGCATATATCATTCATGCTAACTGCTGTGATGATCTCCAAAACAAAGTTCATGACCTGAGGATTGTTCTAGATGATTGGATTCGCTTTAGAAACCGTGTATCGAATAACAATGCGACGGAAAAAATTGCTTTGAGATGGCCACAGAATTGCACAGAACATTCAGCTCTCAAATTTTCATGAAAAGTTTTTCAGTCACAACACAGGTAACATAATCTATATGCTAATAACAATACTGATGTAAGATTTCAAAGAATCAATGGCAGATCGGAGTTTTGATGCGCAAATGAACATATTATATAAATATAAATATAAATATAAATATCATTATCATATGAAATGTATATTGAACAATACAATAGTAGAATCTAAATACTTAATTTCACATAAAAGAGCCTACATGCAGACAAAGCCTCTCACAGTAAAATGTGAATAATCATACAGAAAATGAGGAATTGTATGGTCAAAACATTAGCACATCCTCTTCCGGTATATCCCAGCTATCATCATCCTCTTCCTCAGGTGTTGGAATGTCCTCCCTGTCCCTGTCCTGCCTGTAGTCGTTGTACCCTCCTCCAGGAGGAGGACGCCTGAAAAAGATGCAAGACATACAGGTATCAAATTATCTCTGTCAAAGGAAAGAAAGGAGAAGCATAACACTGACACAAGTGTGGTATCACACAAACACACTTTTTTTTCAGAGAGAGATGTATTGTATGTGCTGTACATAGTGTATATTTGGTCCTTGACACTACCAGAATAGTTCTTGGTCTAAATTGCTTACCATACACCCCCAATTCAGAATATCCTAAATTTGAGTTGAATTGTTCTATTTCTAATACAAATTATCCAAAATTAACACACACACACAAAAAAAAAAACATGTAATTTGGAAAAACGTACCTAGGAAACCTCATCCTACGATTACGCTTAGCATTATCACGAACCCTACGTTTCTTCTCATCCTGTTTATTCTCAAAATAATTTCTTCTCTTAGTCTCTTGAATAATACCAGCGCTCATAACCTCCCTACGGAACCTACCCAGCATTCTGTCTTCAGGCTCATCGTCTTCAAGAACAACTTCAATATTGTAGTTGAATGTTGAGAACAAGGAGGATGAGGTGAAATCTGTGAAATCGGAAGACTCTTCTTTTGGTGGTGGTGGTTGTGATGGCGGCGGTGAAGATGTAACGGGAGAAGAGGTTGTCTCATTGCGGATGAGAACAAAGGGGATTATCTTGTTGTTGCGGTGGTTGTTGTGGTGAGATGGGAATTGAGAGAAAAGAGGGAGCTGTGGTTTTGTTTGTGGGAAGAGGAAAGAGAAGAAGCTGGAGAAGGAGGTTGAGATAGCCATTGATGTTGCTGAATATGATAAGATTGTGATTTTTGAAACTTTCTCTGGATTTTATTTTATCACATTATAATAAACAAAAATAATATTATACTTACATTTTATTCTCGGGCTATAGAAATTTCTATATAATATTATACTTACACTTTGGACTTTTGAAAATATCATAATTACAATAATATCATGTTATCTTCTATTATATTGTGCATATGATAACACTTTCTTCATGTGAAAAATACCTACCAATAATAATATAAAACAAATTATTAACATATTCTATAATTTAATTAAAATTTTCAAAAGTTCAAATAAAACATGATATTATAGTAATTATGATTTATTCTGATATAGAAAATGAAAAAAAAAAAAGAACGAAAAATTGATTCTTATACCAATCGTTAGTTGGTCAAGTGGTGATTGATGTTGGACTTGGTAGGGAAAACCACGGTTCGATCTCCCGCAACTGTGATCGGGAGGGGGCTGAAACCACATGATGTCAGAACTGACCCCCGAACCGGACTAAACCGGTGGTGATAAACAAAAAAAATCGATTCTTATTTGTGAAAGGGGATGAAATTATAGGATAAAGGAAAGTCAGAAGTTTCTTGTAACAAAAGAGTTTCATGCCCTTTTTAGTTGAGATATGTGTCAAGTGGATGTGGTTAAAACATAAAAGTTAGATTCAGTACTAACAACTAGTGTCTAGTTGAGGATTTTGACGATCATGACATATTAGGCGATATAAGACCTAAAGAAAGACACTTTGTGAACGACATGACAAAGTACAACATGACGCTGAGATGCATAACAAGTACATTGAAAGATATGAATGTTGTGAATCTGAAAATTTAGACAATTGTATAAAGCAACACAAATATATGGGTCTATTATTAGAGGGCCATTCACATAAATGTAATATTTGTTGAGATTAGTTCATATGAAAAGTATTTGTGGTTGACAAAAACCAAGGAGGACTCAAATGTTGTATGTGATATATTCTAGACACATCCTGATTTTGCAAAGCTTTTGAATATGTTTCATATGGTTTTGATCTTTCACCACACGTAAAAAAAAAAAACATCAGGTATAGGCTACCACTACTTGAGATTATTGGTGTGTTACATCAACATGGTTTACGTTCTCTGTTGGGTTTAGTTAGTTGGGACATGAAAGGGAGGCAAAATTTACATCGACATTGGAAAAGCTGAAGGAATTGTTCACATCTGAGAAGTTGTTTCCCAAGGTCATGATGTAACGCCCCAATTATTTATTTAACTATTTAATTTAAATAATTGGAATTGTGGTGTATTGTGTAACACCCTATTTCTACCTGACGAAAATTCATAAATCAGAGTTTTCGAAATTCAACATTCAAATAGGATGCCACAGTTTCAACTTTAAAACAACCAGATTTATCGCATATCAACATGGATACATAACACTTAAACATTGGGCGACAAAATAACAACTTTTATTACTAGACAATGTATTCATCATTTCAACTCTATTGTCATGACATAACAACTTTACTCAACTTATAAAACAACTTATAATAACTTATTATTTTATTCGACTTAGAATTTTAAGTACAACAACAACAAGGAAAACGACAATGATATAACAAGCGTCAACCCCCCCCCCCCCCCCCCCCCCCGAGTGTTACATATCAGAGCGACGACACCAACTTGAACTAACAAAGGTAAGCGACTCTAATCTAGAATACTTACACGTTACCAACATAGGGGAACATTCAAACAGAAGGGGTGAGACATCGAACAATATAATAGAATATATGATAAATAACATATTATATTATATTATATAAAATCACCACTTCCAACTCACAAACAACGTCAATCAACACATGATACAACACATCAACATAACCAAACAACTTTAGAATGCAACCTGAATGAATGCACATGCATGTGGTACCATTGGAGCAAAACTTTCAACTTAAAATATGCCAGGTTATCGAGGCATCTTCAAGGCATAAGCCTTCAACTTAATAATTTTTCCAATCCAGGCCAACGTGGTGTGAGCAACAACCCCAACATAAATAATGATATGATATGCGACTCAACGGGATTGATTATCAACAACCGCAACTCATACAACATAACAACATAGCAACATTCAAAGTTGGCCATAGGCCTTCAACTCGTCATCATCAACATATCAACGTTGGCCAAAGGCCTTTAACAACAACGACAAGTCAATGTTGGCTCTACGCCTTAAATTCACAATGACAACAACGAAAAGTATGCATCAACTACAAAAAATTAATCAACACTGATCATCGAACCTACAACTCACATATGAACAACACCGCAACAATACAACTTTGGTTTCATAACAACACAACAGCAATTTCAACTTGCAGCAAGGAAACACAACACAAAAACAACAACCGATTATACCACGTTATTAATCATATAATTTCCAATAAATTATTTAATTAAATTATCTGCCACTTAATTATTGTTGCTACTAATTTATCACCACTATTGCTACTAAATTAGTTAGTTTAATTCATTACAATCATTACTACTAATTTATTACTACATTGCTACTCAAATAATCTCAGCCACATAATTATCATTAATCTACTAAACATATAGGTATACATACTGCTACTAACATCCTACTAATAAATACCTCGATTAATTAATTATTTTCCTACTAATTCATCACAGTTCTACTATTAATTCTTTGTCAATTAAATGTTATGGTTAGTGCTACTTCAACTCTTGAGGTGGTATTCCAATGAATTATGGTCCTATAAGCTTTAATTAAGTTCCTGGCAATGAACAAACAAGATAACATACAATAACTCAACGGAGAAACAAAATTCCAACACATGTAAAATCAAAATGTATATATTGATCCTATGTTCCTGATAACAAGAGAACAACAAGATCAATAAATAAAATGCGGAAATAAAATTAGAAGTTTTACCTCCAGCCATTCTTGCAGTGTTGTGAGTGCATTGTATTTGATTCTTCCAATCTCTTGCTCTCTCGATATAGATGGTGTATTTCTTGTTGAGAGTGAGAGAAAGCTTTGGGGATGAAAGACTATTTATAGACTCGATTCTACCATCAAGAATTTAAAGCCATTAAAACTCATTACCACCAAATTAATGGTCATATCAATTTATATTGAAACTAAAATAAATCATGCCCTTTTCAGAACCAAAATCCCAAAACTATGGACCATAATAAAATTGGTTTTGATTATTAATAATTTTATTAAAATAAAAATCGTTACATTCTTCTACTTGGTCCATAGAACTGATTATTGGCATAAATGAGTCATGAAAAACTTACTCAAGAAATAAATATGTGAATCATAGAGATAACCCCTCTTAAAGCGAGTAGTATCATTTATGTATTACAACATGTCTATTTTCAAGTATATATTTGAAGTGCAGTAACTAACTTGATGAATAAACCAATGTTTACTCTTGGTCCAAATGTAACATATTTTCTCAAATTGATGTGCGCATGAAAATGAGAAAACATCACAATATAAGAGTTTTATTAATAAACTGTAGGTATACAATCATAAGGATGACCCAAGTCTCATGTTCTCTACATGATCCTTAAATTTTAGTGGTGGCATACCTTTAGTCAAAGGATCAGCGATCATTAAATCAGTACTAATATGATTAATAACTACTATCTTTTCTTTAACTCTTTCTCTAAGGGCTAAATACTTTATGTCGATGTGCTTGCTTCGACGTCTACTCTTATTTTTCTTAGCCATAAAGATAGCAGCTGAATTATCGCAAAAAATCTTCTTCCTTCTAGAAATAGAATCCATGATTCTAAGCCCAGAAATAAAACTCTTAAGCCATACACCATGAGAAGTAGCCTCAAAATAGGAGACAAACTCAACTTCCATAGTATAAGTAGCAACCAAGGTTTTCTTAGTACTTCTCCATGAAATAGCTCCATCATCCATTATAAAAATATATCCCGATGTTGATTTGTGAGAATCCACACAACCAGCAAAGTCGGAGTCTGAATAGTCGATCACATCTAGATTGTCCGTCTGCTTATACATTAGCATTTAATCTTTTGTTCCTTTAAGATATATCAACACCTTATTTGCAGCTTTCCAGTGATCCATACCTGGATTACTCTGATATCTTCCTAAGATTCCAACAGCAAATGCAATGTCGGGCCTTGTGCATACTTGAGCATACATAAGACTTCCAACAACAGAAGCATATGGAATGTTTTTTATTTGTTCCCGCTCAAAATCATTCTTAGGGCATTGATTCAAATTAAATATATCCCCCTTGATAATGGGTGCAACACTTGGTGAACAATCTTTCATTCTAAATCTCTCTAAAACTTTATTGATGCAGGTTTCTTGTGATAGACCCAAAATTCCTCGAAGTCTATCTCTGTGGATCTTAATGCCAATGACATAAGATGCCTCACCCATATCCTTCATATCAAAGTTTTAAGAGAGGAATTGTTTCACCTCATGTAGATAACCTTTATCATTAGTTGCAAATAGTATGTCATCGACATATAAAATAAGAAAACAAATTTTACTCCCACTGACCTTCTGGTATATACATTGATCCATGGGATTTTCAATAAACCCAAATGAAGATATTGTTCCATGGAATTTAAGATACCATTGACGAGAGGCTTGTTTTAAACCATATATGGATTTCTTAAGCTTGCAAAACAAATGCTCACCATTGTTAGAGGAGAAACCTTCAGGTTGTTTCATATAAACCTCCTCCTCTAAATCACCATTACGAAAGGATGTTTTCACATTCATTTGATGCAACTCAAGGTCAAAATGTGCAACTAATGCCAAGATGACACATAGATAATATTTCTTAGATACAAGAGAAAAAGTATCAGTGTAATTGATTCCCTCCTTTTGAGTAAATCTCTTAGCAACGGGCCTGGAATTATATCTCTCAAAATGTTACCTAATGAATATTTCTTGGTTTTAAAGACCCATTTACAACCAATGGACTTTGCCCCATTAGGTAACTCTACAAGATCCCATACGTCGTTGTTTTTCATGGAATTCATTTCATCATTCATGGCATCATACCACAAATTTGACTCTTTGCAACTCATAGCTTGTCTAAAGCTCTCAGGATCATTCTTAGCTCCAACATTATAGTCAGATTCTTGTAGATACACAATGTAATCATTAGAAATAGATAACTTTCTTGTCCTAGTAGATCTTCTTAATGTTTGATCAACATTTTCTTGTGGATCTTATTGTTCAACTAATTGTTCATCATCTTGATGACCAACTTAATTTACTGGATCATCAGTAGCTTGTGGAGTTTCATGATTGGTTGATCAACATCCATTTGAACTCGAGGGATGTTATGAATAATAACCAATATATCACTTGCAATGGAAGGTTCATACTCTATATGATCATGCACAAAAATTAAATTTTTGATTTGATCGCTCCCACTAGTCTAATTATTTTCAAGAAACTTTGCATTTCTTGACTCCACAATCCTAGTTGTGTGAGATGGACAATAAAATCTACAGCCTTTAGAACTTTTGGCATATCCAATGAAATACCCACTAATGCTCCTCAGATCTAGTTTCTTTTCTTGTGGGTTATAAATCCTCACCTCAGACGGACATCCCCAAACATGCCTATGTCATAAACTCGACTTCCATCCTTTAAATAACTCAAATGGTGTCTTTGGGACAACCTTGGATGGAACCCAGTTTAGAATATACACAGTTGTCTTTAGTGCTTCATTCCACAACGATTTAGGAAGATTAGAGTTGCTAAGCATACTCTGCACCATGTTCAATAATGTTCAGTTTCTTCTTTCTGCAACACCATTTTGGTTCGGAGAACCGGGCATAGTGTATTGGGCAACAATCCCATGTTCTTGAAGAAACTTAGAAAATGGACTAGGTGCTTGTCCATTCTTAGTGTATCTACCTTAGTATTCACCACCCCGATCCGATCTCACTATCTTTATTTGCTTTCCACATTGGTTCTCAAATTCATCCTTAAAGACTTTGAAGGCATCCAATGCTTCATATTTATTATTAAGCAAATAAATATTCATATTTCGTGAGTAATTATCTATGAAAGTGATGAAGTATTTCTGACCATGTGCATCCATATCAGGACAACATATGTTTGTATGAATTATTTCTAATATACTTGAACTCCTATTGGAACCTTTCTTAGATATGTTGTTTTTCTTTCCCTTAATGCAGTCAACACAAGTTTCAAAGTTAGCAAAATCTAGAGTATCAAGTACCCCATCTTTTACTAACCTTTTAATTCTCTCTATGGATATATGTCCTAATCTCCGATGCCATAACATAGAAGAATTCTCATTAATATTACACCGCTTAGTGCCAATTTGAACATGAATTGAACTATAAATGGATCCTTTTTGTAAATTAATACGATAAAGACCATCAGACAATATACCCTTCCTAACACATTCTGAATTATAAAATAATTCAAACAAGGTGTCTTTAAAATTAAAGGAATATCTGTAACACTCCAAAATTTTCCCTTTTATTTATCACCTTAACTGGCTTTATGCTTCGCTTTTAGCTGCATCATCTAATAGTTCATAAAATACATCATACAATTCATTGGCTCCTAAGGCATGGGATCAAAGGATTTATGCTAATGTGAATTGGCCTTATCTAGAGATGATTCGGTTGGTCCATACTTTAATCAAGTCGGAGCAAAAGTTAAGCTCACATCATCATTAGCATATTTTATTGTGGGGTCCATCAAGTTCCAAAATTTCCCCTATTCGGAGGTTCCATCACAAGCGTTGGGTCAAGACATATTAAGTTTATTTACTTTCAATATCCCATGCTTCTCACTTCATCAGACACATCTCAAATGCTAGACTTTCATCAGGGCTATGATTGAGTTTTACTATGAACTATGATCCTCATTGTTTTGGGCCATTTTTATCACTTGAACCGTGAATTAGGGGGTTGTTTTCCATAATATAGATTTCAAGAGGTTTCTTTGGGAAGCTTGTCGTCATCATATTTTTCCATGCAAAGAACTTCAACCATTGATCAAAATTCAAGTTATTGAGGAGATCTTGATATATTTGTGGCAATTAGAGTTGTTCATCATTGAAGGACATAAGTAATCAGTTTTCATACAAGGACTTGATATAACATTTGCGTATGGAGGATTGTTTGTTAAGTTTAAGGTATACATTCCCTTTTTATCATATTTCAATACTCGATCAATGTGTTTAGTTGGATTTAATAGGTTATTTGTTTATGTGGTGATGAAGTTTCAAAACCAAATATTTCTTTTGTGACTAAAAGGTATTAGGTCCTTATGTGTGATTAAATGGGCCGGTGATATGAGCTAATGACTATTCAATTTCATATTGAATTTGAATTCAAAACCGAAAGATTAGAAATACGTTAGCAGCTTGTTTCATCAAAAGTGCCAATACCATTTTTCAGCGAAAAAGAAAGATTTAACAGAAAAAAGAAAAAAAAAGCTTATCATAAGGTTGCAAAAGATGATGACCGAATTCCAATTCACAAAAATCACAAAGGAAACCCAAAAATCCAATTACAATAACTGTTTACAACAGAAGCATCAAAAAGAAGGAAAAGCATTGAAAACTATACATCCATCTAGCCACCAGTCTCTAACTACAATTAGCCTTCAATTAGATCTTATCAGACGACTTTCTAGCTTGTTACACTTCTCGATTCAACCAAACAATTTACTTCTCAATACAAACTGTGATCTCAAAATATGTGACTTTGGGCTTGCTAGAACAATCTCTGAGACAGATTTCATGAAGGAATATATTGTGACTCGTCGGTACAAAAAGTATCATGATCTGTCCCCATTGGCAATCGATCTTACTGACGAAATATTGGTATGTGATCTCTGCAATTTCCAGAAACGGGGCGTAACTGATAACAAGTCAGGTATAAAAGGGAGAAAACAAGTTCACACAAAAAAAGACATGAGAGAAATATGTATATAACAGAACTACTCAAATGGTATAACAGGAAAATACAAAAAAAAATCAATGGCGAGAGAGGCGGTTTCAAGGATTCGTATCATAATATCACACCAAATTCAGTTACAAGAGACTCAGAAGATATAGAAGGATCAATAAAATAACAGTTACACTTCCTAACCGATTTCATAACAAACCTATAACAGAAAACTATAACTGAAATCAGAACAAATTTTTTTTACCTGAAAGTTCCCATTGAACCCTTCAATATACCTTCTATAAAACCAGGAGCTTGTTGCAGATTCAAGGCTCCTCTCATTCATTCTCCATCAATCTTCTTCACGATTCCACCATTTCCTCCATTTTTCTCCAAAAATCATTCACTCTCCAAGTCATCCATCTTCATCATCTTCATCCATTCTTTCAGACCCTATTCCTTATTCTTCTTCATTATCCTGCATCAACAATCCTCTACATCGACCATCAACGCCTACAAGAATCATTAACAACCATTGGCATAAGCATCAAGAATTCATAAATTACTCCACAACAATTTGATCATGCAGAAGGAGAAGAAGATGCAAAACTGATAGCATAATAGATTAGAAGAAAGGTGATTGAGAAATCGTACCTGAAGATCTGTGTCGGCACCTTCGTCTTTGAGGTGTAATCACAACGAAGATGATCACTGCAGTTATATCATCAAGACTTCATCAATTTTCTGCAACAAACCTCAAACAATCGTCAATCACAAAAAACATAGCATCGGGTTTAATTATCAACCCAGCAAAAACTCAGATCGAGAATCACAAAAACATTGTGAAATCGATCGACAAAAACGCAGCCAAAATCAATAACAGAACACGGAAGCACGGAAGCACGGGTTTCTTCAACTTTTCATCAAGCCTTATCCTCCATGGCCTTCACTGAAAAATCAACAAAAGCAATGCAAAATCAACAATAACAACCTACAAACATAAAAAAAAGAACAAATCATTACAACTATTCTGTCCACGGAAAAACGAGGAATGATGAACGAATAAGAAAGAAAGGTCGCGCATAAGAAGAAGACGAGTTGTAACACTTTTCCGTACCAGAGTAGTTCACGAGCTCCATCGCTCTTGTTCGCATCACCGTCGGTCGAAATCTTCGTCGCTTTCATCTTCGATCGTCTTCATCACCTTCGCCGCCACAATAATCTCAACAGACTTCGAAGTTGCTCATCAATCCGATCGAAGATGTGTGAATGTCAATCTATTAATTTTGATTCCATTTGTTCTTTGAAGTTTCCGCGTAGCGTCGATTTATAGGCTTGAATAGGAATTATGCTAAGACGTTAACGGATTTGAATAGAGGAGGAAAAATAAGATGATGTTTGTGTGAAGAAGATGAAGGTTAGGAGATATTAGGGAACCATCGCCGCCGCCGCTAGGGTTTGTGAAAAGGAAGAAGATAAAGAAGACGAAGCATTGTGGGAGAAAGGGCTTTTTGAAATATAATTTTCATGTTTTTTTCTAAGTTATAATTCGATTGAGTTAATGTTAATTATGGATTAAAAATAATTAAAAGCTCATAAACCATCTTAATCACCATTGTACAATATGAAAACTCATTAATAATACCATTAAATGGCCACCGTCAATTAAGGATAAGTGGATAAGTTTTTGGGGTGGTCCACTCCGATGGTGACACTTGTCACCGTCCGGTAGGACCACTGAAGGTTGATTATGCATGCACCACTCCACCATAGTAATCGTGCACCCTTCATCATAATAGCTTATCATATCACCCTCATCAAGTGAATGAATCCAACGGTCCAGAGGAGGTCAAAGAGTTGACCTGAAGAACTATATAATGCACCCCATAACCCTGTGCTCATGGGCCTAGCGCCAGTGCTATTCCCACCCCCTATCTCAAGCCCAAGATCCTTTTTAACTAGAAAAGTCTCTATTCTCACCCCCCCTCTATTTTCTTTCTTTTTATTTTTTTTCTGTTTCATGTCTTTTCAATATAAATCAATAAAAAATACTAAAGCCCCTTAAAAAATTCTACAAAAATTCAACAAGCACGTTAACTCATTTTAGAATTTTTTCATAATTTTACTTTCTGATTTTTTCCATTTTCCAATTTTATTTTGATTTTTCATTTAATTTGTTTTCTATGGAATTCTTTCATCTATACTTCAACGTGTACATTTTCTTTCTCCCACTTCCTGTTTGATTTTTGTCCCATTATTTTTTCTATGATTAAAGGACTCATAATAGAACCTGGAATAATTTTTGATATATTTTTAGGCCATTTTATCCACTGTTTTGGTAGTGTTGTTTGTGTAAAATTGTGATTAGATCTTAGGCAGATTTAAGTGACCATTTGACATAGTTAGGTTATGAATTTTTAGGAGATTTTTTAACACAACATTAGTTTCTAGATAATGACCTTAGAGAATTAATTTCATAATTTTTCCAAGCCTATATCTATTTTTCTTAGAGCCTTAGTTGCATTAGGTTTTTACCTGTAAATTCACCTTGAATTCTAGGTTTTTATGGTTACATTAGAATATAGTTTGTTTAGGTTTGATTATAGAACCTTGGAACGACTTGATTCAGTTTAGCTACTAAATTTAGACGCTTGTTATTATTTAGGATCCTTTATTTTTAGGACTTAGGCTTAGAATTTCCTTAAGTGTGTTTCCATGAAGCGATTAGCCCTTATTTCGGTTTTATGCCTTATATGCTTTAGAAATTCTTGCAACTTTTTTATCTTAATTCATTTTCGTCATATTGTTGCATATGCATCTTCATTTCATTTACTAACATCTTCTTTTTGTGCAAGGTATTTTTTCGAGGATTCGCTTATGGATTTGGACTATATTTTTTTATTATACCTTGATTTTATTTTTATGGTTTATACTTTGTGATGTAATAATTGGAATTTTATGTGTGATACCTATAATTAGGATAGAAAAGATAAAATGAAGCGTTTAGATGACCAATTTTCAAAAATAAAGAAAATGAGTTATTCAATCCAAAATCGGAGAATTTCAAATAAATAAATAAATAAATTTTCATGTGACATTAGGATCCCTCGATTATCACCGCTCCACTCCAATACACCTAAAAGCAAGCCTTGTATATCGCACACCATAAGTCATGTGTCTCAGTACCATGCAATCGACCCACCTGATCCATCGTTTCACCCCATTTACGATTTACACACGTGTTCACCCACCATGACGTAGGAGGACCATATTATTCACTATTACTTGTTGTGCTCGCATTTCTAGTCTAGTATCAGCTTAGGTAGCTTTAATCTTTCAAGCTTCGCTAACCATAGGTCACCATTAAAACTCAATTAACTTAGGGTAAAGTCTAGTTTCCCTTAGAAGTTTTTCCTTTCACAATTTGAGTCTCACTTCTCACCTTTAAAGAAAATAAAAAACATTTAAAAGGAAAGTAGGTACAATACGCCACGAGGCTTAATCCATATGGGAAATGATTAGTGGAGGTCTCTTCCACTCTTCTAGAATGCTTTACAAACGTTCCATTGGGGGCGATCTTGGAAAGTATTCACTCATGTATCATAGTCTTTAGTGTTGTACCCGCGATAAACATAAAGTTAAAACACTTCTTCTAAAAGACAATAAACCAACAAGACAACACGTCTTCTCTTCTCATCTCCTACTCTTTGTGGACGAATACGACTTGTCTCGATAGTTCAAACAACGATACGATAAACACCCTCAATTCAGAGTCGGTAACACCTGAGCTAGAGCTATGACAAAGTCATCCTAAAAAACACAAAGCAAATTTCCGCCTTAGTTTGACGAACTACGACGACTATGATCCTCATTTTCCCAATGAGGTATGTAGGCAGTGGGGTAGGGCCCATTCGAGCATATTCTTTATTTTCCCTACATTTTCCCCTTTCTTTTCGATCTCTTTTTCTATATACCTTTTCTCATTCCAGTTAGCAATTCTTTCGTTCAAACAACATCTTATTTCTCACCCTTTGAAACAGACTAACAAGCGTGGATCCCGTCGGGTACGACGGACGAATTGGGGTGTTAATACCTTCCCAGTTCGTAACTGACTTCCGGACCCAGATCTTTGGTTCGTAAGGCCTCATACTTTCCTTCTTCCTTAGGTTCGTGCAACATTGCATTTCCCATTCATTCGGGATAAAAATGTCTGGCTGACGACTCTACCTTATCCGCGCCACTTTCACGTTTGTACTAGGATGAAAATCCCGGGAGCGACATTTGGCGACTCTGCTGGGGACCGAACCCAGAATCTCTGGTTTCCCCTTTGAGAGTCAATCCTAGCGCTTGTATGTTTCTGTTTTCTTTGGGTGTTTAGTCTCCCTAAGAAACCACGTACTTGCTTTTCAGTCTTCGGCTCAGGCATCTCTTGGATAGCTTTCACTTTGGCTGGATCGACCTCAATTCCTCGCTCACTAACAATGAAGCCGAGTAGCTTTCCAGAACGGACCCCGAAGGTACACTTATTCGGATTCAACCTCAGTCTGAACTTCCGGAGTCTGTCAAACAACTTTGCTAGATTAACTAAGTGCTCTTCCTCTGTTTGAGATTTTGCTATCATATCATCAACATAAACCTCAATTTCATGATGGATCATGTCGTGAAATAGCGTCACCATCGCCCGTTGATAAGTAGCTCCAACATTCTTCAAACCAAATGGCATGACCTTGTAATAGAAGGTGCCCCAAGGCGTGATGAAGGTAGTCTTTTCCATGTCATCGGGAGACATCTTAATCTGATTATAGCCAGAAAATCTGTCCATGAAGGAGAACACGGAAAACTGAGCAGTATTATCGACGAGCACATCTATGTGAGGTAGAGGGAAGTCATCTCTGGGGCTGGCCCTATTCAAATCCCTGTAGTCTACACACATCCTGACTTTACCGTCTTTCTTGGGAACCGACACAATGTTGGCAACCCACGGAGGATAACTGGTCACGGCCAAGAAGCCAACATCAAACTGTTTTTGTACCTCTTCTTTTATTTTAATTGCCATGTCGAGACGTGTGCGCCTCAACTTCTGCTTCACTGGAGGAAAATCTTCTCTGAGAAGCAACTTGTGTACCACGATGTCAGTGTCTAAACCCGGCATATCTTGGTAGGACCATGCAAAGACGTCAACATACTCCCGAAGCAAAGCAATCAAACGAGTCTTGACAGATTCTTCTAATGCAGCCCCGATCTTGACTTCTTTCTTGTCTTCTTCTGTACCCAGGTTTATTACTTCGACAACTTCTTCGTGCGGCTGAATCATCTTCTCCTCCTACTTAAGCAGTCTGGCCAATTCTTCAGGTAGTTCGCAATCCTCTTCACCTTCCTCATCGGCTTGATAGATTGGATTGTCGAAGTCATACTCAGCCATAATAGGGTCGTCATTGATAAGATCCGGTGACGAGCACCTGCATAAATGGTGATTCATGCAAGGCTTTACAAAAGGCTTGAGAAAATGAGATACATTGCCAGGTTTAAAACTTTTCTTTCTTTTTAAAAAACAAAAGCAAAAAATGAAAGACAAAGAACAACAATGAATGAATGCGAAATGTCAGCTTTATTTATGATTGTAAATTGTGTTAGTAACATAAAAACCCTTATAAAGAGCTACTATGCCCCAGGCAAGACATAGTGCTTTAATACAGGAAAAACAGAAACAAAAATTATTACTCTTCGAAAGAGGTGACTGAAATAAGCCTTTCTGATGTCCAATTGCTAAGTTGAGTCCCTGGAACGGCAGGCCTGATCCACCCATCTAGGTCACAGTCACTATCGACTGTGTCATCCTGTACATCACTGATGTTTCCATAATTGACCACTTCCGCACTCGTGAAAGTGATTGGGCCTTGACGACCTCTAGCATTTGGTCCAGACGATGACTTCCCAGGATGATATCCAATTCCGAACATATCTTTCTTCTCCGGCACTTCTACTGGACTGCCCCAGCCTTCTCACATCCCAGATTCTACCACTTTAAGAGCTTGCTTATAAGAGGCTATGGAAACCCCCTTCTTCGGTTCTTCAGAAGAAGCCACCACTGCAAATGCTTGTTCAGACTTCAAGGGCTCAAAAGCCTGACATGGGGTCTCAACTATTTCACCATCCATCTCCACATATTTGAATGAAGCTAGATGACTCACAAAAATGTCTTATTCTCCACTGACAGTCATAATTTGACCCTCCCAGATGAACTTTAGCTTTTGATGGAGTGTGGACGACACTGCTCCTGCTGAGTGTATCCACGGTCTTCCGAGTAAACAACTGTATGCAGGCTGTATATCCATTACGTAGAACGTGGTATTGAAGATTTCTGGACCTACTTTAATTGGTAAATCCACCTCCCCAAACACCGATCTCTTCGACCCATCAAATGCTCGAACTACTAGGTCACTGGGCTTTAGAACTACTCCATCATAATCCAACTTCATCAGTGCTTTCTTGGGCAGGACATTCAACGACGACCCAGTATCTACCAACACGTGAGAGAGTACTGCACCTTTACATTCCAAAGATATATGTAATGCCCGGTTATGAGCACGCCCTTCAGAAGTCAGATCCAAGTCTGTGAAACCCAATCTGTGACTGGCATTGACGCTGGATACCACCGCTTCCAACTGATTTACTGAAATATCCTGAGGAACATACGCCTTATTCAGAATATTCAAGAGAGCCTTCCTGTGAGAATCAGAACACATGAGCAAGGACAAGATGGAAATCTTCGACGGAGTCTACTGCAGATGGTCCACAATCTTGTAGTCGCTCTTTTTGATAATTCTTAGAAATTCTTCGGCTTCTTTTTCAAAGGTAAGGTCTGGATCAGTCGCTGGTGCGGGCTCATTGAATACCATTGGCTGCTTCCCTTTTGCCTTAGCCTGGGCTTCTGCGGTGTCTTTAAGTGGTATCACACTATTTCTTAGTGTTTCCGGCGCAAATAACCTTCCACTTCCAGTAAACCCCCCCACTCCAACATTTTCTACTTGAGTTGTGGTTGTACTAGACGTGGCCAACTCTTGCTTTTGGCCGTTACAGTATACTTCACCACCATAATTCCAAGGAATAGCTCTATCATTCTGATACAGTACTGGCCCTGCAGTGGTGATGGTTATCGGTGCCACTATGGCCTGCGGAGGAACTTGAGACGGGTCGTAGAAGATGGTTACTGTAGAGACTTCGTTTTCCTTTACAATCTTGTCAAACTGCAACATTCCCTCATCAATCATACTCTGGATCCCTGCTTTCAATTGCTCACATCCATTTGTAGCTTCAGCACATTCTGGACAATCTTCTTCACACCCAGGGAAGATACCTTTCTTCAATAAGAAAACTTTAACCACATTCAACTGAGTCTGCAGATCGTTGACATCGCGCACCAGGTTTAGACTTTTCCCTTCATCGACTGCCCTAACCGTACTTCCGTGAGGAGGCATGGGGTTCTGAATTACAATAGGAGTATGAGCAAAGTTGATTGCTTTAGAATCCAGTAGGTCTTGAATAGTATGCTTCAGTGCTTTGCAGTTCTCTGTGGTATGTCCGGGAGCTCCGGAATGAAATTCACATCTAGCATTTGTATCATAACCCTCGGGGATTTGGCCCGACTTCGGGGGTTGTAGAGTTCGGAGTTGAACCATCTGGAGTTATAGGAGATTTTTCAAAAGCTGTGAATAAGACATTGGCGGAGCTTCGAAATGTCTTTCTTTGGGCTTCTGGGGGTAATATGGATGAGGAGTTCTTTGCTGATACCCTTGCTGGCGTTGTTGCTGGCGTTGTTGGACTTGCTGTTGAACAGGTTGAGCTGAGATAGTGACAGGAGCCACTTGCTGATAAAATCCTCTATTTACTTCCTCCCCTCTGCGCGTACACTGCCCCGGTCTCTCCTTCTCTCTTCTTCACAAAGGGTTTCTTGACACCAGAACTCGAAGTGCCTCCATTCTGAATCTTCCCTTGCTTCATCCAACTTTCTATTCTCTCTCCAGTCAAGATGATATCCGAAAATCCACTTGAGGAACATCCAGCTAGCCTTTCCATGAAATGCCCAGGGAGGGTATCCAGGAACAGGTCTACCATTTCTCTCTCCAGCAAAGGTGGTTGCACTCGAGCGGCCACTTCACGCCACCTTTGTGTGTAATCTTTGAAGCTCTCGGAATTCTTCTGAGTCAGACTTTGACATTGAGTGCGACTGGGCGCCATGTCGATGTTATACTGATACTGCTTGAGGAAAGCTTCTCCCAATTCCTTCCAATTTCTCACAGAGCTTCTCTCTAGATTCATATACCATTCCAAGGACCCTCCGGAGAGACTGTCTTGGAAGTAGTACATCCCGAGTATGAGCAGCAATTTTCCGGTAGAATTCCTGCAAGTGAGTGTTTGGGCAGGAGCTACCGTTATACTTGTCAAAAGTCGGTGGCCTGAATTTGTGAGGAATAACCACCCCGGGGACTAGACCCATGTCAGACACATCTATCCCCAAAGCTTCTCTACACTCGAGAGCTTTGACTTTCTCAACAAGCACCAAAAAGTCCTGAAGATTTCCTTCTCCGCCGAATCCCATGTCATTATTGAAAGAAGGGAACTGATCATCCTGCTTATCTTGTATCGGAATGAAAGTTGTTGTGCCATGCTCTGGAATTTGAGGTCCTCCTGGGCCATTGTTGGTGTTAGGAGGAGTCATTGGGACGTCAGGAGTGGTCACTGGAGTATTAGTCTGAGGAGGGTTGAGCTTCTGAGCTGCATTCCTTAACCCTTGATGTCCCTGAGCCATCCCTTGCATCCTGACCATGAACTCTCCCATTCTGGTGCGAAACTCATTAAGCTCAGTTTGCATAGCGTCCATGACTGTCCTCTGGTTGTTGCGAGTTGCGTAGCGATGTGGAATATTCTGCCGAAGATGTCGGGTCATGGTAGCTCTCACAATCTTTGCCTGAAACACAGATAAATTAAGCATCCTGTAGAAAAACCTGCAAAAACAAAGAAGAAATGCAAATGATGTGTATGCAATGCAATGAGTTCCTTTTATTCCCGAGGCTTTCCTTTTTCCGGTCCTAGCATTAAGAGAATAATAATTGGGAAGAAGACCCAAGTGATGTTCAAATAAAGTGACGGCCGTGGAGAATTGGTGCTCATTACCCCGTGTCGGTGCAACAGATAACGAACAAGAGATTCAAAACAAGTCAATCACATAAACTGAAGTTTGAAACAACAAAGTCCCCGAAGGGTGCCAATCAAAAGATCAAACAAAGCACATCAAATAAGAGGAATCCCACAACAAGCATGTGGGTAACCCAAGTACAACAGCATGAAACTAAACCCTAGGGAGTTCGAAGTCTTGCAGCCTCCAGCTAAGACGCTTGACACTCTGGAACAACTGAATGATTTCCGGATGACCATGCTCCAGGATGAGTCTCTGGATGAGGAGGTCCCTTAGATCGAAGGAAGCATGTAACTCTTCAATATGCTGCAGGAAAGTCACCTCATTCTCTTTGCTTGGACCCGGCTCAGTCTTTGGCCTCTTCACATCAGCACGAAGCTTCAGCTCTTCGACTTCTTTCTGGACATCTTCAGCTATTTGTTGACTCTTTGCCATCTGACGAAGATACTCTCTCTGTTGCTCTTATGCTCTCCGAACTAGCTTCTCTCGTTCAACTAAAGCATCCTGGAGGTTCTTGATCTTCAACTCGAATTCAGCTTCTACCTCTTTTTGCTTCTTCTGATTATCACTCCACTTCTCCTGCCAAAGTGTGATGGATTCATTAGCCTCATTAAGTTCTTTATTATCCTTCTGGCGCTGACTTGCCTTATGGATCTCAGCCAATCCTCTCTTCCTGAAGTATAGCTCCATCTCCTCGAAGTCCTTCTGCTTAAGACGAACCGCTTCTTCAGCTCGAAGAGCTCTATCTTCTAATTGATGGTTATGAATCATCAATTTCTGACAAGAATTGTAAGCCTCTTGATTCTCAACCCTAAGCTGCTTGACCAAAGCTTCCAACTTCTGATAATCTTCTAAAGGCACCGTTGCTGGAGGCGGAGTTGGTACAGAAAAAGGGACTAGAGCCGTTTGAACCTCCTCCTTTATCCAAGCTTCGATTTCAGGGAACATCCAGTTATTGCTCTTGCCTAGACATGCTGTGTCCTTTCTTTTGATCACTTTCCAAGAACCTGCAACTTTCCTGACCAACGGAAGATTGTCCTTCACCGGGAAGTAAATTTTTTGGAATAACTCGGATTCATCAGGAATCTCTTTGAGCGCATACCCTAATTGTCTTCTTAAGAGAATGGGATTGTAGTTGATACCTCCCGACACTCCTAACAAAGGCACATTGGGGTAATTCCCACAGCTGGTAATGAAACTCTTTCCTTTCAACCTCAAAGTAAACCAACGAATATCTCTGGCCGACAAAGTACTCAGCTTCTGGGCCTAAGTAGTATTAGGATCAGTAAAACTCTCAGTAGTAGGCGAATGTCTCATGACCCACTTATAGAATAAGGGAGCACAACATCTAACCAGACCTCCTCGCTTCTTCTCATTCTTATAGTGCACTTAATAATACAAGTCACCTAGGAGAGTGGGCACCGGATTCTTCAACACAAACAAAAGAATAGCATTTATGTCCACAAATTTGTCCATATCAGCGAATAGGATGATCCCATAAATGGATAGTGCTAAGATGGCGCAAACAGAATCCCACTGATTTGTCACTGCAAGTTCTTCAGCCTTTCTAACCAGATACTCTAGAGTGAAACCAAGTACTTTTGCTTTGGTGGTAGACAAATTTGCAAATACTTCAGATGAGCTCAAATAAAGAGCTTTAGCGATATCGGCATGGGTTGGTCTTGTCATCTCTGAGTTGAAAGGAATCTGATCCTTGATTGACACTCCCATAATCTCAGCATACTCTTCCAGCAAAGGACCCAAATGAAAGTCATGAAATGTGAAATATCTGAGCCGTGGATTGTAATACTGCAACAAAGTGTGAATGGCGCTTCTCTGAGAGCTATCCAAGTTGAATACCAAGTCCAGAATATCACCATACTTTTCCTTGAAGTATCCCAAATGACCCAGGGTAATAAAAGACACCATTTGGTTGATCAGGTCCATCTTGGTATCAAAGAATTTGTAGTACACAGTTCTCTTTCTAACGTCTTCCATTCTGAAGCAATAATATGACCAGGAACCGGGAGTAATGTAGACCCTGAGAATAAAAGAAACATAAATGATTAATGATGATATGATGCTTATGCAAGGCGAGGCATGTGATCAGTGAAGTGTCTGTGATGTGCCAATCATATAATCAAGTGTCGGTGCAAGGTCACAATATCCACATATCACAATAACAATCCCTCTGATCCGGGATCCATATCTTAGAACCAGAAATCCAGATCACAAAACTGAACCAATGGCAAAGCGGGTATACTGAAGGTCTTAGGGTTCCTGCAAACCTGTAAACCCCTCCCAATCTCACGGGTATGCTACTCGGGTCAATATCACGGACTCTCAAAGCCGAATAGCAATAATACGTTCACCATTTACGAGAAATGGCTCATGACCAAATCAGGGAATCGGTTTGCCATTATGTACTACTCAGGGAGGCCTCAGTTGAGTCCGGAAAAAAAAGCATCCCCCACAAGTCTCCAGATTCAAGCACTGAGTCGAGAAACAATAGTACATTCATCCCGAAGGGTATAATACTACCGTCATACAAACAGTTTGCTTTAACCGGATTCCTATAAGAGCACCAGACCATCCTATGCGAGTTCCCAGTGGGCCCTCGGATGCGAGTGGGTTTGCCAACAAATGTGGTCTGCCACTGTCATCACTGGAGAGGGTTGTTTCCACTAAGGTTCTCAATGATCGGTCCCCAGCTGCACATAACTATCAAGGTCGTATCCCGAAGTGGGGAAAAACCCCCACACAAGATAGTTCCAAGACAGTCGCAACCTGGGTGTGGAACACATCACCACTCATCATGTAACCATGCGAGTACAACACATCCACGCTAATCCTATAGTGCACTCAAGCCGGGTATTTGGCTTATCTCACAGTAACTCCCATCCCGCAGAAAAAATGAAAACCAGCACAGCCAGACAGTCCAGTATAATATGATGCATGGAAAATAAACACTGAAAGCGGTAATTAAGTGCGGTAAAGTAAAGTTGTAAATTAAGAACTGTAAATAAAAATAGTAAAGCTAAATTGAAGCACACAACAACAAACATATAAACACCCAAAGAAACAAAACCAAATAGGCGCTAGGATTGACTCTACAAGGGAAACCAGAGATTCTGGGTTCGATCCCCAGCAGAGTCGCCAGCTGTCGCTCCCGGGATTTTCATCCTAGTACAAACGCGAAAGTGGCGCGGAAAAGGTAGAGTCGCCAGCCAGACATTTTTTTCCCGAATGAATGGGAAAGGTACTGTTGCACAAACCTAAGGAAAAAGGAAAGGACAAGGTCCTGCGAACCAAAGATCTGGGTTCGGGAGTCGGTTACAATCTGTGAAGGTATTAGCACCCCAAATCGTCCTCCGTACCCGACGAGATCCACGCTTGCTTGCTTGTTTCAAAGGGTGAGAAAATATGAATGCTGCTGAATAAAACTGCTGACTGGAATGGGAATGAGAAAGGAACTAGAAAAGAGAAAGAACAGAAGGGGGAAAATGTAGGGAAAATAAAGAATGTGCTCGAATGGGCCCTACCCCACTGCCTACGTACCTCATCGGGATAATGAGGATCAGAGTTGACGTAATTCGCCTAACTAAAGAGGGAACTATTTTCTTGTGTTTTTTACAGCTGGAACTGCGTATGTCTATGCTCAGGTGTTGCAGGCTCGTCTGGTACGAGTGTGTTTACTATCTTGCATGCGAGACAAGTCGTCGCGAGTTTGCGTTGTGAGTGAATAAGATGAGAAGAGAATTCCCGCAGGAAAGTTGCTTGTTATTTGTTTTTGTCTTTTATGAGAAATGTTTTGTATTTGTTTGTGAACATTATCATACTAAGACCTATCCATCGCGGGAAGTACTTACACCTCGCCCCGAAACAGGACGCGTATAAGCACTCCGCAACAAAGTCTCGTGTCGTACAAGAATGTTCAACCTTTATTAGGTATTTTATTATTTTCTTCATGAGGTGAGAAAGAATGACTCAAGTTGGAAAAAGGACAAAAACTAAGGGGGACTAAGACCAACCCTAAGTTATTTATTATTCACAAAAGGGAGATCCTAATAGTTTGTGAGGTTTTCTAATCCTAAAGATCAAAAGGAAAAGAAAGAAGGGAAAAGGATGCAACTTACTTCCTAAGGAAGGTAAGTTGGTCCTAACAATGGGGAATCCTACCAAACACAAATATGGAAGGAAAAGATGAATTAAAATGCATAAAAGAAATGCATAAAAAATAAAAGGATAGGGTGAAGTAAACTTACCTCAATCTTCCCCACTACAAAACAAATGATTAATGTGCATTTTTATTAAAAAAAGAAAGAAGCAAACACACCTTAATTAAATCCTAAAGACTCTAGGACTCAAACTAGACTCAATCTTAATTCTAAAGGAACTAGAAAAAGGCTAAAACCAAAATACAACACCTATTACAGCCCCCTAATACCCAAACAGCTATGAAAACAATGCATAATATAACTCAACTTTTTACAGCCAGCATGCAGCATGAAAAAGTAGGTGTAAAAGGTTACAAACAGCATGTACACATAACAAACAGCACACATTTTACAGCAACTATATGCAAAAATAGCTATGAAATGCAAAATCCAGAATTGCTTATTTTCATTTTTTCATGCACAAACTCAATGCAACATATACCAATTCATCATGAACATGTATTTGGACCTAAATCAACATATACATGCAAGAACATGAACCTTTTTGATGATTATGCAAGTATACATCACATGGTGGATTATGCCACAAATAATGCAACAATGTAACACATAAACATGCATATGAACATGGCATATGAACATGGTGATTAATGATTATGAACATACAACATGATAGCTCAAAAATAATATCAAACTTAATACAAAATTCAGAAATAAATTGATATGGGTGATGTGATCAAGTATGCAACGAAATGCAACCGAATGCACAATTATGCAACATGCAAAATGCAACATACATCAACATAATGGAATGCAAAAAATGAATTAATGCAATGCAAACATGTAAAAACAGAATGCTACATGATTATTATGTGTCAAATAATGCACAAACATGGTAACAACATGCAAGAATTTAAGCTATGCACAAAGAGCACAAAACATGCATAATATGCGAAATGAACGGAATCGTGTCGAAACGACTTGAAACGGGGGAATGAGCTACTGGAAATGGACTCAAAAATTCCCTAAAATCACTACCTAAACATGTATGAACATTAGGGGCACTAGAAATTAGGAATGAGCAATCAAATAAGCAAAAAAATAAAAAATTAACAGCGTTAACCGGTTAACCGGTTAATGAACCTAAATATGCCCTGTTTTGTGGCCAATCGGTTAACCAGTTAACACTGAACCAGAATGTGAAAAAAGTTGAAAAATAAGTGCTTTTGGCTACAAACTCACTTCTAATGATCCCTAACATACCTAGGAACATGCTACCACTAATTTCTACTTAATTTGAGCTTATTTACAGACGATAGAACCTATATCTATTAACACCTTAAATCCAAATTCAACTAAAATCACAAATCACAAGCAAACATAATCGAAACAGAATTGATTTTAAACAAAGCGAAAAGCACTTAAAGAATGCCAAAAGTGGCGAGATGAAGAGAATAACTTAAAGAAGAAGTGATTAAGATCACCAACCTACGAAGCGGAGGAGTTCTTCGGTGATTGTTGCAAGAATCGGAGCTTGAATCGAAGAGAAAACCGAAAACCGAGAAATCGCAAAATAAATGCGTTCTTGACGTTTTGATCTTCTTGCACTCTCAATAAGCCGAAAAAACTTCAACAAAATCAGTAGCTTATCCTTCTTCAATCCACAAAATATGAAGGTTGGAGGCTTAAGCTTCAAGATCTTCAAGTTTCAATGTGAAACTTGAAGAGCTTATTTGAAAAGCTTTAGTGAGAAGGGTGAAAAAGGAGGAAAAGTGAGAGAGAAAAAGTGCTTATCAAAGAGTGAAAAATTGAAAAATGGTGTTCAACCCCTTTGGTTTGGATGAAAATGGCTTAAATAGAGACTAGGCTAGGAGCTAGGTTTGGGTTTGGGGCCCAAAAATTAGGTTTGGGATCCAAAATTAGGTTTGGTAGTTAGTTAGGGTTAGGGTTGGAAAAGGGAATATTCCTTGGAATATTCCTTGGAATACTCTAGAAGATGGTGGAAGCTTCCAAGGGAAATGGAGTGGAATTGCAATGGAAAAACAAGATGGAAAGAATGAAAGGAAGTGTGGAAAGAAAGTGGAAGGAAAAGTGGAGGGAAACGTAAAACCAACTACCTTTCAAACAATTTTCTTTGATTTTTCTATGATTCCTCCATCATTTCTTGACCAAAATTGAACCATAGGATCATTGTAACCCTAAATTCATGATTTCGATCTTACAAATCCGGGGTCGACCCTTTTTACCTAGCCCGATTTCCTTTTCTCCGATTCCTCGATTTTCTGTCGTCCGGCCAGTCGAACCCCTTCCAAAATGAATTTGTGGACGAGATTTGAACCCTAGGCACTTGACATCATATATAAAACAAAGGAATCCTTCTTGAATCAAAACTTCACGCGGAAGCCCCATAGAAATGAAACCCTAATTCGGCCCTTTTCCCTCAGGAAATATTGCACTGCTTGCCTCCTTCAATCAAACCCCCATCTTTCCATGGCTTGTGGCTTCAAGTGAAGACTTGTGGGATATTGTGAACCCTTTGCACAAGGTTGGGAAGCTTTGTGGCCCTGTGATTGACTTTGTAATGCCTTCAGCTGCTCCGATCATTGATCACATACCCATGCCTTAGTGTCGCTCCCGGGATTTTCATCCTAGTACAAACGCGAAAGTGGCGCGGAAAGGTTAGAGTCGCCAGCCAGACATTTTTATCCCGAAAGAAAGGGAAAGGTAATGTTGCACAAACCTAAGGAAGAAGGAAAGGACAAGGCCTTGCGAACCAAAGATCTGAGTTCGGGAGTCGGTTACGACCTGGGAAGGTATTAGCACCCAGATCGTCCGCCGTACCCGACGGGATCCACGCTTGCAAAAGAAACTATTTCAAAGGGTGAGGGTATGAAAACTGTAGCAAAAGGAAATGAAAATGAAAAGAAACTGGAACTGGAAAAGAACTGAAATAAGAAACAAAGAAAAAAAATGTAGGGAAAATAAAGATTGTGCTCGAACGGGCCCTACCCCGCTGCCTACGTACCTCATCGGGATAATGAGGATCAGAGACGCCGTAGTTCCCCTAACTAGGGGTAGAAAAGAAATTGCTTGTGGATTAAAGGCTTGAACTGCCTATGCCATTGCTCAGGTGTTGCAAACTCGGACGACGAGTGCGTAACCGTCTTGCAAAGTGACAAGTAGGAACAAGTTCGCGTACGGAGCGAATGAGATGAGAAAGAATTCCCGAAGGAAAGACGCTTATTGTTTGTTTGGTGTTTTTTAGAAGCTTTTATGAGTGAAGGTTTGCATAGGTGAGTGTACTTAAGTCTTACTCAATGGGATGTGTACATCTCACATCATCCCGAAATGGAATGCGCAAGAGGCACACCTATCTATGGAGGAAATCCCCAAAGCTAGTCCCATAAGTGAAGGCTTAAGCACACTGGCCTATTGCCATTATTAAGTGTTTTTGTGGTTTTTTGGTTAAGAAGTGTTTTTTAGCTTTTCTTTGTGAGGTACTCATGCTAAGACCTATCCACCACGAGTGATGACTCACACCTCGCCCCGAAATGGAACACATGTGAGCATCTCATAGCAAAGTCTCATGTCACATGAAAGTACTCAACCTTTATTAAATGAATTAGAATTAAGTTTGAAGATGAGAAGAGAGAACACCAAAGGATCTCAAAGGAAAAATTCTAAAGGGGGACTAAAATAATCCTAAGTATTCACATGCATGGATATCCTAAAGGTTAGTGAGGTTTCTATCCTAATGAAGAAGGAAGAAGAAGATAGAAGAAGGGATGAGAAAGGCCTAGGCCAAACAAAAGAGAGTTAGCTCACATAAACATAAAAGGAAGAGATGAGAATTGGAGATGTGGAACTCAATTCCCACATCTCACACTTACCATAGCCCCTGCAAGGTTAGCATGCACAAGTGAACAAAAATGAACAAATTAACATAACATCATCCAACAATCAGAAGTGAAATGAAGTAAACAAATGCTTAATGCTAATTCAACTCAAATAAATGAAGATGAGAAGCTTATGACTTAAAATGGGGCAACATGAATACATATGGAAACAAATGCGCACTTAAGAAAAACATAATACAAAACACACCAAATACAAGCACAAAGTTCAAAACCAGAATCAAAGCGATATTAAGAATGGCCTAAGAGGCCAGCAAGATGAAGAGAGAAGTCACACAATACCAAACAATATCAAAATAAAAGCAACGGAATCAAAATATGGAATTTAAGCACCTAAAGAAACAAATGACTTGAATAAGAAGCAAACCTAAAAATTTAGAAGAAACAAGACCTCTCCTAGGGCCAGGAAGGTATCCATACCCCAAAGGAACCCCAAATGAGAAGAAGAAGTTGGCACAAGTGCCCTTCTAAGCCTATAAGAGATCTAACAAACCAAAAGAAGCAAAATGGGACAAGGTGAGAACAAAAATCCACAAATGAACAACCAGCCATCTAAAAATTCTACAACTGAAACCAAATGATCTTGAAACACATTATATCAACTTGCCAAAAGGATTTACAAAATTTCAGAAAGGAACTAAGTCAAATGGATGTACAAACACAAGTTAGGACAGAAAACTTACATCGCAAGATACCAGACCAAAACTCCAGAAATAATTTCCTAAAAATTCTGAGAAAAATCACATGAAAACTAGAAGATCTTAGGAACACAATTCAAAAAGAATGGGATCAAAATTCCAAATATTGAAGTCTATAGAAAACAAACAAGACAGACTGGTCAAGAAATGAAGCAAATGAAGCTATGTACATTGGTGAATTATTTCTGGCACGTGCATTAATGAAAAAAATAAAATAAAAATGTGATAAAAAACTAGAAACAAAAAGGAATATCCATGATTTATTTGAGAATTTTTAGATGAATTATTCTATTTTTAATGGATTAAAAGAAAACTGAATAAAAGGAAATTAAAGTGGAAAAAGAAAATTAAAAGGAAAAGAAAGAGGTGTAATTAGCAAGGACTTTTATGTTGAATTCGTTTGGGCCAGGCAAAGGTAGGGTGCGAATAGCACTACAGATAAGCCCAGGGGCTGCGCTGAACATGGCTGTTGCTGTGGACACGCGCGATTGGAGGGGAAGGAGGGTCCTACCGGACGGTGACACATGTCACCGCCGGTGCGGATAGAAAACCAAAAAAACTTCAAAACCTTATCCGAAATCCTTATCATAATCTCTCATGAAATCTCTTAATATTCTTTAATAATATCTCTAACAAAAACAAATAAATGAAATCATCAACCCAGGAGAACCAAAAAACACGCTCATAGTGAACCTCCCCCTCTCATAGCATTATTCATCTTTTCCTCAACCTAAAATGTCCGCCTCTCTCTCTTTCTCAACCTAGCACTATTCACCTTCTTCTTCAATAACGAACCGCCGACGCCGTTCCATTTTCTTCTCCTCCGATCTAGACCTAGCCCGCCGCCGTGCTCTCTTCTTCTTCTCCCTGCGACTTCGCCGCTCAACCAACATACCCTTACCCACTTCAACCTCAAACGCACAAACAGAAATAAAAAAAACAGAGCCAAAGATACGTAGCAACACATCACGTTATGAGAGATTGAAGTTACCTGCAAATCGACGAACAATCTTAGACGAAGAAGCTTGACGCTATTTGATTCCGCCTCCTTCCGACAAAGCCGACGAGGACACTGGCTCGAATGGCTAAAGCAAGCGACGATGAAGCTTTTTGTTCTTGGTTCGAAGTAAAGCGATGATGAGCTTCAGTCCTTCTTCGATGAAGATTGTCTTAGTATCGCCGTTGATTTCAATTGGTGAGGAAAAGTGGTTTACCGACGCTAATGATTGCGAAATTCCTTCTCAGTAAAATAGATGATGAACGGATTTATGAAGATCGGAACCGTTTGCGAAGCTTTCTTTGTTATTGATGAAGCAAAAATCAGTTATGGTGAAGAGAAGTGGAATCGGTTTTGTGACGAAAAAAAGTGTTGATTCGGTTTTGTCAAGTGTGATGCAAATAAGCTGCTAGAAGATTCCGTATGAATGAGTGATGAAGATTGTGATTCAGTTCTGATTCAATAGAAGAAAATGAGGTTAGTTTTTTTTGGTTTTTTCGAACTGTGACTGATGAAGCTTTTATGATGATTTCGATCCAAAGATTTATGAAGACTGTGAGAAAGAATGAAGGCTGAATTTACGGTTGTGGTGGTTCGCCGAAGAACGATTGAATTCGTGCAGCTCGGTTTCGATTTGGTGATGAAGAATTCGGTTGGTTTTTGATGAAGCAGTGAAATCTATTTCTGGTTATTGATGAAAAAGGAGAAGTTATTGGTGATGAATGAGATTGATGAAGAATATTTTTTGAGTCCTTTTTTCTGATGGCGAGAAGCGTGATCTTTCTTCTGTAACAAACTTTTTTTTCTTTCTTTTTTTCTGTTACCATTTTTTGTTATATCTATTTTTTGATCTTTTTGAATTCTGTTATTTTTCCTCTTGTTTTTAATTCTGTTATGGATTTCCCTTGTTTTCAATTTGCTCATCCTGTTATCCTTTTTTTTTCCATTTTTTGCTTTTGCTGTGCTGTTGATATGTGTGCAGTGTGGCTTGGGCAAATTTTTTATGGGCCTGCGAGATACAGCTGATGGAGTGGCTTGCAGACTGTGGGAAATATGCGGCGTGAAAAGCTAGTTGGAACTGGCTTGTGAACTGATGCAGGGCGCTGATGGCTTGGGAATTGGCTTGAAGGTTGTCACACTGTTATTACTATCAGGAAGAAGATATCAGAATTGCTTCTTTACTTTAATCCTCTTTTAATTGTGTTTGTGACAAAATTAATGTAAATGGGCTTGAAATGGGTGTAACAAAAAAAATCAATTAAAAGATTCAATGTGGTTTAATGAATGGAATTAAAAATAGAAAGATATCACATATATTGAAAAAAACAATAAAAAGAAATGGATAATTGTGTTTTAGAAAGTAGAATAAAGAGTTGAATGGGAAGAAACGGGTAAACGGATTTTGAAACATGATACGAATGGTCTAATGGATTTTATAAATGGGTTAACACGGATTTGAAAATGGTTCATAGATGATTGAAAGAAATCAAATAACGAAAGAGAGAAAAAATGGTTACCAATTGGATAATGGACGGTGATGGAAATGAATAATGAATGAAGTCAGAAAAAAAATGGAACTGGTTTAGGAAAAAAAATAAAAAATGATTTATGAGATGGCTATAAACTGACTTTATAAAATGAAAAGACTACTACTGCCAACACGCACACAACCACAAAGCAACCTGTCCCCTTCCACACGCCTCTGGTGGAACCCATAAAACGCCACTACCACCGAACAATTCACAAGCAAAACACTGATCATCTGGATAAATCACTCTCACATTGCATGATCAAAATCATCTCAAATCAGTCTAGATCACTCTCTGGAAAAATAAATCTGCAGATGCACACAACTGAAGATATAATCATAGTAAGCCTGAACCTTTGGATTCGAAACCCTCACACCAATCAACCACTGCCTGGTAAACTGGTGATTCTTGCACACAACCCGACTTTGAAACACGTCGCCTGGAAAATAACCACAGGCACCTATAACTTGCAAATGAAGCAATCTGCTGATAGTTTGACCAAGACTAGGTCAAACATCCATCTGGATCGGACCGCGAACTGAACAATCACACCCGAAGTGAAATCACTGCCAGCTTCATGCTATGATATGGATGTTATGCTTCATTTTTCTATGATAATGATGCAGCGCGAAATATGAAAATGATATGCTAGATGCTATGCAAATGAGAGGGCAAATTTGGGGTGTTACACTCAGCTATGTGTCGCTCCCGATAAGTGACGCCAGGGTCAGATAAGGGTACAGACGCGAACGGTCGGCGAAGGGAACAGTGAGAACACACAGCCGTGAACTCACTGGAGAATGAATAGAGTCGCCAGCTAGGCATTTTTATCCCGGAGGAAAGGCAATGCTGCATAGGCCTAGAAAAAGATATGGATAAGACGGTTGCGAACCAGAGAAACTGAGAAAGGGGGTTGGTTACAACCTGGGAAGGTATTAACACCCAGATTGTCCGTCGTACTCGACGGGATCCACGCTTAAAAGATTTGTGTTTTAAAGGGGTAGTGTCAGTGCAATCTGTGTATAAAATAGCTGGAAAAGAATGTACAGGTGTCAGTGTAGAAGAGTGTGAAGTGTGATATATACAGTGTCAGTGTGAGATCAGGAATGAAATGCTCATGATAATGAGGCTTAAAGAGTAAAGCTGGAAGGAGGGGGAATGAACAGAGACTTTTGTTCGATAACTGTTAAGTTATGCCTACGTATCCTCTCGTGCAATGAGGAAGTCAGAACACCGTAGTTCGACCCAAAGAGACTGAAAGAATTGACTGGTGAACTGCTTGCAGTCTATGCTCAAGTGTATGACCTGTCTGGCTCAGGTGCAAACTGTCTTGCATTAGACGGAAGAAGCAAGTTCTCGGTTGTGAGTGAGTGAGATGAGAAAAGAATCCCGAGGGAGACGATTATTGTTTGTTTTTGAGTTTTCAGTCTTTTATTTCTTTTTGGAGTTTGTCATAAGATAATGAGCTTAACCCTAAATCAATGGATTTGGTAAACTCATCACATCATCCCTCTGATTAGGGGTAATGAGAATTACCTTAAGTGTGAAGTCAGATTCTCACACTTAATCACCTTTGATGTAGGGTTAAGATCATTAACCTACTTGTGATTAATTAGATGTTTTTGTGATTCTTGTTTAGTGTTGAGTAATGAGGTTAAGCCATAATCAAGGATTAAACAGACTCATTACACCATCCTAAAAGAAGGATGATAGATGAGAATGTTTAAGCTGAGGAAAGCTCCTCAACTTAATCCATGATTAGGGATTAAACCCATGACAAAACAAGCCTTTGATTAAATGGATTTTAATTAGTGATAAGATGATGAAGTGAATTTTAGGGTTTGTAAGACAACTTGAGGGGGACTTGTCCATTAACACTAGGGTTAGTCCTTCTTAACCAATTAAGGAAGAATTAGAACCCTAATGCAAGGCCCAAGTTACAAGTGTGATGTCTTGATGATTATTAAGTGAATTGATTAAGAGATTTAAACACCTTAAGGGTTCAAGGCTTAGGATTAAAGTTATACACTCCATCCTAAGAGAAGGATGCAGGCATAACCCTAATCACAAAGTCTTAGAGCCTTTAGGGTTTAGTCTCTGATTATGAGATGAGAAGAGAGGACTCAAAGGAGACACAAAGGTAAAACTAAGTGGGGAACTAATCAAAACCCTAATTCATTGTCATGCTTGGTTGATCCTAAGGTTTGGTGAGGCTCACTATCCTAAAGAAAGAAGAAAATGAAAGATGAAAGGAGAAGCTCCATGGTGGCCTAAGCACACCTCAAGTTAATAAAAGAAGATGAGAAAGAAGAATTGATATGAATAAGAAGGAGTGGATGAATAAGATAAGGAGAAAAAAAATGCGAATGGAATAAATGAACAATGCACAAACAGAGCCTACACCAATAGGACTTCCAGATGCAACAACATGCAGTAATTAAAATCGGGCCATAGCGTTACCGAACGGAGAAGGTCCGTTGCCTCTTCAATAAACGCAAGAGAAAATCAATAAGAAAAATCAAGTCCTGAACGAATATCGAAGTCAAACGCAATTGCCCATTATTAGGGTATCAGACAAAGTCCAATACGCGCTTCCGCCGTCGAGAATTCCACGAATGTTAACAAGTCAACAATCCATAAACAAATCAACAGCATAGTTATCACCAAGTCCAATCCGCCATCCTTGAAGTCGAGCAATAACCCTACAAAACCTCAAACACAAGCTAAAACAAAAATTAATAACATCATTCTATTTATTTAAACAAACTACAAAATCAAAGCTATATTAAAACTCTAATAAAATTCTAAACTAGAAAAACATTAACAAAAACAATTAACAAACCTACTCAAAAATTCTAATGAAAATAATAGCCTCAAATATCAAAACAAAACAAAATATTTTTAGCTATACTAATACATTCATTAATGAACAAATAAAATATAATAAAGAGAAAAAGGAAAAGGACAAGAAGAGGGGGAGGGATTCCGCAAGCTATTGAGGGCGTTGGTAGCAATTCAGTGGACTTCAAAGTCCACCAAACACAGTCCAGGAACCTGATATATGACCTCAACCTATTTCTCTCTTAAATTCACAAACAAAAGCTCAATAACGACGCCGCCAAGGGCAAAGTTGCCGCAAGCTCAAGCCTCCATCGTCATCAACCTCACACCAACCATCAAGCTTCGACGGACAACAACACTTCACCGTTGATCTACTTCTTCTTCTTGAAGCTTCGTCAGTCTCTCCGCTCGCCGTTCATCCTTGCTTCGACGTCGGTGAATCCATTGCGAATCTCCGTTCAAACTCGACTCTCTCAAGCTCGAGGTTCAAGCTCCGGCTACAGTGATTTCGTCATCAACCACTCGACGTCCTCACCGGTTGTCTTCCATTGATTTCGCGGTGAGTTTCGGCCCAAAATCCTTCTCTCAATCTCGATCTCTTCTTCGTCTTCTTCTTTCTGTTTTTGGTTTTGATCTTCTTTCTCTTGTTCTGTTTCTGGATTAAGCTTGGTCGCGCTTCCGAACCGAAACTTTCTACCCTTCTCCTTTTATTTTTTTTCAATCAGTGTTGTTGATGATGTTCAAACGCAGGTTTGCGTGTCGAACGAATTGTGTTGATGTTGGCTCGGTTCTGTGTTGTTGGAGGTTTGAAAGGGAGGTGGTCAAGGTTTTGTGCTGCTTTTGGTGATGCTGAAAAAAGGTTGCTGAAGGTTGAGAGTTTAAGAGTGGATTGGTTTTGAAGTTGGTGGTTAGGATGGGAAAGTGTCGTGTTGTTGTTGTGATTTTCAAAAGGATTTTTTTTTTGGGTTTAGCAGAAAAGTGATGAGGCTAGTATATTATTATTCTGAAAAAGAAAAATGGTTTTTTCTATGCGGTCTTGCAGTTTTTGAGATTGAGAGAAAGATGTTGTTATGTTGGTTGGGTAGGTGATGTTCTGTTTTTGAGGATGGCTTTGCGTTTGAGGATGTTTTACTTTGGGTCCAATCTCCCTCACGGTTCTGGTTTTTTTTTTGAAGGTATTGTTGCTGTTTTTGTGTTAGGTTGTTTTGTTGATGAAGGAGGAATGAGTTTCAAGGTGAGACGGAGAGGATTCAGGTTGGTGGTGATGATGAAGGTTTCTGCGGTGCTGCGTGTGAGCAAAGGTTGTGGCTGGTTGCTGATGTCGATGCTGAAAAATGTGTTGTTCGGTTGTTGGTTCCACGCCTTAGGTTTTGGGTTTTGTCGTTCATGGTGAAGATGAAGAGGAAAGTGAGATTGTCTGAGAGGGAACATGAAATGGGAATGATGAGGTTGTTTGTTTGTGAGAGTACTAGTACTGTGATGACTGTGCAGTTGTTGTGTTGGTCAGTGGAAAAAGAAGGTAGATAGAGAGGAAAAGTAAGTAATTTGAACTTTGTTGTAACGGTAACATAGGGAGAATCACGTGGGAGGCCACTTGTGATACAATGGTTGTGAATTGGATTGTGATAGAGTGATGATAATAAAATTGGTTAAAACAAAATGAATTATTGGTCTTGAATAAAATTGGCTAAGATTAATGGATTATGGACAAAAAATGAAAAAGAAAAAGGATGTTATGAAAATTGATAAAAAGGGAAAGAAATGTGGATTAAAATAGGTAAGTTATTTTGGATTGTGAAAAACAATAAATGGGCTTTTGTATTTGAGAAAAGAAGTTGGACTGAAAATGAATTATGAATATTGATTTAAGGATTGGATAAAAATGGCTAACAAATTAACTTGTATATAAAAAATAAAATAAAAAAAAGAATGAAATAAAGAAGAAGAGAAAAGAGAAAAGGTTTATGAATATTGGAAAATAATAAAAAGAAATGGATAATGAAAAATTAAATTAAATTAAAATGGATCATTGAGTTATTTATGGATATTGTTTAATTGGAAAATTGAAAAAAATGGTCTAGAATGGATTTACAAATGAGATTGGATATGAGAAATGATTATTGAATGAAATTCGGAATGAACTTGAATAAACCCTCTGCAAATATTTCCACTGACGCACACCTTGACTGAATTTAATCCAATCAACCACACTCAAACTTTTTCCACTCGTCTCTGACAAAAATGAATCTCCTCAACCACTTTGAATTTGTCCGAATCAATCACAGGGAAAATAAATCCGCATATTGACACAACCGCACCCTAGGCACACATTAAGAAATCTCTCGATAGCTTAACCGAGATTAAAGCAAACGTCCATTCAAATTGTATCGTGGACAATCTTGCAGAACCCTTAGCTCATAGCAAGTCTCAGTTATAACCTTGATAATACCATAAGCACTTGATACTCTTGACAAAGATAAACTCGATGCTTGATGAAGAAGAGACCCTTAATTCACACTTCAATGCTGATGATGGGCCAGATGCACCCGTGAACAGTATTTGCAAGTGAAAACCTTGAATACCATTACCCAGGGGAATAAACCATAATTCAGTGACAAAAGCAATATGATGATAATGCCACTGATGGCTGCATAGCCAAAAACCTTGAATTCTCCTGATAATCCACAAATAGGGACATGAAACCCTAATCCTCAGACAATAACGATCCCATGTCTCAGGAGCTTATGCAAATGGTATGCAAAATGCGTATGAATGAAAAATGAAAAGCCAGAAAACCAGAGGGCAAATTTAGGGTGTCTACAGCTGCCCCTATTCATGCAACTGTTAATCTGAAAAGGATGAGAGCAACGGCTATTAGACGTTCAAGATAAACAGTGATTGAATACCCAAAAGACCCCGAAATTTGCACTCACAGAATGAAGAAGAAAAGGGATATAGATTGTATAAGAAAGCAAAGTATATTGTAAAGTGTGGGCGACGGAGGACGACCGTCGAGCAGAGGACGACTGCTGGGTAAATAGCAATGACGGGGATGGCCGACATGCTGGGGATAAAAAGTAAGGCTAAGACGGGGACGGCCGACTAGCTGGGGAAAATCAAAATATGATGGGGACGGCCATCGAGATAAAACTGTAAAAATCTCTGGGGATTAATGACACATGACGGGGACGGCCATCAAGTTCAAAAAGGTAAAGCAACCAACGATGGGGACGGCCATCGGGCTAAAAGAAAAAAAAAAAAAAAAGGGACCACGACGGGGACGGCCATCGGGTTAAAGAATAAATGAAATAAACAGATGATGGGGACGGCCATCAAAGGTGAAGGACGATCACCTAGCAGGGGACGGCTGCTCTGTTGGGGATAAAAGAAGTATGATGGGGACGACCATCAAAGGTGGAGGACGACCACCTGGCAGGGTACGGCTGCCGAAAATATCAACGATGGGGACGGCCATCGGATAGAAAAGGTCAACGATGGGGACGGCCATCGGACGAGCATGATGGAGGACGACCATCAAGAAGTGGAGGACGACCACTCAGCAGGGTACGGCTGCTCTCGAGGTTTCTCATGACATAGGACGAATGCCAGATAACCAAAATCAACAATGGGGACGGCCATTGGATAAAGTGATGAAGGACGATCATCAAAAGGTGGAGGACGACCACCTAGCAGGGGACGGCTGCTAAAAACAACGATGGGGACGGCCATCGGACGAGCATGATGGAGGACGACCATCAAGAAGTGGAGGACGACCACTTAGCAGGGTACGGCTGCTCTCAGGGTTATCATAACACAGGACGAGTGTTAGATAAAAAGAAAAATTTGTTGGCGATCTACTGGGGATATAGTAAACACGGACGAGCGTTTACATCCAAGAAACAAAAAGGTATAAGTGTTTGGTATTGTGTATAGATTAAAGATGCGGACGAGCATCCTTAAGACTATGATACGGACGAGTATCACGTAGAAACAAACTGACACATGTCCAGAGATGATGATACGGACGAGTATCAACGGGTTAACAACGAACACGGACGAGTGTTGAATCTGAAAGGACTCTTCTGGGGAATAGCAGACACGGACGAGTATCTATATTCAAGAAGACATGAGTGTTTGACACGGTGTATGGATTAAAGATGCGGACGAGCATCCTTAAGACTACGATACGGACGGGTATCATGTAGAAACAAACGCTTGACGCATGTTCTGAGATGATGGCACGGACGAGTACCAACTGGTTATCAAAGAACAAGGACCAATGTTGAATCTGTGGGGATACAAATGGTGTATACCAGATACAGACGAGTATCTGTATAAGTAAAATAAGTATGAGTGGTGTATAGATGAGTGTTTAACTTGCTGGAGAGAGTGACACAGACGAGTGACAAGAGGAGAAGAGTATAGTATAAACAAGTATCTGATATACAAAGTGTTTATGTTAATGTGCTGGGGAAAATGACATGGATGGATGTCAAGGAAATGTATATATAAGTATCTGTGAGTGCAAAGAGGATACTTTGGCTTTCTGCTGGGGATATGACACGGACGGGTGCCACAAGGGGTATATACTGATGTTTGTGAATGTGTTGCAACTGTTTTAGCTTTAACCCTCCGCTGGGGAATCTGGGGAGCATTCTGTATACTGCTGACGGGTTGAAAGCTTTTAACTCTGATGGGAACGAAGTGTTGGCAACCTGATGCCTGTTGGAGAGGTTTTCACTGGAGGAAAGACGACTCTGCGTGAGGTATACTTCGTTTACCTGCTTTGAACATCTGCCGAGGATCTGATCATCCTGCTCTGACTCCACTGGGGAGAATTTCTTCTTGCTCTGTTGAGGAAATCCCTTGGAGATGAGAATCCCGATGACTCTATGGGGAAAGATCATCTTTAGACTTGGCTAAGGAAGATGCTTGATCACACAATCCTGCTGAGGAGGGAATTCTGACAATTCTAACTTTGTGGGGAAACAAAACCTTCAGCTGCCTGTTGGGAAAACTTCACTGTGGAAAGATAAGTCCGCTTGGGGAGGAGAACGATTCAATTAGCCTTGAAGTTCTGTTGGGATTATCATTTGTTCCAACTCAGCTGGGGATGTGTCAACCTTCTGGCATGGTTGAGAAAAGATTTGGCAATGCTCTGCTGAGGAGGGAATTCTGATAATTCTAACTTTGATGGAGAATCAAAATATGCCCCAAGTATAGCATGACAACTGTGTTGGGAAGATATGCCAATGAAGATTGGCTTTGACTGAATGTGAATATCCAACTCCTCATGAGGGAATTTTGTCGGCTGAAAGAAGATTTTTATGCTCGAGGAAGAAATAAACTTCCGATGCCCTGCTGGTAAAATAAATACCAGACATTCCCCGAGAATTAACACAGTGCTTCAAACTTCTGAGCTCAACAAAAGCATTACTGATCATCCTGAGTGAACAAGCATCCCTTTACTCTTCAAATGGCCTCAGATTGCATCGTTTATAAAAGATCGTCTTCAGAGGATTTTACAGAAGACTTGGCATCCAGAATTGCCCCAGTGCCTTCAAACTCTCGCAGAAATTCAACAAGTCTTGAGATAACTGCCCCAGATTACGTCCTGAAACGATTCTTGCCCCACATCAGAGCTAAAACAGAAACCATGCGGTATGAAGATGCAATGCAAATGATGTACAATGCAGACATATGCTCAATGCCAAGGATATGAAACAAGGATGGTTGGGCGCTAGGGCCAGGTTGATAGACATATATTTTTGGTTGCCAAGCAATTGGACTTTTGAAGGTGAAATACCAGACGAGAACTGGTTTGTTAAAGGTAGGCCAACAGACGGGAACTGATGGGCAAAGAATAAGTCATCAGACGGGAACTGACTCCTTAGGTTCATTGTCAAACGAGAATTGACTCTGAAAAAGAGTGACTACCAGACGGGAACTGGTGTTCAACAGGTTAAATGAAAAGGTGACCATACGGGAACTGGTTAAAAGATTCGCCTACCAGACGAGAACTGGTATTTGAAAATGGTTTGCCAGACGAGAACTGGACTTTGGGTTTGTCTGCCAGACGAGGACTAGATTCTGAAAAGTTTGCCAGACGGGAACTGGGCTTTGAAAAGGCTTGCCAGACGGGAACTGGACTTTGAAAGGTGGATAAGTTAGGGTTACGAGGCCCTGGGTGTGAGATCGATGTTGCGGGGGTATGCCCAATGCAATTATGATGCATATGCTCCATATGCGTCATGAATAACGTATGCAAATGTTTTATGCAATGATTATGAAAAAGCTAGAAAAACTCCCAAGGATGGGAGGAAAGGTCTTAGTGACAAGGCTTCTGGTTGAGAAGGGTGACAAAGGCGACGGTGGGTAGCATGATTTCCCGAAACTCGTCTTGAACTCGAAGATCACTGATACAAATTGCTCTGTGTAGCTAAAATTTGCCCCTGTTGGGCGAGTCTCTGAACAGACCGTTGCTGATTATCCGATTTCTGGAATAGCAAACCTGGATGTTCTCTCGAGGAGAGTTGTACTTAGTGAACTCTGGAAGTGTCATGCCTCGGTATGAGCGTGGAAGCGACTTGATTCATTCTGACTGAGCATTGGAAGCATTGACCCTTAGTCAACGGAAACTCCGGGTGTCCTGCCCCTGCTTGGGAGATTCAACTCTGATCAACTGACTTTGAATGACGTTCCTCGATCAACTGATGCTTGGGAACTCTCTTTACCCTGACAGATCCCTTGGTTGACAAAACCACTGGATAACATGCCCCTGATTCATAGGCTGACAAGATGCTCTTGATTCTGGTCATCATTGTTGAATGATCAACTCCCCTCGCGATTGCTCTTTGTAGGAACTTTCCTGATGACACAGACTGACTTACAATTAAAACTGTTCATTTACAAATGGTAATTTTAATGCAGTACACATGCAAGTTTTTTTTTTTTTTTTTTTGAAAATTTATCTATTTTGATGCTGTGACAGTGTGCGTAGTGTTGAGTTAGTAAATCGTTAGGAGTCAGTTTACGCAACCTCGTCGTAGTATGCTTTCAGAATTGAACCTGATTCAATTAGGACTTTCAAGGGTTATAACGTGGTATGGTTCACGGTTTTAGAAAGAAGGATTTATGGTTCAAAGTTTATTTGTGCCCACCCATTCTCCTTGATGTTCTCCGGTCCTATATTCAGCTAATTCGACTTAAGCGCTCGCTTCTCACAAGGGTTTTGTAATGATTGAGGAACCAATGACGTTGATGGTTTACACACCAATGAGGTTTCTTGGAGTAACGATCACCCCTTCTGACCTTGTGTCTGGTCACACGACTTTGTTCTTATGGAATATTTTTTTCAGATTTTTTATTCCCTAACTTTTGCCTGGACTGGTTCTCTTTTTTTTTTTTTTTGAATTTTTCGATTTTGAAGTCCAGCGGGATGCCCTAACTTTTGCCTAAGTCATATGTTTTCACACATTTTTTCGACTTAGCGGGCTTTATTTCTTTTTTTTCTCTTTGATTTTTGTTGAACAAATCGTGTGACACTGACTTATCATGACTTGCTGAAAGGGTTGACTGCCTCATTCCTTTGTTGGTGAGGGATAACCATTGTGGTTTCACGTCCCTTGACCTCTTGAGGTGTAATGAATAAAGGTAATGGATCCTCGGATGCACATTCCTTTGGAAATTTGAACTCTCGGTCAAATTGACTGATGACTACCCTGCCCCGGGTTAAATGTGAGGGTTTTTTCATTTAGAAAAGAAAACTCCTACTTCAAGGCTCAAAGGGGTTGACGAGGGTCTATCTCCCTTATATCTCCGGTGTTTGGGAATTGAAACAATGCCTGTACATCGTCAGCAGGTTCTACCCTGAAAGCATACCTTGAACAATTATGGGTATTCAGTTGTCATCATCCTCCCTCAAACCCGCTGAACAACAGTGAAATAAATGGGAGGTATATGGATGCAAATTTTTTATATTTTTCGTTTTTGATGCAAGGAAAGAAAAAATGAGCGAATGCGACATAATTGATTCAAAAATGCAAGATCACTACATTAACATTACCATTTAAAATAACAATGCTTAAAAGACAAGTAGCTGCTAACAGGACAGAAAACTACAATGCAAATGATAAAAGGATACAACGATCACCAACTCTGATGACATACTGTTGTCTGAGCCACTGAATCAGGAGACGCTTCTTCTGAAGTCTTTGAACTCAATCAGGCGATAGGTTGACGTGCACAACCAAGCTTTCTTCTGGAAAGGAAATGTAGCCCTTGTCGATCAATTGTTGTACTTTGGCTTGAAAAGCTTTGCAATCTTCAGTTGAATGCCCCATTGATCCACCATGATACCCGCACTGCTCATGAGGATTGTACCCTGGAGGGTACGGCCCTGGTAACGGCTTGAGAGGCTTAGGAACCACCAAAGAACTCTGAACTAGATGTGGCAAGAGTTCACTGTATGCCATGGGGACTGGATGAAGAGGAGCAATCCTTCTTTCCAGATTGTTACGAGGCCTAGGCTGGCTCTGAAGTTGATTCTGAGGTCTTCGACCATGAGACTGCAGATTTGGACGAGGAGGAACCCAAGGCTTATGATATGGTGCTCTGAGCATTGCCGAATGCCCGTAAGAGTAACCAGACACGGGAATAGATGATCTCTGAGAAGATGTTGGTCTAGAATATTCGATATTTGCTGTGACTGCACCGACGTCATTCCATTCTTCCTCCTGGGAGCTAACAACAGACTCACTTTCACTAGCTGGGATGTTCGAAGAGTCTTGGATCTTTCCACTTTTGAGCAGGATCTCAATGCGTACTCCAACTATCATCAAATCAGAAAAGCTTGTCATCCCAATGCTACTCATTCTTTCCAAGTATGGACCCTGCAAGGTGCCCACGAACAGGTCAATTAATTCTCTGTCTGAAAGTGGTGGTTGCACTTGGGCTGCCAATTCTCTCCACCGCTGTGCATATTCTCTGAAAGTTTCACCACTCCTCTGGGATAGGCTCTGCAAGTGCGTGCGATTGGGCGCCACGTCCATATTGTACTGGTATTGCTTTACGAAAGCTCTGGATAAATCATTCCAAGATCGGATGTGACTGCTTTCCAAATCCATGTACCAGCTTAAAGATGCCCCGCTTAAACTGTCCTGAAAACAATGAATCATCAGCTTATCATTGCGGGCATGAGAAGTCATTTTTCTACAGAACATCACCAAATGACGCTTCGGGCAACTGACACCAGTGTATTTTTCAAACTTCGGAGTCTTAAAATCTGGAGGAATGACAAGACCAGGCACCAAACACATGTTTAGAGCATCAAAACCAAAGGCATCAGGATCCGCTAAGGCTTTGAGTCGCTCGTCCAATACACGAAATCTTTCAGCAGGATCAATAGCTCGTGGATCCTTGGTTTTCACAAGAGGGATTGCCCCTTGGAAGTCTGGCATAGGGAAGGCAAAACTCTGATAATTTGTAGTATCAGAAGAAGATGAAGGTCCACCACGGACAACAAATGGTTCAGGTACATCCTGATTCACGATCGGGGTCTGTACAGGCTGAGCTTGAGTAAGGTAGTTCACTTGCAGAAAATCATCATCAGGAGAAAGACCATACAGAGGATTGGTCATCAAAGTGAAACCAGGTGGAAACTCAACATTCTGACGGTTGTTCTCTGACATAGCTACTGACGGCTTCCAAACTGACCCTTTACCTCTTGACACTGCTCAATCTAGCTTCACACGCTCTGTCGTCTTCTAACTGTTACCACTTGTTCAAACTGAGTACCGGGAAATCAGCTGGCTGGTCATGGACAAAAGAGGAAGGATGAGCTCTCTGGAAGAGGAAAATGCAATGCAAATGCAAATGCAAAATGCAATATGATGATGCAAAAGATGCAAAGACATGGGATCACAGCTGGAAACTGCCTGGAATCTGGGATACTGCCAAGAATCAAGTGTCTGTAACCACAAGATCTCTGTATAGTAACCCGAAATAGTAACTGAAAACCAGAGGTCAATAACTTCAGGATTATAATGACCGGATCAAACAATTGTGCTGGTAATGAGGGTATGTTGAGGTCAAGGGTTCCTGCAAACCTGTAAACAGCCCAACCCCCTCACGGGTGGTGTTCTAAAACAAAGATCCTCAGACTTGGATCAGTTATGGGAAGTGTAAACACTTCCAACCCGGAGGTACAGTGTTTACAATAACCATAAAAGTTCCTCCTCTAATTCACCTCAGTTTCTGAAGGTCAATACTAAAGGTCATCCAGACTTAGCAGGCTTCCCAGATAGCCCTAGCATTGCAGGAAATCTGCAACACAGAGTTCTCAAGAAGAAACCCATATCTGAACCGTGTTTCATATTCCCGCACCAGACCGAAATGGAATGGGAAAGAATATGATTCACTCTAGCCTAGGTGTCACTCAGGTCCCAGGTATAGGACCTTAACTCTCAATGGAACACCCACCCACCAAAGCAGACAACAGATCCAGCCAGCAGTATGACGGTATGATAAATGAAAAAACAGTAAAGAAAGCAATAAATATACACACAAATAGCAGTAAATAAAGCAAATATACACATACAAATAGCACATAACACCCCCAATAAACACAAATCAATCAAGCGCTAGGAGGAACCCACAAAAAGAACCAGAAGCCCTGGTTGCAGTATAAGGTTCCCCAGCAGAGTCGCCAAGCTGTCGCTCCCGATAAGTGACACCAGGGTCAGATAAGGGTACAGACGCGAACGGTCGGCGAAGGGAACAGTGAGAACACACAGCCGTGAACTCACTGGAGAATGAATAGAGTCGCCAGCTAGGCATTTTTATCCCGGAGGAAAGGCAATGCTGCATAGGCCTAGAAAAAGATATGGATAAGACGGTTGCGAACCAGAGAAACTGAGAAAGGGGGTTGGTTACAACCTGGGAAGGTATTAACACCCAGATTGTCCGTCGTACTCGACGGGATCCACGCTTAAAAGATTTGTGTTTTAAAGGGGTAGTGTCAGTGCAATCTGTGTATAAAATAGCTGGAAAAGAATGTACAGGTGTCAGTGTAGAAGAGTGTGAAGTGTGATATATACAGTGTCAGTGTGAGATCAGGAATGAAATGCTCATGATAATGAGGCTTAAAGAGTAAAGCTGGAAGGAGGGGGAATGAACAGAGACTTTTGTTCGATAACTGTTAAGTTATGCCTACGTATCCTCTCGTGCAATGAGGAAGTCAGAACACCGTAGTTCGACCCAAAGAGACTGAAAGAATTGACTGGTGAACTGCTTGCAGTCTATGCTCAAGTGTATGACCTGTCTGGCTCAGGTGCAAACTGTCTTGCATTAGACGGAAGAAGCAAGTTCTCGGTTGTGAGTGAGTGAGATGAGAAAAGAATCCCGAGGGAGACGATTATTGTTTGTTTTTGAGTTTTCAGTCTTTTATTTCTTTTTGGAGTTTGTCATAAGATAATGAGCTTAACCCTAAATCAATGGATTTGGTAAACTCATCACATCATCCCTCTGATTAGGGGTAATGAGAATTACCTTAAGTGTGAAGTCAGATTCTCACACTTAATCACCTTTGATGTAGGGTTAAGATCATTAACCTACTTGTGATTAATTAGATGTTTTTGTGATTCTTGTTTAGTGTTGAGTAATGAGGTTAAGCCATAATCAAGGATTAAACAGACTCATTACACCATCCTAAAAGAAGGATGATAGATGAGAATGTTTAAGCTGAGGAAAGCTCCTCAACTTAATCCATGATTAGGGATTAAACCCATGACAAAACAAGCCTTTGATTAAATGGATTTTAATTAGTGATAAGATGATGAAGTGAATTTTAGGGTTTGTAAGACAACTTGAGGGGGACTTGTCCATTAACACTAGGGTTAGTCCTTCTTAACCAATTAAGGAAGAATTAGAACCCTAATGCAAGGCCCAAGTTACAAGTGTGATGTCTTGATGATTATTAAGTGAATTGATTAAGAGATTTAAACACCTTAAGGGTTCAAGGCTTAGGATTAAAGTTATACACTCCATCCTAAGAGAAGGATGCAGGCATAACCCTAATCACAAAGTCTTAGAGCCTTTAGGGTTTAGTCTCTGATTATGAGATGAGAAGAGAGGACTCAAAGGAGACACAAAGGTAAAACTAAGTGGGGAACTAATCAAAACCCTAATTCATTGTCATGCTTGGTTGATCCTAAGGTTTGGTGAGGCTCACTATCCTAAAGAAAGAAGAAAATGAAAGATGAAAGGAGAAGCTCCATGGTGGCCTAAGCACACCTCAAGTTAATAAAAGAAGATGAGAAAGAAGAATTGATATGAATAAGAAGGAGTGGATGAATAAGATAAGGAGAAAAAAAATGCGAATGGAATAAATGAACAATGCACAAACAGAGCCTACACCAATAGGACTTCCAGATGCAACAACATGCAGTAATTAAAATCGGGCCATAGCGTTACCGAACGGAGAAGGTCCGTTGCCTCTTCAATAAACGCAAGAGAAAATCAATAAGAAAAATCAAGTCCTGAACGAATATCGAAGTCAAACGCAATTGCCCATTATTAGGGTATCAGACAAAGTCCAATACGCGCTTCCGCCGTCGAGAATTCCACGAATGTTAACAAGTCAACAATCCATAAACAAATCAACAGCATAGTTATCACCAAGTCCAATCCGCCATCCTTGAAGTCGAGCAATAACCCTACAAAACCTCAAACACAAGCTAAAACAAAAATTAATAACATCATTCTATTTATTTAAACAAACTACAAAATCAAAGCTATATTAAAACTCTAATAAAATTCTAAACTAGAAAAACATTAACAAAAACAATTAACAAACCTACTCAAAAATTCTAATGAAAATAATAGCCTCAAATATCAAAACAAAACAAAATATTTTTAGCTATACTAATACATTCATTAATGAACAAATAAAATATAATAAAGAGAAAAAGGAAAAGGACAAGAAGAGGGGGAGGGATTCCGCAAGCTATTGAGGGCGTTGGTAGCAATTCAGTGGACTTCAAAGTCCACCAAACACAGTCCAGGAACCTGATATATGACCTCAACCTATTTCTCTCTTAAATTCACAAACAAAAGCTCAATAACGACGCCGCCAAGGGCAAAGTTGCCGCAAGCTCAAGCCTCCATCGTCATCAACCTCACACCAACCATCAAGCTTCGACGGACAACAACACTTCACCGTTGATCTACTTCTTCTTCTTGAAGCTTCGTCAGTCTCTCCGCTCGCCGTTCATCCTTGCTTCGACGTCGGTGAATCCATTGCGAATCTCCGTTCAAACTCGACTCTCTCAAGCTCGAGGTTCAAGCTCCGGCTACAGTGATTTCGTCATCAACCACTCGACGTCCTCACCGGTTGTCTTCCATTGATTTCGCGGTGAGTTTCGGCCCAAAATCCTTCTCTCAATCTCGATCTCTTCTTCGTCTTCTTCTTTCTGTTTTTGGTTTTGATCTTCTTTCTCTTGTTCTGTTTCTGGATTAAGCTTGGTCGCGCTTCCGAACCGAAACTTTCTACCCTTCTCCTTTTATTTTTTTTCAATCAGTGTTGTTGATGATGTTCAAACGCAGGTTTGCGTGTCGAACGAATTGTGTTGATGTTGGCTCGGTTCTGTGTTGTTGGAGGTTTGAAAGGGAGGTGGTCAAGGTTTTGTGCTGCTTTTGGTGATGCTGAAAAAAGGTTGCTGAAGGTTGAGAGTTTAAGAGTGGATTGGTTTTGAAGTTGGTGGTTAGGATGGGAAAGTGTCGTGTTGTTGTTGTGATTTTCAAAAGGATTTTTTTTTTGGGTTTAGCAGAAAAGTGATGAGGCTAGTATATTATTATTCTGAAAAAGAAAAATGGTTTTTTCTATGCGGTCTTGCAGTTTTTGAGATTGAGAGAAAGATGTTGTTATGTTGGTTGGGTAGGTGATGTTCTGTTTTTGAGGATGGCTTTGCGTTTGAGGATGTTTTACTTTGGGTCCAATCTCCCTCACGGTTCTGGTTTTTTTTTTGAAGGTATTGTTGCTGTTTTTGTGTTAGGTTGTTTTGTTGATGAAGGAGGAATGAGTTTCAAGGTGAGACGGAGAGGATTCAGGTTGGTGGTGATGATGAAGGTTTCTGCGGTGCTGCGTGTGAGCAAAGGTTGTGGCTGGTTGCTGATGTCGATGCTGAAAAATGTGTTGTTCGGTTGTTGGTTCCACGCCTTAGGTTTTGGGTTTTGTCGTTCATGGTGAAGATGAAGAGGAAAGTGAGATTGTCTGAGAGGGAACATGAAATGGGAATGATGAGGTTGTTTGTTTGTGAGAGTACTAGTACTGTGATGACTGTGCAGTTGTTGTGTTGGTCAGTGGAAAAAGAAGGTAGATAGAGAGGAAAAGTAAGTAATTTGAACTTTGTTGTAACGGTAACATAGGGAGAATCACGTGGGAGGCCACTTGTGATACAATGGTTGTGAATTGGATTGTGATAGAGTGATGATAATAAAATTGGTTAAAACAAAATGAATTATTGGTCTTGAATAAAATTGGCTAAGATTAATGGATTATGGACAAAAAATGAAAAAGAAAAAGGATGTTATGAAAATTGATAAAAAGGGAAAGAAATGTGGATTAAAATAGGTAAGTTATTTTGGATTGTGAAAAACAATAAATGGGCTTTTGTATTTGAGAAAAGAAGTTGGACTGAAAATGAATTATGAATATTGATTTAAGGATTGGATAAAAATGGCTAACAAATTAACTTGTATATAAAAAATAAAATAAAAAAAAGAATGAAATAAAGAAGAAGAGAAAAGAGAAAAGGTTTATGAATATTGGAAAATAATAAAAAGAAATGGATAATGAAAAATTAAATTAAATTAAAATGGATCATTGAGTTATTTATGGATATTGTTTAATTGGAAAATTGAAAAAAATGGTCTAGAATGGATTTACAAATGAGATTGGATATGAGAAATGATTATTGAATGAAATTCGGAATGAACTTGAATAAACCCTCTGCAAATATTTCCACTGACGCACACCTTGACTGAATTTAATCCAATCAACCACACTCAAACTTTTTCCACTCGTCTCTGACAAAAATGAATCTCCTCAACCACTTTGAATTTGTCCGAATCAATCACAGGGAAAATAAATCCGCATATTGACACAACCGCACCCTAGGCACACATTAAGAAATCTCTCGATAGCTTAACCGAGATTAAAGCAAACGTCCATTCAAATTGTATCGTGGACAATCTTGCAGAACCCTTAGCTCATAGCAAGTCTCAGTTATAACCTTGATAATACCATAAGCACTTGATACTCTTGACAAAGATAAACTCGATGCTTGATGAAGAAGAGACCCTTAATTCACACTTCAATGCTGATGATGGGCCAGATGCACCCGTGAACAGTATTTGCAAGTGAAAACCTTGAATACCATTACCCAGGGGAATAAACCATAATTCAGTGACAAAAGCAATATGATGATAATGCCACTGATGGCTGCATAGCCAAAAACCTTGAATTCTCCTGATAATCCACAAATAGGGACATGAAACCCTAATCCTCAGACAATAACGATCCCATGTCTCAGGAGCTTATGCAAATGGTATGCAAAATGCGTATGAATGAAAAATGAAAAGCCAGAAAACCAGAGGGCAAATTTAGGGTGTCTACACTATGCAACGTTTGATGCAATGTTTTTGGTTATTTTATGAATTTATGTATGCAAAATGCTATGTAAAATGTTGAGGATATGAGAGGGAAAATTTTGAGGTATTAAACCTTTTCTCATTCAAGTTAGCAATTCTTTCGTTTAAACAACATCTTATTTCTCACCCTTTGAAACAGACTAACAAGCGTGGATCCCGTCGGGTACGGCAGACGAATTGGGGTGCTAATACCTTCCCAGTTCGTAACTGACTTCCGGAACCAGATCTTTGGTTCGCAAGGCCTCATCCTTTCCTTCTTCCTTAGGTTCGTGCAACATTGCATTTCCCATTCAATCGGGATAAAAATGTCTGGCTGGCGACTCTACCTTATCCGCGCCACTTTCACGTTTGTACTAGGATGAAAATCCCGGGAGCGACATTTGGCGACTCTGCTGGGGACCGAACCCAGAATCTCTGGTTTCCCCTTTGAGAGTCAATCCTAGCGCTTGTATGTTTCTGTTTTCTTTGGGTGTTTATCTATTTGTTGTTGTGTTTAGTTTTAACTTTACTGTTTTATTTACAGTTTATCGCTGTACTTTACAACTTTATTTACAACTTTCTGCACTTTACTTTACTGTTGCATATACTGATATATAGTGTACTGGTTGTTCTGGTTTTCCTTGGCGGGATGGGATTATTGTGAGATAAGCCAAATACCCGGCTTAAGTATACACATAGGATTTAGAGTGGGCAGTCGTGTGGCTTGCGTGGTCTTGAGCACGTGTAGTTTTCACGAGTCCCACACCTAGATCAGGCTCTCTTGGGATATGTTCTATACTGCCTAGGCAGACCATAGAATGTTCCCACCTGAGCTGCTAACGCTGGGAACCGATCACCGATGACCTTAGTGGAAACAACCCTCTCTAGTGGTGACAGTGGAAGACCACATTTTGTGGCAAACCCATTCGCACCTGAGGGCCCACTAGGAAATTGCATAGGATGACCTTTTTCTCTCATAGGAATCCAGTTAAAGCAACTGGTCATATGACGGTAGTATTGTACCATTCGGGATGAATATACTATTGTTTCTCGACTTAAGTGCTTGAAGCCGAGAACTTATGAGGGATGCTTGTTTTCCCAGACTCAGCTGAGACCTCCCTGAGTAGTACATAATGCCTAACCGATTCTCTAATTTGGTCATGAGCCATTTCTCAGAAATGGTGAACGTATTATTACTGCTCGGCTTTGAGAGTCTTTGATTTTGACCCGTAGTAACACACCCGTGAGATTGAGAGGGGTTTACAGGTTTGTAGGAACCCTAAACTTCCAACATACCCGCCTTACCAGTGTTACTCCATGAAATGATCTGGTCCTATATGATACTTGGTTGAGAATTATGGAATTTCTACACAGAGATAATGACATTATGATCTTCACCAACATTTGGTTATCTGATCCACACCAGCATTAGATCGTTGATCACATGCCAGTTGCATACATGACATCATGGCATTTTAGCATACATGTTCAGTTATTTCTAAAGATCACATATCTGAATTAAATCGTCATATTTTTTCTGCAGTAAAACTGGGATAAAAAAAGATAGATTCCTTGGAAATAACTGAATATGGCATTTGCATACATCCTTTCATTTGTGACAGGTGTTCAGGAACAGATTCTTATCCTTCCTTGGTTTCTCTCCAGAATGGCCAACTTGAATCATGATTGTCAGGGTATGGGCGTAGAACAACTCCGAGCGGAGGTGACTGAGATGAAGGCCTAACTGGGGCATTTTATAGTGGACATTCGAGCGTTGTCCCAGGATCAGAAATTGCTGAGAGAAGAATTCAACTTGATGAAGACTCAGATGAAGCTGCTTACAGGAATCTGTAAACACCCCAAATTTGCCCTCACCCATTCACACCATGGCTTATGATCATCTCATATGCATAGACACCATCATATCATCTCATAGTACATTTTTGATTCACTGCATAGTTTCTAAGGCATCTGCACCTAGGGTTTGTGATATGAGCAATCCCAAAGCATCTTGAGCCATTCCAAAGGCTACCAATCAACTCAAAGGGGCCCATGTGTGTTCTTATGTCATATCCCATCTCCTCAAAGTCAAAATTGCAAAGGAATCACAAGAACTAGGGTTTGAGTGGATGCAGAGCCAGGATGAACTGCACAGTTGACTGAAAATTAGGGTTTTGGTTTCAGAGGCCATAACTCCAAATTTTTTGGTCATTCTTGTTTCCATTGATCTCTATATGGCATAGGGAGTATGCATATCAATTTTCATGAAGAAATTCCATGGGGAAGTCATCTGATCAAGAGTTGACTTTTCAGACAAGTCAGTGCAAAATCAGGGCATCTGAGGCCCCCAATGACCCAACCAATGGGTGATCTTCATCATTTTGAGTGTATATGGTCTTTATTTGATCATGGAAGAAGATTGAAGTTCATAGAAATCAAGAATTTAGGGTTTTTGCAAATGTTGACTTTTTGGGCATAGTTGACTTTTCAAGAATGCATCATTTTAGGTCATTTTTCAAGCTTTGATTCTTGGTCCAAGAAGGCTTCAAATGGAAAAACTTTGGTCATGAAAGTTGTAGATCTCATCTTTCCCTTTTCAAAAAGTACAAGAACATGATCAAACTCTTCTTGGATCAAAAGTTATGGCAATGCAAAGTTGGCTAAAATCATTAATTTTCAAGGCATGCCCTAAGTGAGAACTTTGCAAAATCTTGGACCAATGCACATTGTGACCTCTAATTCATTTCAAACCATTACACAAACATTCTCTAAGTCCTAAAAATCAGAATTGGATCAAGTTTGCTCATGGCTTGGTTTGTGTAACAAGACTTTATCACATGTGAACCAAAGTTGCCACAAGTTGCAAAACACTCATTTCACTCCCTACCACTTGCAGCCTTGGATGCTGAACCAAGCTAGGCTCATACACACATCATGCTGCGCAGCCCCATGCTTTGTACTTGGCTAGAAGTTGCCCATGCCCTATCTTACAAGAAATTGACATTTTTGCAAAAGTGGCTACACCTATCCATAAAGCACATGTCAAATCAACTGGCCAATGAGAGAGAGTCATATGGACAATTTGCAAGCTAGCCATAACAAGAAGCAAGGCTGAAACCAACTCATTCAACACATTCACAAAAACTCACCATCTTGCAACTTGCTTCGATTTTCTCTATACAGCCTGCAAACACTCAAACCTTTTCCTCCATTCAACTCACCATGAATCACTGAGTAGAAACCACCCAAAGCACAAGCCCAAAACATCCAGAACACCTCACTGCCATCTCTCACTTCATTTCTGCAGATTCATTCGAATCTCCCTCCCTAGCCCACAAACAGCCAAACAAACCTTGCAAACCTTCTCCATTCATCATCTGGACCATAAGCAACCACTCACCATGGCCTGAATCAGTCAGAATCACCATAGCCATTGTTGACTGAGCTTGAAGCAGTTCCTTTCGAAACTCATTATCCAGCCAGCACAAACTCATTTTGAGCATTCAAACATCATCAAGGGGTTCTAAGGAGTAGATTGCACATAAAGAGAAGGCCAGAAAGTCCTCAAGTGGAAAGCTTCAAATCTCAGGTAGCCTGAAATTTATTTTTCCAGAAATGATTTTGCTTGTTACAAACTTGTTCTTCATGTCTTGCTGATCATCCTGGTACCATTGGTTTTGAAAATGGTTGTGATTTGAGCATATAATTTGACTCTGAAACTGGTTTGCCCTAAAAATGTTTGCCTTCGATTCATGCGATTGATGAAGAATAAATTTGTTTGGGGTTAGGGTTTTGATTCAGGAGATCATGGGGTCCATTTCTATGTGTTTAGTTTTCATTTTAGTTACGATTTGAGTGATTTGGAGGTTTCTCAGGTGAGGTGCTGGCCGGAGAAGACGACCGGAGGTCCTCTCCGGCCACCTGAAAGTCATTAGGGCAAATCCCTGTAATTAATGAGCGTTTGAATGGTGAGCGTTGGATGGGTTGACTTGGTCCATTCCCGCGCGTGATCAATGGCCCAGATGCGTTTGATTAGCCCTAATCTTTTTCATTTAGTTAATTAATTCATAATTAAACTAATTATCTCAGAGTCAATCCCAACCACAGGATCACGCGCCAGTCAACATTTTCAAATCCTGGGCGCATCTTGGCCCTCCATCCCTCTGACTTTTCTTTTTATTTGATTTTTATTCATTTTTCTTTCATTTAAATTGCATAATTATTTTAAAATAGTAAAAAATTCTTAAAAATTATGAAACTTTTTCCTTAAGGTTTTATTAATTTTTAAGACCCAAAAATATTTTTATTTTATTTTTTATCATTAAAAAAGTATTTTTAAATATTTAAAAGATTATTTTTAATTGATTAATGAGAATTAATTAATAAAAAATACTTTTAGGTATTTAAAAATTACACAAAAATTCATGAAATGTTCTAAGACATTTAGAAACATTGTCCAACCTTCAAACCAAATTTCTTTTTTGATCTTGATGCATTTTAAGAATTTTTCATTGAACTAAATCATTTTTTATGCATTATTTTGACCATGGATTCAAAAATTCATTTCTGCCAATTGGTGAAGGTTGAGACATTGATTCTTCTTGCATTGTCTTTTGTTTTGCATGTAGTTCCTAGGATGAAAAGGCCATGATTTGTTCTTGCATTTTCCATTTGTTTGGCATTTGTTTTGTTAAGAACCCTAAAAACCCTAATAACTTGTAAAATTCATATCTTGAGTTTGGTTGAGAGTTGAGAGCTCCCCTTTGGGCAGTGGCCTATCATAGGTTTAGGGTTTCTTTGGGTGCCTTTTTCCATTTTTTATCATGAGGTTTGCTTCTGTTTTGGGTTTTTGTTTGATGTTTGATCCATGAACCCTAATTTGGGCTTTCTCTTGCATCCTTCTTACATTTCCTTGCATAACATGACTTGTCCTTACATTTTGTGCATGTTTATGATTCATTTGACATCTTAAGACATATAGGAAGCATCTTTGATCATTGCACCCCATATTTGCCATGTCATTTGTCTTGTATGATTCATAACATTCCATGTTTGTTCATGCTCCTTAACTTGCATCATATGCATTCATAATCTTGTATGAACATCCCCATTGCCTTGTCTCATGTTTGCAGCACCTCATAACATCATAATCATCATCACCATGCTTCTGGTCTTGCTTTGCATCATATCATTTCATCTCATCTTGCATTGCATTGCATTTTCTTTCTAACATTGCAGGTGGTAAGTAAACTTGAGAAGTGAATTTGCCTTCACTTCTCATAACTTTTCTTTTCATCTCTCTTGCATCCATTGCTGCATTCTTATATGTGTTTGAGTTGAGCTTGCTCATTCTTCTTCCTCCCACTTTCTTTCTTCAAGTGACTTGACTTCTTGAATGAAGCAAGTCACTTTGCCTCTCTTGATCCTGTTCATCTGCTTCCTGTTGGCTCCTCTGAAGACTTTTCTTGAAAACCTCACAAACCATAGGATCATCCAAGCATGACAATGAATTAGGGTTTTGATTAGTCTCCCCCCATAATTTTACCTTTGTGTCTCTCTTTGAGTCCTCTCTTCTCATCTCATAATCAGGGACTAAACCCTAAAGGCTTTAAGACTTTGTGATTAAGCTTATGCCTGCATCCTTCCCTTAGGATGGAGTGTATAACTTTAACCCTAAGTATTAAATCCTTAAGGTGTTTTAATCTCTTAATCAATCCATCTAATAATTATCAAGACATCACACTTGTAACTTGGGCCTTGCATTAGGGTTCTAATTCTTCCTTAAGTGGTTAAGAAGGACTAACCCTAGTGTTAATGGACAAGTCCTCCTCAAGTTGTCTTACAAACCCTAAAAATCACTTCATCATCTCATCATTAATCTAAAATCCACTTAATAAAAGGCTTGTTTTGTCATGGGTTTAATCCCTAATCATGGATTAAGTTGAGGAGTTTTCCTCAACTTAAACATTCTCATCTATCATCCTTCTTTTAGGATGGTGTAATGGGTCTGTTTAATCCTTGATTATGGCTTAACCTCATTACTCAACACTAAACAAAAACACAAAAACATCTAAATAATCACAAGTAGGTTAATGATCTTAATCCTACACCAAAGGTGATTAAGTGTGAGAATCTGACTTCACACTTAAGGTATTCTCATTACCCCTAATCAGAGGGAGGATGTGATGAGTTTACTAACCCATTGGTTTAGGCTTAAGCTCATTATCCTACGACAAACTCCAAAAAAAAGAAATAAAAGACTGAAAACTCAAAAACAAACAACAATCGTCTCCTACGGGATTCTTTTCTCATCACCTTCACTCACAAACGAGAACTTGCTTCTTCCGTCTAATGCAAGACAGTAAGCACCTGAGCCAGACAGGTCATACACTTGAGCATTGACAAGCAAGCAGTTCACAAGTCAATTCATCTTTCAGTCTCTTTGGGTCGAACTACGGTGTTCTGACTTCCTCATTGCACGAGAGGATACGTAGGCATAACTTAACAGTTATCGAACAAAAGTCTCTGTACATTCCCCCTCCTTCCAGCATCATTCTGTAAGCCTCATTACCATGAGCATTTCACTCTTTTCCTTACACTAACACTGTACATTTATACACTTCACACTTTACACTGACACCTGTACATTCCTTTCCAGCTATTTTATACACAAATTGCACTGACACTACCCCTTTAAAACACAAATCTGTTAAGCGTGGATCCCGTCGAGTACGACGGACAATCTGGGTGCTAATACCTTCCCAGGTTGTAACCAACCCCCTTTCTCAGTCTCTCTGGTTCGCAAACCGTCTTATCCATCTTTTTCCAGGCCTATGCAGCATTGCCTTTCCTCCGGGATAAAAATGCCTAGCTGGCGACTCTTTTCATCTCCAGTGAGTCCACGGCTGTGTGTTCTCATTGTCCCTCTCGCCGACCGTTCGCGTCTGTACCTTCATATGAACCTGGTTTCACTTGTCGGGAGCGACAGCTTGGCGACTCTGCTGGGGAACCTTATATTGCAACCAGGGCTTCTGGTTCTTTTTGTGGGTTCCTCCTAGCGCTTGTTTGATTTGTGTTTACTGGGGTGTTATGTGCTATCTGTGCTTGTATATCTGTTTTGTTTATTGCTTTATGTACAGTTGATTTATTGCTTTCTTTATAGCTTTATATTTTTCATACTGTCATACTGTGCTGGCTGGATCTGGTTTTTCTTTGGTGGGTGGGTATTTCATTGAGAGTTAAGGTCCTATACCTGGGACCTGAGTGACACCTAGGCTAGAGTGAATCATATTCTTTCCCATTCCATTTCGGTCTGGTGCGGGAATATGAAACACGGTTCAGATATGGGTTTCTTCTTGAGAACTCTGTGTTGCAGATTTCCTGCAATGCTAGGGCTATCTGGGAAGCCTGCTAAGTCTGGATGACCTTTTAGTATTGACCTTCAGAAACTGAGGTGAATTAGAGGAGGAACTTTTATGGTTATTGTAAACACTGTACCTCCGGGTTAGAAGTGTTTACACTTCTCATAACTGATCCAAGTCTGAGGATCCTTGTTTTAGAACACCACCTGTGAGGGGGGTTGGGCTGTTTACAGGTTTGCAGGTACCTTGACCTCAGAATACCCTGTTACTTTGACTTTGTTAAGTGTACTCCATGTTGGACAGTTCTTGTGATTCTAAACCCTGGACATGTGGCTCTTTATTTGAGTCCCCCACCCTGGTTACTGGATTTATAGACCTCCATCTGGAATTCTTGAACACACATGGATCTATACCAAGGCAGTTAATCAGATCCAGCTCAGTCACAAACCCTTGCATTTCATTTGCATACATACTCATTGCATCATATTAACATGTGCTTATTTGTGTTACAGGGTATCCATTTCTCATTTGGTTTTGGTTTTGACCCCATCTGCAGTTTTGACCTATCTCCACCAGCACTTGCTTCAGTTTGTCAGCCACATACTTCAGTTACTTGCACTAGCCAGCCAGTGGCCCACTCCTCAGCATCTTCATCAGCACTTATCCTACTCAGTCCTCAGCATCATGGCTCCAAAGAAAAGCAACATCACTTATCATTTCTTCCAACCAGACTTATCAGACCTCAGGAGGATCCAAACCCTGATCACTCCAGATCACATACCCTTGTTCAGGGAGAGTTATGGAGATATATTGGACATGGTTATGGATCTGGACCCTTCACAGAGGAGCCTCATCCACACCTGCATTCAGTTCTATGCCCCCCCATTGAGATGTTTCACCTTTCAAGACTTTCAGTTGGGTCCTCTTTTGGAAGAATACTCATCTTTGGTTGGTTTGCCTATCAAGAGGGAAATCCCTTTCAACCCTGAAATGGTCTTTCCCAGCAATGGAGAGATAGCAAAAGCTTTGCACCTGGAACCTGCTTTGATTGAGCAGCATATGGCCTCTAAAGCTGGGATCCCTGGATTTCATCTGGACTTCCTGATTTCTCAAGCTAGTCTGAAGGCCACCTTGGGGGAGTGGAAAGCTGTTTGTGCTTTGTTGGCCTTAAGTGTATATGGAGTTGTGTTGTTTGCAGATGAGCCTCGATTCATCAGCAAGAATGCAATCCATTTGTTCATCCTGAAGAACCCTGTGCCAACTTTACTGGGTGATCTCTATTACTCAGTCCATCAGAGAAATGAGAAGCAGAGGGGAAGATTAGTGAGGATTTGTGCTCCATTATTTCATGCTTGGCTTCTCAGGCATCTACCCAGGACAGATGCATTTCTAAATCCTCATCAGCAAAGCAACTGGGCTAAGAGGCTCACTATTCTCACTTCAGCAGACATCAGACGGTGTACTCAAAGCACCAAGGGAGGAGATATAATCACCAGCTGTGGGCACTTTCCCAATGTGCCCTTAATAGGAGTTAAGGGAAGTATCAATTACAACCCTCTGCTGTTCAGGAGGCAATTGGGCTATGCACTGGTTCATACTCCTAGGGAACAGGACTTGGTTGAGACCCTCTACTGTGAAAACAAGATTAGTTTGGCTGTTGTCAGGCAGGCTGCCTGGGCCTGGGATCATGTTCAAACCAAGGGAATCACCATTCTGGGGAAGTGCAATAATGTGGCATCAGTCCAATATTATGAGTGGTCCCATGCTAGGGCCCAATTCTCTGGAATGCCCTTTACCATAGAAGACATGCCTGAGTCATCTTCAGCACCACCCCCTGTCACTATCAATCTGGAAGAGTTTGAGAGCTTGAAGGAAAGGAATGAGAAGTTAACCCAAGCCTTGCAGAAGACCCTCAGGGAGAGGAGTGAAGGTGTGAGGGAGATTGAGAGATTGGAGAAGTTGAGGGTGGAACACTTGACCAAAATTGAGAAGTCTGGGGAGTATATCAACAAATCCAAAGCTGGTGAGCAGATTCTGAAGAATGCTTGTAAGGAAGCCCAGTTTCAGAGAGCAAGAACAGACTTGTATTTGAAAGAGAGTCAGGCCAGGTGGGTCCGGATCACTGAGGCCCGTACTCTAGAAGACAAGAGAGTTCAAGACAAGATGGAGCAGATAGAAAAAGCCCTGGCAGCAGCCCAGGAGGAAATATCAGAGCTGAAAATCAAAGCAGGAGTGAAGAGGTCTAAGGGCCAAAGTCAGGGCAGGAAGTTGACTGCAGCTGTTGCAGCAAGAAACCTTCTCATCAGAGGTCTTACGGAGCATCCGGCTGATCCTGTGACCGAAGCACTTCTCAAAGAAGTTCGTGAGGATGAGTTTGGCCTTGGAGTTTGATCATTTGCTTGTTGTTATTCCTTTTCATGTACTTTTGTTTTTGTGATGTATTTTGACCCCTTTGAGGGCTTGTGTTGTAAAAAGAACAAAATTGTATTATTTCATCTTATGTAATATATTTGTGTTTGTTTCTATCTGGGTTCACATCAAAAGCAACTTCAACAGCATCATCTTCAAGGGTCTGGAAGGGTCAAAACTGAAGGCCAAACCGGATACCTCGAGAACAAATAAGCATAACTGCATTGCATGCTAACCCTTCTGTTTGTTTTGTAGGTTTTGTTTTATTGTTACTAACCTCTGTTATGAATCTCAGGAATTATTGCTCGCCGCCGGGTATTTCCTCTCAACAGGCCTCACAGGTACCCAACTAGAAACAACCTTCCGGGAATCCAGATGGATCAGATGCAGCAAGACCTTACGGAGGTCAGAAACCAGATGGCCAACGAAAGGTTGGAGATGAGAACTCAAATAACACAGTTCATGGAAGTGATGAACAATCTAGCTCAAAGCCAGGAGAGGCTCAGAACTTTGGTAGAAGGGAGGAATCAAGATGAGCCCCATGTGGGGACTGCTGGCACAAGTAACAATGAAAGGGTGCAACCACATGTTAACCCCCCTGTGTTTGGCCCACATCTACATCCTGAGATCAATATTCCTGCAAACATTCAAGGAACAGCCACTGCAGCCAGAGTACTTCAAGAAGATCCTCAGGAGGACCAATTTACAGTAATGGGTGCTGGAGAGGAAACTTATGATAGGCGGCTGGATGAAATAGCTGAGAAGTTGAGGTCCTTAGAATCTCAAAATTCTTTGGGGTTCGACGTCATGGACATGGGTTTGGTAGAAGGGGTCAGGATTCCCCATAAGTTCAAGCCTCCTTGTTTCGAAAAGTATAATGGGACTTCATGCCCCCGGACTCATTTGCAATCATTTCTGGGAAGGCTGAAGGCCTATACAATGGATGAGAAACTTTGGATGTTCTACTTCGAAGATAGCTTGACTGGAGCTTCGAGGGAGTGGTATTCCCATTTGACAAGAGCAACTATAAGATGCTGGAAGGACCTGGCAGAAGCCTTCATCAGACAGTATCAGTATAATCTAGATATGGCACCCAACAGGACCCTCCTAATGGGAATGTCACAGTCTTCGAGGGAGAGTTTCCGAGAGTATGCCCAAAGGTGGAGGCAACTGGCTGCTGCTGTTCAACCCCCTATGTCTGAAAGGGAAATGGCAGACATGTTTATGAACACTCTTCAGGGAACGTATATTGACAGGTTGGCTGCTTTCTCTTCCACCAGCTTCGCAGATGTTGTCATAGCTGGGGAGAGAATTGAAAGCCTGTTAAAAATGGGAAAGATCTCAGACAACGGTGTAAGCTCGTCCAGTAGTACAAGAAAGCCTTTTGCAGGCCCGAGAAGAACTGGCGAGACCAATGCCATTCACACCAACAGGGGTAGGCCCCAATATGTTCCAAAGTCAATAGCAGCAGTCACCATCCCTGCTCCAGCTCATCCTCAGCCAGTCTATCAACCTCCTCAACAAAACTTCCAACAACAACCTCAGTATCAACAGAATCAGTATCCTCCAAGGAACTTCAACAACAACTCCAACAGCAACAATCAACAAAGGCCATTCCAACAGAGGCCATCCCAAGCTAACAGAGTGATCGACCCGATCCCAATGTCGTATGCTGCCTTGCTGCCACAACTTCTGAAACTCAACCTAGTTGAGCTAAGAACGTTGGCACCTCCGGATCCCAACAGTCTACCAAGAAACTATGACTCCAATGCTAGGTGTGCTTTTCATTCCAACGCACCTGGTCACAGTACAGAAAAATGCAGAGCTATGCATATGAAGGTACAAGACTTGGTAGACTCCAAGGCTCTAAATTTTGCACCTCCACCCAATGTCAACAAAAACCCTATGCCAAACCATGGTGGTCCCCGAATTAATGCTATTGAAGAAGACCAACCGTCTTATTTAATAACCAGTGTGAATCAAATCAGGACACCATTGGTGGAAATCAAAGCTCAACTCCGTGAAAACCAAATATTTCCGGGATGTGAACTAGGGTGTCCCTATTGCAATATTTCATGGAATGGGTGTGAAGATTTAAGGAATGGCATTGACAGCCTTATTCGGAGTGGCCTACTCCAGATCACTACATCATTCCCGACAAATCCGGCAACTTCATCAACAACGGTTTCAGACCCTCCTACAACTGCAGCAACTATTGTTCCCGACAATTCATCAGCACCATCAACAAGTACTTCACCTGTCCTCCCAAATGATCAGACTTCAACAGTTTCTCCTGCTACAACTTCAGCTTCATTCCATTTCGAATCTCCGTCAACAACAACGACAGTCCTTCCAACAACACCTCCTACAACGCCAGCAATCAATCATGAAGATGTCTCTACTGTTACCATATTCTATGATCCTGAAAATAACTCTGCTTACCATTCAGAAGGTGCCGCTCCCGCCAGGACACCAGTTACAATCTTTTATGATCCACAAACAATAACAGTCCCTTCAGTATCAGCAATCAGTCCAGTCACTGTCACGGTGCCTGGACCGGTACCATATGAAAGCAATAGGGCCATCCCTTGGCACTATGGCTCTGACGTGTACTGTGAAGGGAAAAGAATCACTCTTGAAACATCAACACCTGCACCACAAGTAGATAATGTGGGGGGAGGCGGAGGCTTCACTCGAAGCGGGCGTCTCTTTGCTTCACAAGTTCAAAAACCTACTGCCGAAGCAGAAGCTGCTGCCAAGGCAAAAGGAAAAGGCCCGGTGCAGGAAGATTCAGCTGCCAAAGAAGCCTTGAAGACTCCATTTGATCAGGAAGTTGATGAGTTTATGCGAATCATCAAAAAGAGTGATTATAAAATTGTGGATCAGCTTCACCAGACGCCATCCAAAATCTCTATCCTCTCACTGCTTATGTGCTCCGAAGCCCATCGGAATGCACTACTCAAAGTCCTGCACGCAGCTTACGTGCCTGAGGAGATTACTGTCAACCAATTGGAAACCGTGGTTGGAAATGTTACTGCTAGCAATGGGCTAGGGTTCACCAATTCTGACTTGACAGCGGATGGCCGCAATCACAACAAGGCCTTGCACATAACCATGGAATGCAAAGGAGCTGTCCTTTCTCATGTGCTGGTGGACACAGGTTCTTCCCTGAATGTCTTACCAAAGAAGGCTCTGGTGAAATTAGAATATGATGGATTGGCATTGAGACCCAGCAACCTGGTAGTAAGAGCCTTTGATGGTTCGAAGAGATCGGTTCTGGGAGAGATTGAGCTGCCTGTGACAATTGGCCCACAGACCTTTAAAACTATCTTTTATGTGATGGACATTCAGCCCGCCTACAGCTGTTTGTTGGGTAGACCCTGGATTCACGCCGCCGGCGCAATAACGTCTACCCTTCACCAAAAGTTAAAATTTGAGTGGGAAGGCCAAGTTGTCACAATCTGTGGAGAGGAGGACATTTTTGTCAGCCACCTGGCAACCTATAAGTACATTGAAATGGATGGAGAGATCCATGAAACAATGAGCCAGAGGTTTGAAGCCTTGAATGTGAATGAAGCATCTGCTGTATCTGGTACTCGAATGTCATCTTACCAACAAGCCCGGAAGGTTGTTGAAGAAGGAACTGCCCTAGGCTGGGGCAAGGTATTAGCTGTGGAGGAAAAGAAGGACAAATTTGGGTTGGGTTACAGACCAACTCAACATCAAGCAAAGGCTGCTGCAGAGCCTGGTTTTGTCAGTGGGGGGATGCTTACCCCCGATGCTATCAACTGTCTGGAAGACGAGCTGGAAGAGGAGCGCAATCTGGAGAATTGGATTCGTCCAAAGATCCCGGGGAGCAGTGTCTCGAACTGGTCTTCCCAGGAAATTATAAGAGTTACTCATGCAGAGTAATTATTATTTCCTGTATTTTTTATAGCATGCATCAAAGTCTTGTATCTTGCCCAAGATGACAAGACTCATTTTGTAATCAGGGCCATCTGTACTTTTGTGCAAACAAGATTAAATTAATGAAATATCAGACATCTTTTTGCAAACGAGTCTTTTTTTCTTTTCTGTTCACTGTTTTTCCATTTTTCTTTTTTGTACAAAAAATAAATGGCGGTGTTTTCAAAATGATAACTTCATTTCACTTTTTTCTAAAGCAAGATTAAAATCAATCACTAAAATGAACCAACTCAACCCTTGCAGAGAGTGCCTTCCAGACAGCACCGACAACAGCACGGCTATGACATCGTATGACTTTGACAATCCAATCAATCAAGCTGATGAAGGGGTTGATGAAGAGTATGAGCTTCCTGAAGAGCTAGCCAGGTTGTTAAGACAGGAGGAAAAGGTTATTACTCCTCACCAGGAGGAGGTTGAAATGATCAATCTTGGTACAGATGAAGACGTGAAAGAGGTTAAAATAGGGGCCTGCCTGCAAGACTCAGTGAAGAGACAACTGATAGATCTGCTTCAAGAGTATGTTGATGTGTTTGCTTGGTCGTATCAAGATATGCCAGGGTTGGATACCGACATTGTTGTGCACAAGCTGCCTTTGAGGGAAGAATGCCCACCAGTTAAACAGAAGTTGCGCCGAACTCGCCCAGACATGGCTATGAAAATCAAAGAAGAGGTACAAAAGCAATGGGACGCCGGGTTCCTTGCTGTGACTAGCTATCCGCCGTGGGTTGCTAATATAGTACCTGTGCCTAAGAAAGACGGCAAAGTAAGAATGTGTGTTGACTACCGGGATCTGAACAGAGCCAGCCCGAAAGATGACTTCCCATTACCTCACATTGACGTATTGGTGGATAACACGGCTCAGTTCTCGGTATTCTCCTTCATGGACGGATTTTCAGGATACAACCAGATCAAGATGGCACCTGAAGACATGGAGAAGACAACATTCATCACACCTTGGGGCACGTTCTGTTACAAGGTGATGCCATTCGGACTGAAGAATGCTGGTGCCACATATCAACGGGCTATGGTGACATTATTCCACGATATGATCCACAAAGAAATAGAATGTTATGTGGATGATATGATCGCCAAGTCCCTTACAGAGGAAGATCACCTGGTAAATCTGCTGAAGTTGTTCAAGCGCCTGAGGAAATATCAACTAAAGCTGAACCCCAACAAATGCACATTCGGGATGCGATCCGGTAAGCTGCTGGGCTTTATTGTAAGCGAGAAAGGGATTGAAGTTGACCCAGATAAAGTCAAAGCTATTCAGGAAATGCCTGCACCAAGAACAGAGAAAGAGGTTCGAGGGTTCTTAGGCCGATTGAACTACATTTCAAGGTTCATATCTCATCTTACAGCAACCTGTGAACCCTTGTTCAAGCTGCTAAGAAAAGAACAAACGGTCAGGTGGAACGAAGATTGCCAGAAGGCTTTTGACAAGATCAAGGAATATCTGCAAGAACCTCCAATCCTCATGCCTCCAGTCGAAGGAAGACCTCTGATAATGTACTTGACAGTGTTAGAAGAGTCAATGGGGTGTGTATTAGGTCAGCATGACGAGTCTGGTCGAAAAGAGTATGCAATATACTACCTAAGCAAAAAGTTTACCGACTGTGAACAGCGTTATTCACTGCTCGAGAAAACTTGCTGTGCTTTAGCGTGGGCTGCTCGCCGACTGAGACAGTATATGTTGACCCACACCACCTTATTGATCTCAAAGATGGACCCAGTTAAGTACATATTTGAGAAGCCAGCTCTTACCGGACGGGTTGCAAGATGGCAGATGATTCTCACAGAATACGACATACAGTACACATCTCAGAAAGCCATCAAAGGCAGTGTACTATCTGAATATCTTGCTGAGCAACCCATTGATGACTACCAGCCTATGAGGTTTGACTTCCCTGATGAGGACATCATGTTCATTAAAGCAAAAGATCACGAAGAGCCTATTCACACTGAAGGGCCTGACCCGGAGGAAGAATGGACTATGATGTTTGATGGGGCTGTTAACATGAATGGTCGTGGTGTTGGTGCAGTACTCATTACACCTAAAGGAGTTCACATGCCTTTCTCGGCAAAACTCACTTTCAACTGCACTAACAACGAAGCTGAATACGAAGCTTGCATTATGGGTCTTGAGGAAGCCATTGACCTCAGGATCAAGACATTGACCGTATTCGGAGATTCAGCTTTGGTAGTCAATCAAACCAACGGAAAATGGTACACACACCAAGATCATCTGATACCTTACAGGGATTATACAAGAAGGTTATTGACTTTCTTTACAACAGTCAAGCTTGAGTATATCCCTCGGGACGAGAATCAGTTTGCAGATGCCTTGGCTACCATTTCGTCCATGATCAAAGTTCAAACGGTTAACTTTGTACCCCAGATTTCAGTATCTAGACTTGATAGACCAGCATATGTATTTACAGCGGATGTTGTCAAGGATGATAAGCCTTGGTTTCATGACATTAAAAGCTTCTTGGAGGATCAAACATACCCACCTGGGGCATCTTCCAATGATAAAAAGACTTTGAGAAGGCTTGCTGGTAGTTTCTTTCTGAACACTGATGGGTCTTTATACAAAAGGAACTTTGATATGGTACTCCTCAGATGTGTTGACAAGACAGAAGCAGATCTGTTGATGCATGAAGTGCACGAAGGATCTTTTGGTACCCATGCAGGAGGGCATGCCATGGCTAAAAAGTTGTTAAGATCAGGCTATTACTGGATCACAATGGATGCAGACTGTTGTGCTTACGCCAGAAAATGCCATAAATGCCAGATCTACGCAGATAAGGTGCATGTGCCTCCCAATCCTTTGAACATCATGTCTTCACCATGGCCCTTTGCTATGTGGGGTATCGATATGATTGGCAAGATTGAGCCAACTGCTTCAAATGGCCATAGATTCATCCTGGTTGCCATTGATTATTTCACCAAGTGGGTTGAAGCAGCCTCATATGCAAATGTTACGAGGCAAGTGGTAGCCCGATTTCTGAAGAGAGATATCATCTGTCGGTATGGAGTGCCCGAGCGAATCATTACTGATAATGGTTCCAACTTGAACAACAAAATGATGGCAGAGCTGTGCCGGGACTTCAAGATCCAACATCACAATTCTTCTCCTTACAGGCCAAAGATGAACGGCGCTGTTGAGGCAGCAAATAAGAATATTAAGAAGATTGTGCAGAAGATGGTAGTCACTTACAAAGACTGGCATGAAATGCTACCGTTTGCCTTGCATGGGTACCGCACGTCAATCAGAACGTCCACTGGGGCAACACCGTATCAGCTTGTATATGGAATGGAGGCAGTCCTACCTGTTGAAGTTGAACTACCCTCGCTACGGGTATTAATGGATGTTAAACTGAGTGAAGCAGAATGGGTACGGTCCCGATACGAACAACTAAGTCTGATCGAAGAGAAGAGATTGGCTGCAATCTGCCATGGGCAGTTATATCAGAAGAGAATGAAGAAAGGCTTCGATCAGAAAGTCAGGCACCGAGAGTACCAAGTGGGAGATCTTGTGCTGAAAAGAATCCTCCCTCCTCATACAGACCACAGGGGCAAATGGACTCCGAATTATGAAGGACCATTCGTTGTAAAGAAAGTTTTCTCTGGTGGAGCACTGATGCTCAGCACCATGGATGGTGAAGATTTCCCGTCCCCTGTGAATTCAGATGCAGTTAAAAAATACTTCGCATAAAATGACCCGCTGGACATAAAAACAGAATGTGAGTCCAGACAAAAATAGGGCATCCCGGCGAGTCAAAAACAGAATAAAAGACTCGGGCAAAAGTAAGGGAAAATGAATAAAAAATGTACACCCGCTGAGTTGAAAAGCCGCATTGGACAACTCAGGCAAAAATGGGTATCCCGATGGATTGAAAACCCGAAAGGGCGATCCATGCAAAATAAGGGAATAAGCGAACAACTGCATTCTGAGTTCGTCTGTATCACCTGCAACTTGGTAAGCTACGAAAGATCAAGCTTCAATCAGAATCAACTCTCTCCAGAAAGCAAGACGAGAAGAACGTCATTGTCATACGAGTCATAGCAGAAGAGGAAGCTCCTCAAAGCGTCGCCAACACTGCCAGCACTTTTTTTTGACAGTCTCCTCATTTCAGGAGATATGTTTCTTTGACTGTATCTTGCCAATTCAGGGCACATGAATTAATAAAATCAGATTTTCGGTCATGTTTCGTTTTTACATTTATGTTTTGCAAAGAGTTGTCTGATATCTCTAAAAATACAATTGCATAAGTACAGATGCCTTTCTCTAAAAATAAAAACACATGCTTACAGGGAATGTGATTATTCTCGAAAGTACTTAACTCCTATGACGGAATCCAGTGAGGGATACCTCGGGACCTTTTGTACGTTTCCTTACCTATTGCAGGATTGCAGGTATCCAGAACGCAACCTGGGGCATGCAGGTTATGTCTCAGCAAGTAGGCGAATCATTATCAACTCGGTCTATCTTCCACATGGCACTAGAAGGTGCCCGTTTCCCCAGCGGAGCTGCCAAATCAGTATACACTCAATCTCAGCATCCGAAATGCTCTATCCCCAGCTGAGTTGCTCCCCCATCTTTCCCCAGCAAAGTTGCCAAATCAACAAACAGGTTTAACACTCAGGATGTTTTATCCCCAGCCGAGTTGCCTCCCATTGCTCTCCCCGGCTGAGTTACCAGCAGCATTCCCCAGCTGTAGTATCAACCATTCTTCCTCAGCAGATGCAAGAATCAGGGAATCATCTCCCCACAGAGTTCCAACCTCTATCCAGAAGAGCAACGCATGAAGAGATCACAACAGAGTGAAGAAAGCTTCTACAAACCCCAGCTGGGTCCCGTATTACAAGGATATGTCTATCAGTGACCTATATCCCCAAGCAGATACATCATTAGATCTACCAATGATCTCATCCCCAGCTGGGATGTTCACTTCAAGCAGATCAACCAGAGATCTTTGCAGCAATGGGATCCGAATCCCGTATCTGTGCCTCTTTGCATAATCATAGCATTTGCATCATACTATCCCCCAGAGCGTAGCATTCCGTCTAATACGGATCATTACGGCAAAAATCAAATGCATAGCATAATCATAAGTCATGTCGTGAATTGGACATTTGTGAATAATAAACCATTCATCAGAACACAGATTACTTTCCCCCAGAGTCCCCACCAGAGCCCCAGCAAAAACAGCTGCCTCTCAAATCACAAACACCAGTATATACACCTTTTGGCACCCGTCCGTGCCATCTTTCCCCAGTAAAGTCGCCTGAACACCCTTTACAAACAAATCACCCTTATTACAGATACGTCCTGACACCCGTCCGTGTCATATCCCAGCAGAAAGCCAAAGAGGTCCTCTTTGCACTCACATATACCTATACATACACTTTTCTGGACACCCGTCCGTGTCGTATCCCCAGCGCAGTCACTTACACTTCTACAACCCATATACTTGTTGATTACTATTATACTTTACTTTTCTCCTTTTGACACTCGTCCGTGTCACCCCCCCGGCAGATAAACACTCATCAATACAATGCTCACTACCCATGGTACACTTACACAGATACCCGTCCGTATCTTGTATTCATCATCACTCATATCCTCACAGATTCGACAGTAGTCCTTGTTCTTTGTTAACCAGTTGGTACTCGTCCGTACCATCATCTCAGAACATTGCGTCTAGTGTTTGTTTCTACATGATACTCGTCCGTATCATAGTCATAAGGATGCTTGTCCGCATCTTTAATCCATACACCATGTCAAACACTTATGTCTTCTTGAATATAGATACTCGTCCGTGTCTATTATTCCCCAGAAGGTTTCTTTCAGATGCAACACTCGTCCGTGTTCCTTGTTAACCAGTTGATACTCGTCCGTATCATCATCTCTGAACATGTGTCAGTTTGTTTCTACATGATACTCGTCCGTATCATAGTCTTAAGGATGCTCGTCCGCATCTTTAATCTATACACGATACCAAACACTTATACCCTTTTGTTTCTTGGATGTAAACGCTCGTCCGTGTTTACATTATCCCCAGTAGATCACCAACAAATTTTCTTTTTATCTAACACTCGTCCTGTGTTATGATACCTTTGAGAGCAGCCGTACCCTGCTGAGTGGTCGTCCTCCACTTCTTGATGGTCGTCCTCCATCATGCTCGTCCGATGGCCGTCCCCATCGTTGATTTTTAGCAGCCGTCCCCTGCTAGGTGGTCGTCCTCCACCTTTTGATGATCGTCCTTCATCACTTTATCCAATGGCCGTCCCCATTGTTGATTTTCTTTTTATCTAACACTCGTCCTGTGTTATGATACCTTTGAGAGCAGCCGTACCCTGCTGAGTGGTCGTCCTCCACTTCTTGATGGTCGTCCTCCATCATGCTCGTCCGATGGCCGTCCCCATCGTTGATTTTTAGCAGCCGTCCCCTGCTAGGTGGTCGTCCTCCACCTTTTGATGATCGTCCTTCATCATTTTATCCAATGGCCGTCCCCATTGTCGATTTTGGTTATCTGACATTCGTCCTATGTCATGACAAACCTCGAGAGCAGCCGTACCCTGCTGAGTGGTCGTCCTCCACTTCTTGATGGTTGTCCTCCATCATGCTCGTTCCGATGGCCGTCCCCATCGTTGACCCTTTCTATCCGATGGCCGTCCCCATCGTTGATTTTTTTTCGGCAGCCGTACCCTGCCAGGTGGTCGTCCTCCACCTTTGATGGCCGTCCCCATCATTTTTCTTTTATCCCCAACAGAGCAGCCGTCCCCTGCTAGGTGATCGTCCTTCACCTTTGATGGCCGTACCCCATCATCTGTTTATTTCATTTATTCTTTAACCCGATGGCCGTCCCCGTCGTGGTCCCTTTTCCTTTTTAGCCCGATGGCCGTCCCCATCGTTGGTTACTTGACCTTTATGAACTTGATGGCCGTCCCCGTCATGTTTCATTAATCCTCAGAAATTTTACAGCTTTATCGTGATGGCCGTCCCCATCATGATTTTATTTTCCCCAGCTAGTCGGCCGTCCCCGTCTTAGCTTTACTTTTTATCCCCAGCATGTCGGCCGTCCCCGTCATCGCTTTATTTCCTACACTTTACCAGCATGTCGGCCGTCCCCGTCATCGCTTTGCTTCACATACCACTTTACCCAGCAGTCGTCCTCTGCTCGACGGTCGTCCTCCGTCGCCCATACTTTACAATATACTTTGTTTTGCTTTTACAATCTATATCCCTTTTCTTCTTCATTCTGTGAGTGCAAATTTTGGACTGTCTTTGGTATTCAACCACAAGTTATCTTGTTTGGCCTGTTAAGCCGTCGCTTACATCCTGCACAGCTAACTCATGTTTGAATAGGGGCAGCTGTAAACACCCCAAATTTGCCCTCACCCATTCACACCATGGCTTATGATCATCTCATATGCATAGACACCATCATATCATCTCATAGTACATTTTTGATTCACTGCATAGTTTCTAAGGCATCTGCACCTAGGGTTTGTGATCTGAGCAATCCCAAAGCATCTTGAGCCATTCCAAAGGCTACCAATCAACTCAAAGGGGTCCATGTGTGTTCTTATGTCATATCCCATCTCCTCAAAGTCAAAATTGCAAAGGAATCACAAGAACTAGGGTTTGAGTGGATGCAGAGCCAGGATGAACTGCACAGTTGACTGAAAATTAGGGTTTTGGTTTCAGAGGCCATAACTCCAAATTTTTTGGTCATTCTTGTTTCCATTGATCTCTATATGGCATAGGGAGTATGCATATCAATTTTCATGAAGAAATTCCATGGGGAAGTCATCTGATCAAGAGTTGACTTTTCGGACAAGTCAGTGCAAAATCAGGGCATCTGAGGCCCCCAATGACCCAACCAATGGGTGATCTTCATCATTTTGAGTGTATATGGTCTTTATTTGATCATGGAAGAAGATTGAAGTTCATAGAAATCAAGAATTTAGGGTTTTTGCAAATGTTGACTTTTTGGGCATAGTTGACTTTTCAAGAATGCATCATTTTAGGTCATTTTTCAAGCTTTGATTCTTGGTCCAAGAAGGCTTCAAATGGAAAAACTTTGGTCATGAAAGTTGTAGATCTCATCTTTCCCTTTTCAAAAAGTACAAGAACATGATCAAACTCTTCTTGGATCAAAAGTTATGGCAATGCAAAGTTGGCTAAAATCATTAATTTTCAAGGCATGCCCTAAGTGAGAACTTTGCAAAATCTTGGACCAATGCACATTGTGACCTCTAATTCATTTCAAACCATTACACAAACATTCTCTAAGTCCTAAAAATCAGAATTGGATCAAGTTTGCTCATGGCTTGGTTTGTGTAACAAGACTTTATCACATGTGAACCAAAGTTGCCACAAGTTGCAAAACACTCATTTCACTCCCTACCACTTGCAGCCTTGGATGCTGAACCAAGCTAGGCTCATACACACATCATGCTGCGCAGCCCCATGCTTTGTACTTGGCTAGAAGTTGCCCATGCCCTATCTTACAAGAAATTGACATTTTTGCAAAAGTGGCTACACCTATCCATAAAGCACATGTCAAATCAACTGGCCAATGAGAGAGAGTCATATGGACAATTTGCAAGCTAGCCATAACAAGAAGCAAGGCTGAAACCAACTCATTCAACACATTCACAAAAACTCACCATCTTGCAACTTGCTTCGATTTTCTCTATACAGCCTGCAAACACTCAAACCTTTTCCTCCATTCAACTCACCATGAATCACTGAGTAGAAACCACCCAAAGCACAAGCCCAAAACATCCAGAACACCTCACTGCCATCTCTCACTTCATTTCTGCAGATTCATTCGAATCTCCCTCCCTAGCCCACAAACAGCCAAACAAACCTTGCAAACCTTCTCCATTCATCATCTGGACCATAAGCAACCACTCACCATGGCCTGAATCAGTCAGAATCACCATAGCCATTGTTGACTGAGCTTGAAGCAGTTCCTTTCGAAACTCATTATCCAGCCAGCACAAACTCATTTTGAGCATTCAAACATCATCAAGGGGTTCTAAGGAGTAGATTGCACATAAAGAGAAGGCCAGAAAGTCCTCAAGTGGAAAGCTTCAAATCTCAGGTAGCCTGAAATTTATTTTTCCAGAAATGATTTTGCTTGTTACAAACTTGTTCTTCATGTCTTGCTGATCATCCTGGTACCATTGGTTTTGAAAATGGTTGTGATTTGAGCATTTAATTTGACTCTGAAACTGGTTTGCCCTAAAAATGTTTGCCTTCGATTCATGCGATTGATGAAGAATAAATTTGTTTGGGGTTAGGGTTTTGATTCAGGAGATCATGGGGTCCATTTCTATGTGTTTAGTTTTCATTTTAGTTACGATTTGAGTGATTTGGAGGTTTCTCAGGTGAGGTGCTGGCCGGAGAAGACGACCGGAGGTCCTCTCCGGCCACCTGAAAGTCATTAGGGCAAATCCCTGTAATTAATGAGCGTTTGAATGGTGAGCGTTGGATGGGTTGACTTGGTCCATTCCCGCGCGTGATCAATGGCCCAGATGCGTTTGATTAGCCCTAATCTTTTTCATTTAGTTAATTAATTCATAATTAAACTAATTATCTCAGAGTCAATCCCAACCACAGGATCACGCGCCAGTCAACATTTTCAAATCCTGGGCGCATCTTGGCCCTCCATCCCTCTGACTTTTCTTTTTATTTGATTTTTATTCATTTTTCTTTCATTTAAATTGCATAATTATTTTAAAATAGTAAAAAATTCTTAAAAATTATGAAACTTTTTCCTTAAGGTTTTATTAATTTTTAAGACCCAAAAATATTTTTATTTTATTTTTTATCATTAAAAAAGTATTTTTAAATATTTAAAAGATTATTTTTAATTGATTAATGAGAATTAATTAATAAAAAATACTTTTAGGTATTTAAAAATTACACAAAAATTCATGAAATGTTCTAAGACATTTAGAAACATTGTCCAACCTTCAAACCAAATTTCTTTTTTGATCTTGATGCATTTTAAGAATTTTTCATTGAACTAAATCATTTTTTATGCATTATTTTGACCATGGATTCAAAAATTCATTTCTGCCAATTGGTGAAGGTTGAGACATTGATTCTTCTTGCATTGTCTTTTGTTTTGCATGTAGTTCCTAGGATGAAAAGGCCATGATTTGTTCTTGCATTTTCCATTTGTTTGGCATTTGTTTTGTTAAGAACCCTAAAAACCCTAATAACTTGTAAAATTCATATCTTGAGTTTGGTTGAGAGTTGAGAGCTCCCCTTTGGGCAGTGGCCTATCATAGGTTTAGGGTTTCTTTGGGTGCCTTTTTCCATTTTTTATCATGAGGTTTGCTTCTGTTTTGGGTTTTTGTTTGATGTTTGATCCATGAACCCTAATTTGGGCTTTCTCTTGCATCCTTCTTACATTTCCTTGCATAACATGACTTGTCCTTACATTTTGTGCATGTTTATGATTCATTTGACATCTTAAGACATATAGGAAGCATCTTTGATCATTGCACCCCATATTTGCCATGTCATTTGTCTTGTATGATTCATAACATTCCATGTTTGTTCATGCTCCTTAACTTGCATCATATGCATTCATAATCTTGTATGAACATCCCCATTGCCTTGTCTCATGTTTGCAGCACCTCATAACATCATAATCATCATCACCATGCTTCTGGTCTTGCTTTGCATCATATCATTTCATCTCATCTTGCATTGCATTGCATTTTCTTTCTAACATTGCAGGTGGTAAGTAAACTTGAGAAGTGAATTTGCCTTCACTTCTCATAACTTTTCTTTTCATCTCTCTTGCATCCATTGCTGCATTCTTATATGTGTTTGAGTTGAGCTTGCTCATTCTTCTTCCTCCCACTTTCTTTCTTCAAGTGACTTGACTTCTTGAATGAAGCAAGTCACTTTGCCTCTCTTGATCCTGTTCATCTGCTTCCTGTTGGCTCCTCTGAAGACTTTTCTTGAAAACCTCACAAACCATAGGATCATCCAAGCATGACAATGAATTAGGGTTTTGATTAGTCTCCCCCCATAATTTTACCTTTGTGTCTCTCTTTGAGTCCTCTCTTCTCATCTCATAATCAGGGACTAAACCCTAAAGGCTTTAAGACTTTGTGATTAAGCTTATGCCTGCATCCTTCTCTAAGGATGGAGTGTATAACTTTAACCCTAAGTATTAAATCCTTAAGGTGTTTTAATCTCTTAATCAATCCATCTAATAATTATCAAGACATCACACTTGTAACTTGGGCCTTGCATTAGGGTTCTAATTCTTCCTTAAGTGGTTAAGAAGGACTAACCCTAGTGTTAATGGACAAGTCCTCCTCAAGTTGTCTTACAAACCCTAAAAATCACTTCATCATCTCATCATTAATCTAAAATCCACTTAATAAAAGGCTTGTTTTGTCATGGGTTTAATCCCTAATCATGGATTAAGTTGAGGATTTTTCCTCAACTTAAACATTCTCATCTATCATCCTTCTTTTAGGATGGTGTAATGGGTCTGTTTAATCCTTGATTATGGCTTAACCTCATTACTCAACACTAAACAAAAACACAAAAACATCTAAATAATCACAAGTAGGTTAATGATCTTAATCCTACACCAAAGGTGATTAAGTGTGAGAATCTGACTTCACACTTAAGGTATTCTCATTACCCCTAATCAGAGGGAGGATGTGATGAGTTTACTAACCCATTGGTTTAGGCTTAAGCTCATTATCCTACGACAAACTCCAAAAAAAAGAAATAAAAGACTGAAAACTCAAAAACAAACAACAATCGTCTCCTACGGGATTCTTTTCTCATCACCTTCACTCACAAACGAGAACTTGCTTCTTCCGTCTAATGCAAGACAGTAAGCACCTGAGCCAGACAGGTCATACACTTGAGCATTGACAAGCAAGCAGTTCACAAGTCAATTCATCTTTCAGTCTCTTTGGGTCGAACTACGGTGTTCTGACTTCCTCATTGCACGAGAGGATACGTAGGCATAACTTAACAGTTATCGAACAAAAGTCTCTGTACATTCCCCCTCCTTCCAGCATCATTCTGTAAGCCTCATTACCATGAGCATTTCACTCTTTTCCTTACACTGACACTGTACATTTATACACTTCACACTTTACACTGACACCTGTACATTCCTTTCCAGCTATTTTATACACAAATTGCACTGACACTACCCCTTTAAAACACAAATCTGTTAAGCGTGGATCCCGTCGAGTACGACGGACAATCTGGGTGCTAATACCTTCCCAGGTTGTAACCAACCCCCTTTCTCAGTCTCTCTGGTTCGCAAACCGTCTTATCCATCTTTTTCCAGGCCTATGCAGCATTGCCTTTCCTCCGGGATAAAAATGCCTAGCTGGCGACTCTTTTCATCTCCAGTGAGTCCACGGCTGTGTGTTCTCATTGTCCCTCTCGCCGACCGTTCGTGTCTGTACCTTCATATGAACCTGGTTTCACTTGTCGGGAGCGACAGAATCATGAATGGTATATTGAAAGAGGAAAATAGCCATGTGTCTACTTTTCAAACAGAAGGTCATGTTTCTCCCATCTCTTTGGGATGTCCACTAAATCAAGAGTTGTTAGGTGGATTTCCTCTACAGTTTGAGTCTCTTCACCAGCAATCACCATTTGGAAGTCGGGAAGAGCCTAAGATAAGAACCAACTCCACATTTCTTGATACAAGTGAGCTAAATGATCACACGCCAATCGTTGCCAAAGAAGTGAGCACTTTCTTTCCTTATCAGGGATCTTCCTCAACTAATACGCCTTGGTTTCCAGGAGAAAGACTTCAACATGTTTCGTTTGTAGCTCATCCATTGGCAGCAACCCGTTATCAATAGGAGCAAGAAAGGGTTATTGATCTGGTACCCGTGTCTTATGCTGAATTATGCCCACAATTGCTCAAAATGGGGTTGATTGAGTGTCACGAGCTAACTCCTCCTTCTGGTAAACTTCACCAAGGTTGGAATCCCTACGCCTACTACATTTTTCACTCTGGAGCTCCTGGACATGATGTTAATGATTTCAAGGCGTTTAAAAATCAAGTGCAAGACTTAATTGATGAAGGGGTAATCCCTTTTGGACTGACCGGGTCGGAAGTGCCGCAAGATGAAGCATGCAGGAATACAAAAGAGGTGGTCAACTTTCCTTCTTCTAGAATCATTGCTCAGGCCAAGTCTTCAAAGGGGTTACATCAACAACCTTCATTCTCTCCTCGGCCGAGTATGAGTAAGAGAGTGCAGGGGCATGTTAGGCACTCAAAGCAATATCAACAACAAAATGTTCAATCACAACCTCAAGGTCAGCAACAACAGGCACAAAGATCATTTCAGGAAAGAACAAGAGCGAGGAACCGTAGACTTGATCCTATCCCGTGTCCATATGTTGTTTTGCTTCCAGAGATGCTGAAGTTGAACCTGGTTGAACTCCGTACCATGAGGGCTCCTTATGCTGATAATCTACCACCAATTTTTGATTCAAACGCCAGGTGCAAGTTCCATTCGGGTGCCCAGGGGCACAATATTGAGAAATGTTGGGCTTTTCAGAACAAGGTACAAGACCTAATTGAGTCCAAGGCAATCAATTTCTCTCCTCACCTAAATGTACTCTAGAATCCAATGCCTAATCACGGTGGAGCCAAAGTGAACTTTGCGAATGAGGATGTCACGATTGCTATACCAAATGGTCCATTTTAATCTGAAGTCTTCATATTAATCACCCCGATTTGTACGGGTATCCGCAGAAGAAATAAAGCCAACAATATTCAAATACTCTTAGTGATGGCATTTATGTGTTTTCCTTTCTTCATTGTTCATTTTCATCCCTATTGAGGGGAACTACGTCGCTCTGATTCTTCATTGGTAATTGATCAATGGAGATACGTAGGCAGAAGATCGTCAGGTCTTTCCGAGCAACCTTATAAGACAACTTTACTCTCCAACTTCACTCTTTACTTCAGACGTCTTGTGCCAGAGTCAGAATAACTGTCGCTCCCCGGATTTCCATCCTGGTACAAACGCGAAAGTGGCGCGGAAAGAGGTAGAGTCGCCAGCCATGCATTTTTATCCCGGAGGAACGGGAATGGTAATGCTGTACAAACCGAAGAAAAGAAAAGGAAGGACACAGGTCCTGCGAACCAAAGAAACTGGGTTCGGGAGTCGGTTACGACCTGGGAAGGTATTAGCACCCCAGATCGTCCTCCGTACCCGACGAGATCCACACTTGCAAAGAGACTGTTTCAAAGGGTGAAGAAATGAAAGTTGCTGCAAAAGAAAAAGAACCGGAACTGGATAAAAGAAAAGAAAGGAGAACTGAAAAAAGAAATGAAAAGGAAAAATGTAGGGAAAATAAAGATTGTGCTCGAATGGGCCCTACCCCGCTGCCTACGTACCTCACTGGACATGAGGTTCAGAGTCGCCGTAGTTCCCCTAACTAGGGGTGGAAAATATTGCTTGTGTCTTAAAGCTTGAACTGCCTATGTCAATGGTCAGGTGTTGCAGGCTCGGACGACGAGTGCGTTACCGTCTTGCAAAATGACCAGTAGGAGCAAGTTTGTACGATGAGAGTGAAAGTGGTGAGAAAAGAAGTCCCGAAGGAGAGACATTTATTGTTTGTCCATTGTTTTTTATGATTTTTTATGAGTGTGGCACAAGGAAGTGAACTTAAGCTCTTTTCCATGGAATGTGTACTTGCTACTACATTCCAAGATGGAATAATAGAACAAGCACACTCAAGTAAGGAGAAGATCCCCAAAACTTGGTTCCAGAGATTAGGGCCTAAGCTCACTAACTTGTTGAATTTATTAAGTGTTTTTGTACCTTAAAATGAAGAAGTGTCTTTTATGATTTTCTTGGTGAAGATGGTCTCATGATCAGACTTGTGCATCATGATGAACAAGCTTGTACTATCCTAAGATGGGAAGACTACAAGTGTTTCATGGAATAAGGCTATTGCATAGGAGAACACTTCAATCCTTATTAAATGCTTTTTATGGTTTTGAGATGAGGAGAGAAGAGAACCAAAGATCTAAAGGTAAAAATCTAATGGGGGACTAACAAATCCTAATGTTAGAATGCAATGGATTCCTAAGGTTAGTGTGCCTTACTATCCTAAAGAAGGAAGAGATAAGAAGAGAAAGAGGAGAATGAAGAAGGGAAGAAGATAGAAAGGATGGCCTAAGCACATCAAATACAAGTAAGAAAATATCAAGAAAAGAGAAGATATAAGGATTGGAGATGTGGGAATCTCATCCACACCTCACACTTACCAGAGCCCCTGAAATGGTTAGTAACATAAGCAAGCATTATGACAAAAGCAAATAAGACCAAATGAAACACAAAATGGGCATAAGATCAAACCAAAGCAACACAACCAGAATTGGAACCTCAATTACAAGTATCAAGATAAAACACACAATACAAAAAATGAGAAATGGATTAAACAGTTCAACATAAAGCATTACAGATTATCATGACAAAACAAAACAAATATGAGATAACACAAAGCATACAAAGCCAACCAACATCACACACTTCAAGACCAGAACCCTAACATGTCAAGAATGTGCCTAAACATCACAAGAAGTTAAGAATTGAAGCATACAAACTTAAACATTATCAACATGAGAAACAAATGAGCATAAGAAGTGAGGTGAACATGTACATAAGTGAATGAACTTCCAAGGCAAGCAACCATAAAAATTTCTCAAAGTGCAAACATCATTCAAAGACCAGAAGGGTATCCTTATCCTAAAAGGGCTCTAAACAACCTAAGGGAGTTGGCACAAGTGCCCTCCCAACCTAAGGACTAAACATATGACCAAGAGGATGCAAAAGAAGATAAGCAAAAAGTAAAATTCAAATCAAATCAAGCATTCATCCAAAAATTACATAAATTTGCACAAAGACTCTTTAAACATCTAATATTAGCATACCAAAAGAAAAGGATCAAAATCAGAAGTTAAGTAGGTAAAATATGTGTCTAAACATGGATTAGGGTTATGAAACCCCATGCACAAGTTAAAGACCAAAAATAGTCAAGCAAATTTCTAAAAATCAGAATAAAGATCATCAACAAACTACACTTCAATGTGAATCCAGAGCAAAAAGAATCAATTCAAAATTCAAATAAATGATCAAGATATAAATTCCATAAGACATCATGTGTTTAAAATGAAATAAAAACAATTAATAAAGGCAACAATTAATTCCAGCGTGGAAAATGAAAATAAATGGAAACTAAAAATGTCAAAAATTAGAGAAAACTCAAAATATCATTTATGAATTTTTTTGGAATTTTTATGAACCTATAACTATTTTAATTAATTGAAAATCAAACTGAAATAAAATAAAAATAAAAATAAGAAACCAAAGGACCAGGGGTGTATATAGCAAGAGACTCAGTTCAAAATCAATGGGCCAGAGAGAGGGTGGGGTGCGAATATCAACTGAGGCCCACAAGCCCTGCGCAGGATTATGATAATTATGTTGGAAAATCAAATAAAATCAGGAAAATAGAAAACCCTTGGATCACTTGTACGTGTGAGATTTGGTCAACCAAAACCCTAGGTCATTCCAACCATTGGCCAGTGTGTATGCTCATAATAACTACAGTGTGGTGCGTAACATAAAGCTCAATTCAGATTAAAATATAAAATGAAAACACGTGCAGGGGAGGGTACATTTTTAATGTGCTGGCATGATACGGTTCGTCCAGATCAAAGATCCAATGGCCGTGAGATCATCTTCTCCAATCAAACATTTCCAGAATCCGGTGACTGGAGCCCTAGCTCCGACACCGGAAAACTCAAGCTCAAGAACAAATCAACAAATAAATGGATCAAACTTTCCAGATCAAGCAATTCAAGCATGCTGAATTCAAAAATGAGCTTAGACTTCACATTAGATCAAGAAATCAAACGGATCGAACACAAACACTTTTGAACACCAAACTGAAAATCCACATATCTCACTCAATAATCATGCATTTTCAAATCTAAATAGATCAGAGTAATCAGCAAAGTGAGCATATCATAAAGCATACTGTCGCTCCCACCTGATGACACCTAGGTCAGAAGGGGTACAAACGCGAACGGTCGGAGAAAGGAGAGGGAAATGAATAGAGTCGCCAGCTAGGCATTTTTATCCCGAAGGAAAGGTAATGCTGCATAAACCTAGAAAGATATGGATAAGACGGTTGCGAACCAGAGAAACTGAGAAAGGGGGTTGGTTACAACCTGGGAAGGTATTAGCACCCAGATTGTCCGTCGTACTCGACGGGATCCACGCTTAAAAGATTTGTGTTTTAAAGGGGTAGTGTCAGTGCGATCTGTATATCAAAGCTGGAAAGAATGCAAGTGTCAGTGCAAAAGGAGATGTGAAGTGTATAAGAGAAGTGTCAGTGTAAGAACAAGAATGAAATTCTCAAGACTATGAGGCTTAAAGAATAATGCTGGAAAGAGGGGGGAATATACAGAGACTTTTGTTCGGTAACTGTTAAGTTATGCCTACGTATCCTCTCGTGCAATGAGGAAGTCAGAACACCGTAGTTCGACCCAAAGAGACTGAAGGATAAATTGACTTGTGAACTGCTTGCTTGTCTATGCTCAAGTGTATGACCTGTCTGGCTCAGGTGCAAACTGTCTTGCATTAGACGGAAGAAGCGAGTTCTCGTTTGTGAGTGAAGGAGGTGAGAAAAGAATCCCGGAGGAGACGATTATTGTTTGTTTTTGTGTTTTCAATCTTTTATTGCTTTTTGTGGTTTGTCATAAGGAAATGAGCTTAAGCCTAAACCAAGGGGTTAGTAAACTCATCACATCTTCCCTCTGATTAGGGGTAATGAGAATACCTTAAGTATGAAGTAAACACCTCACACTTAATCACCATGATGTAGGATTTAGATCATTAACCTACTTGTATTTATTAGATGTTTTTGTTATTTTTGTTTAGTGTTACGTAATGAGATTAAGCCATAATCAGAGATTTAATGGACTCATTACACCATCCTAATAGAAGGATAATAAATGAGAACATTTAAGCTGAGGAAGGCTCCTCAACTTAATCCATGATTAGGGATTAACCTCATGACAAAACAAAGCCTTTATTAAAGTGGATTTTAGTTAATGGTAAGATTAAGAAGTGAGTTTTATGATTTGTAAGACAACTTGAGGGGGACTTGTCCATTAACACTAGGGTTAGTCCTTCTTAACCAATTAAGGAAGAATTAGAACCCTAATGCAAGGCCCAAGTTACAAGCTTGATGTCTTGGTGATTATTAGGTGGATTGATTAAAGGGTTTAAACACATTAAGGGTTTAACACTTAGGATTAAAGTTATACACTCTATCCTAATAGAAGTATGCAGGCATAAGCTTAATCACAAAGCCTTAAAACCTTTAGGGTTTAGTCCTTGATTATGAGGTGAGAAGAGAAGACTCAAAGATGACACAAAGGTAAAAGCTAAATGGGGGACTAATCAAACCCTAATTGCTATCATACTTGGAGATCCTAGGGTTTGTGAGGCTTTAAGAGAGAAAGAATCTTCAAAGAGCCACCAAGAAGAGAAGCAGATGACAGGAGAAAGAAACAGAGAGAAGCAAGACAACTTGCTTCACTTAAGAAGACAAGTTGCCTGAAGGAAGAAAGTGGGAAAGAGCATGAATGAGCAATCTCACTCTAATACACAAGATAAAATGCAACAATGATGCAAGAGAGGGATGGGAAGAGATTGTGAGAAGTGAAGGCAAATTCACTTCTCAAGACAACTTACCACCTGAAAAGTTAGCAAAAGAAATGCAATGCAAATGAAAATGAGATGAAATGCCATGATGAAATACAAATTCAGAAACATAAACATGATGTTAATGATGCTAGGAGATGATGCAAACACATGTCAAGAGTTGTGGATGATCATACAAGGATGAGGATGCAAATGAAGCATGCTTTGAACCATAAAAGTTCATGAAAGTTTATGAAATGCAATGGATACATAACATGGCAAATGAAAGAGGCAATGATCAAACATGATTCTAATATGTCCTAAGATGTATTACATGTCATAAGGATGCACAAAATGTCATGGCAAGTTCATGTATGCAAGCAAATGAGAAATGGATGCAAAGGAGGACAAGAATTAGGGTTTATGAACAACATGCAACACAAAACTCAAAATCAGAAGCAAATGACATGATAAAAAATTGAAAATGGGATCAAAGGAACCCTAACCCTACACAAATTCACTACCCAAAGGAGGAGGCCTAAATCTAAACCTAATGGAAGTTATGATTTTTCTAAGTCAACTAGGGTTTCAAGGTACTCCAAAAGGAAAAATGCCCATCAAATTGAAAATGAAAGATAAATTCAAACCAATTTTACCCTAAAAACTACATGCTATGAAGGATGCAATGCAAGAAGAGCCATTATCAAACTCTTTATGGTTAGGCAGAATGATTTTTTTTCAAGTTAAGATCAAAATATTGCCTTTAAACAACTTTAATTCCAATGAATATTGTCAAAATAGGTCAAGAACCAAAAAGAAATTTGTTTTGAGAGTTTGATAATGTTTCTAAATGTTTTAAAATGCAATGTGAATTTTTTGTGATTTTTAAATACCTAAATGCATTTTTAATTAATTAATTTCCATTAACTAATTAAAATTAAACATTTAAATGATTTAAAAATAATTTTTAATGCAAAAAATAAAAATAAAAATATTTTTGGGTTCTGAAAATTAATGAAATATTTGACAAAAAAAATCAGAATTTTTTAATATGTTTTGCTATTTTTAAAAATTCGTACAAATTAAATACAAAACAAATAAAAATAAAATGAAATTAATGGGAAAATGAGAAATTCAAAGGATCTGAAGGCCCAGATTCAAACTCAAGGGGGCGGGAATTGACTTAGCGCGCAAACGAACGGCTGGAATTCAAACTCACTTAATTATGATTAAGCCCTAATCACTCTCAGATGACCGGAACAGTGGTTCCGTTCATCTTCTCCGATCAACCAAAAATCAAAATCACTCCCTAGGCTGTTTCAAGTGCTCTAACTCTCCAGATTTCATCCTCTACCCACCCTAAACATGAATCAATCACAAAATCACATTTACAATGCATCAACAACAAGATTCGAGCAAAATCAAGAAAACTGCAAAAATTTCAGAACATGCATACACACTCATTTCTCAACCATTTTCAGTGATTCAAAGCTTAACATGATCAGTGAAACAAGCTCTATCATCCTATAACAAGAAATTGCATTTCTGGAAAAAATGTTCTTGATGATACCTGATCTGGAGCTTTGAACTTTGGAGCTTTCTGGCTAGTTTCTTGCTTCAAACAAGCTCCAATGATCCTCCCGAAACGTTTGTGATGCCTAGCTGAAGTTTTTGTGGCCTCAAGATGAAGATTGCAGAAGCTCAGTTTGTGCACGGTGAAAATCGTATTTCTGATGGTGGGCTTTTCAGAGCAAATTGATGGTTGGGAAATGATCAGAGGGTTAGGGTGAGTTGTTCTGTGGAATTTGTTTTGAGGTTTGAAGCTTGTATGATGAGTTTCGAAGAAAGATGCATATGAGAGGATTTTGGTGAATGCTGTGCTATGAGAGGTTTCAGCTTCCAAGATTGTGTGAAATGTGATCCATGAGGCATGTATGTGAAGCTGTGATTGGTCAGAGTAGTTGGTGTGGCTCAGCTTGATTGGTATGGCTCAACTTGCATAAAGTCAACTTTTGTGTAAGTGAAGGTATGGGCTGGTTCATTCATGGTACAAGGGCATGGTTCGAATCAGCATGCTTCAAGGAGGTCCATGGAAGTCACTTTTGGCAGCTGGCACAAGTGGATGAGAAGCTTTGGGTCATTTTGCAAATTTCACTAAGTTTGGCCCTTTTGAAGTTTCTTAATGCACAAGTCATGAAACTTGAGAATTCTTTGGTGCATTCTGAATTTTAGGTCATGACTTATGTTTTTGTAATGCTTAGAAGTTGATTTGAAGTCACAATTAGCCTTGGCATGAAGTTTTGCAACTTTCCTCTTTTGGTGCATAAGTGAAAAATAAGTGATTTTGTCCAACTTTTCAAGGCCATAACTTTTGATCCAAAATTAATTAGAATGAGTTCTTGTACTTTTTGAAAATGGGAGGATCCATTCTACAACTTTCATGACCAAAGTTTTCTCATTTGAAGCATTTTTGAATCAAAAAGAGAAGGTTGAAAAACTTTCCCAAAATGGCAAGTTTACATTATAAGTCACTTTCCCAAAAAGGCAACTTTGCAAATGGCTTGAAAATTTTCAATTTTGTGAACTTCTAACATCTTCTATGATCAAATAAAGATCATACACATTCAAAATGATGGAGAACACCCTTTGGTTGTGTCACTGGGGGCCTCAGATGCCCTGATTTTGCACTGACTTGCTCAAGAAGTCATCTCTTGATCAGATGCCTTCCCCATTGAATTTATTCATGAAACTTGATATGCATGATCCTCATAACATATAGAGGCCAATAGAAACAAGAATGACCAAAAATTTTGGAGTTATGGCCTCTGAAACCAAAACCCTAATTTTAGGTCATCTGTGCAGTTAAACCTGGCTCTGCTTCCATGCCTTTCCCAGTTCTTGTGATTCTTTAACTTCCTTGACCTTGTGGGGATATAATATGATGCTTTAACATACATGGATGCCTTTGAAGTTATTGATGACCTTTGAAGTGGCTCAAATGGCTCAGGGATGGCTCAGATCACAAACCCTAGATGCAGATGACTTAGAAACAATGCAATGAAGTAAAAATGCAATATGAGATGCTATGATTGAACTTATGCACATGAAAAGATCACAAGCCATGGTGAAATGAGTGAGGGCAAATTTGGGGTGTTTACACATACAACTAAAATCATTTCCAGATCCATGGATTTTGAGCTTACCTGAAACTTGCAAAGGTCAAAATAGCTTGAGATGAGCTTCCAGAAGATGCAGATCTCCTCCTTTAGACTCCTCCGTGCAAAATAAATGCAAGAGAGGTCTTGAATCTCTCTAAATCTAAGAACCCGAGCACAGCTGCACCAAACTTGCAAGGTGTATGATCCTTGGTTTCAGCTTCAGATGATGATGAATTCTTTCTCCTTACACTTCTAGGATCATGAATATGTGATTGGTTTTTGGATTGAAGAGAAGAATAGTGAGATTCGAAGGAAAATGCAAATGGAGCAAAAACTTGAGACTGAGCAAATGATATGGATCTGAGGTGAAATGAAACCCTAGTAAGCTTATAAAGGGTGCATGCTTTATGTATTTTGAATTGTGAAGGGAATGCATGTGAGGATCATGAGGGAGGAGTGATTTTGCAAAATTGCAAGAGTTGTGTGATAGGGTGATTTGCTCGTGCTCTCCCTCCACCCGTTGCACATGCTGATCCAATGTGATTTGTTCACTCACCCATGATGTAATCCTAGCCCTTGGATGTTTGGTTCATGCTTTTCATGTGATCATGCATTTTTGCATTTTATGAAATACACCACATCTCATGCACGAATTCTTCAATTTCTCTTGAGCCAAATGCCTATCATGTCATGAATAATGATGTAGTGACCTTACTTTGCACATAAAACAGCTTGGAATTGAGATACATGAGTTTTTGCTCTTGGTAGAAACTTGAATTTTAAGGTAAACCCTAAAAATAAGTGAACTTCCAAAGACCATAACTTTTGATCCACAAAGGCTATGAAAATGCACTTTTACTTTCTGAAAATGGGAGAACATATCCTACAACTTTCATGCTTATTGGAAATTAATTTGAGATCATTTTCATCATGAAAGAGGCCTTTAAAAATTAGGGCAAAAGTTGCCAAAAATGGAAAGTTCCAAAACAAGCCATATGCCAAAAATGGAAAGTTCTTCAAAACTCCTTGATTCTTGATCTTTGAATTTTCCAAACCTCTTCCAAGGTCTTAAGGACATCCCTTGGCTTGAAACATGGGGTTGGACCCCTTGAATTCTCACAGTTGACTTTTAAAATGCCCAGTTGACCAATTTCTTCTTATGCAAGCAACTGTTGGAATAACTGCCTTCCACAAGGAATTTACTCACCAAATTTCATCCATAGGATCCTCTTATCATATGAAAGACTTTTCCCACATGAAATGGCCAAAGTCTCAAAGAAATCCTGCTTGAAAGTGAAACCCTAATTTGGGAACCATTGTGTAGGAGCTTGCCCTAGCTTGAATTCTCTGATGATCTCTCAACCTTCTGGGCTCTTGTAAAGGATCTTGAACTTGTGAATGTCATGTAGACTCTTCATGGGACTTGGACAAGTCCACTTGGCCTCTTACTATAGCTTGTGATGCCTCAAATCCACCAATAGTTGATCATATGCCTAATTCTAGAACATGAGAATGTTATGCTTCATTTTTCTATGTAAATATGCCAAGGACATGACATGCTTATGATGATTATGATATAATGATGATGCTTAAAAAGAAGAGGGCAAATTTGGGGTGTTACAGCTGCCCCTATTCAAGCAACTGTTAATCTGAAAAGGACGATAGTACGGGCTATCGACCGTTCAAGATGAACTGGGGTTGAATACCAAGAAAACCTGAAATTTGCACTCTAATGGAGAATGCCAGCAGTGGGAAATAAACCCAACCAAATGACGCTTTGGGTAACTGAAGTGAAGACAAAGTAGACGAGCTCCTTCCAAATTGAATTGTTACGTCGGATAAGGAAAACTTAGACAGACGAGTCTTCTTCAAGCAAACCTTTTACGCCAGAAACTGGACATATGATCCCTCTTCCAGCAAACCTGTTACGCCAAGAATGGACAGACGAGCCCGCTTCATACATTTTTATAAAAATATATGACTTGAGACAGACGAACCTCCTTCGGATAACCCGTTACGCCAGGACCGGTGATGCACTTAAGTCTGTGGGATAGACATGCATAATCAGGATAGACGAACCCTCTTCATATGTTATCCGTGGACATATGGTTTAAGACAGACGAATCTTCTTTGGATAACCTGTTACGCCAGGTGCAATAATAGGATTTGACGAACCTTCTTCACAAATCTTGTGTAGATAAGTGGTGTCTGAGACAGACGAACCTCCTTCGGACAAACTGTTACGCCAGGACTGGTAACCATTTTGACGTTTAATCCCACCGTCTGGTCTTCAAACCTCTTCAATACAAACGAATATTGGATGATCATCAAGAGAAACACAGACGAGTGCCATAAGTCAATGATACAAGCGAATATCATACGATGATCTAAGAAACACAGAAGAGCGCTTCAGGCGATGATACAGACGAATATCAGCCACTGGTACAGACGAATACCAGAAATCCAACACAGACGAGCAATTGGAGTAGCAATACAGACGAACACCAGAGTGATTATCAAATCAGCACATATGGATATAAGCTAACACAAACGAGTGCGAGGGATGATACAGACGAGTATCCAAACAATGCAAACGAGCTTCAAACGGATAACAAACATAGACAAGCGTTGGGGAATGTGGACGAGCAACAAGCAAATATCAAACACAAATGAGTGATGGGGAGTGCATACAAGCAAAATCAACTATCAAACACCGACGAGTGCTGGGGAGTGCATAGGAGCATCAAAAAAATGCCTGACTGGCAACAAGAATCACAACTCTGCAGGGGAGAACCAGGTCAAGAGGCTTTGACACTTAACTTTGGTTAGGGGGGTGAATAACTGTTTATATCATCACATTGACCAAAATAAATTGGTGACTTCTATAGGAATATTTCAATGATGGGAGTGACACCCAAACATGAACTCTGTGGGGAAATCAGGCATTCAGCTGCCTGCTAGGCATACTTCACTTGTGGAAAGATAATCCGCTTGGGGATGAAAGCTCTTCAATTAGCCTTGAGAATCTGCTGGGGATTCCACCTGCTCTAACTCAGCTGGGGAAAATTCTGCTTGGGAAAATATGATACCATTCTGCAAAACCTGCAACAACAAAATACACATATGTGCCCCGGGGACTTGCATGGTATGATCTATTCATCCATCGTCACCCGACACTCAAAGATAGTTTTAAATGTTTCCCTGCAATGTCATTTTCTTAGAAAACTCAACATGTTTCAAATGCAATGTTCTTTTTGCCAAAAATTCAGGACATTTTTGCAAACAAAATAAACACAACACAACTTTCTGGAGTGAATATTCATTATTGAGAGGCCTCTGAATAGGCAGAGTTTTACATCAGGAAGAAACCACCTGGAAAGAGGTAGCTACCATAAAATTGAGAAAATAAACTATCCTAATGGCAATGGGAACGACATTCCAATAAGTTTCCTTCTTGCTATGACCCACATGTCTTCAAGACTTTCTGTTCTTGCCTCTGCTTTCTGAAAAAGATGAGGGGACTGATTCCTATCCTTCTGATATTGTCAGGCTGTACGAAACAGTGATTTGGTTCAAATTACCCAACTCGCAGTTGTTCGCTTATTCCCTTGTTTTGTTTGGATCGCCCTTTCGGGTTTTCAATCCACCGGGATACCCTTTTTTGCCTGAGCTGTCCGATGTGGCTTTTCAACTCAGCGGGTGTACACATTTTTTTAAATATATTTTCCCTAACTTTTTCCCGAGCTTTTTATTCTGTTTTTAGCTCGCCGGGATGCCCTTTTCTTGCCTGGACTTTAATTTTGTTTTTGTGTCCAACGGGTCTTTTATGCAAAGTATTTTTTAACTACGTCCGAGTTAACAGGAGACTGGAAATCTTCTCCATCCATAGTAGTGAGCATTAGTGCTCCACCCGAGAAAACTTTCTTCACTATGAACAGGCCTTCGTAGTTTGGGGTCCACTTTCCCATGTGATCTGAACCTGGAGGAACGATCCTCTTGAGCACAAGCTCTCCTACTTGATACTCTCGAATACGTACTCGTTGGTCGAATGCTTGCTTCATTCTCCTCTGATAAAGCTGACCATGACAGATAGCCGCTAACCTCTTTTCCTCAATTAGACATAACTGATTGTATCGGGCGCGTACCCACTCAGCCTCATCAAGCTTAACATCCATCATCCCACGGAATGAAGGAATTTCCACCTCGACAGGCAAGACTGTCTCCATGCCATATACCAATGAGAAAGGAGTTGCCCCGGTTGCCGTCCTGACTGACGTTCGGTACCCATGTAGTGCGAATGGTAACATCTCATGCCAATCCTTGTAAGTGACAACCATCTTTTGCACAATCTTCTTAATATTCTTATTAGCCGCTTCTACTGCACCATTCATCTTTGGTCGATAAGGAGAAGAATTATGATGTTGAATCTGGAAATCCCGGCACAATTCTGACATCATCTTGTTATTCAAATTAGAACCATTGCCAGTAATGATTCGCTCAAGCACTCCGTATCTGCAAATAATGTCTCTTTTCAAAAATCTTGCTACCACTTGACGAGTGACATTGGCATAAGACGCTGCTTCAACCCACTTAGTAAAGTAATCAATTACGACCAAAATGAAACGATGACCGTTTGAAGCAGTAGGCTCTATTTTCCCGATCATGTCAATGCCCCACATAGAAAAGGGCCAAGGAGATGGCATGACATTGAGCGGGCTGGGAGGAACATGCACCTTGTCTGCATAAATCTGGCACTTGTGGCACTTACGGGCGTATGAACAACAGTCTGCATCCATTGTTATCCAATAGTACCCCGACCTTAACAACTTCTTAGCCATAGCATGCCCTCCTGCATGAGTACCGAAAGATCCCTCGTGGACTTCTTGCATTAACAGGCTTGCTTCGTGTCTATCCACGCATCTGAGCAAGACCATGTCAAAGTTCCTCTTATACAAAACCCCATCTGTATTCAAGAAGAAGCTAGCAACAAGTCGTCTTAAGGTCTTCTTGTCGTTGGATGATGCCCCAGTTGGGTATTCTTGTCTTTCCAGGAAAAACTTAATATCAAATACCAAGGTTTCTCGTCAGACACTGCGTCTACAAAGAAAGCATAAGTTGGTGCGTCAAGCCGGGAAATGTCAATCCTGGGCACATAATTCCAACACAAGACCTTGATGGACGAAGAAAGAGTAGCCAATGCATCGGCAAATTGATTCTCATCTCGTGGTATATACTGAAGCTTAACCATTGTGAAGAACGTCAATAGTCTTCTGACATAATCCCTATAAGGAACTAAGTGTTCTTGATGTGTATACCACTTGCCGGTAATCTGATTGATAACGAGGGCTGAATCTCCGAATATATCGAGGGTCTTAATCCGAAGATTAATAGCCTCCTCTATTCCCATTATGCACGCCTCGTATTCCGCTTCATTGTTGGTGCAACCAAAAGTAATTCTGGCAGCGACGGGAAAGTGAACACCTTCAAGAGTGATAATAACAACACCAACTCCACGTCCGTTGATATTGACTGCCCCATCAAACATCAACTTTCATTTGGATTCAGGGTCTGGCCCCTCCTCTGGAAGTGGTTCCTCGCAATCTTTTGCTTTGAGGTACATGATGTCCTCATCAGGGAAATCAAATTTCATTGGCTGATAGTCATCTTCCAGTGGCTGCTGTGCAAGATAATCTGACAATACACTTCCTTTGATGGCTTTCTGGGAAGTATATTGTATATCATACTCTGTTAAGATCATTTGCCACCTTGCAACCCTTCCGGTTAACGCTGGTTTCTCAAAAATATACTTGACAGGGTCTATTTTTGAGATTAGCAGTGTGGTATGGGTCAACATATACTGTCTCAGTCGGCGAGCAGCCCATACCAAAGCGCATCAAGTATTCTCGAGCAGTGAGTGACGAGATTCACAGTCGGTAAATTTTTTGCTAAGGTAGTAAATAGCATACTCTTTTCGACCAGACTCATCATGTTGGCCTAGAACACACCCCATCGACCCCACTAGCACAGTCAAGTAAATGATAAGTGGCCGTCCTAAAACTGGAGGCATTAGAATCAGAGGTGTCTGCAAATATTCTTTTATCTTTTCAAAGGCTCTTTGACAGTCCTTATTCCACCTGACCGTTTTTTCTTTTCTCAATAATTTGAATATTGGCTCACACGTGGCAGTTAGATGAGATATAAACCGTGAAATGTAGTTCAATCTCCCTAAAAACCCGCGCACTTCTTTTTCTGTTTTCGGTGCAGGCATATCTTGTATTGCTTTTACTTTTGCAAGATCCACCTCGATTCCTTTCTGGCTAACAATGAAACCCAGCAATTTTCCGGACCGCACTCCGAAAGTACACTTGTTTGGATTCAACCTCAATTTGTACTTTATCAATCTATCAAACAGATTTTTGAGATTGACCAGATGCTCTTCTTCGTCTCGGGACTTGGCAATCATGTCGTCCACATAGCATTCAATCTCTTTGTGTATCATGTCATGGAACAATGTGTTCATAGCCCGCTGATACGTTGCCCCGACGTTCTTCAACCCAAAGGGCATAACCTTGTAACAGAATGTACCCCACGGGGTAATGAACGTTGTTTTCTCCATGTCTTCCGGTGCCATCTTAATCTGATTATACCTGAAATCATCTCCTGAACACAAAGCACCCTCCATTTTTCCCTAAAAGCCACAATAGCAAAAATACGATTTCTGCCAAACCAGAAATGTATCTCACAAACCAAGCCATTTAAACTCCATCCAAGCTTCTCAATAGCATCAGGGTGATCATTGGAGGTGATTTGCACAAAGGAAGAGGTCAGAAAGCTCAAGTTTGGAAAGCTTCATCTCAGGTAGTCATCTCAAATCATTTTTCCAGAACTCATTTCTTTAGTTGCAATGTGATTCTATATGTTGTATTGGTCATTGTGATATATTTAGAATTGAAAATGGTTGAGTTTTGAGTATTTCATAGCTTTCTGAAATTTTGCCCGTGAAAATGTTCTTGTTCGTTTCTCTTTATTCATGAAAAATAAATGGATTTTGTTGTTGGATTCTTGTTTAGGATGTTTAGTTGAGTGAATCTGGAGAGATTGACGTGTTTTCATGGCGTATTGAGAGAGATAGCATGAGAGGTTGGCCGGAGAAGATGACCGAAGCTTAGCTCCGGTCACCTGAAAATGATTAGCCCTAATTAGGGTTTAGTTTCCCAGATTGATTTTGGACCTTTAGATCCTGATTAGTTTAACGCGTGAATGGCTAGGATTAGTTCAATTAAGTTAATTCTGATTAATTAATTTAATTAAAATCAATTTAGTCAAATTTGATCTGGACCATTGATAAACACGCGCAGTCAACCCCCATTTCCCCAGTTTGAATTTGGACCACAGGATCTGATTACTTATCACTTTATTTCATTTTATTTTATTTTCTTTTCATTTCTTTTGCATAATTTATTAAAAATACCAAAACACTTTCAAAAAATACTTCCTTTTGCATTTCTGATCCAAATATTTTTCTCAACCCAAAAATGATTTTTATTTTATTTTTTGCATTTAAAAAGTATTTTTAAAATATTTAAATGTTATTTTTAATTAATTAAAGTATTTTAATTAATTAAAAATGCATTTAGGTTTCTAAAAATCACAAAAAAAAATCATGAACCATCCCAATGCATTTAGAAACATTTTCAAACTCTTCATACAAATTTATTTTTAGGTTTGATCATAGTTTCCAAATTTTCTTTGAATTAAGGGTCTTTAAAATCACAATTTTTAACCCTAACTTTAAAAAATCATTTCTGCCTAACCAAGAAGAGTTTGAACTTGATTCTTTTTGCATTGTTTCACATATTGCATGTAGTTTCTAGGTTATTTACCTCATGAATTTATATTGCATTTTTAAATTGATTTTCATTTTCCCTTTTGAATCACCCAAAAACCCTAGCAAACTTAGAAAAATCATAACTTTCAATAGGATAGGCTTCTGACCTTCTCCTTTGGGGTGTGACCTAATATGGGATTAGGGTTTTTTTGAGCTTGGTTTCAATTTTTTGTCATGTTGTATGCTTCTTATTTATCCATTTGCATCTCATATGTCCATGTAACCCTAATTTCTCATGTTCATTTGCATTTTCCTTTGCATAGCATCATCACATGAACTTGCCATGACATTTCAAGCATTTGTATGTCATCTTAGAAATCTTAGGACATGTTAGAACATTTCTTGATCATTTATTCATTCATTTTCTATGTCTTGAATTCATTACATTTCATAAACATCCATGTACTTTCAAGCTTCCAAGCATGTTTTCATGACATCCCATCTTTGTATGATCATTCATATGCACATTGTATGACATTGTATCATCTCACATGCCATTTTCATTGCATAAACACTTATGACTTTGGTCTTTGCATCTCATTTAATCTCATTTCAACTCATTTCTTTATGCTTTATACCTTATGCATTCATACTAACACTTTCAGGTACTTTTGGTAAGTTATTTGGGAGGTGGATTTGCCTTCACCTCTCACTTCTTCTTATCTCATTCATATGCATTTTGTATGCCCTTGAAGTGAATCTAATTCACTTATGTTCCATCTTTCTCACTTTTTTTCCTTTAAGTCACTTATCTTCCTAGGAAGTAAGTAACTTATTCTCCTGCTTCCTCCCCCTTTCATTTGCTTCTTCCATTGGTGGCTTCCTTGAAGATATTTCTCTAAGCCTCACAAACCATAGGATATCCAAGCATGATAACATTTAGGGTTGTAAATAGTTCCCCTTAGTATTTTACCTTTGAGTCTCCTTGAGTCTCTCTTCTCATCTCAATAATCAGAGACTAAACTCTTAAAATTTTAGGACTTTGGAATTAGGGTTATGCCTGCATCCTTCTCTTAGGATAGAGTGTATAACTTTAATCCTAAGTGTTAAACCTTTAATTTGTTTAAATCTTTTAATCAAATCACCTTAATAATCATCAAGACTTTATCTTGTAACTTGGGCCTTACATTAGGGTTCTAATTCTTCCTTATGGTTAAGAAGGACTAACCCTAGTGTTTAATGGACAAGTCCCCCTCAAGTTGTCTTACAAACTATAAAATCCATTTCTTAATCTCATCCCTTAATTAAAATCCATTTAACAAAGGCTTGTTATATAATGAATTTAAATCCTAACCATGGATTAAGTTGAGGTATCTTCCTCAGCTTAAGTGTTCTCATCTATCATCCTTCTATTAGGATGGTGTAATGAGTTAACTAATATGTGATTAGAGATTAAACTCATTACTTAACACTAAACAAAAACCCAAAAACATCTAAATAATCACAAGTAGGTTAATGATCTTAATCCTACATCATCATGGTAATTAAGTTGAGATGCTTATCTCATATTTAAGTATGCTCATTATCCCTAATGAGGGAGGATATAATGAGTTTGCAAGCCCTTGATTTAGGCTTAAGCTCATTAACTTATGTAAAACACCAAAAACAATAACAAGACTGAAAACACAAAAAACAAACAATAATTGTCTCCTCCGGGATTCTTTTCTCATCAAACTCATTCACAAGAGAGAACTTGCTTCTTCCATCTAATGCAAGACAATTATCACTCGAGCCAGACGAGTCATACACTTGAGCATAGACTTGTAAGCAGTTCACAATCAATTTTCTTTCAGTCTCTTTGAGTTGAACTACGGTGTTCTGACTTCCTCATTGCACGAGAGGATACGTAGCCATAACTTAACAGTTATCGAACAAAAGTCTCTGTGTCTTCCCCCTCTTTCAGCATTCTTTTCTAAGCCTCAGTTCCTAAGCAATTCACACCTTTTGCACTGACACATGTACATTCATTCTTTAGCTTTTGCACATAGATAGCACATACACTTACCCCTTTTAAGCACAATTTTAAGCGTGGATCCCGTCGAGTATGACGGACAATCTGGGTGCTAATACCTTCCCAGGTTGTAACCAACCCCCTTTCTCAGTTTCTCTGGTTCGCAACCGTCTTATGCATCTCTTTCCAGGTTTATGCAGCATTACCTTTCCTTCGGGATAAAAATTCCTAGCTGGAGACTCTATTCAGTTCATTTCATTTCTCTTTCGCCGACCGTTTGCGTCTGCACCGGGATGCAAATATCCGGGAGCGACAATACCTAAGAAGGATGGCAAGGTGCGTATGTGTGTGGATTACCGGTACTTGAACAGAGCTAGCTCGAAAGATGATTTCCCATTACCTCACATTGATGTATTGGTAGATAACACGACTCAGTTCTCGGTATTTTCTTTTATGGATGGATTTTCTAGATACAATCAGATTAAGATGTCACCTGAAGATATGGAGAAGACAACTTTCATCACACCTTGGGGGACGTTCTGCTACAAAGTAATGTCGTTTGGTTTGCAGAACTCCGGTGCAACATATCAAAGGGCTATGGTAACATTATTCCAAGATTTGATCCATAAAGAAATAGAGTGCTATGTGGATGATATGATTGCCAAGTCCCTCATAGAAGAAGATCATTTGGTGAATCTATTGAAACTGTTCAAGCGCCTGAGAAAGTATCAGTTAAGGTTGAACCCCAACATATGCACATTCGGGGTACGTTCTGGTAAGCTACTGGGTTTTATTGTAAGTGAAAAAGGAATTGAGGTTGATCCCGACAAAGTCAAAGCTATTCAGGAAATGCCTGCATCTAAGACTGAGAAAGAAGTTTGAGGGTTCTTAGGCAAATTGAACTACATCTCAAGGTTCATATCTCATCTCACTGCAACCTGCGAACCCTTGTTCAAGCTGTTAAGAAAAGAGAAAACAATTAGGTGGAACGATGACTATCAGAGAGCTTTTGACAAGATCAAAGAATATCTGCAAGAACCTCCAATTCTCATGCCTCCAATTGAAGGAAGACCTCTAATCATGTATTTGACAGTATTAGAAGAGTCAATGGGGTGTGTGTTGGGCCAGCATGACGAGTCTGGTCGAAAAGAGTATGCAATATACTACTTGAGAAAAACGTTTACCGACTGTGAACAACGTTATTCACTGCTCGAGAAAACTTATTGTGCTTTAGCGTGGGCTGCTCGCCGACTAAGACAGTATATGTTGACTCATACTACCTTGTTGATCTCAAATATGGACCCAGTCAAATACATATTTGAGAAGCCAACACTTACTGGAAGGGTTGCAAGATGGCAAATGATTTTAACAGAGAATGACATTCAATACACCTTTCAAAGGGCCATCAAAGGTAGTGTATTGTCTGACTATCTGGCTGAGCAACCCATTGATGATTACCAACCTATGAGATTTAACTTCCCTGATGAAGACATCATGTTCTTAAAAGCAAAAGATTGTGAAGATCTTATTCACACTGAAGGGCCTGATCCAGAAGAAGCATGGACTATGATGATTGATGGGGCAGTTAATTGCAACGGTCGTGGGGTTGGTGCAGTGCTTATTACACCTAAAGGGGTTCATATGCCTTTCTCAGCAAGGCTCACCTTTGCCTGCACTAACAACAAAGTAGAATACAAAGCTTGTATCATGGGTCTTGAGGAAGCCATTGACCTCAGGATCAAAACCTTGAATGTATTCGGAGATTCAGCTTTGGTAATCAACCAGACCAACGACAAGTGGTACACTCATCAGGAGCATCTGATTCCCTACCGTGATTATACGAGGAGATTGTTGACCTTCTTCACAACATTTAAGCTTGAATACATCCCTCCAGATGAGAATTGGTTTGCAGACGCCTTGGCTACCATTTCATCCATGATCAAAGTACAGGCTACCAATTATGTACCTCGGATTTTGGTAACCAGACTAGACCGACCAGCATATGTATTCTCTGTGGATACTATCACTGATAACAAGCCTTGGTACCACGACATCAAATGCTTCTTGGAGACTCAGACATACCCACCTGGGGCATCGTCTAACGATAAGAAGACATTGAGAAGGCTAGCCGACAGTTTCTTCCTCAATACTGATGGCTTCTTGTACAAGCGGAACTTCGACATGGTCTTGCTCAGATGTGTTGACAAGAAGGAAGCAGACCTACTGATGCACGAAGTACATGAAGGTTCTTTTGGTACCCATGTCGGAGGACATGCTATGGCAAAGAAGTTATTGAGATCAGGTTACTACTGGATCACAATGGATGCAGACTGTTGTGCTTATGCCAGAAAATGCCACAAATGCTAGATTTACGCAGATAAATTGCATGTGCCTTTGAATCCTTTGAATGTAATGTCTTCACCTTGGCCCTTAGCCATGTGGGGCATTGATATTATTGTAAAGATTGAACCGACTGTTTCAAATGGTCACAAATTCATCCTGGTAGCCATTGATTACTTCACCAAATGGGTTGAAGCAGCTTCGTGTGCAAATGTCACCAGACAAGTGGTAGCTAGATTTCTAAAAAGGGATATCATTTGTCGGTATGGAGTTTTGAGCGAATCATTACTGATAATGGTTCTAATTTGAACAACAAGATGTTGGCAGAACTTTGTCGGGACTTCAAAATTCAACATCACAACTCTTCTCCTTACAGGCCAAAGATGAATGGCGTTGTTGAGGCTGCTAACAAGAATATTAAGAAGATTGTGCAAAAGATGGTAGTCACCTACAAAGACTGGCACAAAATGCTACCATTTTCCATGCATGGGTACCGAACCTCTATCAGAACATCTACTGGGGCAACACCTTATCAGCTTGTGTATGGTATGGAAGTTATCCTACCGGTTGAAGTTGAATTACCCTCCTTACGGGTAATGATGGATGTGAAACTGGATGAAGCATAATGGGTTCGATTTCGATATAATCAACTGAGTCTGATTGAAGAAAAGAGATTAGCAGCTGTCATGGGCAGTTATATCAAAAGCGAATGAAGAAAGCCTTCGATCAGAAAGTCAAACCTCGGGAATACCAAGTGGGAGAGCTTGTTCTGAAAAGACTTCTTCCTCCTCATACAGACCACAGGGGCAAAAGGACGCCAAACTACAAAGGCCCATTCATAGTAAAGAAAGTTTTCTCTGGTGGGGCACTAATGCTCACTACTATGGATGGCGAGGATTTCTTATCTTCTATGAATTCAGACGCAGTTAAAAAATACTTCGCATAAAAGACTCGGGCAAAACAGAATAAAAGACTCAGGCAAAAATAAGGGAAAGATTAAAACAAATATGTATACCCGCTGAGTTGAAAAGCCACATCGGACAGCTCAGGAAAAAATGGGTATCCCGGTGGATTGAAAATCCGAAAGGGCGATCCACGCAAAACCAGGGAATAAGCGAACAACTGCATTCTGAATTCGTTTGTATCACTCACAACATGGCAAGCTTCAAAAGGATAAAGCGTCGGTCAGAATCAACCTTCTTCAGAAAGCAAGATAAGAAGATCGTCAAAGTCATACAGGTCATAGCAAAGGAAGCTCACTAGAGCGTCAACTTCAAACATTGCCAACACTTTTATTTTCTCAATTTACAACAATCTCCTCCTTTCAGGGATTTGCTTCTTCACTGTACTTGCCTATTCAGGGCACACAAATCAATAAAATCAACGTTTTTAGTCACACCTTGTTTTGTACATTTTTGTTTTCGTTTGCAAAATGTCCAAAGTTCATAATACAACACTTGTATAACAAACGTATAAGCCATGTTAATAAATGCTTGCAGGAAATATATTTCACTCTTGAGCAAATCTAACTCCTATGAAGGAATCCGGTCGATGATACCTCGGGACACTTGTGCGTTTCTTCTTTTTAACAGGTTGCAGGTACTCAAGACAGACAATCTCACGGCATGGGGCATATCAAGCGTCATATCCCCAGCCAAGCCAGCAATCACCTCATCAACAGGGTTACTTGACAGAAGTTTTCCCCCACGAAGTCGTTATCCCCTCAGAGAATCCTTCAAGAAACTCATTGAATCCCCAACGTGTCGCTTGGACGAAGGAGTAACAACATATTACTTCCCAGAAGTTCATTCCTCCCCAAGCAGGACCTCCCGAGCAATGTCTGATGGCTTTTCCCAGCAAAGTAGCCAGGAACTTTCTGTTCTCCATCAGAGTTGCCAGGATTTTTCTCATCCTCATCAAAACCGACATAATCTCTTTCCTGCGGAGTTGTCGGTTCTCCCTAGTAGAGCAATGTCTGAAATACTTTTCCCCAACTGAGTTGCCGAAGCCTCCTCATCCCCAGCACGAGTCTCTTCAACATAAGCTTCCCCAACCAAGATCCCCACAGAGTTCCCTAGGAAGATCGTTCGGTGATCCTCTCTCTCCACAGATCGGCCAATGATCTTTATCCCTAGCGGAGTTCTCCCTCCAGACCGATCGCCCAGAGATCTTTCCCCGCAGGATCCGGATCCCGAATCAGTTTTCTCATTTGCATAATCATAACATTCACATCATATTCACCACAAAGCATAGCATTTCGTCTAATACGGAGCATTACGGCAAAAATCAAACATTTGCATGATCATAAGCCAGGTTCAAGCCAGTCACCTGTAAATACAAAATCACTTCACCTGCAATATACAAAACTTATCCCCCGTAGACAAAGCCAGAATACTTTTTGCACTCTCAATACAGATACTTGTTCATACTTATACATATTCTTTTTGACACTCGCCTGTGTCATGCTTCCCCAGCAAGTCAAACACTCGTCTGTGTCCCTTGCTCAATCTTTTGACACTCGTCTGTGTCTTGCATATATTTCTCCAACAGGTCAAACACTTGTACATACTTATACGCAATCCTCTGATACTCGTCTGTATCTTGTATATATCGCCTCCCCGGCAGATCAAACACTTGTCTGTGTTCCTTGCTTAGCCGATTGATACTCGTCCGTATCATCATCCTTAAACATGTGTCCGCGTTGGCTTCTATCAATACTCGTCCGTATCGTGGACCTAAGGATGCTCGTCCACATCTTTAGTCTATACACACTTACAAACACTTATACCTTTTATTTCAAAGCGTAAGCACTCGTCTGTGTCTACCATTCCCCGGTAAGTCACCAACAAAACAATCTCTTTCTATCCGACATTCGTCTTATGTCGAGATACTTTCGGCAGCCGTCCCCTGCCAGGTGATCGTCCTTCACCTCTGGATGACCGTCCCTCATCCTATCCCCAATGGAATCCCCATTGTTGGAACTTTCTATCCGGCATTCTACCCATGTCGCGATATCTTTTTAGTAGTTGTCCCCTGCTAGGTGATCGTCCATCACCTTATGATGACCGTCCCTTATCATTTATCCGATGGCCATCACCATCGTCGACCTTTGTTATCCGACATTCGTCCTATGTCGAGGTAATCCCCGAGAGTAGCCGTACCCTACTAGGTGATCATCCTTCACCTCTTGATGATCGTCATTCATCATGCTTATCCGATGGCCATCCCCATCGTTGATCTTTTCTATCCGACATTCGTCCTATGTCGTGATACTTTTAGTAGCCGTCCCCTGCTAGGTGATCGTCCTTCACCTTTTGATGATCGTCCCTCATCATTATCTCATTTATTATTTTACCCGATGGTCGTCCCCGTCGCGGTTTATTTACCCTTTAATCTGATGGCCTTCCCCATCAGTGCTTTCCTCTTTTCTTTAATCCCCAGAGAGTTTTATTTATTTACCCGATGGCCGTCCCCGTCGCGGTCTTTTTTATTTTCCAGCATGATGGCCGTCCCCGTCATTGCTTACATACCGTTTTTCATCCCCAGCAGTCGTCCTTTGCTCGATGGTCATCCTCCATCGCTTTCGTTTAATACTCATAATATAATGCCTTTTACAATTTATATCCCTTTTCTTTTTCTCCCCAGTGAGTGCAAATTTCGGACTGTCTTTGGTATTCAACCACAAGTTATCTTGTTTTTCTGTTAAGCCAGGCGCTTACACCCTGCACAGCTAACTCATGCTTGAATAGGGGAAGTTTTAAACACCTCAAATTTGCCCCCATTGTTTCTCACACCATGGTTTATGATCTTTCATTTTTGCATTGCATAAACATTACCTCTCACTGCATAGTTCATTTCATCTGCGTCTATGGTTTGTGTTCTGGGCAATCCATGAAGTGATCTGAGCCATCTCAATGGTATTGAAGCTTGACAAGAGGGTCCATGTGTGTTCCATGATCATGATATGCTCCCCAAAGTTCATAAAAGTCAAGAGATCACAAAGCATGGCAAAGGCATAGGGGCAGACTGAAGATTTCCTGCACAAATGACCTAAAATTAGGGTTTTGGTTTCAGAGGCCTTACACCCAAATTTTTTGGTCATTATTGATTCTAATGGTCTTAATATGTTATAAGGAGCATGTGTACCAAATTTTATGAAGAAATTCATTATGGAAGTCATTTGATCAACTGGTAACTTGTTGTGCAAGAAAAGTCAGAATCAGGGCATCTGAGGCCCCCAACAATGGAACCCAAGGATCATTTTCATCAATTTGAGGTTCTATGATCTTTATTTGATCTTAGAAGTGGTTATAAGTTCACAAGATTGAAGAATTTCAAGACATTTGCAAACTTGCTATTTTTGGACATGACTTGTAATGGAAACTTTCTATTTTGGGAAAGATTTTCAACCTCCTCTTTCTTGATAAAAAATGCTTCAAATGAAAAATCCTTAAACATGAAAGTTGTAGATTGGATCTTCGCATTTTCAAAAAGTACAAGAACTCCTCTTGATTCATCCTAGAACTCAAGATATGGTCTTTCAAAGTTGGAAAAAGTCCTATAATTTTCAAGTTCATGCCAAAGAGGGATTTTTGCAAAATCTAGTTTCATGCCTTCAAATGACCTCTAATGCACTCAAATGTATCACAACATGTCAAAGCAACTTCTAAAGATCAGAATTGGCCTTTGTACCAAGCATTTCCATGACTTATTTCTCAAGAAACTTCAAAGTTGCCAAATTTCATAAGCCATGAGAACTCTTGATAAAGGCCATCCAGCTGCATTCTATTGATCCAATGGCCTTCCATGAATCAAGCTAAGGCCAGACACCCCTTCAAACAGCCTCTGACCCGTGCCATGCCTCCTAGTACACAACATTGACTTTTTTGCAACTTTGCCCATACCAATCAAGTTGTGCCACCACCCACTTTCTGATCACTCCTATTGGTTTATACAAACCTCAAGCAACACAAAACATAAGACACACAAGCCTGAATCCATTGCTAAGCTCAGTTTCACAAAAATCCCCAAAAACATTCATCTCTTCGGATCTCATCACACAAGCATCAAACCTCAAAACTTTCACCACCAATCATCCCCACACATCATAAGGATCACGAACCACCCTTCATTTTTCCCTAAAAGCCTCTGAACCAAAGACACGATTTCTGCCTTAGCAGAACTGAATCTCAAAAACCAACCCATACAAACTTGTTTCAAGCCTTTCAGAAGCACAAGGGGGACCATTGGAGTGGTTTTGCATCAAAGGAAGGGTCAGAAAGCTCAGAGTCAGAAAGCTTTATCTCAGGTAGTCACCTTCAAACTTTTTTCCAGAACTCTTGTTTTAAGTTCTAAAATGAATCTATGCACTCCCCTGATCATGGTGATATGATTATTTTTAAAATGGTTGAGAAACCAGGATGTATTGATGTTTTGAATCATTTTTATCTGAAAATGTTCTTGTTCGATTCATGAATTTGATGCATGATAAATTGTTTTTGGGGCTGATTCTTGCTTAGGGGTGTTAGATGATCCATTATGGAGGTTTTGGTAAGTTTTCGTGGCGTTTTGAGTGAAGTCAGGTGAGGGTGTCGCCGGAGAAGATGACAGGAGCTTGCTCCGGTCATCTGAAAGTGTTTAGGGTTTGTTAATTAGGGTTAGCCAGGTTTGAATGTAGGCTCTTGGATCTTTGCTTCCCGCGCGCGTGTGTGGCCCAGATTGCTTCATTAAAACCATAATTCAGTTTAATTAGTTTAATTAGGATTAATTAATTAATTTTTCCAGAATGAATCTCATCCACACATTTGCGTGCCAGTCAACCCCCCTTCAAATCCTGTCCTTTAGATCAACTTACTTTTCATTTATTTCATTTTATTTTCATTTTATTGCATTTCGTTTGTTCTATTTATTTAAAATATCAAAACACTTTCAAAAAATCTCATTTTCTGCATTTTTGTTTCAAATAATTTTCTTTACTCAAAAACATTTTTTATTTTAATTTTTTGCATTAAAAAGTATTATTAAAACATTTAAATGTTTTATTTAATTAATTAATTGATTTTAATTAATTAAAAATACATTTAGATTTATAAAAATCACCAAAAAATTCATAAAGCATTCTCATACATTTAGAAACATTGTCAAACTCACCATACAAATTTATTTTTAGGTTTGATCACATTTTCACAATTATCTTTGATTTAGGGTTCTTAAAAATTCATTTCTGCCTAACCATGATGAGTTTGAACTTGATTCGTTTTGCATTGTTTCACATAATGCATATAGTTTCTAGGTTATTTATCTCATATTTTTTCATTGCATTTTCAATTTGATTTGCATTTTCCCTTTAGAAGCACCCAACAACCCTAGTTAACTTAGAAATTTCATAACTTTCACTAGGTTTAGCTTCTGACCTTCTCCTTTGGGGTTTGATCTTGTATAGGTTTAGGGTTTGTTTGAGTTCAATTTCAAATTTTTATCATGATGTATGCTTCTGTTTTGGTCATATGCATCTCATGTTATCTTAAAACCCTAATTTCTCATGTTCATTTGCACTCATCTTTGCATAGCTCAATCATATGAACTTTCAATGACATTTCAAGCATTTGTATGCCATATTAGACATCTTAATACATGCTTGAACATTGCTTGATCATTTCTTCATTCATTTGCTATGTTTTGCATTCATTACATTTCATAAACACCCATGTGTTTTCATGCTTCTAAACATGCTTCCATTACATCTCATCCTTGTATAATCATTCATAAGCATTATGTATGACTTTGCATCATATCATAACATATTTTCCTTGCATATGCACTTCTGGTTTTGGTCTTTGCATCTTCATTCATCTCATTTCCTTTTTCTTTATGTCTTATGCATCCATACTAACATTTCAGGGGCTTATGGTAAGTTGTTTGGGATGTGGATTTGCCTTCACATACCATGTCTTCTCATCTCTTCATATGCATTTCTTATTTGTCTTTCAAGTGAACTTGCTTCACTTATGCTCTCTCCTTCTTACTTTCTTTCTTTTAAGTTACTTTTCTTCTCTAGGAAGTAAGTAATTTATTCTTTCTCTCCTTCTCTTTTCATCTGCTTCTTCTTCCATGGTGGCTTCCTGAAGATCTTCTCTTAAGCCTCACAAACCATAGGATATCCAAGCATGATAATTTTTAGGGTTGTATCTAGTCCCCCCTAGCGTTTTACCTTTGAGTCTCCTTGAGTCTCTCTTCTCATCTCTTAATCAGAAGCTAAACTCTTACAACTTTAGGACTTTGAATTAGGGTTATGACTGCATCCTTATCTTAGGATGGAGTGTATAACTTTAATCCTTAGTGTTAAACCTTTAATTAGTTTACACCTCTTAATCAAAACACTTAATAATGATCAAGACATAAGCTTGTAACTTGGGCCTTACATTAGGGTTCCATCTCTTCCTTATGGTTAAGAGGGACTAACCCTAGTGTTTAATGGACAAGTCCCCCTCAAGATAAGTCTTCAAACATAAAACTCACTTCTTAATCTCATCCTTTAATTAAAATCCATATAATAAAGGCTTGTCATATAATGAATTGAGTCCCTAACCATGGATTAAGTTGAGGAATCTTCCTCAGCTTAAGTGTTCTCATCTATCATCCTTCTCTTAGGATGGTGTAATGAGTTCACTAATCCCCGATTAGAGATTAAATTCATTACTTAACACTAAACAAAAACCCAAAAACATATTAATAATCACAAATAGATTAATGATCTTAATCCTATATCATCGTGGTAATCAAGTTGAGATGCTTATCTCATGCTTAAGTAGGCTTATTATCCCTAATCAGAGAGGATATAATGAGTTTACAACCTTTGATTTAGGCTTAAGCTCATTATCCTATGCAAAACACCAAAAAACAATAAAACTGAAAACACAAAAACAAACAATAATCGTCTCCTTCGATATTCTTTCATCATCACACTCATTCATAAACGAGAACTTGCTCCTTCCGTCTAATGCAAGACAGTTAGCACTCGAGCCAGACAAGTCATACACTTGAGCATAGGCAAGAAAGCAGTTCACAAGTCAAAAGCATTTCAGTCTCTTTGAGTCGAACTACGGTGTTTTGACTTCCTCATTGCACGAGAGGATACGCAGGCATAACTTAACGGTTATCGAACAAAAGTCTCTTTGCCATCCCCCTCTTTCCAGCTTCCTTTTCTAAGCCTTATTCTTGAGCATTCACCCTCTCTTTTGCACTGACACACTGTACATTCATTCCTAGATTTTCATGCATACTCAGCACGTACACTACCCCTTTTAAACACAATCAAGTAAGTGTGGATCCCGTCGAGTACGACAAACGATCTGGGTGCTAATACCTTCCCAGGTCGTAACCAACCACCTTTCTCAGTTTCTCTGGTTCGCAACCGTCTTATCCATACCTTTCCAGGTTTATGCAGCATTGCCTTTCCTTCGGGATAAAAATGCCTAGTTGGCGACTCTATTCAACCACAACCTCCAACATCGCCGACGGTTCGCGTTTGCACCGGGATGAAAATCCGGGGAGCGGCAACAAGTACCAGAGCGATTATCAAATCAGTACATATGGATATAAGCTAACACAGACGAGTGTGAGGGATGATATAGACAAGTATCCAAATAATGCAAACGAGCTTCAAACAGATAACAAACACAGACGAGCGCTGGGGAATATAGACGAGCAACAAGCAAATACCAAACACAGACGAGTGATGGGGCGTGCATACGAGCAAAAGCAACTATCAAACACCAACGAGTGTTAGGGAGTGCATACGAGAAAAAGAAACTATCAAACACCGACGAATGTTGGGGAGTGCATATGAGCAAAAGCAACTATCAAACACCGACGAGTGTTAGGGAGTGCATACAAGAAAAAGGAACTATCAAACACCGACGAGTGTTGGGGAGTGCATACGAGCAAAAGCAACTATCAAACACCGACAACAGTTGGGGAGAACCAGGTCAAAAGGCTTTAATGATGCTTAACTCTGGCTAGGGAGATGAATAACTATTTGTATCGTCACATTGGCCAAAAATAAATTAGAAAATTCTCTAGGGAATATTCCAATGATGATAGTAAATCCCAAATATGAACTCTGTGGGGGAATCAGGCGTTCAACTGCCTGCTGGGAATACTTCACTCGTGGAAAGGTAATCCGCTTGAGGATGAAAGCCCTTCAATTAGCCTTGGAATTTTGCTGGTGATTCCACTTTCTCTAGCTCAGCTGGGGAGCATCTCTGCTCTACTGGGGATAGCCATGTCTTTCTGTGAAGAACAATCCCCACTTGGGGAGAGATGACACCATCCTGCAAAACCTACAACAACAGTATACACACATGTGCCCCGGGGACTTTGCATGGTATGATCGGTTCATCCATTGTCACCCGACACTCAAAGGTAGTTTTACATGTTTCCCTGCAATGTCATTTTTTTTGGAAAATCACCATGTTTCAAATGCAATGTTCTTTTTTGCCAAAAATTCAGGACATTTTTGCAAACAATGTAAACAAACACAACACAACTTTTGACTGAATATTCATTCATTGAGAAGCCTCTGAATAGGCAAAGTTTTACATCAGGAAGCAACTACCTGGAAAGAGGTAGCTACCATAAAATTGAGAAAAGAAACTATCCTAATGGCAATGTATTCGGTATTCCAATGAGTTTCCTTCCTACTATGACCAACATGTCTTCAAGACTTTCCGTTCTTGCCTTTGCTTTCTGAGGAAGACGAGAGGACTGATTCCTACCCTTCTGATATTGTCAGACTATTTGAAACGATGATTTGGTTCAGATTACCTGGATCGCAGTTGTTCGCTTATTCCCTTGTTTTGCGTGGATCGCCCTTTCGGGTTTTCAATCCACCGGGATACCCTTTTTTGCCTGAGCTGTCCGATGTTGCTTTTCAACTTAGCGGGTGTACATTTTTTCAAATTTTTCCCTTATTTTTTCCCGAGCTTTTTATTCTGTTTTTAGCTCGCCGGGATGCCCTTTTCTTGCCTGGACTTTAATTTTGTTTTTGTGTCCAGCGGATCTTTTATGCGAAGTATTTTTTAACTGCGTCCGAGTTAACAGGGGATTGGAAATCTTCTCCATCCATAGTGGTGAGCATCAGTGCCCCATCTGAGAAAACTTTCTTTACTATGAATGGGCCTTCGTAGTTTGGGGTCCACTTGCCCCTGTGATCTGAACCTGGAGGAATGATCCTCTTGAGTATAAGCTCACCCACTTGATACTCTCAAGTACGTACTCGTTGGTCGAATGCTCGCTTCATTCTCCTCTGATAAAGTTGACCATGACAGATAGCCACTAATCTCTTTTCCTCAATTAGACACAACTGATTATATCGAGCACGTACCCACTCAGCCTCATCAAGCTTCACATCCATCATCACACGTAAAGAAGGAATTTCCACCTCAACGGGCAAGACTGCCTCCATGCCGTACACCAAGGAAAATGGAGTTGCCCCGATCGACGTCCTGACTGACGTTCGGTACCCATACAGCGCAAGTGGTAACATCCCATGCCAATATTTTTAGGTGAAAACCATCTTCTGCATAATCTTCTTAATATTCTTGTTAGCTGCCTCTACCGCGTCATTCATCTTTGGCCGGTAAGGAGAAGAATTGTGATGTTGAATCTTGAAGTTCCGGCACAGTTCTGCCATCATATTGTTGTTTAAATTGGAACCATTATCAGTAATGATTCGCTTGGGCACTCCGTATCTGAAAATGATGTCTCTTTTCAAAACCCTGGCTACCACCCGACGAGTGACATTGGCATAAGATGCTGCTTCAACCCATTTGGTGTAGTAATCAATCGCAACCAAGATGAAACGATGACCATTCGAAGCAGTAGGCTCTATCTTCCCGATCATGTCAATGCCCCACATAGAAAAGGGCCAAGAAGATGACATGACGTTGAGCGGGCTAGGAGGAACATGCACCTTGTCTGCATAAATCTGGCATTTGTGGCACTTACGGGCGTATGAACAACAATTTGCGTCCATTGTTAGCCAATAGTACCCTGATCTCAACAACTTCTTAGCCATAGCATGTCCTCTTGCATGAGTACCGAAAGATCCCTCGTGGACTTCCTACATTAACAAGTCTGCTTCGTGTCTATCCACACATCTGAGCAAGACCATGTCAAAGTTCCTCTTATACAGAACCCCATTTGCATTCAAGAAGAAGCTAGCAGCAAGTCATCTCAAGATCTTTTTGTCGTTGGATGATGCCCCAGCTGGGTATTCTTGTTATTCCAGGAAAAGCTTAATATCAAAGTACCAAGGTTTCTCATCAGACCCTGCGTCTACTGAGAAAGCATAAGCTGGTGCGTCAAGTATGGAAATATCAATCCTGGGCACATAGTTCCCACACAAGAATTTGATGGACGAAGAAAGAGTAGCCAATGCATCGGCAAATTGATTCACATCTCGTGGTATATATTGAAGCTTAACCATTGTGAAGAACGTCAACAGTCTTCTGGCATAATCCCTATAAGGAATTAAGTGTTCTTGATGTGTATACCACATGCCGGTAATCTGGTTAATTACGAGGGCTGAATCTCCGAATATATCGAGGGTCTTAATCCGAAGATTAATAGCCTCCTCTATTCCCATTATGCACGCCTCGTACTCTGCTTCATTGTTGGTGCAACCAAAAGTAATTCTGGCAGCGAAGGGAAAGTGAACACCTTCGGGAGTGATAAGAACAACACCAATTCCGCGTCCGTTGATATTGACTGCCCCATCAAACATCAACTTCCATTTGGATTCAAGGTCAGGTCCCTCCTCCGGAAGTGGTTCCTTACAATCTCTTGCCTTGAGGTACATGATATCCTCATCAGGGAAATCAAACTTCATTGGCTGATAGTCGTCTTCGAGTGGTTGCTGTGCAAGATAATCTGACAACACGCTTCCCTTGATGGCTTTCTGGGAAGTATATTGTATGTCATACTCTGTTAAGATCATTTGCCACCTTGCAACCCTTCCGGTTAACGCTGGTTTCTCGAAAATATACTTGATGGGGTCCATTTTTTATATTAGTAATGTGGTGTGGGTCAACATGTACTGTCTCAGTCGGCGAGCAGCCCATGCCAAAGCGCAGCAAGTTTTCTCGAGCAGTGAGTAACGGGACTCACAATCGGTAAAATTTTTGCTAGGGTAATAAATAGCATGCTCTTTTCGACCAGACTCGTCATGTTGGCCTAGCACACACCCCATCGACCCTTCTAACACAGTCAAGTACATGATAAGGGGCCGTCCGGGAAATGGAGTCATTAGAATCGGAGGCTCCTGCAAATATTCTTTTATCTTTTCAAAGACTCTTTGACAGACCTCATTCCACCTGACCGTTTGTTTTTTTCTTAATAATTTGAAGATTGGCTCGCATGTGGCAGTTAGATGTGATATAAACTGAGAAATGTAGTTCAATCTCCCTAAAAACCCACGCACTTCTTTTTCTGTTTTCGGTGCAGGCATGTCTTGTATTGCTTTTACTTTTGCAGGATCTACCTCAATCCCCCTCTGGCTAACAATAAAACCCAACAATTTACCGGAACACACTCCGAAAGTACACTTTTTTGGATTCAACCTCAATCTATACTTTATCAACCTGTCAAACAACTTTTTGAGATTGACCAGATGCTCTTCCTCGTCCCGGGACTTGGAAATCATATCATCCACATAGAACTCAATTTCCTTGTGTATCATGTCGTGGAACAAAGTTACCATAGCCCGTTGATACGTTGCCCCGACATTTTTCAACCCAAAGGGCATGACCTTGTAACAGAATGTACCCCACATGGTAATGAACGTCGTTTTCTCCATGTCTTCCGGCGCCATCTTAATCTGATTGTACCCGGAGAAGCCATCCATGAAAGAAAACACTTAGAACTGAGCGGTGTTGTCTACCGGCACATCAATTGGAGGTAATGGAAAGTCATCCTTTGGAATTGCTTTATTTAGATCCCGATAATCGACGCACATCTGAACCTTTCCATCTTTCTTTGGTACAGGCACAATGTTAGCTACCCAAGGTGGGTAACTAGTTACAGGAAGTAACCTGGCATCCCACTGCTTTTGAACTTCCTCCTTGATCTTCATTGCCATGTCAGGGAGAGTTCTTCTCAGCTTTTGTTTTACCGGAGGGCAGTCTTCCTTTAATGGTAGCTTGTGTATAACAATTTCAGTATCCAACCCCGACATATCTTGATACGACCAGGCGAAGATATCCACATATTCACGTAGCATACCAATCAACTCCTTTTTTACCTCAGCCTGCAGACTGGCCCCAATCTTTATCTCTTTCTTTACATCCCCAGACCCGATGTTGATGATCTCAATTTCTTCCTGATGAGGCTGAATGACCCTTTCCTCTTGTTTCAACAATCTAGCCAATTCTTCTGGGAGTTCACAGTCTTCCTCAACCCCTTCATTAGCTTGGTAGATAGGATTGTCGAAGTCATGCATAGTCATAGCATGAATGTTATCACAAGAATCCGAATGATCAGCACTTCACAAATGATGTGCTTATTTCAGAATCTGTTCTTTTCAAAAGAGATGCAAACACACAAAAACACTGGAAAAAGAAAAACATTGCCATTTTTTTTGTTTTTTGTGAAAACTTTTAAAACGAAAGAAAAAGAACACAATTTGCTTGAAAAATGTCCTTTATTTCATGGAAAAAGTAAATGCATTAAAAGCATGGTGGCCCTACAAATGGATCCATGCACCTTGGGCAGAGTGCAGGATTTGACATGCAATATGATAAAATGGAAACAAAGAAAATTACTTTGACTGCCAAGTAACTTGAACAAAATCTTCAGCATACCAGTTTCGAAGCTCCTCCCCAGGTGCACATGGGTGAATCCAGTTATCCAAGTCGCAGTCACTATCCCCATCTTCCTCGGTAGCACAAACGTTGTTGTAGTCGAGCATTCCAACACTAGTGAATGTTATGGACTTACTGCCCTGAGACCAACTAGACCCACCAGGTTGATATCAAAGACCAAACTTGTAATCTTTCCTTTCCATTTCTAACAATTTGCCCCAGCCCTGGGCATTTCCAGATTGGACCACTTCCTTAGCTTGCTTGTAGGAGTAGATAGGAGTCCCTTCCTTCTCATTGCTTTGAGTTGTAGCAACCGGAGACAAGGTGCTAACACTGACTGTCTCAAGTCTGGAAAAGTGTCTCATGGATCTCCCCGTCCATTTCCACTTACTTGAAGGTCAACAGATGGCTTACGAAAATATCTTCTTCCCCTCATATAGTAACGACTTTGCCGTCTACCATATACTTTAACTTTTGATGCAACGTAGACGTTACTACGCCAGCAGCATGAATCCAAGGACGTCCCATCAAACAACTATAAGCGAGTTGAATATCCATAACATAAAACGTGCTCTTGAATACCTGAGACCCAATCTTTACCGGTAGCTCCACCTCCCCAAACACAGACCTCCGTGACCCATCAAAGGCTTTTACAATCAAATCATTGGGTCGCAAGACAATGCCATCAATATTCAACTTCATTAAGGCCTTCTTAGGAAGCACATTGAGAGAAGAGCCTGTATCTACCAAGACATGTGATAGAACAACACCCTTACACTCCATGGTGATGTGTATGGCCTTGTTGTGATTACGTCCCTCAGAAGTGAGATCTCTATCTGTGAATCCCAACCCATGGTTGGCGATCACACTGGCTACCACGACCTCCAACTGGTTAACAGTTATCTCCTGCAGTACATATGCCATTTGTAAAACTTTTAGCAAAGCCTCCCAGTAAGCTTGAGAACACATCAGTAGCGACATAATGGATATCTTGGACGGGGTCTGATTCAGCTGTTCAACCACCTTGTAGTCACTTTTCTTAATTATTCTCATGAACTCTTCAACTTCTTTTTCAAAAGTGCCTTGACTAGAAGCAGGAGTTGTCACCTCTTCAATTGCTATCTGTTTACCATAAGCCTTTGCAGCAACTTCAGCTTCAAGATCACCTCTAAGAGCTTGAGGATCAAAGAGACGCCCACTCCATGTAAATCCACCAACTCCTCCGACATTCACAACAGTCGGGTCAATTGTCATTGTTTTACTCTCCACCTTCTCTCCTTCTACGTACACATCTGAGCCATAGTGCCCAGGAATGGCCTTGTCATCAACATAAGGAACCGGTACCGGAACATTGATAGTTACTGGACTCACTTCTGGAACATAGATAGTCACAGGCTCTCTCCGGGCAGGAACTTCAGCAGGATCAAAATAAATTGTTATGGTAGACACACAATCACTTCTATTGTCGACCCTATTGAACTGTAGGGACCCCTCTTTAATCAAACACTGCAGCCCAACTTTTAAATCCTCACAACCATTAACTAAATTCATGCAACCCTCGCAGTCATAATCACACCCTAGGAATACCTTCCCTTTCAGCAATCTGTCTTTCACCACTAGCAACGAAGTCTTCACTTCATTCACATTCAAAATCAAGTTCAACCTCTCGCCACCATCAACATCGTTTATCTTGGGCCCTCCATGATTTGGAATGGGGTTTGATGTAACATTTAGGGGTGGTGTGAAGTTAATTTCTTTTGAGTCAATCAAGTCCTGGACCTTATGATGTAATGCCATACACTTCTCTGTTGAGTGCCCGGTAGCTCCTGAATGAAATGCGCATCTTGCATTAGCATCATACCCCACTGGAAGTTCTCCAAGTGGAGGTGGTGCTAATGTCCTCAACTGAACCAAGTTCAAATCTAACAGTCTCTGGAGTAGTTATGTGTATGTCAACGGGATGGCCACAAGCACCCTGTTAGCTGGACGAGCTTGTCTCTGTTGATAGGGTCTTTGCTGAAAGTTATTGCATTGTGGCTGTTGCTGTTGCTGCTGTTGTTGTGGCTGTTGCACAGGACTTGTTGGAATGGTGACAGCTGCCACCTGCTCGTAAGATACCCTGTATCCGCGGCCCCGGCCTCGGCCGTACACAACATTAGTTTCTCCCTCCCTTCTCCTTGGAGGTCCATTGAAAGCTTTTCTAACACCACTTGAGCTACCTGCACCACTGTCTTGGATCTTCCCCATTTTCAGAAGAGTTTCAACCCTTTCTCCAACTATCACGATATCATTAAACTTTATTACTGAACAAGACACCAGTCTCTCAATGAACACACCCTGCAGTGTTCCCATAAACATGTATGCCATTTCGTTTTCTAAGAAGGGAGGTTGTACTCGAGCAGCAAGCTGACGCCACCTCTGGGCATACTCTTTGAACTCTTCTTTAGCACTCTGAGACATTGTCTGCAACTGGGTACGATTTGGAGCCATATCCAAATTGTACTGATACTATTTCACAAACGCCTCAACTAAATCTTTCCAGCTTCGAATATTGACTCTTCTTAGCTTCATGTACCATTCCAAGGAAGCCCCTACAAGACTATCCTGGAAGTAATACATCCACAACTTTTCATCATCTGTATGTGTAGCAATCCTTCCCACAAAAGACTGAAGGTGAGTTTTCGGGAAAGCTGTTTCGTTGTACTTATCAAAAGTAGGGACCTTGAACTTGTAGGGAATTCTCACCCCTGGCACCAAGCTCAGATCAGTGATGTCAAACCCTAGAGAACTCTGAGATTGAATGGCACAAATCTGCTCGCCATTTCTTCAAACCTCCTATTCATCTCAAGCCCCTGACCTTCTGCCTCATCCAGCAAAGTGAATTATTCATCCTGCACATCCATCTGCATGTTATGCACTCCATCATTGATAATAGTGACCCCTGGTTGCACCATAAGAATTTCAACGTGACGGGCGCCAACCCCATTGCGATTTCCTCCATCTGTTGTCCCATTGTTCCTGGCCTGATTGTTCTCTATCATCTCGCGCAAACACTCTTGAGTTTGACCCATCCCAGCCATGAGGGTCATGAAGTTGTCCTTTCTTGTCCTTAAATCAGCCAGATCCACTTGCATCTGCTCCATTGCTCTCTTTGTTCACCTTTGTAGGGTATCTGTGTACAGTTGGCTGTCTCTGAACCTTCTTAGTAGCTATAGTGCCTGAAATTTGCATAAATGTTAGAAACCTGATGAATTACCTGCAAAACAACAAACACGTTATATGCATGCAATGTAACTATTTATGTTTCCACGTTCAGGAACTATTATGCCCCAGTTCCGGTATTTTAACAGGAAAAACCAGATGGCCTTTTTGCAGAAGTTGATTTTCTATCGCGAACTCTCTTTGAGAGGTATTCAGATCTTGATGGTTTTGGACAAACAGGTTTTGGCATACTCAGAAGATTAACATAGGAAACTATCATAACAATAAAATAAAGACCTTAAAATAGGAAAAAGTAATAGAAATTTCCCGAAGGATTATAAGTCTTTACAAATAAAGCGTAAGGAAAAATAAGAAGAGATTCCTACAACAAGCCTGTAGGTAACCCAGAATGCAGGAAAAACACTAGAACTCTAAACTACAAGAAGATTCTGACTCCTCTCCTGAAAGTCCTAACTCTGCCCTGACTTTCTTTACCCTAACTCTCAACTTGAGATCTGCATTCTCCTTAAGTACCTCTTCTAAGGCTTGCTGACTCTTCACCAACTGTTGAGTCTTCTCTCTTTGTATGGTATGGATCTTCTCCAATTCAACTTTCTGGTCTTGGAGCTGTAGCTTGTACGACTTCTCTTTTTCTTCGAACTCCTTCTGATCTTTGTCTCTCATTTCCTTCAACCAAATGATGGATTGTCTGGACTCCCTAAGGGTCTTCTGAAGATTTTTATGCTCTACTTCCCTTCTTGAGTCCATCAGCCCCCTCCTTTGAAAATAGGCTTCCCTTCCAGCGAACTCTTTCTCTTTAGCTTCCTGGGTGACCTGCATCCTCTGTAGCTTTTATTCTGCTTCTTTTTTAGCATGATTGGCACGGTGGTGCAAGCTAGCCATTTCAGAATTCTCTACCCAAACCACATGCAACTGAGCTTCCAACTTCTTGTAATCTTCAAGAGAAACAGTAGTTTGTACAGGTACCTCTTTTGGATATAGTGGAGCTTCAGCTGTAAAACGGAAGAAGGAAAGACTCCACACGAACCTGTAGCCAGGTAGAAAAAGAAGAATACATCTTTGGGTCTATCCTTCCAAATTCTCTCTTACCTTTCCTTACCTTATGGATCCAAGCCTGAGATGCCTTAATGGGCAAGTCCTTATTCCCCTCCGCTGGGAAATAAAATGACTCAACTACCTCTTCATCTGATGGGGCAATCTTCAGAGGATACCCAAATTGTCTCCTTGACAGTACTGGATTATAGTTGATCACACCTTTCCTACTGAGCAAAGGCACATTAGGAAAATCTCTGCAACTGACAAGTAACTCCTTACCTAACAGGTCCCTGTTGCACCCCCAGGCTATATTCTCAGAAGTTAATCCCATCAACCTCCTGGACCATCTCCATTCTTCTTTCAAATCTTTAAAAGGTCATGATTTTGGGAGTTTCTTAGCGAACCAATCAGCAAACAGTGGTGCACAACAATTCACTGGTCCACCTCTTCCTTTCTCATTCCGGTAATGAACACTGTAATAGAAATCTCCCAACAAGGTTGGTACAAGATTGCCTTTAGCAAAGATAGACATCACTTCCATGCTTACAAGCTCTTTTTCTCCCGGGAAAAGACTAGCCCCATACACCATCAAGGCCAGTATAACTCCAAAGTCAACCCACTTATTTTCTCGTGCAGAACCTTCAGCTTCTGCCATGAGTATATTCCAATGGAGTCCTCTACCTTCACTACCTTGTAAACCCTTTTTCACCTTTGCAGCTGGTATATGGCACACTTTAGCTATTTCTTCCTCCTGAAGGACTATCTCTGAACCAAAATAAGGTAAACTGTCCCTAACAGGAATACTAAGAATGCTGAAAATTTCTTCCAGAGTGGGAGCCAAAATGTAATCTGGAAATACAAAACACCGCAATGGAGGATCATAAAACTGGAGCAAAGTATGCAAACTTTCCCTCTAATCTGCAGTTGGCTTGTTTATATACTTCAAAATATGACCATACCTCTCTCTGAAGTCACCTAAAACCTGATCATTCATCAAACCCATCAATTTCTAAATACCCTTGACCTCTAGTTGAAGGAAAGTGTAATGAACATTTCTCTTTCTTAACCCTTTCTTGACTTCTGCCATCTGGATAAGGAATAACTACCGGAACTGGATACGAATAATGACCTGAGAACATGAAAACACAAACAGTTAATGCGAGTATAATGCAATGCAAATGCAATGCAGGCATATGATCAATCTCTAGGACTTCCTGGATACTGAATATAAGAACCAAGTGACCAGGAAAAATCTCTGAATAAGGCCCCATGAGCAAGAAATCAACCTCAAACAAACCCAACTCAAATGTCATATAACCTAAGAACTCCAGAACTCAAGTAACCATGTCAAGTGATAGGACTGTACTGATAATGAGGTATGATGAGGTTAAAGGCTCCTGCAAACCTATAAACCCCTCCCAATCTCACGGGTGTGCTTCAGGTCAAACATCACGGACTCTCAAAGCCGAATAGCAATAATACGTTCACCATTTCCGAGAAATGGCTCATGACCAGATCAGGGAATCGGTTTAGCATTATGTACTACTCAGGGAGGTCTCAGCATGAGTCCGGGAAAACAAGCATCCCTTATAAGTCCCCAGCTTCGAGCGCTGAAATCGAGAAACAAAAGTATATTCAGCCCGTAGGATACAGTACTATCGTCATACAATCAGATGCTCTCATTGAGTTCCTATAAGAGAACCAGACCATCCTATGCGAGTTCCAGGTGGGCCCTCGGGTGCGAATGGGTTTTCCACAAAATATGGTCTGCCACTGTCACCACTGGAGAGGGATGTTTCCACAAAGGTCCTCAATGATCGGTCCCCAGCTTCACATAACTATCAAGGTTATGAAATGAGAGAGGAAGATCCCCAAATCAAGACATTTCCAAGACGGTCGCAAATCTGGGCGTGGAACTCACTACTACCCCTATGACAAGATCTCATGAGGCCAAAGTGAAACCACTCTAAGAACTAAGGTGCACTCGAGCCTTGGTAATGAGCTCATCTCACAGTAACAGTATCACCCAAGTCCCACCAAACAGAAAAATCAAGTCCATACAGTCCAGTACATATATGATGCATGAAAATAAATACTGAAAACTGTAAATAAAGCTGTAAATAAAATTGTAAATAAACAACAGTAAAATAAACACACAACAACAAACAATCAAGACACAAAGAAACAGAAACACGCAAGCACTAGGAGAGACTCTCAAGGGAACTAGAGGTACTCTGGTTAGGAACTCCCCAGCAGAGTCGCCAGCTGTCGCTCCCTGGATTTACATCCTGGTACAAACGTGAAAGTGGCACAGAAAAGGGTTAGAGTCGCCAGCCAGGAATTTTTATCCCGAAGGAACGGGAATGGTAATGCTGCACAAACCAGAGAAAAGAAAAGAAAGGGAAGGACACAGGTCTTGCGAACCAAAGAAACTGAGTTCGGGAGTCGGTTATGACCTGAGAAGGTATTAGCACCCCAGATCGTCCACCGTACCCGACGGGATCCACGCTTTCAAAGAAAATGTTTCAAAGGGTGTAAGAATGAAAGCTGTTGCAAAGAAAAGGAACTGAACTGGATAAAAGAAAAGAAAGGGGAAAATGTAGGGAAAATAAAAGAGAGCTCGAACGGGCCCTACCCCACTGCCTACATACCTCACTGGACATGAGGATCAGAGTCGCCGTAGTTCCCCTAACTAGGGGTGGAAAAGATTGCTTGTGTCTAAAGGCTTGAACTGCCTATGTCAATGCTCAGGTGTTGCAGGCTCGGACGACGAGTGCGCTACCGTCTTATAAAATGACAAGTAGGAGCAAGTTCGTACGATGAGAGTGAAGGTGATGAGAAAAGAAGTCCCGAAGGAGAGACGCTTATTGTTTGTCCAGTGTTTTTTTAGAAGTCTTTTAGGAGTGTGGCACAAGGAAGTGAACTCAAACTCTTTTCCATGGAATGTGTACTTGCTACTACATTACATGATGGAATAATAGAACAGACATACCGAGTAAGGAGAATTTATCCAAGACTCGTTTCCAAGGGCTAGGGCCTAAGCTCACTAACTTGTTGAATTTATTAAGTGTTTTTGTAATTTTTGTGAAGAAGTCTTTTTTATGATTTTCTTTGTGAAAGTAGTCTCATGATTAGACTTGTACATCATGCTAGACAAGCTTGTACTATCCCAAGATGGGAAGACTACAAGTGCCCCATGGAATAAGTCCATACACACAAGGCTACCTCAACCATTATTAAGTGTTTTTTAGGTTTTGGTTTTGAGATGAGAAGAGAAAGAAACAAAAGGATATTGAAGATAAAATCTAATGGGGAAAGTCTAATCCCAAAGTTATCATGTAAAGGTGGTCCTAAGGTTAATGTGGTTTGAAGTCTATCCTAATGAAGAAGAAGGAAAGAAGAAAGAAGAACTAGAATACAACTTACTCCTCTAAAGGAGATAAGTTGTTTCTAAAGGGCGAAAAGATGAGGTTAAGCAAGAGATGGCATAAAGCACATCACAAATAAAAGTAAGAAAGCAATAAAGAAAAGAGATGAAGGTTTGAAATGTGGATAACATCCACACTTCTTACTTACCATTTGCACATACCTGAAAGAGTTAGAAATACACGCAAGAACAAAAATGAAGCATAAACAAGTGACAAATCCTATCAATCTAACACCATCAGAAGTGAATCACACCTATTATATTCTAAGATCAAATCAAACAACCAATAGGAGTTGGCACAAGTGCCCTCCTAAACTAATGAGCATCCAGCAAATATTCAAAACAAAGCAAGCAGACATAGAATTCAAATAAATAAAAAAAGAGAAAGGCCCCAAAAAATCTACAATTAATCATGAGGACACTTTAATCACCTACAAACCACTTACCAAAAACACAATCCAAAAGTCAGAAGTATAGTTAGTCAAATAAAGGCCTAAAGTCCAACTAGGGTTTAGTAAACTTCAACATAAAACAACATGGCAAAAAGCAATCAAATAAATTCTAAAAATCATGAAATAAATCCTAAATGACCTTCAACATGTTAGGGATCAGTAGCAAAAAGAATCATGTTTAATATTATCTTATAACTCTAGTTAGAAAATCAACAAGATAGAGTGTGCATAAAAGAAATTAAAAGAAAAGAAATAACATCAACAATTAATATTAGGCGCCAAAATTAATAAAAATAAAAAAAAACTAGAAATTTTAGAAATTTTAGAAAATTAAAAGAAATGTCTATGCATTTTTTAATGATTTTTACTTAAATCTAACTAATTAAGGAAACGATTTAAAATAAATACAAGAAAATAAAATAAAAATAGAGAAATGAAGTCAGGGGGGCAGTCAGCAAACCAAAACAATTCAAAAACTATGCGCTAACAAACAGGGAGTGCGAATAGAAAACCAAGGCCCAGGTCCGCTAAAACAAAACTCAGTCAAGCAAAAAAATAGTGAAAGTATACCAATCTAAAGGTTGCGAACGCAAGTCAAAAAGTCAACCAAACCAGGAGGTCCACACACTAGTCAACGAAACCCTAGGTATGCGGATCTAACGCGCCTCATTCAAAACTAACCCTCCCTCCAGATCTGAAGGCTCACACACTTTTTGCACACAACACTCTCCCTAGAACAACCACACACTGCAACAAGCAGGTCACATGACCTGCACACAATTCAGTTATGCGTTGGCAGCCTCTAAGCCACAAGATCGCCCTCATCGCACGACCATGATATAACCTGGAAAAAATAAACCATCACCAGAATCCGACGAAGATGACCGGCCGGAGCTGTTCCGGTCGTCCCTTCCGGCGGCACCCTGCAAGAAAAAAGCTCCAAAAACGAGCAAACCATACACCAAACTAAAGTTGAGGCTACGCAGATCACAAATATGCCACTCAAATCCTCAAACAGTCAAAGTGTGAACCAAATCGAGAAAAATAAAATCGAACACAAAACTGAAAATGCAAATCAAGAGTACAAAGCCTCCATTCACTTCATTCATCATATATCACACATTATCAAGCCAACACAAACAGTATTGAGGCAAAAACAAAGTGAAATGGAATTGAACATCAAACCTGAAGTGGAAACTTCTTGTGGAATTTGAGAAATCCAGTGATCCTCTAGCTTTCCTTGAGCTTTCTTAATCCTCTTTGTAACCAAATAAAGGCTCAAAAACACTAAGATATGCAAGAACTCCAGCAACCGAAAACAGAGACCGGATCTACTCATTATAGCTTAGAGTGATGATGAAGATGCCATCGTGTGGATGATGATCTTGATGGACCGAAAGAGTATAGAGTGATGAAAACAACTCTTCAGATTTAGGATTCAGTTTCTTCAGAAAAATCAGAGAGAGTAAGAGGCTTTTCGTGGCTTCAATGAGAGAGAGCAAAGGTTGCTAGGGTTGCTGAGAGTGATAAAAACTGAAGGGGAAAAAGAAGAACCTATAAAATGTGAGCTGCATTTTTTATAATTAGGGTGATTTCTTTCTTTTTCTGTTGTGCAACCACCAAGTTTGTTCGCATTACCTAGCCACCCTTGTGTACCTTTTTCTCTTTCATTTTTTTTGAATTTTATCACACGCGTGGGAGTGTATGCTTGTTATGGTGGAGTTGTCGTGTTGTCATTGTGATATTTGATTGATGAAAAAGATGGAAACTAGAGTGTGATCAAAGGGTGTTGGTTGACTTGTTTCATGAGGTGCATGTTGAGCTTTACACGTGCAACCTTTTCTTCAATACCATGAAGTGTGCGTGTGTTATTAGAGAGAATGTGAGTGGAAAAGGTCACGCAAGAGAGGCATTGGTGAGGTGCTTCATTTGCTTATCACATGGGCATCATTCTTGTGTACTATATTTGCATTATTTTCAACAAAGAAAAATACTAAAAGCAAAACAAAACAAAATGGTACATGTACATCACTTGGTCACGTGAAAATGGGAGTTGACCCATTAAAAAGAATGTGAAAAAAATATTATAGTGTGTGACAAGAGAAAATAGAAAGTGGACCAATGAGATTGTGACAAAAATGCATCAAAACCCTAAAATGTACAAAAACTTCAAAAAATCATATCTTGAGTTCTAAAAATGCTATGAGGGTGTTCTTAGACTTTTTGGAAAGGGAAAATTGTGATCTACAACTTTCATGTTCGAGGAAAAAACATCTGGAACTTTTTTACACATGAAATAATAGCTTGAATATCTAGGGCAAATATTTCTAAAAATAGAAACCTCTAAATTTCCACATTTAGAAACTTTTCGCATATTCCCGATTTTTGACATTTAAGCTCAACTAAACTATTCCTTGACATGATATGACCTCCAAAGATTGATGATCCTGATTAAAACCCCAGAAAACCTTAAGTTGACTTTTTGTACTACCCAGTTGACTTTCTTGCTTCACCAACAAGCAATTGTCCAAATACTTGACTTTCTCAGTGAATTTTTGCTTCAAATTTCATATATAAGCCTTGCAAATCATATGAGAGCTTTTGATCATAAGAATTGGTCAAAACTAAAAGGATATAAGGATCTGGTCCAAAACCCTAATCAGGATTTCCCTTGCATGGGAAAATGTTGCCCCATTTTTTGAACTTCTGATGCAATTTCTCTTCTGAGCTTCTTGCAATGCCACCTGGCGATTGACTTGACTTCAAAAATCCTGAGTCATCCATTTAACTAATCATATGCCTTATGCTTAGAACATGAAAGTGTCATGCCTCATTTTTCTATGCTAGATGTTAGAATATGATATGCTGATGCTGATGCTATGCTTATGATATATTTACGATGATAAAAAGAAGATGGCAAATTTGGGGTGTTACAATCGTGATCTGAAGGTGGAAGAGGATTGAACATATAAGTGCCCAAAAATTTCCATTGTTGGTTGACTTATTGCTTGGATGGGCTTAAAGATTCCATATGATGAGCTGACTGAAGGTTGTCGGAGATGGGCTTAAAGATGCCATCTAGTAAGTTGACGGAGTATTTGTCGGAGATGGGCTTAAAGATGCCATTCATAGTAATGGATATCCAGGGGGTTTATAGCATCCCAAGATAGAGGTAGATATAATCATGTGGGTTTATAGTAGCCCAAGATGGAGATAGATGTAATCCTGGGGGTTTATAGCAGCCCAAGATATTGGTAAATGTAATCCTAGGGGTTTATAGCAGCCCAAGATAGAGACAAATGCAGTCTTAGGGGTTTATAGCAGCCCAAGACATTGGTAGATATGATCCTGGGGGTTTATAGTAGCCCAGGATATTGGTAAATGTGATCCTAGGGGTTTATAGAAGCCCAAGATATCGGTAAATGTAATCCTAGGGGTTTATAGCAGTCCAAGATAGAGGTAGATAAATCCTGGGGGTTTATAGCAACCCAAGATGGAGATAGATGTAATCTTGGGGGTTTATAGCAGCCCAAGATATTGGTAAATGTAATCCCGGGGGTTTATAAAAGACCAAGATATTGGTAATGTAATACTGGGGGTTTATAGCAGCCCAAGATATTGGTAAATGTAATCCTGGAGCTTTATAGCAGCCCAAGATGGAGATTGATGTAATCCTGGGGGTTTATAGCAGCCCAAGATATTGGTAAATGTAATCCTGAGGGTTTATAGTAGCCCAAGATGGAGATAGATGTAGTCATGGGGTTTATAGCAGCCCAAGATATTGGTAGATATGATCTTGGGGGTTTATAGTAACCCAAGATATCGGTAAATGTAATCCTGGGGGTTTATAGCAGCCCAAGATAGAGACATATGCAGTTTTAAGGGTTTATAGCAGCCCATGATGTTGGTAGATGTGATCCCGGGGGTTTATAGAAATCCAAGATATTGATAGATGTGACACTTGGGGTTTATAGTAGCCCAAGATATCGGTAAATGTAATCTTGGGGGTTTATAGCCTCCCAAGATAGAGAAAGATGTAGGCTTAGGGGTTTATAGTAGCCCAAGACGTTGGTAGATGTGATCTTGGGGGTTTATAGCACCCCAAGAATAAGTTGTTGATGGCATTCGTCTGCTAGGGAATTAACCTGAAAAACAAGGTTAGTTTTATGTAGTGTCATGATGTATGTAATGCATTCTAAGACGGTGTTCTTAACATAAATGAGAATGTTGTATGTGTTGTGGGTGCGTATGTCATGATATGTTGTAGATGATGTATGGACAAATTATGTAGTTGAAGCACATTAGTAGCTTCATGTAACAACTGATAGTTGGGGAAAATACATCCATGTTTATTGTTGGAGATGATGAAGATATTACTTCAAATCCCAGTCGAGGAGAGTCGATCGTTATGCATGCTTTTTATTGAAGGGTTAAGTTCCTAAATACCCTGACCGGGGCAAAAAGAGATGGACATTCCTCCGATGTACTATTTGACCAGGTGTTAACCCTTCTAAGGGATAGCAGGCTTAATTGAATTATGTTGGAGAAGAGAACCTTCCCGGGGCTTTGTAGTGTTGGAAATATAATCTCTGTTGGGGAAGAGACTGCTTGAAATGATTTGCTGGAACAACTTTGTAGAGATTACTCTATGGGAATGAGCATGTGGAGATCTGTTGGACATGAGCTCTGTTGGGGATTCCAACCTCCAAGAGTCCTTAGTAAAAGCTATTATTGTAATTATATATATATATATATATATATATATATATATATATATATATTTGTAAACATCAATCATATTCAAAAGTATATATTCGTTCAAAATAACCAATGGATTCAGAACTTCTGACATTCTCGACTTCCCCGAGTAATTTTCTAGGAATTATCATGACTGAATCCGAAGACATGATACTGACACCATCTGATACTATTGGCACAAACAATTAATTTCCACAATGTCTTTTGCTGAAACCCGATATCAAGGCAATCTAATGAGAGGAATGTGTTTTCAGACTACGGTGGATCGTGTACGCCCTGGGTAATGGTTAAGGAGCTTGCAACTGAATTTGATCTGATTAGATTTGAAAAGAGAGCGTTGCCCCTAGATAAAGATGATTTGTCCCAGAATGGAAGTATTTGAAAAGAGTTGCCTCAAGAGAAATAAACGGAATGCACCATAATAATATGCACCTGGCATCGTGAACTCGGTAATGTTACCTCTGGAAATTCATATGAGGAGACCTACCCCTGGCTATTAAGCATCATTGAATCTTGACCTGACTGCCCTAGATGAATTGGACCATAACATGGCATGCCCCTTGATTGGAAGATAGTGACCATGCCCCTTGTATACATTGGCTTTGATGCAACTAAGTCAGACCCGGGAAGAAACTTTATATGTTGGGAGGACTTTGGTTCATTGAATGTTCATCATGTAAGCTTCTCTGCTGTCAAGCACTTAGTTATATGCAAACAATGAAATTATTATGTCTGTCTTGAAGTTTTGAAAAAGAATTATTTTAGCAAAACAATGTTTGTAAAAACTGTGATGTTAACTCAAGATTTATAATAAGCCCTAAAGGAGTCAGGATACCATTTTGCAGTAGTATGCTTTCGAACTAACCATGATTTAGTTAGGACTTTTAAAGGGTTGTAACGTGGCCTAGTTCACGGTTTAAGAAACAAAGGATAAAGGCTCAAATTTTATTTGTACTCAACCCATCCTTCGTGATGTTCTTTAGTCCTATGTTCAGTTAACTTATGCATTGAGGATCCAAAGGAGTTTTGGAATTATAACACTGACATTTGTGATGGTTCAGAAACCAAAACTTTATTTGAAAAGCCAATCATCTTTTTTTTTTTGTTGAGAATTTGTAATGACCTTTTTTTCTTTTAACTTTGTTATCCCTTCCTTTTTCCTGAATTGTTTGTTTCAAGATTACAATCAGCGGGATGTCTCAATTTTTACTAAGTCTCCTTCATAGGTTTTGACTTAGTGAACTTTTCTTTTGCTAGATATTGACTGTCGGACTTAGTGATTACAGGGAACCATCATTATTTGTGTACAAAAAGGACAACTGGCATAATTGAGTTAACCGAGGAACTACCCTGCCCCAGGTTATGATTAAGGGTTTTAATTTGCGTGAGAATGAAAAATCCTACTTCATAGGCTCAAAAGGGTTGACTAAGTATTAACTTCCTTATATCTCTACTGTTTAGGAATCGAAACAATGTCGGCACCTCATCAGCATAATCTGTTCAAAAGCATACTATATGAAATTATGGTATCGTATTTGTCATCCTCCCTCTAAAGGCTTGCAGCCTTAACAAGATTTAAATATCACAAAAGAGAAGTAAGAAGCATAGTTTAAATATAGTGAAGCGAATGGATTAATTCAAAACAAACATATGCAACGCATTAATGTGAAAATAAAAGTTTGACATAATAGTAAGTGTTTAAGCCAACAAAAGAAATTACAAATGAAAATTCAAATGTTCTCAAAGCCTTCTCCTCTAAACTTATCACTCTGGATGTCTGGCAGCTTCAATGTTTAATGGACGATAGAAGAATTCAATCAGGTCTTCTAGCGTAACCTCGAGGACTCCTTCATCAATCAGGGCTTAAATCTTATTCCTCAATGCCCAATAATTATTAGTGTCATATCCAGGATTATTGGAATGGTATGCACACCTTGCATTAGGATCATAGCAAAGGGAGGAAGTAATGGGTCTCTGAGGAGGTTCTCTTAACGCAGCTAGATTCATCTCCAACTAGCATTGCAAAGTTTGTGACATTGACATGTTTATTTTGGTAAACTGACATTTATGTTCCTTGTGTTGAGGCGGATTAACCCTATAAGACCTTCTTCCTTTATTAGAAATACTATCAGTAGTAACATGTATATTTCCTTCTCTTATCCTCATTTTCCTTTCAACCAAGTCAGCTTGTTTCACCTGAGGTTAACTGATGATTAGATCCCTAACTTCGTTGTCTTGAAGTTTATTGACGAAGACTCTCAGCTCTAATTGCCCCTGGGATACGTTTTGGATAAGAGCCATCTGAACATTCATCTGGATTCTCATTTCTTCTATCTCGGCTTGCAGTTGTTCCAACTGATCATTTTTGTTGTCTTCAGGATTCTTCTTTTTCATGTCCTTAGTGAGGAGGGCTTTCAACTCTTCTTGCCCCTTGGACAAATTCAGGATCACTTCTTGAAATTGATCATTCTAGGTCTGGAGATCTTTCACAGTCTGCTCGAGATCCATTTCTTTACTAAAATAACAGCGAGAAAGTGAGAATTTTGTCTTTGATAACTTGTCATGCAATGATATGGTATGTAAATGCATATGTAATGTTTTCAAGGACCTTATAGGATTTAAATTTGTCAAAAGAGGAAATAGAAACAAAACATTCTTATTAGTATGTTTAAATTATAATTGCCTCTTGGGCTTACAATAAAGGGAAAAACAAAAAGTAAATTGCAAAACTAAGATTCCAAGGACTCAAATCTCCCATGGAAGCTTCCTCTTTGTGTTGAGATATGCGTTAAGATTCTGTTCTTCATGAAGTTATGTTGTTAGCTCCAAAATCTTCCTTTCACTAGCATAGAATTGAGTCTCAAAGGTACCCATTTCTTCCTTCAGTTGGATCCAGGATTTCTGTAGCTCTTCAAGGTTGGTAGGCATGTCAGGATGGAAAATGGTGTAAGGAACATCTTCTTCATCAATGGGCTCAACAATTATTGGGCAAACAGCAGGATATGGCATCATAAGACTTTGAGCACGAGATCATACCCATCTGAGGTAAGGTTCCAAAGGGATGGAGTTCCTTGGTCCCATTGTTTGAGTTTTAATCTTTTACACATTTTTCCATGCACATATGAACCTTTGACGGTAACCTTGAAAGTCATCTTGGTAGTTGAACATAATACCCTGAATAATCATGTAATGAGGACCTTTCACTCGAGAAAAACCAAACTGGCACAAAGATAATGGAGGATTGTATGTGATGCCTACCCCAATGCCAAGGAGTGGCACATTAGGGAATTCGCAACAATGGTCAATAATAGTGAAGTCATCTTGAGATCGGGCACACCAGTAAATGTTTGTATAAGAGAGTGACATTATCCTTTGAGACCACGACATCCTTTGCTCATTCTTCAATATTGATCTGGGAAGATGAGTACTGAACCACCTGAATAGTAGAGGCATGCAACACATGAGAGTTCCTCATTTTTTAGCAGTGCGAGTATGAAGTGAGTGCAGTAATCTCCCAACAAAGTAGGCATTGGATTGCGAGACAGAAATATCTTGATTGCATGCACATCTATGAATTGATATGGGTTAGGGAATAGCACAAATCCATATATCAATAGAGCCACTATCTCCTCAAAAGCATGGTAACTTAAATCACTAAGGAGCAAGCGAGCCTTATCAATTAAGAACTTAGCAAGAAGACCTTTGACCCCACTCTTTGTTACCCAATTAGACACAATATCTGACTTCTTCATATGTAAGGTTGCTGCAATAACTTCAGGATTTGGAATATTCTCTAAACCTGTGAAGGGTAGCTCATCAAGGACGGGTAGATCAAGTATCTTAGAAAATTCCTCCAGTGTAAGTACCAACTGATAATCTAGGAAAGTGAAACAATGATGCTTAAGATCAAAGAATTGGAACATGACTCTCATCATGTCTTCTTCAAAACCTGAGGTAACCAATCTAGGTAGATAACCATGCCTTTTGGTGAATTCAGAATTCTCGGGAATCATTGAGACCAATTCTTTGAGCTTGACAGGAATCTATACAAATTTGACTCAGATGAAATCTTTGGTTGCCATGACCTGCGACAAAGAACAAAGATAAATCCATAGGTCCTTGAAATGGTTAGTGAAATGATATGATGTTATGATGTTATGATGTCATGTTCAAAACAAGCAAGTGGCAAACACAAACAAGTCACACAAGAGTCTCATGTTTAAAGGCTTGAATGAATTCCATAGGTAAGTACCCTCCCCCACTGAGGTTTAATTGGTTCATCATGTCCAAGAATAGTAATCGGGTATCAAAACATCCTTAAAGTCGGATCTCAATGAGTGTAGATTCGAGTATCAACCAGTCTTCAGTCTAAATCCAAAGCCGGTCATCTCGCTACGTTCTAATGGCCAAAGATGAGTCAATTAGGGTTATAAAAGATTGTGACCATCATTTCAACCGGTTTGGTACATGCCAAGTAGTTTCCATGATCTATTGTCACTTACCTAAGGTATCACTAGATCCGGGTGTAGGATCTTTCACACAGTAGCCCCAAGACAAAACCCTTAAAAGTAAAGCATACAAGTCAAACAAACAAATAGTAAAGTGAGCTAAAACTCAAAGGTGACCCCTCTTTAAATAGTTACTCCCCAGCAGAGTCGCCAATTCTGTAATACGGTGGAAGAACTGACTTTGTAGTTTTTGTTTTCACAAAAACAATGTTGTAGATAGCAAGAGTCGCCACCAACTTTTCTTTTTTCCAAATAGGAAAGGTGGAAAAGAACAGGAAAGACCTTGGTTTAGATTTTGAGTTCGGGGGTAGGTTATATAAAGGGAAGGTATTAGCACCCTTTGTATCCATGGTTATCCATGGGCTCTTAACTGCTTAATCACTTTGTTTTTGTTTGAAAAAAATAGTGGTAGTGTGTTTAGAAAAGGCATGCCTTTGTAATGATTCTTGTATGAATGTATACAAAGTGGTTTTTTGGAAGGTTTTTGAAAGTGTGAGGTGCAAAGAGTAATTTTTCTTTGAAATTGTAAGCAATCAGTTAAGGGTTTCCTACCTACTCAAGGTCATTCATGTTATTTTTTCTTTCCTTAGAGATAGGATTGTCCTTACTATTAGTTAGTAAGTAGTCTTATCTTTGGATGTAAGGTACGGACGTAAGGTCATCGTATGATCATAGAAGGCAACCTTTTAAAGGTATCTTAGCAAGTCGAAAGGACTATCATCATTTTTTTCGTAGGGTCATCGGGGGACTAGACCACTTATTCGTAGGCAACTCGAATTATCATCGAGGGACTGCGATCTTTATATCGAAGGGAGTATGATGATATTTATTTAGGCAACTTTGCTAAGACACCTCTATGTTCGAGGGACTTGACCATTATTCGTAAGGCAACAAGAGAGGCTACCCTAAAGGTGCAAGTGTGCAAGGTGTGTCATTTTCAGTTATTTTATCTTGGATTTAAATTTTTCTAAGTTGTTTATAGTCTTATCATACAATCCTATTAGTCATACATCTAAGCAATTTATAGGTGTGGAAAGTAAAAATGCGGAAAATAAACCCTAGACTATTACAAGGCCTTGGGATAGTTACATAATTGAGGAGTGCAGAAAGTAAAACCCTAATTAAATTATTACATTCCATAGGAAGTTACATAAGTAAAAAGAAATTATGGAAAGAATAAATTACATGTTTTTTTGGCACCTATACATTTTCTAGAAATCGTAAAATAATCGAAACGAAAAGATTGGAAGAATATTGAGTCTTTGAGATGAGAGGAGGGTTTTTTTATTATGAAGAATATTTTTATTTTTTTTATATATATACTATTAGAAGAATAAAAAAAATAAACAAAATCAAATAAAATCAGTGCAGATTTTAAAATAATGGAAAATAAGAAAAGAGATTAAAATAAAATCTAAAAAATATTAAACAATTCTAAAAATCTAATAAAATCAAATAAAGAGCACACAATTTTTTCAGATTTTTTTGAGAATATGGAAATATAAAATAAATCAAATAAAATAGAAAAAGGAGGAATTTGCGATTTTGAGGTTCAAAATCTTTTAGAATTTTATTCTAAAAGAGTATTGTTTTTCGATTTTTTTCTGAACTTCTGGAAACAATTCGGAGTAAATCGAAACAGTAGCACTTCCAAACTTACCTGACAGGCTGGAATTCTTATCACTACTGCAGCCCTTAAAGTATCGGCGGAAACTAATTATAGCAGATTAACCAACAATTTAGTTCTCCATGGAATAAGTAAAAAACAAAAGAAACATCGTAGTTCTTTTAAATCATGTTTTTTTAAAATGAAATTTGAATATATTTTAGGGTTTCTGGAGGCAAGGATTTTGTGAATTGTGGGGTAGGAAAATATGAGAAAGATAGGGTCTATTTATAGATAAAGGATTAGGTTAGAAATTGAATGTGATTATCTAAATTAAGAAAGATTTAATCTGACATGATTTTTCCCATTTCTTAAAGCCCAAGCCAATAAATCTGGATGGATTCATGGCTCGATGAATTTAAATAAAAAATATATTTAAAATAATAATCTAATAATGATGATGAAAAACAGATTTTATTTTATTTTATTTTTGTGATTTTTTGAGATTTTTTCCATAAAATAATGATTTTAATGAAAAATATATATTTTTAAAAATGCATTAAATGCAAATATGAAAATTAAAAATTAAATAATAAAAAATGATATTTTTGTAATTTTTTTATAAAAAAATAAAAATAGAAAAAGTAATTAGTAAGGGAAAAATTAAAAAAATAAATAAAAAGAGAGGAAGGTGGGATTTGAACTCACAACCTCTCACATTTATATCTCTTATACCCATATTTATACCAATTGTGTTATTTTATTTATTCGAAATAAAGAGGCACCATAAAGCATATGAAGCGGGTCAAAATTTGGGGTACGACAAGTGTGAGGAGACCTTTAGAATAAATTTGTCTCAAATATGTGAGGGCAAATTTTTGGGTACAACAATATCTCTCTCAATTTTGATCCAATGGAGATGTTCTTGCTATGGATTTGAAGCTCAAGATGTGCTCTTTAATTGGCTCAACTTAGGCCTGAAGTTTGAATCCTTTATCTTGAAGAAAGGGGGCTTGAAAGTGAGGTGCAAAATGGCCTAAAATTGCCTTAAATAGAAACCCTAAGTTTCTATTTTGGGCAGTTTTGTGATTTCTTGATTTTTCCATGAATTTCTTGAATTTTCTTGATCAAATTTCAACTATTTAACATATTCAACTTGTGGACCATAATTTTGACCTCAAAAAGTCATGAGTTGACTTTTCCCTAATTTCTTGATTTCCAAGTAACTGACCAATTGAAGACCTTCTGAAATTAACCAATGGAAAATGTCTCATCCTTAGATACTTGATAACATGTCGAAAACATTTAAATATGTAACACCCCATTTTTAATATTTAATCTTCGGGTTTTTTTGGTGTTATGTGGCCTTGTTTAAGGCATATGTTTTGTCGTTTTGTTGTTGTGTCCTAATGGGACGGGTAGAATCGTGGGGCGCTTAGTGATGGCGAGTGTGCGAATAATAATAAGACTATTTAATTACTATTTTTATTTTTATAATTATATTTATGAAAACAATATTAGCAAGATTAGAATTAAAATTAATATTATTATTATTTGGATTTAATTAAAATAAGGGATGTTTTAGTAAAATATCAAGGTGAGGGTTTAAAGGTGAATTAGTCAAAACAGAGAATTAGTAAAAGATTATCGTAAAAAGTTATTGGAAGAACAAAAGAGGCTAGGAGGAGGAAGATCAACCTAGAGCACCCAATCTTAAGGAATTCGCAGGAATTTTCACACGAATTCGAGGTAAGGGGGAAAACAGATTTAAAACTAGGTGATTTAACATGATGAGTAGTGAGGGCTTCCTTCCCTCGTAGGAACTTCTGTTGTTTATGGTGTTTGTGATAAATTTGTAAATATGTGATCCTTGTTGCGAATCTGTGAATATGATGATATAATCTTAAGGAAATTCTGATGAAATAATGTTGTTGTTGTTCTGGATGATGTATAATTATGCAGATGTTGTTGTTGTTGATGAACAATACGAATTTTAGATCCAGAACGGGAACATAAATTGTATATAGTAATGTAGATGAAAGAAGAATGAAATTAAGAGTGTACAAATGGATTAGAAACAATCATAGGTCTGGTATGAATCTAAAAAACGAACGTTATGAGAAACAGATCTAAAATGAAGATGAAAAGGCAGAAAAATAGGTTTCTCTGCCCATACGTGTATGGCACAAGCCAATACGCATATGGTTGGGCGAGAATTGGGCTAATACGCGTATGAAGGGGGAAATCCGCGTATGGAGGGTGAAAATGTTGGGTTCTCTGCCCATTTATGTATATTATGCGTATGGTGCTAGGGAAGAACGCGTATGAGGGGCGTATGGATGGCGTATAATGCGTAATAGGCTATGTCAATATGCGTATGGTCTTGCCAATACGCGTATGACTAGTGTGCTTGGGCCAAATTGTCGTTTTCGTGATTTCTTTCCCGATTTCGCGTGCGTGGCCGATTCTTTTGGTGTGAGGTATTGAGATGGACTATAAGACATGTTTAATCGAGGATTAACATCGAGAATGAATTAATGATGGAATTTAGGTGGATTTAATTAGTTGAATAATCGATTAAATCGCGTGAGGTTATTATTGATGATTTTTGATGGAACTATTATTGTATGGATCAGATGGATCGTGTAGAGGTATAATATGGTGAATTATACATTTTATATGCATTTTCATAGTCATGCATACATCTTTTGAATTATTGTTGGGATGATCGTGCCGGATGGGTGAATACGATCATCCGTACTCTGTATGGAGAATGGTGGGATAATCATTGTCGGATGGGCGTATGTGATTATCTGTGTTTGATTGAATGAACAAAACCCGGTACCACATGCATTGTGTCGTTTTGAGTCACATTGCATAATTATTGTTGTATCTGTTGTTGCTTGAATATTGGTGTACTTGTTGTAATTGTTGTTATGTGTGAGAAGTTACCTTAAAGATGCTATATGCACCGTTTATATTTTGAATTTGTTTCTCACCCCTTTGTTGTTTGTTGTTATGTATATGCTTCTTTGGAAGTACAGATAATCCAGGTACTTGAGAGTGTGTGGAGTCGTGTTGCTTGTTCGAGTTTAGGACGCTTTGATATGTAACACGGGATGGGGAACTTTTAGTTGTTTATTTTGTTTTTGTTACGTATCTATTTTATAAACCGAATTATTAAGGATATTTTGTTGAGATTGGCTTATTTCTCGGGTTGAATTAAATGGTTATTTATTTCTGTTGTTTTTAATAAAGAACTTCTTAAGGTGATGGTTGTTGAGAATAATGTAGCATTCCACTTTAAAAACTCTGATTTTCGTAATAAACTATAATTTTGTGAATTGGGATAAGTGGGGTGTTACAATTGGTATTAGAGCAGGTCGGTCCAACCGACCAGATGTTGTGTCGAGTCAGTCCTTAGAATCGAAATTGTTGTTGTGTTCTAACATAAGGTGTTTGTGTTTGTTGTATTAGTATGGCAGGAAGGAATGATATTGCACTTGCTGCTATGCAAGCAATGGCACAAGCTGTTGAGAATAGTGATTCAGCGGTTGGGAATGCTGAATTTCGTGATCTGGATTAGTTCAGAAGTAACAAGTCGCCTACGTATGAAGGGCGCATTTTGGATCCAGAGGCTGCACATAAATGTATGAAGGCTATTGAGAAGATCTTCAGGACCATGGGGTGCAATGATGATCAAAAGGTGAGGTTTGGTACTCACATGCTTGAGGGCGAAGTTGAGGTTTAATGGGACAACAGTCGCCAAAGGTTGGAGACTACAGGTACTGCTATTACTTGGGCTGTGTTTCGAGGTGAGTTTTTGGAGAAGTACTTTCCAAAAGACATTTGCAGTGCTAGAGAGGTTTAGTTTTTGGAACTTAAGCAAGGTAATATGACAGTGGTTGAGTATGCCACAAAGTTTGAAGAGTTGGTGCAGTATTGTGCACACTATAACATTGAAGGCGCTATGACTTCGAAGTGTTTTAAATTTGAGAATGGTTGCATCCTGAGATCAAACAGGGCATTGCTTGCCAGATGATCAGGAACTATCCAAAGCTGGTGAGTAGGAGCAGGATTTATGATAATGATAACAGGGCTCGGATTGCTCACTACAAGGTTGTGAATGACAAGAAGGGTAAGCAAAGGTTTAGGGGTACTCCTTATAGTGCTCTGGCTGATAAAGGTAAACAAAAGTATACTGTTGATAAGAAGCCAAGTGGGGGAGGGGTAAATCCCAATCCTATGAAATGTTTCAGATGTGGAAGCACAGGTCATCGTCATAACACTTACCAGAATGAAGTTAAGAAGTGCTTCAAGTGTGGGAGGACAGGTCACGTGGCAACTGACTGCAGGGCTACTATGCCTACTTGTTTTAATTATGGTGAACATGGTCATATTAGTAAGACTTTCCAGAAGCTAATTAAGACACAAGGAGCCAGTGGTAAAGTACTTGCTTTGGGTGGGAGCCCAGTCCACTAATGAAGAGCGTTCCGTAAAAGGTACCTGCTTTATTAATAGTACTCCTTTGATTACTATTATTGATACGGGTGCAACACACTCGTTTATTTCTGTTGATTGTGTGAGGAGGTTAGGTATTATACCATCTACTCTAGAGCAGAGAATGACAATTGAAACTCCATCTATTGGTTCTGTGGTAACATCTTTGATATGGTTGAAGTGCCCGCTCACTATTTTTGATAGAGACTTCTATATGGATATGATTTGCTTACCGCTTGGGAATTTGGATGTTATTTTGGGGATGAATTGGTTGGAGTTCAACCGAGTTTATATTAACTGTTATAGGAAGAAGTTATTGTTTCTTACTCCTGAAGAGGAAGCATTGGCTAATTCCTTATCTACTAAAGAGTTGAGTACTTTGTTGGAAGATGAGGCGAAGATGTTTGCATTGTTTGCGTTGTTATCTGTGGACCGTAAGGTATCGGTTAGTGAGTTTCCAGTTGTGAATGAGTTTCCGGAAGTATTTCTTAATGATATTATGGAATCACCTACGAAAAGAGAAGTTGAATTTACTATTGACCTTATTCCTAGTACAAGGCCTATTTCTATGGTACCATACAGGATGTCTGCGTCAGAATTGACTGAGTTGAAATCTCAGATTGGAGAGTTACTGGATAAGAAGTTTATTAGGACAAGTGTGTCGACGTGGGGAGCTCTAGTTTTGTTAGTGATGGGTAAATAGCAAGTGTACTATTTTCTCCCATTGTAGTAATAATAGAAAAATTTCCCAAATATCGATCTCGAGGACTGCGTAGTGAAATAAGTTTTCTCAAACTTTCAATTGAACAAAAGTTCCTTGGTTTTGGTTTGTAAAGTTCTAATTATTCTAAATGAACAGAAGAACATAAAAATATAGGAAAATAACGGGGATGACAAATATGAGAATCACATTAGGGAATGTGTTTCAAAATCCTTATAATGACAAATAACATTATTCGTTAAAACCACACTGCAAGGATAAATCATTACCGCCTTTTAAGTTTAGTTTTTAAAGATTCCTCTAAGAAAAACTCTTTGGTATTCTCTCTATACCCCAATTCCTTGATTGTATAAAAATAATACCAAGCTTTTAGAATACCAAAAGTTCTACGGTTAAATTATGGCATCCCAATTCCTTGGTGATGTCTAATAAAATAATGTTGTTTGAAAAAGACGTTAACTATGGTATTCCTACCTACTATTAACCTTAGATCGAAAACCTTATTTTCCAATTTAGGTTTTGCATTACGAACAGCCAAACAACATAACGATTATGAGAATGCAGTGAAATTATTATAACAAAAAGATCAATGTCATTACAAAGGAAATCAAGGACACCCCTTAGCATTGGGGGGTTTAGCCTCTCATACTCATTACAGTAATTAAAACGATAAAGAAAAGGGATAAATACATTACAATGAGGATTGGATTGCTTGGATCATCAATCGCTTCCGCTGTTAATCGATCCTCGTTCTCCAAAAATATCCACACAATAAAACCCCTTTTCCCCAAAATACGATAATACGATCAAAGATCATCTCCAGATTTTCCAAACCATACTCAAATAACATTTGATTCTAAAATTACACAGTAAATTCCTAAAATGCCCTCCGGATAAGTGAACTAGACAAAATATGAAAAAGATCAGAAATCAGCCTCCAGCACTCCTGACACGGGCCGTGTCAATTGACATGGGTCGTGTCAGCTGACACGGGGGCCGTGTCAGACCTTCATAATTTAAATATTTATTTCATGCTACAGGAGTGCTGACACGAGGGACGTGTAAACCCCCTGGTTTCCTTCCAACTTCACCCAACATACTGCCTTCCTGACACGGGCTATGTTGGGCAACGCGGGGGCCATGTCAGGCTTCTGAATTCCACCAAAATCTTGATTTTTTATGGTTCCTATAGCTCTGTTTGTCCGTCGGCCTTTCGGGTCTTTAACCTGCAACCTGGAATCCAAGAACAACTACCAAAACGCGTAAAATGCAACATATAACTTCAAAAACTCAAAGACTAAAACAAAATAGAAGCAAATGCGAAAAGTGAAAATAGAAAGAAAATATAAGTAAAACCAAATACTAGTCTACCAGAATTGCTACAAAATGTCGTCCGAATGACCGAAAAACTCAGAGGAATGGAGATCGATCACAACCCCAAACGTATCTCATTACTTGTCCTCAAGTGATGTTAGAGAAACAAGTCGGTCACCCCTTGATTCCGAACTTACCACAACACTACTAAGGCTTTTCACAAATCTCGTCCCACCTTCCTTTCAACGATATCCGTTTTACCCGACTCTGACAGTCCACCATACTTCCACATCCAAAATCCTATTCCACTGCCAGTGTTCTCTCATTCTCACTGCATCTCTCTGGATTAAGTTTTTACGCTCAAAATCAAGATATGAAAATGCCGACTCACAAATTCGAATACCGTCTATGTTTATTTCTAAAACACGCATAACACAATTTATGAGGACTTTCGGGTTGTAATGGGGCTAAGGGACCAGGTGGGATAAACAAAACGGAAGGGGCAACAAGAGGGTTTTTGTATCGACGTTGGTGCTATCTCTTTCATCTCTATGCATTTTTATTCATTCATGCACCAGAGAGTTCACACAATGCTACCGATTTTCCAGTTTTGTTTCCTCCTATAACTTGAGGTTTCCTTCCTTACTTTTCCACTGGATTGCCACTTAGTGAGTACATTCTTCCCTTTTTTTTCGACACTTTAATTTTGATTTTTGTTTCAAGTTTTTTTTCTTTCTTTTTCTCTTTTTTTTTTCTTTAATGTACTCACTCTACTTTTCATCGGTATGTGACAACCCCAAACATAGAAATTTGCATATTTCTGAAATCGATAACACTAAGTCAAGCAGGGTAGGAAGTGTTTGGGCTTATGGTTACATATGACGGTTAAATAATACAAACAAAGGGAAAATGCTCAAAATGGGGTAACAAGAGGGTTATGCATGCAAGGGTTGGCTAGAAAGGCTCTAGGTTAATACAAACAAATGCCTCAGTGTGTAAATGCGCGAATAGACAATCCAACAGACAGATATGCAAACTCAGAGTGACAAAAACATACCTGATAATCTCTTTGTGCAAAAGTATTTTCTATTAAGCTCACATGGTAGGTCTACTGGCAGCTTTCTAAGTCTCTTTAGTGTGGTATGGCATCATTTTCGTCTCGGGCATTCAGGATTCTCGTATCAGTCTCATATCGCCGAAATTATGTCTCGCCATTCTTTTAGTAGTGTCCACTTCTCGGGGCTCCCTTGAGACTTTTCTCGGTTCGCCTCTTCTCCACCACTCACTCTGAGTCTTCACATTCGTCGGGCATATCCATAACAATTATGTAGCATAAAACTAGAAAAATTAAAAAAAAAAATAAAGAAAATAACTAAAAACCAAAAACAAACGAAAAATAAATATTGAAAATAAATAAACTAGAAACACCCCCCCCCACACACACACACACATGAACTCAATAGTGACCTCACTGTTAAAGCACAAACGGAAGGGGAACTCACAGTGCCTCCCTGAGGAGGAGGGTCAGGAAAATGCAACATCAGCCGCTGCATCATCCCGTGCATCTCATTCAGCATATTTCCTTGTCGGGTTTGCTCACCCCGGATTTCCCCAATCTCATTTTTGATCTAGATCCACTGGTCCGGCTCGATGAAGAATTGGCCTGAAGTCGTGCTGCCTGAAGCACCTGTGTGATGAGGGACTGTCTGATGTGGCTCTAGTTCCTCCCTGGATCATTGATGCTCCTACTCACCTGCAAACATATCCTCCTCTAACTCATCTCCAACATCGAGGAAGACATCATTATAACACCAATTTGATTCATCTTAAATCCCGATTTTATCGGGGTTAGGTAAATACATCACAAAATATCCAGAACAAAGTAATGAAAAACAATTACCCGCATCAGCAATCATACCTTGCTGGATCAACGCTTGAAGATCCAGTTTTGACTTTCTCGAGACCGGTGTCTCGTTTTGCAAAGCATGCTCATAACCCAAGTTGTTGGCTATTTGCTAAATCATTCCTCCAATGGAAATAGCCCCTGAATTTGTGCGTGCAACTCTCCCTAGATAATCTGATGCGAAGGTCACGACACTCACTGGGGTCCGGCTTGCAATCGAATGCAGCAGAAACAGTTCCTGTTGAGTCGCTACACCAGTGTTGTCTCTCCTACCAAACAATGTATACGCCAAAGCCTTCTGGGCAAACCTGGAGCATGGGTTATGGATACCCGATGCTTTTGCTCCCTTTGCCACATAATCAGCCTGTCGTGTAATGGCGGTCCAGAATGAATGTGCATCAAAGGATTCAGGGAGTAAGCCAGGACCATCAATCGGGAGATTCAGCATATCCCCCAATTGTTCCACCGTCAGCTCGTGGTCTGCATTAAACAACCTGAAAGACAGGGTACCAAAAAAATAGTAAGAAGCACCAATCCATTTCTTTTTAAGCCGAAATTGAAGTGTACTCAAAAACTCGAGCGTAATGCGCTCGTAAGTGAGAGCTTCATAGTTCATAAATTCGAGCATACCTATAATATGGAACATTCGTTCCAACTCAGTTTTCAGTCCTAAGAAAGTAAGGGAGTCAAAACATATATACCTTGTGGGGACGAGTTTGCGCTTTAAGTCTATCGCATACCTCCTCTCTTGGTCTTCACTGTCGAAGACAATGTCATGAGCATTGGGCCTCCTGGTGGGCCATTTTCGAATGCGTGATGCTTCCGCTGCCGGCCTCTTTCCCATGTCTCCGTGCTTGGGGGGAATTTTTGGAATCTGCAAAAATCACAGGAAAATAAACGGGAAGGTTAGATGAAAACTTTATCGTCAGTACGTAGATGATGATAAGTAAAGCAGCTTTCGTGAAGGCTCTACGACGTTACGGCGTCCAGATTAGCGGGGAAATTAAGCTTTAGGTGATGGTTGCTATGGAGTTCTTGAGAGAAAGAGAGAATAATAGGGTTAGTAATATGAAAGAGGAGAGATTATGAGGAATTAATGAGAGATAGGTAAAATAAAAAGTGAATTTGTGGTTAAAAACAAATGGGGCCCACCAATTAAAATTCAAAATTCAAAAATATGAGAGAAATAGAATTCTGATCGCGCTCCCTGACACGGCCGTTTCAGGCTGACACGGGGGTCGTGTCAGGCTTCTGTTTTTCAAAAGTTTTATTTTTCAGTCCCTGGACCCCGGACACGGGCCGTGTCAGGCCATTGTTTCTAATGAATTTTTCTTCCTTGGGCTCCCTCCCTGACACGGGCCGTGTTGGGAACACAGGGGCTGTATCAGGCCACTGTAACTCCACGTTTTCTCCGTTTTTTCATAATTTCGACACTCGGCTCACAAATGAACTTCCTCCTTCATACCTATGCACTGTGATCACCTACAAAATAAACTTTAAGACAAAAACACACGGAGTTAGCATAAAAATCGTGGGCTGCCTCCCATGCAGTGTTGTGTTTAACGTTGCATGGCTTGACGGGTTACCTCATCCCCTCATCTTAAGGAGGATATTTCAATTTCAACACCTTGTTCAGTACCATAATTGGATGAATTGCTACACCCTAAGAGATTATTCCAGAAACTTGTTTTCGCAAGGGCTTTAAGTTCTTTTCCTTTTTCTCCGTTTTGATTTTTCCAACTAAAACCTTAATATTTTCCTCTTTACCTGTCCCTTTGGGATCCACCATGTTTACAATTATTTCTTCCTCAAACGATTTTACAGTAACTTTACATGTTTCCATATCAATATTGCACTGACTCGTACGCAAGAAGGGTCGACCAAGTATGATTAGAGTTTCCTCATCTTCTGGAATGTCCACGACCTTAAAATCAACTGGATAGGTGAAATTTTCGATTGTCACCAACACATCTTCTACTATTCCATATGACATCTCAGTCGTGTGGTTGGCAAACTTCACATTTGTACTTGTATCACTAATTTTTCCAATTTCCAGTTTTTTGAAAACAGATAAAGGCATGAGACTTACACTGGCACCTGAATCAATTAGGACCTTCTTGAATGTTTTGTCTTTTATAGTGCACGGGATGGTGACAACTCCAGGATCTTTCTTCTTGATTGGAATTTTCTTACCTTGTGACACTTCATTTTTTTTAGTTACATTTTTATGCCCCTCTTTGATAGATCTCTTTTTACCAATCACTTCCTTCATGAACTTCTTGTATACGGGCATCTGCTCGAGTGCTTCAAAGAAAGGCATGTTAATTTATAACTTTTTGATTATTTTACTGAATTTCTCAAAGTCTTTTCCCTCTGGATCTTTCTTCTTCACTCTATGGGGGAAGGGTAGCTTAATGTGTGGTTTGGTCTCCTCTTTCTTTTTCTCCTCTACTGGCTTAATCTGAGGTGTAGCTTCCATTGGTTCTTTCTCATTTTCTCTTATTTCTAGATCTACCTCAATAACATAATCCTCTTCATTTTCTGCTTCTTCTTCTCTCTCCACCACTATTTGACTTCTAGTGGTAACAACATTCATATTCTCCTGATTTCTTGGATTTGTCACCGTTGCACTAGGTAGAGCACCTGGTGCTTGAACATTTGTAATTTGTGTTGCTATCTGACCCAATTGAACTTCCAGTTTTTTTATCGAAGCATTCATGTTCCTATGATTATTATTGTTCTCTTCTTGGAATTGAGAGTTAACAATAGCCATCTTTTCAATAGCTATCTCTCAATCTGCTTTCTTCGGTACCTGTTGCTTATATGGTTGTTGTTGTGGTTGGTACTGTTGGATCTGAGGTTGATAAGGTTGATGGCCTTTGACCGGTTTCTAAATGTTTCCTTGTTGATCTTTCCATGAGAAATTCAGGTAATTTTTCCAACCCGGATTAATGTGTTGGCATAAGGATTGTTCTTCCTCAAGATATTAATCTGCTCAACCTGTTCTTGAGTTTCCACACAATGCATAGCAAAGTACGGTCCACCACATATTTCACAAAGTACCGCTTGAACTGATTCCACCTGTGCCACTATCTGAGTTCCAATATTCATCTTCTTCAACCTTCTCTCTAGCTCTGCATCAATTTGATCCTCCAATTTAACAACCTGCTCTGTCAGCTTTAAATCAATCTTGCCATCCAGTTGGTTCACATTACTATCATACAACTCAAGATGCTCATTAGCGGAAATTCCTTCTATGATTCTTTTGATACCAGTGGATGTTCAAAAATTTGTTGAACCACCAACAGCAGTGTCTATAAGTTGTTTTGTCTTGAGTCGTAAACCATTCACAAAGTTTTGCATTTGCTCGGTAGTGTCCATATTATGAGTAGGACAAGCAGTCAGACACCTCTTGAACCTCTTGTACGCATCCCTAAGTGATTCCCCTTCTTTTTGTTTGAAATTGACAATATCGTATCTATTTTGGATAAACACTGAAGCAGGGAAATACTCGTTGAGGAATGTTGTTTCCATCTCTTGCCATGTTATGATACTCGCAGTTGGAAGTGAGTAGAACCACTTTTCTGCATCATCAGTAAGTGTAAATGGAAATATAAAAAGTCTCTTTGCCTCCTCTGAATGACCTTCTATCTTCAAAGATGTTGTGTTAGTAAGGAATCTCTGAAGATGCTTGTTTGCATCCTCGTTGATTCTTTTGGAGAAGGGCTTGCTCTCCAACTGGAGAATGGTAGATGGATGTAGCTGGAAGTGTGACACATTCACTGGTTGATTAAAAATGGTCATCCGGTTGGGTTGAGAATTTTCCCCTCCATAGTCCCCTAACAATCTCTCTGCAGGAGGTGGATTTCCTGCCATGTTACCAAATTCCTGATTTATCTCCCTGTCAGAGTCACTGTGCTCAGAATGCACAGACACTCCGTCTTCTGTTTCCTGGTTCATAAGACTAGAACCTGCACTAGCAGCTGCCAGTCTTTCAATTCTTGCCTTGCGGCGTCTCTCGTGCAATGCTCTTTCTGGTTCCGTGTCAAAGGAAAATTTAGCTAAGGTCTAGCCTCGCATAACCAGATAGATAAAAGTTAGAATAGATAACAAATTGCAATAATAATAAAATAACATAAAAATAAAATTTTGGTTGCAGAGCAACAAAATTTCAATTGAAAAAGTGAAAAGAAACTTAAATCTTTGCAGTCCCCGACAACGGCGCCAAAAACCTGATGGGTAAATAGCAAGTGTACTATTTTCTCCCACTGTAGTAATAATAAGAAAATTTCCCAAATATCGATCTCGAGGACTGCGTAGTGAAATAAGTTTTCTCAAACTTTCAATTGAACAAAAGTTCCTTGGTTTTAGTTTGTAAAGTTATGATTATTCTAAATGAACAGAAGAACATAAAAAATATAGGAAAATAACAGGGATGACAAATATGAGAATCACACTAGGGAAGGTGTTTGAAAATCCTTATAATGACAAATAATATTATTCGTTAAAACCACACTGCAAGGATAAATCATTACCGCCTTTCAAGTTTAGTTTTTAAAGATTCCTCTAAGAAAAACCCTTTTTATTCTCTCTATACCCCAATTCCTATGTTATCTAGAAAGAATACCAAGCTTTTAGAATACCAAAAGTTTTACGGTTAAATTATGGCATCCTAATTCCTTGGCGATGTCTAATAAAATAATGTTGTTTGAAAAAGACGTTAACTATGGTATTCCTACCTACTGTTAACCTTAGATCGAAAACCTTATTTTCCAATTTAGGTTTTGTATTACGAACAGCCAAACAACATAACGATTATGAGAATGCAGTGAAATTATTATAACAAAAAGATCAATGTGATTACAAAGGAAATTAGGGACACCCCCTAGCATTGGGGGGTTTAGCCTCTCATATTCATTCCAGTAATTAAAACGATAAATAAAAGGGATAAAGACATTACAATGAGGATTGGATTGTTTGGATCGTCAATCGCTTCCGCTTTTGATCGATCCTCGTTTTCCGGAAATATCCACACAATAAAACTGCTTTTCCCCAAAATACGATAACACGATCAAAGATCATCTCCAGTTTTTCCAAACCATACTCAAATAACATTCGATTCTAAAATTACATGGTAAATTCCTAAAATACCCTCCAGATAAGTGAACCAGACAAAATATGAAAAAGTTCAGAAATCAGCCTTCAGCATTCCTGACACGGGTCGTGTCAGCTGACACGGGGGCCATGTTTGGCCTTCATAATTTAAATATTTCTTTCATGCTACAAGAGTACTGACACGGGGACCGTGTCAGCCCCCTGGTTTCCTTCCAACTTTGCCCAACATATTGTCTTCCTGACACGGGCCATGTTGGGCAACACGGGGGCCGTGTCAGGCTTCTGACATCCATCAAAATCTTGATTTTTTATGGTTCCTACAGCTCTGTTCATCCGTCGGCCTTTCGGGTCTTTAACCTGCAACCTGGAATCCATGAACAACTACCAAAACACGTAAAATGCAACATATAACTTCAAAAACTCAAAGACTAAAACAAAACAGAAGCAAATGTGAAAAGTGAAAATAGCAAGAAAATAGAAGTAAAACCAAATACTAGTCTACCGGAATTGCTACAAAATGTCGTCCGAATGACCGAAAAACTCAGAGGAATAGAGACCGATCAGTTAGTAAAGAAGAAGGATGGTAGTATGCATCTGTGCATCGATTACCGTCAATTGAAAAAGGTGACTATTAAGAATAAGTAACTACTTCCGAGGATTGATGACTTAATGGATCAACTAGTTGGTGCACGTGTTTTTAGTAAGATTGATCTGAGGTCAGGTTACCATCAGACTCGAGTGAAAGAAGGTGATATTCAGAAGACTGCGTTTAGAACTCAATATGGACATTATGAATATGTTGTGATGCCTCTCTAAATGTCTAATGCACCTGGTGTATTTATGGAGTATATGAACCGTATTTTTCATTCTTATTTATATCATTTTGTTGTGGTGTTTATTGATGATATACTTATTTATTCTAAGAATGAAGATGATCATAAGGAACATTTGAGAATTGCTTTGTAGGTGTTGAAATATAACAAGTCGTTTGCTAAGTTATCGAAGTGTGAATTTTTGCTTGATAATGTGAGTTTCTTAGGTCATGTTATTTCTGGTGATGGTATAGCAGTTGATCCTTCTAAGATAAGCGTTATGTTGCAATGGAAACCTCCAAAGACACTAACAGAGATTCGAAGTTTTCTGGGATTAGTAGGTTATTATAGAAGATTTATTCAAGGGTTTTATAATTTGGCATTTCCATTGACTCAATTGACTAGGAAGAGTCAAGCATTTATTTGGGATGCAACTTGTAAGGAAAGTTTTGAAGAGTTGAAGAAGAAATTGACTACAACACCAGTGTTGGTTTTACCAAGTCCTAGTGAACCTTTTGTTGTATATTATGATGCGTCCAAGATGGGACTAGGTGGTGTATTGATGCAAGATGGTAAAGTGGTGGCTTATGCTTCAAGGAAGCTAAGGGTGCATGATAGGAAATATCCTACTCATGATCTTGAGTTAGCTGCAGTGGTTTTTGTGTTGAAGATTTGGAGGCACTATTTGTATGGGTCAAGATTTGAGGTGTTTAGTGACCATAAATGTTTGAAGTACTTGTTTGTTCAGAAAGTGCTTAATATGAGGCAAAGAAGATGGTTGAAATTTTTGAAAGATTATGATTTTAATTTGAGTTATCATCCGGGTAAGGCTAATGTTGTAGCAGATGCGTTGAGCCGCAAGACAATTCACATATCGGTATTGATGGTGAAAGAATTGGAATTAATTGAGAAGTTTAGAGACTTGAGCATGGTTTGTGAGACGACACCTGAGAGTATTAGTCTTGGAATGTGGAAGGTGAATAATGACTTCTTGGATATTATTAAAGAGAATCAGAGACTTGATGTGAAGTTGGTAGATTTGATGCCTATAGAAGGAAATGATCCTGAAAGTGATTTCCAGGTAGATGATTTTGGTGTGTTGAGGTTCCGGGGAAGAATTTGTGTGCCGGACAATGTTGAGTTGAAAAGCACAATTTTAAAAGAAGGTCATCGTAGTAGCTTGAGTATTCATCCAGGAGCTACGAAGATGTATTACGATTTAAAGAAATTGTTTTAGTGGTTTGGTATGAAGAGAGATATAAAACAATTTGTGTATGCTTGTTTGGTGTGTCATAAATTGAAAGTGGGACATCAGAAGCCTTCGGGTATGATGCAACCGTTGGAGATTCCTGAATGGAAGCGGGACAAGATTTCCATGGGTTTTGTTACTAGTTTGACGAATACGGCGAGGGAATTTGATGTTATTTGGATGGTGGTGGATAGACTTACAAAATCCGCACATTTTATTCTAATTAACATGTGTTTTCCGTTGACGAAGTTGGCAGAAATTTATATCAGGGTAATTATGAAGCTGCATGGTATTCCTTCGAGTATAATATCAGATAGAGATCTGAGGTTCACTTCTTAATTTTGGAAAAGTTTACAATAGGATTTGGGTTCAAAGTTGAAGTTGATTTTGGTTTATCATCCGCAGACGGATGGTTAGTCAGAGAGAACTAATCAGACTTTAGAATATCTCTTGAGGACTTGTGTGTTGGAACAAGGTGGTGCGTGGGATACTCATTTGCCATTGATTAGGTAGATGTACAATAAAAGTTACCATTCTAGTATTGGAATGGCTACGATTGAAGCTTTGTATGGTAGGAGGTGTAGAACGCCTTTATGTTCGTATGAAACTGGTGAAAATGTGGTGCTTGGACCAGAAATTGTGCAACAGACTACTGAGGCAATTCAGATGATTCGAGAAAAGATAAGAGCGTCTCAGAGTAGACAAAATATCTATCATGATAACCGAAGAAAAGAATTATAATTTGTTGAAGGTGATCATGTGTTTTTGAGGGTTAATCTAATGACCGGTGTTGGACGTGCTTTGAAATTGAAGAAGTTGGATCCTAAGTTCCTTGGATCGTATCGAATTCTGTAGAAAGTTGGTACTATTTCTTATAGAGTAGCGTTACTTCCAGAACTTTCGAACTTGCATGATGTGTTTCATGTATCGCAACTTCGTAAGTATGTGTCTGACCCATCTCATGTTATTCAGAGGGATGAGGTGCAGATTAGGGAGAATCTTACTGTGGAAGCCATGCCGATAAGGATTGAGGATCATAAAATGAAGCAACTCAGAGGTAAAGAGATTCCTCTTATGAGAGTAAACTTGGGGAGGAGCTGCTGGTGGAAGTGTGACATGGGAGGTGGAAAGCAGGATGCGAGAGTCGTATCTGGAATTTTTCTCATCAGGTACATTTTCGAGGACAAAAATATTCTAAGTGGGGGGAGAGTTGTAACACCCCATTTTTAATATTTAATCGTCGGGTATTTTTGGTGTTATGTGGCCTTGTTTAAGGCGTATGTTTTATCGTTTTGGTGTTGTGTCCTAGTGGGACGGGTAGAATCATGGTGAGCTTAGTGATGGTGGGTGTGCGAATAATAATAAGATTATTTAATTACTATTTTTATTATTATTGTTATTATTATAATTATCTTTATGAAAACAATATTAGTAAGATTAGAGTTAAAATTATTATTATTATTATTATTATTATTTGGATTTAAATAAAATAAGGGATGGTTTAATAAAATATCAAAGGTGAGCATTTAGAGGTGAATTAGTCAAAACAGAGAATTAGTAAAATATTTATCGTAAAAAGTTGTTGGAAGAACAAAAGAGGCTAGGAAGAGGAAGATCAACCTAGGGCACCCAATCTTAAGGAATTCGCGGGAATTTTCACACGAATTCGAGGTAAGGGGGAGAACGGATTTAAAACTAGGTGATTTAACATGATGGGTAGTGAGGGCTTCCTTCCCTCTTAGGAATTTCTGTTGTTTATAATGTTTGTGATAAATCTGTGAATATGTTATCCTTGTTGTGAATTTGTGAATATGATGATATAGTCTTGATGAAATTATGATGAAATAACGTTGTTGTTGTTTTGGATGTTGTATAATTATGCAGATGTTGTTATTGTTGATGAACAATACAAATTTTAGATCCAGAACGGGAACATAAACTGTATATAGTAATGTAGATGAAAGAAGAATGAAATTAAGAGTGTAAAACTGGATTAGAAATGATAATAGGTCTGGTATGAATCTGGAAATCGAACGTTATCAGAAACAGATCTAGAATGAAGAGGAAAATGCAGAAAAATAGGTTTCTCTGCCCATACGCGTATGGAACAAGCCAATATGTGTATGTCTGGGCGAGAATTGGGCCAATACGCATATGAAGGGGGCAATACGCGTATGGAGAGTGAAAAAGTGGGTTTCTCTGCCCATTTAAGTATACTACACGTATGGTTCTAGGGAAGAACGCATATGAGGGGCGTATGGAACGCGTATAGTGCATAATAGGCTATGTCAATACGCGTATGGCCTTGCCAATACGCGTATGAGCAGTGTGTTTGGGCCAAATTGCCGTTTTCGCGATTTCTATCCTTATTTCGCGTGCATGGCCGATTCTTTTGGTGTGAGGTATTGAGATGGACTGTAAGACATGTTTAATCTAGGATTAACATCAAGAATGAATTAATGATGGAATTTAGGTGGATTTAATTAGTTGAATAATTGATTAAATTGCGTGAGGTTATTATTGGTGATTTTTGGTGGAACAATTGTTGTATGGATCGGATGGATTGTGTAGATGTATAATATTGTGAATTATACATGTTATATGCATTTTCATAATCATGCATACATCTATTGAATTATTGTTGGGATGATCGTGCTGGATGGACGAATACGATCATCTGTACTCCATATGGAGAATGGTGGGATAATCATTGTCGGATGGGTGTATGTGATTATTTGTGTTCGATTGAATGAACAAAACCCGGTACCACATGTATTGTGTCGTGTTGAGTCACATTGCATAATTATTATTCTATCTGTTGTTTCTTAACTATTGGTATACTTGTTGTAATTGTTGTTATGTGTGAGAAACTACCTTAAAGATGTTATTTGCACCTTTTACATTTTCAATTTGTTTCTCACCCCTTTGTTGTTTGTTGTTGCGTCTGTTCTTCTTTGGAAGTACATATAATCTAGGTACTTGAGAGAGCGTGGAGTCGTGTTGCTTGTTCGAGTATAGGACGCTCTGACACGTAACACGGGATGGGGAACTTTTAGTTGTTTATTTTTTTCGTTACGTATCTATTTTATAAACCGAATTATTGAGGATATTTTGTTGAGATTGGCTTATTGCCCGAGTTGAATTAAATGGTTATTTATTTCTGTTGTTTTTAATAAAGAACTTCTTAAGGTGATGGTTGTTGAGAATAATGTAGCATTCAACTTTAAAAACTCTGATTTTTGTAATAAACTATTATTTTGTAAACTGGGATAAGTGGGGTGTTACAAAATCAATTTTGAGCCAAAATTTCATCAAGAAGCCCTTTGAATCAAAAACCCTAATTTCTTGCCCTTTTTGTTAGAGATGTTGCACTGGTGCAATTACTTGATCAATCAACTCCTTCCAAAGACTTGAGGAATCAAATAAGGAGATATGAACTATTAGATACCCTTGAGGTTTGCTAAGAGACCCTTGTCCATCCTTCTTTGACTTTGAATGGTCATAACTTTGACAATTAGTGATCATATGCCTTATGATCCAAACTATGAATGTATGACTTCTCTTCCTTTGATTTATATGCAATGAAATGTATGTGGATGGTATGCTAATTTCTTGAAAAAGGGAGGGAATATTTTGGGATGTTACAGCGCAGAAAAGGAAGAGTCGCCAGTCAAGCATTTTTATCCCGAAGGAAGGGTAATGCTGCACAAACCCGGAAGATGGAGAAAGTGGGGTATCGCGAACCAAAGAGAAAGGGTAAGGGATTTGGTTACAAAATGGGAAGATATTAGCACCCCAGATCATCCGTCATACCCGACGGAATCCACGCTTGCCATCACTGTTTCAAAGGGTGAAGGTATATGCTACCGCTACTGGAAAGGACTGAAAAGAAATAAGGAAGAATGAGATGAAAGGAAAAAGGAAATGAAATGGCACGAAGAACAAGGAAAGAGACTGAAGGATTTTGTTCTCCAAGCGTCATTTCTTGTGCCTACGTATTCCCTTTGTGCAATAGGAAAGTCAAAACATCGTAGTTTGACTTAATAAGAGTGATATTGCTTGCTTGTGTTTTTTAGAGTTTGAACTACTTATGCCTATGCTCAGGTGTTGCAGGCTCGTCTAAAATGAGTGTGTTTACTATCTTGTAAAAGACAAGTCGAAGCGAGTTCTTTCGTTTAGAGTGAGGGAGGTGAGAAGAGAATTACCGAAGGAAAGAAGCTTATTGTTTGTTGGAAGTTTATCTAGAAGTTTTTTATTTGAGAGTTTGCATAGAAAAATGTATTCAAGTCTAATTCAATGGAGTGCATAAGAAGCACACCTAAGTATGGAGGATATCTCCAAACCTAGTTCCAAAGATAAGGCTCAAGCACACTAGCCTATTTTATTTGTTAAGTGTTTTTGTTGTTTTTGAAATGAACAAGTGTTTTTTTATATTTTGTTTGTGAAGCATCTTCATGCTAAGACTTGTTCATCATGGTATATACCCTACACCTCATCCCTATATGGAATGAATGCAAGTATCCCATGGAAAAGTCCCTTGGAACATGAAAAAGGTCAACCTTTATTAGGTGTTTTTTAGATTTTTGTTTTGAGATGAGAAAGAAAGGACTCAAAAAAGAGCAAAAGTTAAAAGTCTAAAGGGAAACTAACAATCCTAGGAGTTGTTATGCTTTGATTTCCTAAGGTTAGTAAGGTATGATAACTCTATCCTAGAAGAGAGGAGAGAAAGAGAGGAGAAGAAAGAAGAAGAAGAAGAAGAAGAAGAAGAAGAAGAAGAAGATGAAGAAGAAGAAGAAGAAGAAGAAGAGAGAGAGAGAGAGAGAGAGAGAGAGAGAGAGAGAGAGAGAAAAGCAACTTACCTCCAAGATGGAAGTTAAGTTGTTTCTAAGATGGATGAGAGAAGATTGTATAAGACAAGAATCTTTAAATGCTTAATCAAACACAAATTGAAATATTAAAATATTAGGGAAGAAGTTAGAATGTGGATTCACATCCACACTCTTATGACTTACCATAGCCCCTAAAAAGTTAGCAAATGGAACACAATTGCACATAAGAAGTGAAAGGGAAAACAAAAAAGTAAAGAAACCACATGAAAATGATCCTAAGGTATGAGAACCATAAAATTCATAACCTAACCAAAACAAAGCTCTAAGAAACTTAAGGTACCTAAAGAAACTCAAACTAGGTCAAAGAAAAACCAAAGAGGCAAACAAGTTCACAAAAGGCACAACTTAAGAAGTATGAATGCATATGATGTATACCAAGAATGAAAGAATGTATGAATCATAAAAGTCAGAATGTAATGACCTATAAGGATGCGTAAGATGATATGAGATGAACATACAAAGGATACATGATTTAGTTCATGATGAGATCAGATGAAGAAAAGAAAACAAGTTCATGTTCACATAAGAAGAAAACAAATAATTTAAGATTACAAGTCAAAGATGACTAATGGATTTGAATGAATGCAAGTCAGTAGCATATGACCAATATGACATTATGAGAATGCAAGTATGATCATACCAAATGAACATATGAAAGATGTCAAGGCAATTCAAACAAGTATGCAAAAGATAAACACATAAGAAGTAAATGTCAAATACTTGAGATGAAAATCACAAATGTAATATGACATACCAAAATGTATGAATAGGAGCATGAATTAAGTAGCATACACAATATGATATTCTCATGGGATGAATGGATGAGTATAATTGATGCATACAAGAAACATGTGAGGCATAAGAAGAGATGAAGTAAGAAATTAGGTCACATAGCACATAAGGATGCACAAACACAAACCAAAAGAAAACACAACTCAACATGACCTATAACATGCAATATATTACCTATAAATTTCTAAAAATGACCTATAATATCACACAAGCAACCTCAAGCAATGGCACAAGTGCATCCTAATGGACTAGGGTTAAGAAGAAAGAAAGGTTCACAAAAGATGACCTCAAACACAAACTATTAAACAAATATCAAACCACATTCAAAAATTATTAAAAATGAATCATAAATGACCTAAGTCATAGGCCAATGACATGTCAAAATATCACACCAAAAATCAAAGTGAAACTAGCGCAAATAAATATTCAAAGTCACATAAGATCAAAGAATAATAATGCACAAAATGAAGATCAAAATGCATGCTAGAATTATTTTAAAAATGTATGAAAATTTTTTTTGAACATTTCAAGATGTTAATGAAATAATGCAAAAATAATGGGAGTAAATTTTTTTTGGAGCTATGCAAAACAATTCTTCAAAGTTCAACTATCAAAAGAAGAAACAATTTCAAAAGAAATAAAAGAAAATATGCAAAACATGATGAAAAATTAATAAAGTTAGAAACAAAAATATTAAAAAAGTATTTAAATGCAATATGATGCTTCATGATTTTTTTGGTAATTTTTAAATGTATGGAATCAATTTTATAAATTAAAAAGGAAAGGTTATACAAAATTAAAACATAAATGAAGAAATAATGAGCCAGGGGCGCAACAATAGCAAAAAACACGTTTAAATCAAACAATGGGCTTAGGGGAGGGGTCCAGATAGCAAGTCAAATAAATCTAGTCCAAAAGAAAAGTTAACATGTTATGGTGGAGTCAGTCAACAAATTTGACTTAGATCTAAGCCATACAATGGATCTAATGCACGTAATCAAGTCAATCACAAGCAAAGTATGAGAGATGAAAGGTCCAGATTCATAGATCATAATAACAAGCATGGGGAGTCAAACATGCAAACCATCAAATTTAATTTATAAAACCAAACAACATGTGACCAGCACACACATTCATTAATGTGCTGGCACGTAAGCCATCAGATTCAAAATATGAACGCTCCTAATTTCATCTTCCTCAAACAACCTGCAAACTAATAAACCAGACACCAGAGCCTTTGCTTCGGTCTTCTTCTCTGGTAGCTTGAACGGAGATCCAACATAAAATTTTCCAGAAATCAAAACAATCACCACAATTCCACTCAAAATTTAGTGTTGATTCCAAATATGAAATTCATTTCATCAGATCAAGCATGGATAAAGCAAATCGAAGCAAGAAAGTTTGAACTCAAAAACTTCATAGCTAAAATTAAGACATGATACATGTCCAAATCTCTCACAAATTACACCTGAATGATCAGCATCACAAGATGAACATAATGCACACCTCAAAAACAAGAAATAGAGTGATGAATTTTGACTCGCCTGAAACTTGAAGCAAGCTAAAATACTCCTAGAAAACCAGCGGGAAGGTGAAGATCCACTCCTTGTGATCTCTAATTGCAAAATAAATGTAATTAGAGCCTTGAATCAAGCTAGATCTAGAGATTTGAACTTGAAGCTTCCAAAATCGAATCTGATGAAATCCTTAGTATGAGCTTCCAATGGTGCTTTATTCATATTCCTTGGAGCTTGTGGATCAAGAATGTGCAAAGAAAATTCACAGAAACCCTAGGAGAAAAGTGTTTCGAAGAGGAGAAGAAAGAAGGTGAAATTTTCAAATCTGAAGAATGATGAAGCTCTAGCCCTAACCACACGAGTTAGAGGCTTATATATAGATGCCAATGGGCCTGATTATGGTTTAGAATCCAGAGGAACCATGGTTACTGAGTTAAGTGTGATTTTGTAATTTTGCAATTTCAAGTGGACTTGGTGACTTGCACGTGCATGGGATCAATTATGGCAATGAAGCACTCCTATTTTATGCCCTGGTTGCATTGTGATTGGCTTCGGTCATTGAGAGTGCATGGTTCTTGTGTTTGAAATGATTTTGCATTTTGTCCATTTATGGAATAAGTGAGAAATATGTCATGAAATTCAAAAGCCAAAATTGTGCCAACTGATGTGTATTTTCAGGTTGTGGAATGTTTTGGCAATTAGAAGCAAGTACAAGTCATATTGGCAGATTTTGCAAAAGGTGGAAAAATGGGATGCATGGAAAACCCTAAAAACCAACTTGGATTCTTTTGATCATAACATTTAAAACAAGAATGCTATGAAGATGATCTTGTACTTTTTGGAAAGGGAAAATGATGATCTTCAACTTTCATGTTTGATAAAAATACATTTGAAGCTTTTTTGATGATGAAAAGTCAAGTTGAATGTGACGTATAAAGCTTCCAAAAAATAGAAACTTCTAACTACAAGTCATTTCAATTTATAGTAACTTTTGCCACGATCCTTGATTCTTGATGAATGATGATATTCTTGACATTTCTTGACCAAATAAAGGTCCATGAACTTGAAGAGCATGATTTTGACCTTAAAAATCTATGGTTGAATTTTCCTCTCCACTGTTGACTTTTTTGTGATGCACAAGTAACTGATCCACTGAAGGCCTTCCACAAAGAACCAATGGAAAAAATTCCAACATTGAACACTTTTTAGCATATAGAAGACCATGAGAACAAGTTTGAACCAAAATCTTGATGATTTCTTGCTTTGGTACAAAACCCTAATTTGGACCCTTTGTGTAGAAGATGAGGCTCTGAGCCAATTTCATGATCAATTCACCTCTTCCATTGGCTTGAGGGATCATTTGAAATGACATGAGACATAAGAAACCCTTGAGGCTTGCTAGGAGGCCCTTGGCTCTTGTTCTGTGGTTTTGAATGATCACAACTTTGACAATCACTTATCACATGCCTTATGCTTCCACCCATGAATGTTAAGCTTCATTTTTCTATGATATAAATGCAATGCAATGTATGGAAATGATATGCTAGATGACATGAAAATGAGAGGGAAAATTTTGGGGTGTCACAACAACCACTCTCTTACATATCCTTCAATCATTTAAAATAAATTCATAATCCATCAGCCGATATCCTTATCAATCCCACTTGATCTGATATTAAACATTATAACCATTTACACCTGATGCTTCATCTCTTTCGTATTGTACCATTAAGGTAATACCCGTAGCCCGAGATTGTCTTACTTCCATTCTTACAAGTAACCATTCCTATGATTCCTATTAATCTAACTAAACCTTTTCATCTGTCACCTTCCACTGCGCTACTCAGATTCTAATAGTGGAACACCCCGAACTCTTAAGTACTACCAGATAGTTGACATTTTGCGCAGAAACACACTTATATATCGGAGTGCATACTAACCAAATGGTGTAAAAACCTCATTGACATCCACTAGTGGGATAACTTCCTTGCTAACACACAACCGTTTAGTATAGGTTCAACATTTTCCAGATAATAGATATGCAAGAGTTATATGACTACCACCATAAACATATACAACCTTCAAAATCAGCATGAGCTTGAAGCAATTCATCTAAAATGGTTAGACAACTTCTGGTTCTGGTTATCACATTCCATATCGAAATTTCTTATGGTATTCTGACTCATTCAAGTTTTTTTTTACACGAGATCTCAACCAATAACAAAATAATACCATCAAGGAACTTCAAATCATTCCCGAGTCACAACAACTCAAAATATAAGCCATCCATAACACAATTGTGAGTTTCCATACTACTCACTGATTCATACACAACACTTCACACTCATTGGAGAAAATATTGAATTTTTTATCTAAATTTGCTCTTCTTAAATGTCTTGTTCCATAAACGATCCAAGTCACCTGCTTAAATTCAGAATAACTGATTCCCACTCTTGCTTGGAAGGATAACTTACAAATCCCTTTGACTGGGTAACGTAAAACTGCACACAATCCATAAAACTCTCACAAATTCTATATTTAATGCCATTAACTTGCGAGAATTGATAAACTCCATATTCTGACTATTCTCTTATACCTTACTAATTCATATGCAAAAATACCAAATTGTTCTCTACAAGGTCATCACTTACTAAGTCTCCTCCAACTTCACTCCTCATGGTTCTTAGTAGCCATAATAGTGATACATACAAAGCTTAGTCACAATGAGCATGTTTTACTAGATTTCTTCCCCAAACTTCAAGCTCTCTTGACATCTACAAAGATGATCACTACGCAACACTTTTCTAGATAATCCAATTTCAAAAACACCAACTCGGCTTGCGTTAACTTGCAATTCCATCTTCCACTCGCACAATACTCACCAACCCTGATAATTAACATAAAGCATTATAGAACAAGGCTACAACATGCATATGACACACCCCAAAAAAGGGACAAGTAAATTCCAAAATTTTTGTCATGGCCGCCTGTAGAGCATCCATCGAGTAGCTCGCCTTCTGTTCGCCAAAGCTCGCCCGACGACACTAGCAAAAATTCAACAAATGATGGCATTCACGGGGTTTCTTAACCACAAATATATACTTGATTCAGTCACAAGAAAAAGTTTATACACAACCAAAACATAGTACCACATTACTCATGAACACTCCACGTCAAGTATAGAACCTTCCTAGTTCAACACAAGGTAAATTTGGAGAACATTAACCATCCATAATTACAAAAATTCTAACACACTTGGAAACCGGGACAATAAACCCTCCTGAAGAACCTCGACGTATCCCACACACACACACATTAACTAGGGTCCTCTTCTCATCCAATATCCATTGCACACTACACTACACCAAATCCACTTATTGAATGACTCACAATCGACAAATCTCATCAATTATTTACAGTACCATTTGGTATAGTCCGTTCCATAGTACACTTAGTCTCGTACATAATCTTGGTTTGCTCCTCGTTTCTTACCACAATCTCACTACTTAACAAAAGTGTGTTACTTCACATCCATTTCAATACTAGGAATCCATTACGTAAACTTGTGACCACAATGCTACTACCATGTATCCTAAAATATCAAGGTGTAACTTCTTCCACTCCACTTCACATATCAAAAGTCTTCGTGAGTGAGCAACCATTGATTACACCTCCTTACTAAACCCTATCAAAATCTTAATAACTTCATTGTACATCTGTCAAAAAACATCTTATTACCACTTTCACATAATAAGCTTTACATTGTTCTCCATACTATGTTTGTTTCTCTCCCCAAGGTATTGCTATTAATTTCAATCATGAAATCATCCTACTAGAGTTTCCTTGAATTCAAATCACTTTCTCCATCTCTTAACACAAAACTCATTCGGCTCATACCACCACACCTTCCAATACTATATAATTCTTGTTCCATTTTTAACACAATCTCTTATAACCAATCCTTGAGTAACTTAACATTTCCAAATTGGTCTCTCACTTACTACTAAATACTGAATCCCTGGTGAACTATCCTGAATCCCATCTCTCTTTCAAGATTGAATTCACTTTATTTATCTGCTACCCTTCGTTTGGTACATACATGATTCACTTGGAACATACAGTCGTATCCCTGTGTCTCCTTTTAAGATTCACTATTACTTTATGTTCCCAATGGAAGTCGAACGTCCTTAACTATCAATCTCTCAATAAACTTGAAAGATATTATTCCAAAAACATTCCTTAAAGTATTCCAATTTATCCAAGATGCTATAGTAACCTTAGAAACTGGAACATTGCCAACCATCTCACTTTTGGACCTTATGTCACCCGCTCCACAAAATATCCTTTCTTCCTTACTGAATGAAATTACTTAAAAGTATTGTCCCTGCTAGTGGTCATTCCAGTTCCAATAGAAAATTCGCATATTCCTCAATACCATGAACATTCGTTTGGTAGAGATCCTTAACTTTCCGACTCCACCAATTCTAAAGGATTACTTGAACCATTCACCTCTCTACAATTCCATGTTACCGAAAACACAACTTCTACTAAGACCTTAACTGAGTTGACCAGTTCTCCTTACTTCTAACTCTTGACTTGAATATACCCTCAAGGAATCAGTTTTGATAACACTTTGGAGTCCTCGTGGTCTCTCAACCACGATTCTACCTACTACGCACATAACATTAGGTTGATCAGGCCCAATACTACATAACATGACATTAAGAATCATGTCAGCAAGACCCACATGTGAAACAGGAATAGATTTACTTATGATGTTTCAAGGCTAGGTCGAGGATGCAACCTGCTCTGATACCAACTATAACACCCTATATAATATATATATAACTCGAATAATATAATGCAAGAATTATCATCTTGTACTGACACCATCATAAGTGCCTATTGGCATAATTTACATACTTGACCATTTTACTAAAATATAAAAGAACAACAATGGTATAAGATATGGAAAGTATCAAACATAAAATCTAAGATCCAAGTACAATATCCTTCATTGTACCCAATACATAATGCACAATACAAGGTAGAGTAAACATAGTTTAAACTTCTCTTGAAACATCCATGCATAGTTCCACTTGTAAACTAAACTTGCAAACAATACCTGAAAAATAACAACAATAATGGGGTGAGATAATAATGTCAGTAAGTTCCCCTTTATTATGGGTTGACTCGACTCTACATGGTTCTAATCAAATTCTAACTCAAGTCAAAAGTTAATGGGATAGGACTTGAGTTTGCACAACTCGCAATGTATGGGAATATGTCTCTTGAATCCACCAACTCAAACAATCACTAATCGGAAACCATACCAAGGTAAACTTCCCCACCTCCTCACTTACGTCTAGGACTTTTAGCATAGGTCATGGATCCTTATATTTTACTTTGACATACAAAATGGATTAAGATTCAAGGGAAATGTAGTCCACATGAATCATCACTTCCCATGGGACATCTTCCCATCTCATGTCTCTTTACCTGTAGTGTCCATTCGTACACACGAGACTCAAACATGTCAAAGTAGAAGTGTGTACATTCCAAAGGAGCTCTACATAAGCATCAACTCTTGGAACGACACATCTCAAGGGTTGTTTCTGACTACATGATCACATTCATAAAGCATGATCGTATTCTACAATCATAAGGCGTTCTCATTAACCTTAATCATAAAACAAAACAATAATCATACATATTTCATACAATGCATCTCACTCACAACTATGGTAACCATCCATGACACACACCTAGGTGTCATATTGTGTGAATATCACCTTCTAGTGTTATCTAAATCATATTTGTAACTTATTCATCCTTCTAATCCATTTTCCTAACTAAGCCTAGGTTTCCTCTTTCATATTCATAATGTTTTAAGCATGTTATCACACAATCAAAACATCTAAACCATTTTTCATATATCATGCATGTAACACATATAGTAGCATAACATAAACAAGTCAAACATAAATAGTTCACATAAGGCATAGGATTATCACAATAAATGGATTTTTAAGAGTCTATCTTCTCACAAAAAGTAATAGGACTTTTAGGACAAAGGTCCCTCAACAAATAGGACTTTCGAAACAAAGGTCCCTCACCAAATATCAAACCATTCACATAGTGTTCATCACAACACTAGATGTTCATCTTCACTTGTTCACATATTATTCCATATTCAACTCAACACATATTATTCCATATTCACGTAGAGCATTGGAATAGCCTTCCAGTGCTTCCAATTGTGCCTTGATCTGAGTGACGGTTCAAAAGTTATGAAGGAAACAGAAACGAAAAAATTGCACCCTTATATAGTCGCAAAGCGAAGATGGCTTGCTTTTAGTTTGCACAACAAACGCAAGGCGATGTGAAGGCAGAATCAAATCTCAAAAAGGCTTAGAGACCAAACACTAAAGTAGCTCGCTTTCCATTTGCGCAAGCTCCCACATTGACCCAAACGAAATCCAAACTCTGCAGAATATGAACAAGGAGCAACCATAGCAAATGTCTAACACCCACATGGTCAACCAGGATCTAAAACATCCAAAAGCCATGGTATAACATTGTAATACATGCATTTCATCATAAACATCATATAGCATACAAATTCAACTCATATGACATATTTTATAAAAAAAACTAATCCCTCCAATCCTACATTTTCTTTCCTCCTAAAACTAAATCTAGCTATAGAACTCACCTTGTTAGAGAAGGAGATGAAGAAATGAAATTAATTTGATGATGATTATGAACTCAAGATCTTCTTCTTCTCTTCCATGAATTTCTTCTTTCTTCCTCTCTTTCTCTCCCTTCTTTCTTCTTTCTCTTTTCCTCTTCTTACCAACTTTCTTATTTTTCCTTTTTTTATTTCTTTCCACCAAGATATATATATATATATATATATATATATATATATATATATATATATATATATATACACACATATATATAATATAATATTATACAATGGTATTAAATATCTCCATTTGATATTTTGTCATCTAACACCAATTGACTAAAAGTTAGAGTTACCAAAATGTCATCTCTTATACTTATTAATATTGGTCCGTCTCTTTTATTAATAACTGCTCTCTCCAAAGTTTTCTAGTTACTCTATTGGTCTCAATTGATAACATTTAGAGTACATAAGAGTTCTAACTGTTCTAACTATCAAAGATAGAGAACATAGGAACTCAATTGATCTCAAGTGATACCCAATTAAGAATTTAAGGGAATATGGGATACTACAATCAAACTTACGAAATAAAAGTTATGACCAAAATCGTCGGGATATGTCAAAAATTCATTAACTAAACGTATGAACAAAAAGTTCACCAACACAGAAGGTGTAACACCCAAAATATCCCCATGAATTTATAATTAAAAATCATAGTTATTAAAACACACAATTAGTTTTGAGTGTCACATTCACTACAAACACACGGCTCAAGATGATACGTCTTACAAAATAGTTTTAGTTGCAGTGGAAAACTCAAAAGAAACATAAAGTAAGATTCAATTACAATTTTTTTACTAAAAATACGTAAACAAAGAGACAATCATCATCCCGGCACCCCAAAGCACGTATCAGAGCCAACTCTTCTAAATGCGAAGTACATAGACTTCACCGATCTCCACTCTATTAATCCTGATCACCTGCATGTTACCAACATAGGGTTAACATTCAAATAGAAGGGGTGAGATACTTATACCAACAAAAAAGGGAAAAATAATAAAAACAAAAGCAATGTATCATTAAATCATTCACCATTTCTCATCAACAATGATTAAACAAATACACCGAAACACATAACAACATTATGCACACCAACAACAACTTATGCAATAAGACTCGACCAACTCTATGCATGTGATACTATATAATGATCTCTATTTCAAGATCTAGTTCCTGTCGGAACTCTCGGCCCCTCTTTTATGGTCCAGTATGATCCCTATTTCATGATCATACCCTCGAATCTTATTTCATGGTCATGTACGATCCCTATTTCATGTCTGCACCAACATCACACATATCCCCCCCGGGATTCGAATCGACATACCATACCTTGGTATACCATTCCCAACCATGAACATGCCATGCACCATCAATGACAATTATGCATGTATACAATAACTACTTCATGCAATCAACATCAACAACATGAATCTTCGAATACAACAACATATATAAACAACAACGAAAACACATAACAACAACACAACATACAACTATAGTTACATCAACATATATTAACATCTATGTCATGTAATAACAAAAACCACACATAGAAACAACAATAACAACAACAACAACAAATGTACATATCAATTCATGTTCATTTTCAAGTTATGCTTATTATTCTTCTAATTAAGCGCATAACTCATCTCTACTTACCTCAAACAACACTACATCGATCCCCATCCCTTAATATATTAATTAAAGAATTTTAGACAATTTTTAAGAAATAAAACATTTTATTTTTCACTCCAGGTCTCGCTAAGCAAGGGGCTTGCTCGCTAAGCGAGAAACTCTCTATAAAGAATGCTCCAAAGTTCCCACTTGCTAGCTAAGCGAGCTGAAGCTCGCTAAGCGAGGACTGCAATATTTTGGGTTTTCTTTCTACGACACAACCAAACCCTGCTACGATTTATTCATCCAAAAACTAGTTTTTCAGCCAGAAAATACATAATTATCACAACCAACACCTAATTCCTACCATTCTCATACAATTAACAATTTTCTAACAATTTAACACACTTTTCATCCAAAATCACCCAACCCCATATTCTCTACTCAACAACACTTTGCCTAAAATTCAGATTATTAAACCCTTAGGAGATGAAGAAATCCCACCCTTACCTTAGTTCGATGAGCAATTCCTTCTCCTATCCCGAATTCCTCTTCAAGCTTTACCCTTTTTCCATCCTTCATCCTCTATTCAAGATTTCTCTTCATGATTACAAAATACGATTGATTTCCTTTTTTTTCTCCTAATTTCCAAACTTATCCCTTAGACCCCAACTATGGTTTTCCTTAATTGCCATCACTATTCTTCACCAATTTATCATTCTACCCTTTCTCTTTATATTCCATTATAATAATTATTCAATATAATATAATTCATTTAAAATAATATTATACTAAATAATATTATACTTTCTTCCACACACCAAACTACAACAATTCCAATTAAATAATTAAATAAATAATCGGGGCGTTACAAATCTCCCCCAGTTAGAATGTTTTCGTCCTCGAAAACTTACCTCATGCGAATAGGTTCGGATAAGACTCTCGCATCTTGCTTTCCAATTCCCAAGTCATGTTGCCACCAGTAGCTCATCCCCAAACCACCTTTACAAGAACAATCTCCTTGCCTCTCAACTGCTTTACCTCACGATTATCAATTCGTTCTGGTAGTGCTTCAACCATAAGATTATCTCTTACTTCAACTTCATCCATCGGTATCACATGTGACGGTTCAGAAACATACTTCCGAAGTTGCGAAACATGGAATACATCATGCAAATTTGATAATCGCGGTGGCAACGCTACTCTATAAGCAACAGGTCCAACTCTTGCAAAAATCTGGTATGGACCAAAAAATCTAGGAGTAAGCTTTCTCGACTTCAAAGCTCGTCCAATACCAGTCACCGGAGTAGCCCTCAAAAACACGTGAATTCTTCTTGAAATTTAAGGTTTTTCCTTCTCTTATCATGGTAACTCTTCTGCCTACTCTATGAAGTTCTCATCTTATCTCGAATTAACTTCACCATCTCAGTAGTCTACTGCACAATATCAGGCCCAAGTACAACACTTTCACCGGACTCATGCCAACATAAAGGTGTCCGACATCTTCGACCATAAAGTGCTTCAAACGTCACCATTCCGATACTAGAATGATAACTGTTATTATAACTAAAATCGATCAACGAAAAATGATTATCCCAAGCCTCTCCTTGTTCAAGCACATAAGCCCTCAACAAATCTTCCAAAGATTGTTTCGTCCTCTCTGTTTGTCCATCGTTCTAAGGATGATAAGTTGAACTCAACTTCAACTTTGAACCCAATTCCTATTGCAAACTCTCCCAAAACCTAGAAGTAAATCGTGGATCTCTATCTGGAATAATACTCAAAGGTATCCTATTTAACTTCAAAATCACACTTACATATATCTCTTCTAATCTCTACAAAGAATAAGTAATATAAATCGGGATAAAATACATTGACTTAGTCAACCTATCAACAATCACCCAAATAACATCATGCCCTCTCGGAGTATTAGGTAACCCTGTAACAAAATCCATTGAGGTACTATTCCATTTCCACTCGGGAATATCCAACAGTTGCCTCAAACCAGCAGGTTTCTGATGTTCCACTTTCGACTTCTGACAAGTCAAACAAGAATAAACAAACTAAGCCACATCACGCTTCATACCAGGCCACCAAAATATCTTCTTCAAATATTGATACATCTTCGTCTCTCCCGGATGAATACCCAAACCACTTCTATGCCCTTCTTCCAGAATCATTATCTTCAATTCAAGATCATTAGAAATACAAATACGCTCCCGAAACCTTAGTACTCCCTGTTCATCAACTTGAAATTCCTTACCTCCAACCCGTTCATGACTGACTATCAAGTCCACCAATTTCACATTTGACTTCTGACTCTCCTGTATACGATCAAGAAAATCATTGTTAACCTTCAGCATTCCCAACATTACACTATGAGGGGTCTGTTTACAACCCAAACTCATATCTGTAAATTGTTCAATCAACTCCAACTCTCTAGCCATCATGGTCAACATATGCAATGTCTTCCGACTTAAGGCATCAGCCACAATATTATCTTTATCGGGATGATAGTTCAAACTAAAATCATAGTCCTTCAAGAATTCCAACTGACGTCTCTGCCTCATATTTAACTCTTTCTGGTCAAACAGATATTTCAAGCTCTTATGATCACTATATATTTCAAACCTTAAATCATAAAGATAATGCCTCCAAATCTTTAATACAAAAACCACAGCTGCTAGTTCCAAATCATGGGTAGGATAATTCTTCTCATGAATTCTCAACTGTCGCGAAGCATGCGCCACCACTTGACCGTCTTGCATTAACACTCCACCCAAACCCATCAAAGAAGCATCATAATAAATCACAAACGGTTCATCTGCTTTTCGTAAATTTAAAACTGGAGTGCTAGTCAACTTATTCTTTAGCTCAATGAAACTCTGTTCACACTAGGCGTCTCACACAAATGCTTTATCCTTACAAGTTAATTGAGTCAACGGGAGTTTCGACTTTGAAAAACCTTCAATGAATCTTCGATAATAACAAGCTAATCCCAAGAAACGTCTAATTTCTATTACCAACTTCGGAGTCTCCCATTGTAGCACTTCATCTACCTTGGATAGATCCACAACAATCCCCTTTCCCAAAATCACATGACCAAGAAAACTTACCTCTTTTGACCAAAACTCGCACTTTGATAACTTAGCATAAAACTTCTTCTCTTTCAACACTTGTAGCATAATCTGCAGATGTTCAGCGTGCTCTTATTTTGACTTAGAGTAAATCAGAATATCATCTATAAAAATAACCACAAATTGATCCAAATAATCATGGAAATTTCGGTTCATATATTCCATGAATACTTCAGTTGCATTAGTAACTCCAAATGGCATCACTACATATTCATAGTGTCCATACCGAGTCCAAAAAGCGGACTTCTGCACATTTTCATCTTTTACCATTATCTGATGGTAACCCGATCACAAATCGATATTACTAAACACACAAGCACCAACCAACTGATCCATCAGATCATCTATCCTTGGAAGTGGATACTTGTTCTTAATTGTCACCTTATTCAGTTGCATGTAATCAATAGACAATCTCATGCTACCATCTTTCTTTTTCACTAACAATATTGGAGCTCCCTAAGGCGACACACTCGGCCTCATAAACTTCTTTTCTAATAGTTCCTCTAACTGCTTCTTCAATTCAGATAACTCGGAAGCCGACATTTGATAAGGTGCCATCAAAATAGGTATAGTTCCTGGCACAAGATCAATACTTAATTCCACCTCTCTCTCTCTCTCTCTCTCTCTCTCTCTTTCTCTCTCTCTCTCTGGCGGAACATCCACAATGTCATCTGGAAATACTTTCGGGAAATCTCTCACCATTAGCAATTCACCGATTGCCATTTCTTTTTCCATCGATAAGGATGAAAATAATGCCAACACTTGCGTTTCTTCATTCAAAAGTTATTTCAACTCTCGATTAGATAAATAACCAGCTTCTTCTTCCTCTTCATCAAAAGTAAGAAATCGAACTGACTTGCTGAAGCAATTAATGTAAACATGATTGAACTCCAACTAGTTCATTCCCAGAATCACATCTAAACCTCCCAACGACAAACAAATCAAATCCACACCAAAGTCCTTACCATAGATCGATAGAGGACAATTCAAACAAACGAGATAAGTAGTTAACGACCCATCAATAGGAGTCTCAATAACCATTTTTCCTTTCATAGGGAAAACAACATGGCCTAGTCTTCTCACACACTCAATAGAAATAAAATAGTTTGTAGCGGTTGTGTCAATCATAGCAACCAAAGGCATATTATTAATATAAAAAGTACCTCTGATAAAAAGATCCACACTGGAAGTCTATGTCCCTGTCAAAGCAAACACCTTTCCTCCAGTTGCAGCTTTCTTTGGTTTCTGACAATGAGTGCTGATATGACCTTGCTTTCCATAATTGTAGCAAATAACCAAATTAGTCTTGCACTCTGCAATCAAATGTCCAGGATGACCACACTTGAAACATTTCTTCACGTCACTCGTACACTCACTGATACGATGACCAAATTCACCACACTTGTAACACTTCATAGAAGCAGGACCACCTCCCCCACTTGGCTTTTTGCCCTCAACCTGTTTATTCTTACATTTATCAGCTGGAGCTGCATAAGGTTTCCCATGATGCATTTGTTGCTTTCCTCTTCTCTCATCCAAACTCTTGAAGTGATCCGATAGAGCCTTGTTATCTTCTTCAAAGATTCTACATCAATCAACTAAATCCAGAAATCTTCAGATACTCTGATAACAAATCGCCTGCTTGATCTCAGACCTCAAACCACTCTTGAACTTGACACGCTTTTGTCGCTCCCCGGACTTACATCCCGGTGCAAACGCGAAGCATCGGCGAAAAGAGAAATGAGGTGAATTGAATGGAGTCGCCAGCTAGGCATTTTTATCCCGAAGGAAAGGTAATGCTGCATAAACCTGGAAAGAGATGGATAAGACGGTTGCGAACCAGAGAAACTAAGAAAGGGGGTTGGTTACGACCTGGGAAGGTATTAGCACCCAGATCGTCCGTCGTACTCGACGGGATCCAAGCTTACAAGATTGTGTTTAAAAGGGGTAGGTGTTTGTGTTATCTGTGTGCAAAAGCTAGAGAAAGAAAGTACAGGTGTCAGTGCAAAAGGTGAATTACTCAGGAACTAAGGCTCAGAAAAGAATGCTGAAAGAGGAGGATGATGCAGAGACTTTTGTTCGATAACTGTTAAGTTATGCCTACGTATCCTCTCGTGCAATGAGGAAGTCAGAACACCGTAGTTCGACTCAAAGAGACTGAAAATGAATTAACTGTGAACTACTTACTTGTCTATGCTCAAGTGTATGACTCGTCTAGCTCGAGTGCTAACTGTCTTGCATTAGACGGAAGAAGCAAGTTCTCGTTTGTGAATGAGTTTGATGAGAAAAGAATCCCGGAGGAGACAATTATTGTTTGTTTTTGTGTTTTCAGTTTTTTATTGTTTTTGATGTTTTGCATAGGATTATGAGCTTAAGCCTAAATCAAGGGCTTGTAAACTCATTATATCCTCCCTGATTAGGGATAATGAGCCTACTTAAGTATGAGATAAGCATCTCAACTAATTACCATGATGATGTAGGATTAAGATCATTAACCTACTTATGATTATTTAGATGTTTTTGGGTTTTTGTTTAGTGTTAAGTAATGAGTTTAATCTCTAATCACATATTAGTGAACTCATTACACCATCCTAATAGAAGGATGATAGATGAGAACACTTAAGCTGAGGAAGATACCTCAACTTAATCCATGGTTAGGGATTAAATTCATTATATAACAAGCCTTTATTAAATGGAATTTAATTAAAGGATGAGATTAAGAAGTGGATTTTATGGTTTATAAGACAACTTAAGGGGGACTTGTCCATTAAACACTAGGATTAGTCCCTCTTGACCATAAGGAATAGATAGAACCCTAATGTAATGCCCAAGTTACAAGATAAAGTCTTAGTGATTATTAATGTGTTTTGATTAAGAGGTGTAAAAAAATTAAAGGTTTAACACTTAGGATTAAAGTTATACACTCCATCCTAAGATAAGGATGTAGGCATAACCCTAATTCAAAGTCCTAAAACTTTAAGAGTTTAGCCTCTGATTAAGAGATGAGAAGAGAGACTCAAGGAGACTCAAATGTAAAAGACTAAGGGGGACTATATACAACCCTAAAGTTATCATGCTTGGATATCCTATGGTTTGTGAGGCTTAATAAGAAATATCTTCAAGGCCACCAATGGAAGAAGCAGATGAAAAGAGAAGGAGAAAGAAGAACAAGTTACTTACTTCCTGAAGAAGATAAGTAACTTGAAAGAAAGAAAGTGGGAAGGAGGGAGCATAAGTGAAGCAAGTTCACTTCAAAGAAAATTAAGAATGAATATGAAAAGGAAAGAATAAGTGAGAGGTGAAGGCAAATCCACCTCCCAGATAACTTACCCAAAAGTTCCTGAAATGTTAGTATGGATGCATAAGACATAAGGCAAAAGGAAATGAGATGAAATGAGATGAAAAGACAAAAGTCATAAGGGAAAATGCAATGTAAATGGCATATGAGATAATTCAAAGTCACACAATATGCATATGAATGATCATACAAGGATGAAATGCAATGGAAGCATGTTTAGAGGCATGAAAACACATGGATGTTCATGAAATGTAATGGATGCAAAGCATAGCAAATGAATGAAGAAATGATCAAGAAATGTTAAAGCATTTCTTATGATGTCTAATATGTCATATAAATGCTTGAAATGTCATGGCAAGTTCATATGATGATGATATGCAAAGGAGAATGCAAATGAAGATGCAAAATTAGGGTTTTAAGACAACATGAGATGCATATGACCAAAAAAGAAGCAATAAACATGATAAAAAATTGAAATCAAACTCAAACAAACCCTAATCCCATATAAGGTCACACCCCAAAGGAGTAAGTCAGAAGCCAATCCTAGTGAAAGTTATGAAATTCCTAAGTTAACTAGGATTTTTTGGGTGCTTCTAAAGGGAAAATGAAAATCAAATTGAAAATGCAAGATAAAATCATGAGATAAATAACCAAGAAACCATATGAAATATGTGAAACAATGCAAGAAGAACCAAGTTCAAACACATCATGGTTAGGCATAAATGAATTATTTTCAAGTTAGGGTTAAAAAAATGTGATTTTTAAGAACCCTAATTCAAAGAAAATTGTGAAAATGTGATCAAACCTAAAAATAAATTTGTATTGTGAGTTTGAAAATGTTTCTAAATGTTTAAGGATGCTTCATGATATTTTTGGTGATTTTTAGAAACTTAAATGCATATTTAATTAATTAAAATCAATTAATTAATTAAATAAAACATTTAAATATTTAAAAAATACTTTTTTAATGCAAAAAATAAAAATAAAAATGTTTTCAGGTAAAGAAAAATATTTGAAACAAAAATGCAAGAAATGAGATTTTTTTGATGATTTATGTTATTTTTAAAAATTGTGGAAAGAAAATGCAATTAAAATGAAATAAAAATAAATTTAAATGAAAGTATGCTGATCCAAGGCTCCAGATTCAAACATGAGGGGAGGGGTTTGACTGCGCGTGCAATCCTATGGTCAGGATTCAAACTGGCTAATTGATTTTAATTAAATTAATTAATTATGGATTAACATTAATGATGCAATCTGGGCCACTCAAATACGCACTAACCCTAAGATCCAAAGGCCCAGATTTAAACTGACTAATTAAACCCTAATTAAACCCTAAACATTTTCAAGTGACCGGAGCAAGCTCCGGTCATCTTCTCCGGCGAGCACCTCATCCAATCTCTTTCAATACGCCATGAAAACGCATCAAACTTTCCAGAATCACTCAACTAACAACCTTAAACAAGAATCCACCAACAAAATCCATTTATTTTTCATGAATCAAGATAATCAAACAAGAACACTTTCACGGGCAAAATTTCATACAGCTATGAAATGCTCAAAACTCAACCATTTTCAAAAGTAAACATATCCCTATGATCAGCACATCACATAGAATCAAATTCCAACCAAAGAAAAAAGTTCTGGAAAAAAAGTTCTAAGGAGCTACCTGAGTTGAAGCTTTGAGATTCTGAGCTTTCTGACTCCCTCCTTTGTGCAAAAGCACTCCACTTGGTCCCTTGAAGCTTCTGGAGAACTTAGAACAAGCTTTGAATAGCTGATTTATGGTGTTTGGTTCTGGTGTGGCAGAAATCGTATTTATGATTGAGGGGTTTTTAGGCCATGGCAAGGGGTGGGAAATGATCCTTGAGTGATGTTGAGATTAATGGTGAAAGAAATTTGGAGTTTGAGTGGTTTGTTTGAGAGAATCGAAGAAGGGAAGTTTTTTGTGATTTTCTTGCAATCTTAGTTGTGTTGTGTTTCAGGCTCCAAGATCATATGAAATGAGGTTCCTGATGCTTGTATGTGATGTCTTGATTGGTCAGAAGGTTGGTGGTGGCATAGTGTGATTGGTATGGGCAAGTTGCAAAAAAGTCAAAAGTTTTGTACCACAAGCATGGGCCATGGCAGAAGCTGTTTCAAGGGATGTTTGGCCTCAGCCTGATTCATGGATGGCCCTAGGATGAAGTTTATGCAGCTGGCACAAGTGGATGAAGAGTTTCAATAGGTTTTGCAAATTTCCAACTTTGAGAATTTTGTGAAAATGGCTTGATGAAACTTGCAATCCAAGGCACAATTCTGGTCCAAATGCATTGCACTATGTTTGTATGATGTTTAGAAGTCAATTAGAGGTCATGAAATGGCTTGAAACTTGAATTTGCAAAAAATCCTCTTTGGTGCACACTTGAAAATTATAGGATTTTTGCCAACTTTGAAAGGCCATATCTTGAGCTCTAGGATGAATCAAGACATGTTCTTATACTTTTTGAAAATGGGAAGACATAATCTACAACTTTCATGCCCAAGAATTTTTCATTTGAAGCATTTTTGGTCATGAAAGAATAGGTTGAATATCTTTCCCAAAATGGAAAGTTTCCATTACAAGTCATTTCCAAAAATAGCAAGTTTGTATTTGGCTCAAAATTCTTCAATTTTATGAACTTCCAACCACTTCTAAGATCAAATAAAGATCATAGAGACTCAAAATTATGATGATGACCCTTTGGTACCCTTGATGGAGGCCTCAGATGCCCTGATTTTGACTTTACTTGCTCAAGAAGTTACCCAATGATCAGATGACTTCCACAATGAATTTATTCATCAAATTTGGTACACATGATCCTTATAAGATGTTAAGACCATTAGAAACAAGAATGACCAAAAAAATTGGGATTAAGGCCTCTGAAACCAAAACCCTAATTTTAGGTCATCTGTGCAGGAAATCTTCAGTCTGCCTCTATGCCTTTGCCATTCTTTGTGATCTCTTGACTTTTATGAATTTTGGGGAGCATATTATGATCATGGAACACACATGGACCCTCTTGGAATGCTTCAATACCTTTGTGATTTCTCATATCACTTCTTGGATTGCTCAGAACACTTCTTGGATTGCTCAGATCACAAACCATAGATGCAGATGAAGTGAAACTATGCAGATTAAACAAATATGAAATATGAGATGGTATGCTTATGCAATGCTATATGAAAGATCACAAGTCATGGTGTGAGAAAAAGTGAGGGCAAATTTGGGGTGTTTACAACTTTAAGAACTCAGCAGTCGTCTCACTATAAAGCAGATAAAACTTTGCCAGATCAAAAAACTTGGCAGCATACTTGGTGAATGACATACTTCCTTGTTTCAGTTCCAAGAGCTAAATCTCTTTCTTTCCCCGAACATCTTCAGGAAAATACTTCCATAAGAATTCTATTCTAAACATAGTCCAGGTGACTGCATCACCAGACGTCTCCAATCATTGACGAGTGCCAATCCACCAGTCATCAGCTTCTCCCACCAACCTATAAGCACCCAACTTCCCCTTACTACCTTTAGAACATTCAATCACTTTTAAGATCATCTCAATCTCCTTGAGCCACTCTTGTTCTCCATCTGGGTCATACTTCCTCTTGAATGTAGGTGGATCATTATTCCGAAATTCATCACTCACACGATCCCCAACATTCAACGGTTTTGCACAGTTTGAGCCATCGCCTGCATAGCAGCGACAAGTGCAACATCATTTCTTCCAGCCATTCTAAATATGTCACACAATAACACCCAAACCACGATTTAGAAATATACAACAACACTCAACAACGACACGGTAACTCGACGACTCAACTACTTGGTCGGACGGACTGACCTGCTCTGATACCACTTGTTAACACCCAAAATATTCCCACGAATTTATATTTAAAAATCAGAGTTATTAAAACACACAATTAGTTTTGAGTGTCACATTCACTACAAACACACAGCTCAAGATGATACGTCTTGCAAAATAGTTTTAGTTGTAGTGGAAAACTCAAAAGAAACATAAAGTAAGATTAAATTACAAAAATGTTTTTCTAAAAATAAGTAAACAAAGAGACAATCTTCATCCCGACACCCAAAGCACGTATCAGAGCCGACTCTTCTAAATGTGAAGTACACTGACTTCACCGACCTCCACTCTACTAATCCTGATCACCTGCATGTTACCAACATAGGGGTAGCATTCAAACATAAGGGGTAAGATACTTACACCAACAAAAGGGAAAAATAATAAAAACAAAAGCAAGTATCATTAAATCTTTCACCACTTCTCATCAACAACGATTAAACAAATACATCAAAACACATAACAACATTATGCACACCAACAACAACTTTGCAATGAGAATCGACCAACTCTATGCATGTGGTACCATATATCAATCTCTATTTCAAGATCCAGTTCTCGTCGGAACCCTCGACCCCTCTTTCATGGTCCAGTATGATCCTTATTTCATGATCACACCCTCGACCCCTATTTCATGGTCATGTATGATCCTTATTTCATGACAGCACCAACATCACACCGACCCCCTCGAGATTCGAATGTACATACCCTACCTTGGTATACCATTCCCAACCATGCACATGCCATTCACCATCAATTACAATTATGCATGTCTACAACAACTACTTCATGCAATTAACATCAACAACATGCATCTTCGAATACAACAACATATACAAACAACAACACAACATACAACAACAGTTACATCAATATTTATCAACATTAATGTCATGTAACAACAACAACAACAACAACAACCAAACATAGCAACAACAAATGTACATATCAATTAATGTTCATTTTCAAGTTATGCTTATTATTCTTCTAATTAAGCTCATAACTCATCTCTACTTACCTCAAACAGCACTACATCGATCCTCATCCCTTAATATATTAATTAAAGAATTTTAGAGAATTTTTCAGAAATAAACATTTTATTTTTCACTCCAGATCTTGCTAAGCGAGGGGCTTGCTCGCTAAGTAAGCAATTCTCTGTAAAGAATGCTCCAAAATTTCCACTTGCTCGCTAAGCGAGGACTGCGATTTTCTGGGTTTTCTTTTTATGACACAGCCAAACCCTGCTACAATTTATTAATCCAAAAACCAGTTTTCAGCAAGAAAATACAGAATTATCACAACCAAACACCTAATTCCTACCATTATCATACAATTAACAATTTTCTAACAATTTAACACACTTTTCATCCAAAATCACCCAACCCCATATTCTCTACTCAACAGCACTTTTCCTAAAATTCAGATTATTAAACCCTTAAGAGATGAAGAAATCTCACCCTTACCTTAGTTCGATGAGCAATTCCTTCTCCTATCCCGAATTCCTCTTCAAGCTTTGCCCTTTCTCATTCCTTTTTCCTCTGTTCAAGAATTCTCTTCACGATTACAAAATATGTCTGATTTCCTTATTTTCCTAATTTCCAAACTTATCCAATGAAATTTTTTTCCTAATTTCCTTCTTTTTGATAACTATTATAATTCGATCAAAATATTATCATCCAATGACTATTCATCTATATTATTTTAATGTAAATAGAGGAAAAAAGCAAGATATATGGAAAGAAAGTGGTTCAATTCAATGTTGTTTAGTAGCGATTTCAAATACAGGTGTGGTTTAAGTAAATCAATAGATAGTTTTTCTCCTATTGAAAATAACGATGTAAATGAAGACCTATCTAGTTTAGTAAATAAAGACCCATCTAGTTTAACTGATAGTGAAAATTATAGTTATAGTAATGGTGATTATTTAGTAGATGTCAGCAACATACATAATTTGTTATCTCATAAAATTGTTTCAGTTAAGGATCATCCTTTTGGTTGAAGTAATTGCCTACTAGACATGAGGATAACAAGTTCAAAATTATGTGTTAATCCCAACTATGGTTTTCCTTAATTGCCCTCATTATCCTTCACCAATTTACTATTCTACCCATTTCTCTTTATATTCCAATATAATGATTATTCAATATAATATAATTCATTTAAAATAATATTATACTAAATAATATTATACTTTCTTCCACACACCAAACTACAACAATTCCAATTAAATAATTAATTAAATAATTGGGGTGTTACAGTATGCATAGGAATAATACTCAAATAATTCACCTATCACCATCACGTTATATCTATGAGCGTCCTCTTTCTAGCGCTTCAAACCCCAACCCAAAATGATTTATGAGTTTAAAGTTATGATCAAAACCGTACACGAAGGCGTTACTAAAAAGTTAGTGTTTTTTCTAAAATTTACAGCATGAGTTTCATCTTCTTCAACACCAAAAACATCCATGAAATAATCACCAAAATTATTGTATCCCTGAAACAATGTTATAGCCATCTGTTTAAGTTATCCAATGCTTCAAACGTCACTCAATTTGGACTTACAGATCAAAAGTTATGGTCAAAACTATTTCGAACGAAAAACACAAACAGAGACTCTCGTGCTGAGCACGGTCATGATAGACAAAGTGTAGAATTTTTTGTGTTTTTCATCGTTGGAGGCCTTCCGGACCTCCAATTTCGATTCCGTAAGAACCCAAACGCTCAGAAAATTACAACCTATGCAATACACTAATTATCTCAAGTTAATTTACAATTTTAGCATAATTAAATCATCAAATCATTATTTTAAGATTATTCCTAAAACCTTCGAAATAGCAACAATGGTTGATAAAGTGTTATTCTTATTTTTTAGTCTTTTTTTATTTATAAAAAACAGAATTTATCACAACTTCCTTAAAGTTCAGAGTTTTTCATGTATCTAAATTAGATTAATATGAGCATAGAAGATGGAAAGACACAAGTCTCAAATGTTATCTCTTCATCACCAAACTCAACTCCAATGATTTATAGACAATATCATTGAGAGCACTTCGATGATCAGATACTTTCATATTCCCTTTATTGAGGAGCTTGAGAGGGAGTTGAAATCAAACGACCAATACCTATCTATTATAATATAGTAAATCAGAATCGCAAACTCTAATACTAACACTTTAATATAATTTAATATAATTTATGCCAAATCACCATATTCCTATGTGACATCTTCCAAATTTCATTTTCACTTCTCAAAATACACAATCACATAATATATATATATATATATATATATATATATATATATATATATATATATATATATATATATATATATATATATATATATATATATATATATATATATATATATATATATTTGTTTTCTTCAAGTTTTATTATTAAAAATTAATTAGAAGAAAAATAAAAAGATATTCTATAAGTTTTATGAAAATAATATGTATCAATTAATTAATCGTTAAGTATATATATATATATATATATATATATATATATATATATATATATATATATATATATATATATATATATATATATATATATATATATATATATATATATATATATATATATATATATATATATATATATATACTTAACGATTAATTAATTGATACATATTATTTTCATAAAACTTATAGAATATCTTTTTTATTTTTCTTCTAATTATTTTTTAATAATAAAACTTAAAGAAAACAAATTTTGATATATATATATATATATATATATATATATATATATATATATATATATATATATATATATATATATATATATATATATATATATATATATATATATATATATATATATATATATGAGTTAAATATGTTTTTGGTCCCAATAAATATCTCAATTTTGATTTTTAGTCCCTATAAAAAAACATCGAGTTTTAGTCCCTATAAAATCATTTTTGTACGCAGTTTTGATCCCTCTACAGGGACTAAATCTGCATGCAAACCTAATTTTATAGGGACTAAAACTCGACCTTTTTTTATAGGAATTAAAAACCAAAATTGAGATATTTATAGGGACTAAAATCATATTTAACACCTCTCTCTCTCTCTCTCTATATATATATATATATATATATATATATATATATATATATATATATATATTCAACATAATTTTATATTTCATATTATGTCAAACAAATAGGTTAAAGACAACTAATAATATTTTTTATTTTTAACATATAAGAACATAGAGTTTTCCAAAATTGATTTATAGTTTGCTCATATTTTTTTCTTATGTGATCATATAGAGTATAATTAAAAAATGGTTAAATATGTTTTTGGTCCCTATAAAATTATCAAATTTTGTTTTTGGTCTATATAAAAAATAGCATGCTTTAGTCCCTGTAAAATAATTATGCACGTAGTTTTAGTCCTTATTGTTAAACAAATATATATTTTTGAATGATTATTGAAGGCTGCTGTGAGTTGGCATTGATTTTGGTAAAACAAAAGGTTTGAAGATGTTGGATAAAATATCCTATGTTGGTTATTATGGAGATGTCAAACAAGATGTCCTAACTTTGTTATTCGACATCTTGGTCTGCTAACTGATAAATGTGAATATATTATGTTATGAGTATTTTATTATTTTAGGTTATTGGATGATTATCCTATGTGGCACTTAGATTAAGGAATCAGGAGGATTCTCAGAAGTGCACAAGACTGCACAAGGGTTTCTAAAGATGTGGAGACATTTTAGGAAACTTGTGATTGAAGAAATCTCTTTTGAAAGAATATTCTGAGGATTTGTGGATTTGACTCACTGCAGATTGGAAGCCCAAGTCCAGTCCTATTAGCGTTTTAAATAGGATGGACTTGACCTAGTTTTAGTATTGAAAATAAGGATTGTTGTTTTTGTTGTGTTAGGGTTTTAGCTATTGCAAGCCTCTCTTGTACTGCATTGAATACTTGCTGAAGATTATATGTTTATTGAGTTATAACTTTGTTTCTGTCACTACTATGATAGAAAGGGATTTGAGAAGGATCTCATACCTAGGAAGTGTCTTACTTAGAAGACTAGGATTGGGTAGTTTTAATTAAAGTTACAAACTGTGGAGTTTGACTTTAACTATACTGCATAGTGAAGATCCTGAATTGGTATCCCCCATAGTTACAAACGGTGGGTAGTTTTAATTAAAGTTACAAACGGTGGAGTTTGACTTTAACTATACTGCATAGTGAAGATCCTGAATTGGTATCCCCCATAGTAGGTTGTTAAACCGAACTGGGTAAAAAATTTCTATGTGTTATTTATTTTCTATATTGTTACTATATTTGTTGTTGTATCTCTTGTCCTACTAGGTAGATATCAAGTGTTCTAACATCTTGTTAGGATTTCTTCGAGTATCTGTTATACCAGAATTTCAATTGGTATCAGAGCAGGCATCCTTCTCTGCATCTGGGTGAGATTCAGGGACGATATTTTCTGGTGCAATGTACAAGGAATATAATCCATAAAATAAGTCTACTGTCCTGGATGGAACCAACTATGATCTGTGGAAGGTTCGAATGATCACTTATCTGATGACTGATCCCAAGGTACGGAAAGATATTTCAAGAGGATGGGATCCTCCTAAGGCTAATGATGACTCAGGTAAAGAAACTGATGTCATAAAACCAGAGGCTGACTGGGATGAGGAAGATGATAAAAATGTTTTTGGAAACCCTAAAGGTATAAATGCTATATTCCATGGTGTTAATAAAAGCATTTTCAGACTAATTAAGAACTGCACTACTTCTAAAGAAGCATGGGAAATCCTAATAAAGTCATATGAAGGAACCTCTAAGGTCAAAGCCTCTAGACTTCACTTTCTCACCACCAAGTTTGAGAACTTGAGGATGATGGAGGATGAGAGTATTCAAGAGTTCTATATAAACATTATAGAGATTTCCAACCTATCAAGTGATATGGGAGAAAACGATTCCAGAAAATATGCTAGTCAAGAAGATCCTAAGATCACTTCCAAAGAAATTTGAAATCAAGGCCACAACTATTGAGGAAACTCATGATTTGGATACCATGTAAGTAGATGAACTCATAAGTTCTTTGCAAAACTACGAGTTGATCATTAGTGAAAGAGAAGATAACAATAAGGATATATCTCTGATCACTAATTAAAGTAAAGGCGATAGTAAGTCAAATAAGGAATTGACTAAGGATGTGAAAATTCTTGAGGAACAATGTGAGTACCTTACTAAAAGGTTGAAGGATAAAGAAAACAAATTCAACAATAACAAGATATGAAATGACAATAGTAAAGACAACAAAGGATTCAAATACCATGAATGCAATGGATTCAGTCACTCAAGACTTGAATGTCCTAGAATAAAAAAGGGATTAAAAGGATTCTTGTCATAGGAAAATATTCTCAATCTGGATAAAATAGCTAAGCATGTGGCAGCTTTGGGCAGTATCTATGACTCGGATAAATAGTCTATTGGGGAAAATACATCATTTGAGGAACCGGTTACAACTCACAAAGAGACATGCAAAAGACTTGTAGAAGTCTGTAATCTTGGTCAAAATCAACAAAATCTGATTGTCAAACTCTATAATGATAAAATGAATCATTTGGGTACTATATCAGATATGGAAGAGGAGATTATATATCTAAGATCCAAACTAGATAACCATCCTAGTGTTCCAATAAGGAATATAGGAAACATACATACAAAAACTTCAAAAAGGATGTTGCAACATCACGTTAGTCCAGACAAAGCAATCAGAAAGGATGGAAATTCATCAACAAATAAGGATGAAGGCTTTTTTTTCTTCTGAAAATTCAAAGCATCAGAATCCTCATTCTCCGAAGACTTCTTCTGGTAATCCTCTAAACCCTAAATTTGGTTCTATGACTAGGAAATAAATGTCTAGTGTTCATAGAAACATTGATTATATGATTACTTGAACCTTAGAGTTAGGAGATCATATAAATATTCTTGGTATTACCACACCCCTAGCACAAATTCTTCCAAAACCCTCATCAAGCAAAAATCCTGATCAGAATGATGAAAGTCAGTTTGAGAGTGATATAGATGATTTTTCTAATCCTGTAGAAAACCTGATCACACTTGCAAACTCTGTTATGAGTAAGAAACCCATAGCTGAATGGTACAAAGGAGCATTAGTGACCAACTTATAGGACAGTTCCTCTGATGTTGAAGAGTTTATGCATAATAACACTCAGAATAAAACCATTATTGTTGAGCATGTCACACCTAAACAAGCCAAGAATATAATTGTTGGACCATCAAAAGGATGGAGCAAGGTTGTGATAACCAGCAATAAAAGAAAGGGTATATCTGAGTTGGTGAAATTCCAGAACATGACCTATGGTCAGAAATCTGGACCTAAGAAGAAAAAATTGTAGCAACTAAGGTGAATGTTGAAAATATGTCAATTCAGGATGATGTCCATGCTAAAAGATAGGAGTTTGTCTGCCATAGGAGAATTGCAGTTGAACGAGAACTAGAAACCAATGTCCTAGACTGCAAGGACATTATGAACTTGATCGAGACTGCAAGATTAAAGAAAATAGTCTGAAATTTTAGATGTTGTTATGAGAATTTGATTAAAGAAATAGTTGCAAATATTTCTGAAGAGGATGAGGAGAATCTTGAAAAGTCCAAAGTTTATATGAGAGGTAAGGTTGTGCGCTTCTCACCTTGTGAGATAAATAAATTATTGGGAAGAGATATCAGAAATCAGTCTGAATTTGAAGATACAAATGGTGAAGTCTATAAGGAAATCACTTAAGACCGTCAAGCACTGGCCTCTTAAGCTGTCAATTGGAGATCTTAGTGTCAAGTATGATATACTTCATCGGGTTGAGGTGGCAAATTCGTTCCCAACAAATCATACTTCCATTATCTCATTACCTCTAGCTAGATTTATCTGCGCCGTTGGAAAACAAGTAAAGTTTGATTTTGGAACATGCATCTTTTAGCACATAGTCAAACAAGCATCTCCAACAACAGTAAAGTTTCCCATTTGTTTTCCCACACTTATTAGTGGAATGATTTTGGCTTATCACAAAGACATTCTAAATACAAATTGTAAACACCCCAAATTTGCCCTCACCCATTCACACCATGGCTTGTGATCATCCTCATATGCATAAACACAATCATATCATCTCACATTTCATTTTTGATTCACTGCATAGTTTTCAAGGCATCTGCACCTAGGGTTTGTGATCTGAGCAATCCCAAAGCTTCTTGAGGCACTCCAAAGGCTACCAATCAACTCAAAAGGGGTCTATGTGTGTTCATACATCATATTCTACCTCCTCAAAGTCAAAATTGCAGAGGAATCACAAAGACTAGGGTTTGAGGTGATGCAGAGCCAGGATGAACTGCACAGTTGACTGAAAATTAGGGTTTTGGCTTCAGAGGCCATAACCCCAAATTTTTTTGGTCATTCTTGTTTCCATTGGTCTCTATATGGTATAGGGAGTATGCATATCAATTTTCATGAAGAAATTCCATAGGGAAGTCATCTGATCAAGGGTTGACTTTCTGGACAAGTCAGTGCAAAATCAGGGCATCTGAGGCCCCCAATGACCCAACCAATGGGTGATCTTCATCATTTTGAGTGTATATGATCTTTATTTGATCATGGAAGAAGGTTGAAGTTCATAAAAATCAAGAATTTAGGGTTTTTGCAAATGTTGACTTTTTGGGGCATAGTTGACTTTTCAAGAATGCATCATTTTAGGTCATTTTTCAAGCTTTGATTCATGATCCAAAAATGCTTCAAATGGAAAAACTTTGGTCATGAAAGTTGTAGATCTCATCTTTCCCTTTTCAAAAAGTACAAGAACATGATCAAATTCCTTTTGGATCAAAAGTTATGGTGTGGCAAAGTTAGCAAAAATCATTGATTTTCAAGTTATGCACCAAAGGCAAAAATTGCAAATTCTCCTTCCAAGGCCAATTCAGTCACCATATGGGCTTCTAATGCACTTAACATGATCATGTAACTTCTAAAAGTCAGATTTGAACCAAGGTGCCTCATGTTTCATGGCTTATGCAACAAGATTTTTCCATGTGAACCATAAAGCAAGCAACTTGCAAAAACTATCATCACATCTCACCCACTTGATTTCTTGGATGCTGAACCAGCCCTAGCTTCTCTCCATGCCATGCTGCGCCAGCCCTAGTCCTTGTACTTGCCTAGTATCAAGCCCATGCTTCTCTTACAAGATTTTTGACTTTTGGCAAAAGCAAACTTACCAATCACAAAAGCACAAGTCACATCATCCAGCCAATCAGATTTGTTTATGTGGACAATTTGCAAGCAAAACATAAGGGCAAGCAAGGCTGAAACCAACACATTCACCACATACACAAAACACTCCCCTTTTGCAAGTTCCTTCGAATTCCTCTCCACAGCCTGAAAACACTCAAACTTTCTTCATCATCCAACTCAACACACTTCATAGACAAGAAACCACCAAAGCTCAAGCCTGAAACAAGCCTGAACACTCCATAACCATTGCTCACCCTCAGTCTGCATTTCTTTTCGAAACTCTCACCACAGCTTGCAAACACACAAACAAACCTTGCAAAGCTTCTCCATACATCATTTGGACCTCAAACCTTCATCCACAATGGCCTGAAACCTCCAGAAACACCATTGCCATTTCTGAGCAAGCTTGAGCAGGAGCTGTCGAATCTCACTATCCAGCCAACTCAAACTCATTTTGAGCATTCAAACATCTTTGGGGGATCAAGTGGAGTGGTTTGCACAAGGAAAAGTGGCCAGAAAGTCCTCAAGTTGAAAGCTCCAAATCTCAGGTAGCTCGAAAATAATTTTTCCAGAAATGATTTTTCTTGTTACAAACTTGTTCTTCATGAGTTGCTGATCATCCTGGTACCATTGGTTTTGGAAATGGTTGTGATTTGAGCATTTAATTTGTTTCTGAAGCTTGCGTGACCTAGAACTTCTTCTCTTCGATTCAGCTTGTTTAGGAAATATAAATTTGTTTTGAGAGAGGGGTTTGATTCGTGAGAGGTTGGAGATCATTTCCCAATTCATAGATTTTGTTTTTGTTACGTTTTGAGAGGTTTTGAGGTTTCTCAGGTGAGGGCTGGCCGGAGAAGACGACCGGAAGTCTTCTCCGGCAGCCTGAAAGTCATTAATCACTAATTAGGGTTAGGGCACCAACTTTGAACCTGGGCCTTTAGATCCTGTTTCCCGCGCGTGAATGGAAGGCCTGGATCTTGTCATTAGTTTTAATTAGGTTTAATTTATTTAATTAATTAAGATTAACCTAGTTTGAATCTGAACCACAAGATCACGCGCGCAGTCAACACATTTGAACTCAGAATCAATCTCATCCATCCATCCTGATTACTTCCTATTTTCTTTAATTTTAATTCATTTCTTTTTCATTTGTTTTGCATATTTAATTTAAAATAGCAAAAATATCTCAAAAATTATGAAACTTTTTCCTTAAAGTTTTAATAATTTTTAAGACCCAAAAATATTTTTATTTTATTTTTATCATTAAAAAAGGTATTTTTAAATATTTAAAAGATTATTTTTAATTGATTAATGGGAATTAATTTATTAAAAATACTTTTAGGTATTTAAAAATTACAAAAAAATTCATGAAATGTTCTAAGACATTTAGGAACATTGTCCAACCTTCAAACCAAATTTCTTTTTTGATCTTGATGCATTTTAAGAATTTTTCATTGAATTAAATCATTTTTTATGCATTATTTTGATCATGGATTCAAAAATTCATTTCTGCCTATTGGTGAAGGTTGAGACATTGATTCTTCTTGCATTGTTTTGTGTTTAGCATGTAGTTTATAGGGTTAAATGGTCATGAATTGTTCTTGCATTTTCAAATTGTTTGGCATTTGTTTTGTTAAGAACCCTAAAAAACCCTAATAACTTAGAAAAATCATATCTTGAGTTTGGTTGAGAGTTGAGAGCTCCCCTTTGGGCAGTGGATCATCATAGGCCTAGGGTTTCTTTGGGTGCCATTTTCCATTTTTATCTTAGGGTTTTGTTTCTGTTTTGGATTTTTGTTTGATGTTTGATTCATGAACCCTAATTTGGGCTTTCTCTTGCATCCTTCTTACATTTCCTTGCATAACATGACTTGTCTTTGCATTTTGTGCATTCTTGTGATTCATTTTGACATCTTAAGACATATAGAAAGCATGTTTGATCATTGCATTACATATTTGCCATGTCATTTGTCTTGTATGATTCATAACTTTTCATGTTTGTTCATGCTCTTTAGCTTGCATCATTTGCATTCATGATCTTGTATGAACATCCCCATTGTCTTGCCTCATGTTTGCAGCACCTCATAACATCATAATCATCATCAACATGCTTCTGGTCTTGCTTTACATCATATCATTTCATCTCATCTTGCATTGCATTGCATTTTCTTTCTAACATTTCAGGTGGTAAGTAAACTTGAGAAGTGAATTTGCCTTCACTTCTCATAACTTTTCTTTTCATCTCTCTTGCATCCATTGCTGCATTTTTATATGTGTTTGAGATTGAGCTTGCTCATTCTTGTTCCTCCCACTTTCTTTCTTCAAGTGACTTGACCTTCTTGAATGAAGCAAGTCACTTTGCTTCTCTTGATCCTGTTCATCTGCTTCCTGGTGGTTCTTCTGAAGATTGTTCTTGAAAACCTCACAAGCCTTAGGATCATCCAAGCATGACAATGAATTAGGGTTTTGATTAGTCCCCCTCATAGTTTTTACCTTTGTGTCTCTCTTTGAGTCTTCTCTTCTCATCTCATAATCAGGGACTAAACCCTAAAGGCTTTAAGACTTTGTGATTAAGCTTATGCCTGCATCCTTCTCTTAGGATGGAGTGTATAACTTTAATCCTAAGTATTAAACCCTTAAGGTGTTTAAATCTCTTAATCAATTCACTTAATAAATATCAAGACATCACACTTGTAACTTGGGCCTTGCATTAGGGTTCTAATTCTTCCTTAAGTGGTTAAGAAGGACTAACCCTAGTGTTAATGGACAAGTCCCCCTCAAGTTGTCTCACAAACCATAAAATTCACTTCATCATCATATCATTAATCTAAAATCCACTTAATAAAGGCTTGTTTTGTCATGGGTTTAATCCCTAATCATGGATTAAGTTGAGGAGCCTTCCTCAGCTTAAACATTCTCATCTATTATCCTTCTTTTAGGATGGTGTAATGGGTCTGTTTAATCCTTGATTATGGCTTAACCTCATTACTCAACACTAAACAAAAACACCAAAAACATCTAAATAATCACAAGTAGGTTAATGATCTTAATCCTACATCAAAGGTGATTAAGTGTGAGAATCTGACTTCACACTTAAGGTATTCTCATTACCCCTAATCAGAGGGAAGATGTGATGAGTTTACTAAATCCATTGGTATAGGCTTAAGCTCATTAACTTATGACAAACTTTCAAAAGCAATAAAAGACTGAAAACTCAAAAACAAACAATAATCGTCTCCTCCGGGATTCTTTTCTCATCTCATTCACTCACAAACGAGAACTCGCTTCTTCCGTCTAATGCAAGACAGTTTGCATCTGTGCCAGACAGATCATACACTTGAGCATAGACAAGCAAGCAGTTCACAAGTCAATTCATCTTTCAGTCTCTTTGGGTCGAACTACGGTGTTCTGACTTCCTCATTGCACGAGAGGATACGTAGGCATAACTTAACAGTTATCGAACAAAAGTCTCTGTATATTCCCCCTCTTTCCAGCCTCATTCTTTAAGCCTCATGGTCATGAGCATTTCATTCTGTTCTTACACTGACACCTTCATACTTCATATCATTTATACACTTTACACTGACACCTGTACATTCTTTTCCAGCTATTTTATGCACAGATTGCACTGACACTACCCCTTTAAAACACAAATCTTTTAAGCGTGGATCCCGTCGAGTACGGCGGACAATCTGGGTGCTAATACCTTCCCAGGTTGTAACCAACCCCCTTTCTCAGTCTCTCTGGTTCGCAACCGTCTTATCCATATCTTTCTAGGTCTATGCAGCATTGCCTTTCCTCCGGGATAAAAATGCCTAGCTGGCGACTCTATTCATTCTCCAGTGAGTTCACGGCTGTGTGTTCTCACTGTTCCCTTCGCCGACCGTTCGCGCTTGTACCGGGATGCAAATCTTCGGGAGCGACAGCTTGGCGACTCTGCTGGGGACCCTTATACTGCAACCAGGGCTTCTGGTTCTTTTTGTGGGTTCCTCCTAGCGCTTGATTGATTTGTGTTTACTGGGGTGTTATGTGCTTGTTTGTGCTTGTATTTATTTTTGTTTATTGCTTTATGTACAGTTACTTTACTGCTTTCTTTATTTGCATTTATATATATCATACTGTCATTGTTGCTGGCTGGATCTGGTTTCTTGTTTTGGTGGGTGGGTGTTTCATTGAGAGTAAAGGTCCTATACCTGGGACCTGAGTGACACCTAGGCTAGAGTGAATCATATTCTTTCCCATTCCATTTCGGTCTGGTGCGGGAATATGAAACACGGTTCAGATATGGGTTTCTTCTTGAGAACTCTGTGTTGCAGATTTCCTGCAATGCTAGGGCTATCTGGGAAGCCTGCTAAGTCTGGATGACCTTTTAGTATTGACCTTCAGAAGCTGAGGTGAATTAGAGGAGGAATTGTTATGGTTATTGTAAACACTGTACCTCCGGGTTAGAAGTGTTTACACTTCTCATAACTGATCCAAGTCTGAGGATCCTTGTTCTAGATCACCACCTGTGAGGGGGTTGGGCTGTTTACAGGTTTGCAGGTACCTTGACCTCAGAATACCCTGTTACTTTGAATACTCCATGTTGGACATTTCTTGTGATTCTAAACCCTGGACATGTGGCTCTTTATTTGAGTCCCCCACCTTGGTTACTGGATTTATAGACCTCCATCTGGAATTCTTGGACACACATGGACATATATCAAGGCAGTTAATCAGATCCGGCTCAGTCACAAATCCTTGCATTTCATTTGCATACATACCCATTGCATCATATTAACATTTGCTTATTTGTGTTTCAGGGTATCCACCTTCATATTTGGTTTTGGTTTTGACCCCATCTGCAGTTTTGACCTATCTCCACCAGCATCTTGCTTCAGCTTGTCAGCCATATATTCCAGTTACTTGCACTAGCCAGCCAGTGGCCCACTCCTTAGCATCTTCATCAGCACTCTACTCAGTCTCAGCATTCATGGCTCCAAAGAAAAGCAACATCACTTATCACTTCTTCCAACCAGACTTATCAGACATCAGGAGGATCCAAACCCTGATCACTCCAGAGCACATACCCTTGTTCAGGGAGAGTTATGGAGATATACTGGACATGGTTATGGATCTGGACCCATCTCAGAGGAGCCTCATCCACACCTGCATTCAGTTCTATGACCCCCCATTGAGATGTTTCACCTTTCAAGACTTTCAGTTGGGGCCCCTATTAGAAGAATACTCATCTTTGATTGGTTTGCCTATCAAGAGGGAAATCCCTTTCAACCCTGAAATGGTCTTTCCCAGCAATGGAGAGATAACAAAAGCTTTACACCTGGAGCCTGTTTTGATTGAACAGCATATGACCTCTAAAGCTGGGATCCCTGGATTTCATCTGGACTTCTTAATTTCTCAAGCTAGTCTGAAGGCCACCTTGGGGGAGTGGAAAGCTGTTTGTGCTTTGTTGGCCTTAAGTGTATATGGAGTTGTGTTGTTTGCAGATGAGCCTCGATTCATCAGCAAGAATGCAATCCACTTGTTCATCCTGAAGAACCCTGTGCCAACTTTACTGGGTGATCTCTATTACTCAGTACATCAGAGAAATGAGAAGAAGAGGGGAAGATTAGTGAGGATTTGTGCTCCATTATTCCATGCTTGGCTTCTCAGGCATCTACCCAGGACAGATGCATTTCTAAATCCTCATCAGCAAAGCAACTGGGCTAAGAGGCTCACTACTCTCACTTCAGCAGACATCAGGTGGTGTGCTCAAAGCACCAAGGGCAGAGATATAATCACAAGTTGTGGGCACTTTCCCAATGTGCCCTTAATAGGAGTTAAAGGAAGTATCAATTACAACCCTCTGCTGTTCAGGAGGCAATTGGGCTATGCACTGGTTCATACTCCTAGGGAACAAGACTTGGTTGAGACCCTCTACTGTGAGAACAAGATTAGTTTGGCTGTTGTTAGGCAGGCTGCCTGGGCCTGGGATCATGTTCAAACCAAGGGAATCACCATTCTGGGGAAGTGCAATAATGTGGCATCAGTCCAATATTATGAGTGGTCCCATGCCAGGGCCCAATTCTCTGGAATGCCCTTTACCATAGAAGACACGTCTGAGTCATCTTCAGCACCACCCCCTGCCACTATCAGTTTGGAGGAGTTTGAGAGCTTGAAGGAAAGAAATGAGAAGTTAACTCAAGCCTTGCAGAAGACCCTCCGGGAGAGAAGTGAAGGTGTGAGGGAAATTGAAAGATTGGAGAAGTTGAGAATAGAGCACTTGACTAAAATTGAGAAGTCTGGGGAGTATATCAACAAATCCAAAGCTGGTGAGCAGATTCTGAAGAATGCTTGTAAAGAAGCCCAGTTCCAGAGAGCAAGAACAGACTTGTATTTGAAAGAGAGTCAGGCCAGGTGGGTCCGGATCACTGAGGCCCGTACTCTAGAAGACAAGAGAGTCCAGGACAAGATGGAACAGATGGAAAAAGCCCTGGCAGCAGCCCAGAAGGAAATATCAGAGCTAGAAATCAGAGCTGGAGTGAAGAGGTCTAAGGACCAAAGTCAGAACAAGAAGTTGACTGCAGCTGTTGCAACAAGAAACCTTCTCATCAGAAATCTCACGGAGCGTCCGGCTGATCCTGTGACCGAAGCACTTCTCAAGGAAGTTCGTGAGGATGAGTTTGGCCTTGGAGTTTGATCATTTGCTTGTTGTTATCCCTATTCCATGTACTTTTGCTTTCTTGTGATGTATTTTGACCCCTTTGAGGGCTTGTGTTGTAAAAATGAACAAGTTGTATTATTTCATCTTATGTAATATATTTGTGTTGGTTTCTATCTGGGTTCACATCAAAAGCAACTTCAACAGCATCATCTTCAAGGGTCTGGAAGGGTCAAAACTGAAGGCCAAACCGGATACCTCGAGAACAAATAAGCATAACTGCATTGCATGCTAACCCTTCTGTTTGTTTTGTAGGTTTTGTTTTATTGTTACTAACCTCTGTTGTGAATCTCAGGAATTATTGCTCGCCGCCGGGTATTTCCTCTCAACAGGCCTCACAGGTACCCAACTAGAAACAACCTTCCGGGAATTCAGATGGATCAGATGCAGCAGGACCTTACGGAGGTCAGAAACCAGATGGCCAACGAAAGGTTGGAGATGAGAACCCAGATAACACAATTCATGGAAGTGATGAACAACTTAGCTCAAAGCCAGGAAAGGCTCAAAACTTTGGTAGAAGGGAGGAATCAAGAGGAGCCCCATGTGGGGACTGCTGGCACAAGTAACAATGAAAGGGTGCAACCACATGTTAACCCCCCTGTGTTTGGCCCACATCTCCATCCTGAGATTAATATTCCTGCAAACATTCAAGGAACAGCTACTGCAGCCAGGGTACTTCAAGAAGATCCTCAGGAGGACCAATTTACAGTAATGGGTGCTGGAGAGGAAACTTATGATAGGCGGCTGGATGAAATAGCTGAGAAGTTGAGGTCCTTAGAATCTCAAAATTCTTTGGGGTTCGACGTCATGGACATGGGTTTGGTAGAAGGGGTCAGGATTCCCCATAAGTTCAAACCTCCTTGTTTCGAAAAGTATAATGGGACTTCATGCCCCCGGACTCATTTGCAATCATTTCTGGGAAGGCTGAAGGCCTATACAATGGATGAGAAACTTTGGATGTTCTACTTCGAAGATAGCTTGACTGGAGCTTCGAGGGAGTGGTATTCCCATTTGACAAGGGCAACTGTTAGATGCTGGAAGGACCTGGCAGAAGCCTTCATCCGACAGTATCAATACAATTTAGACATGGCACCCAACAGGACTCTCCTAATGGGAATGTCGCAGTCGTCAAGGGAAAGTTTCCGAGAATATGCTCAAAGATGGAGGCAATTGGCTGCTGCTGTTCAACCCCCTATGTCTGAAAGGGAAATGGCAGATATGTTCATGAACACTCTTCAGGGAACGTATATTGACAGGTTGGCTGCTTTCTCTTCCACCAGCTTCGCAGATGTTGTCATAGCTGGGGAGAGAATTGAAAGCCTGTTAAAAATGGGAAAGATCTCAGACAACGGTGCCAGCTCGTCCAGCAGTACAAGAAAGCCTTTTGCAGGCCCGAGAAGAACTGGCGAGACCAATGCCATTCACACCAACAGGGGTAGGCCCCAATATGTTCAAAGGTCAATAGCAGCAGTCACTATCCCTGCTCCAGCTCATCCTCAGCCAGTCTATCAACCTCCTCAACAAAACTTCCAACAACAACCTCAGTATCATCAGCAGAATCAATATCCTCCAAGAAACTACAACAACAACAACTCCAACAACAATAATCAACAGAGGCCATTCCAACAGAGGCCCTCTCAAGCTAACAGAGTGATCGACCCGATCCCAATGCCGTATGCTGCCTTGCTGCCACAACTTCTGAAACTCAACCTAGTTGAGATAAGAACGTTGGCACCTCCGGATCCCAACAGTCTACCAAGAAACTATGACTCCAATACTAGGTGTGCTTTTCATTCGAACGCACCTGGTCACAGTACAGAAAAATGCAGGGCTCTGCATATGAAGGTACAAGACTTGGTAGATTCCAAGGCTCTGAATTTTGCACCTCCGCCCAATGTCAATAAAAACCCTATGCCAAACCATGGTGGTCCTCGAATTAATGCTATTGAAGAAGACCAACCGTCTTATTTAATAACAAGTGTGGATCAGATCCGGACGCCATTGGTGGAAATCAAAGCTCAACTCCGAGAAAACCAAATATTTCCGGGATGTGAACTAGGGTGTCCCTATTGCAATATTTCATGGAATGGGTGCGAGGACCTGAGGAATGGCATTGACAGCCTTATTCAGAGTGGCTTGCTACAGATCACTACATCATTCCCGACAAATCCGGCAACTTCATCAACAACGGTTTCAGACCCTCCTACAACTGCAGCAACTATTGTTCCCGACAATTCACCAACAACATCAACAAGTACTCCATCTGTCCTCCCAAATGATCAGTTTTCAACAGTTTCTCTTGCTACAACTTCAGCTTCATCCCATTTCGAATCTCCATCAACAACAACAACAGTCCTTCCAACAGTACCTCCTACAACTCCAACAATCAATCACGAAGATGTCTCCACTGTTACCATATTCTACAATCCTGAAAATAACTCCGCCTACCATTCAGAAGGTGCTGCTCCCGTCAGAGCACCAGTTACAATCTTTTATGATCCACAAACAATAACAGTCCCTTCAGCAGCAGCAATCAGTCCGGTCACTGTCACGGTGCCTGGACCAGTACCATATGAAAGCAATAGGGCCATCCCTTGGCACTACGGCTCTGATGTGTACTGTGAAGGGAAAAGAATCACTCTTGAAACATCAGCACCTGCACCACAAGTAGATAATGTGGGGGGAGGCGGAGGCTTCACCCGAAGCGGACGTCTCTTTGCTTCACAAGTTCAAAGACCCACTGCCGAAGCAGAAGCTGCTGCCAAGGCAAAAGGAAAAGGTCCGGTGCAGGAAGATCCAGCTGCCAAAGAAACCCTGAAGACTTCATTTGATCAGGAAGTTGATGAGTTTATGCGGATTATCAAAAAGAGTGATTATAAAGTTGTGGATCAGCTTCATCAGACGCCATCCAAAATCTCTATCCTCTCACTGCTTATGTGCTCCGAAGCCCATCGGAATGCACTACTTAAGGTCCTGCACGCAGCTTACGTGCCAGAGGAGATTACTGTCAACCAATTGGAAACCGTGGTTGGAAATGTTACTGCTAGCAATGGGCTAGGGTTTACCAATTCTGACCTGACAATGGATGGCCGCAATCACAACAAAGCCCTGCACATAACCATGGAATGCAAAGGAGCTGTCCTTTCTCATGTGCTGGTGGACACAGGATCTTCCCTGAATGTCTTACCAAAGAAGGCTCTGGTGAAGCTTGAATATGATGGATTGGCATTGAGACCCAGCAACCTGGTAGTAAGAGCCTTTGATGGTTCTAAGAGATCGGTTCTGGGAGAGATTGAGCTGCCCGTGACAATTGGACCGCAGACCTTTAAAACTATCTTTTATGTGATGGACATTCAGCCCGCCTACAGCTGTTTGTTGGGAAGACCCTGGATTCACGCCGCCGGCGCAATAACGTCTACCCTTCACCAAAAGTTAAAATTCGAGTGGGAAGGTCAAGTTGTCACAATCTGTGGAGAGGAGGACATTTTTGTCAGCCACCTGGCAACCTATAAGTACATTGAAATGGATGGAGAGATCCATGAAACAATGAGTCAAGGTTTCGAAGCCTTGAATGTCAATGAAGCATCTGCTGTATCTGGTACTCCAATGTCATCCTACCAACAAGCCCGGAAGGTTGTTGAAGAAGGAACTGCCCAAGGCTGGGGCAAATTGCTGTCGGTGGAGAAAAAGGAAGACAAATTTGGGTTGGGTTACAAACCAACTCAACATCAAGCAAAGGCCGCTGGAGAGCCTGGTTTTGTCAGTGGGGGGATGCTTACCCCCGATGCTATCAACTGTCTGGAAGACGAGCTGGAAGAGGAGCGCAATCTGGAGAATTGGATTCGTCCAAAGATCCCGGGGAGCAGTGTCTCGAACTGGTCTTCCCAGGAAATTATAAGAGTTACTCATGCAGAGTAATTATTATTTCCTGCATTTTTATAGCATGCATCAAAGTCTTGCATCTTGCCCAAGATGACAAGACTCATTTTGTAACCAGGGCCATCTGTACTTTTGTGCAAACAAGATTAAATTAATGAAATATCAGACATCTTTTTGCAAACAAGTCTTTTTCTTTTTCTGCTCACTGTTTTTCCATCTTTCTTTTTGTACAAAAATAAATGGCGGTGTTTTCAAAATGATAACTTCATTTCACTTTTTCTAAAGCAAGATTAAAATCAATCACTAAAATGAACCAACCTAACCCTTGCAGAGAGTGCCTTCCAGACAGCACCGACAACAGCACGGCTATGACATCGTATGACTTTGACAATCCGATCAATCAAGCTGATGAAGGGGTTGATGAAGAATATGAGCTTCCTGAAGAGCTAGCCAGGTTGTTAAGGCAAGAGGAAAAGGTTATTACCCCTCACCAGGAGGAGGTTGAAGTGATTAATCTTGGTACAGATGAAGACGTGAAGGAAGTAAAAATCGGGGCCTGCCTGCAAGACTCAGTAAAGAGACATTTGATAGATCTGCTTCAAGAGTATGTTGATGTGTTTGCTTGGTCGTATCAAGACATGCCAGGGTTGGACACCGATATAGTTGTGCACAAGCTGCCTTTGAGGGAAGAATGCCCACCAGTTAAACAGAAGCTGCGCCGAACTCGCCCAGACATGGCTATGAAAATCAAGGAAGAGGTACAAAAGCAATGGGACGCCGGGTTCCTTGCTGTGACTAGCTATCCGCCGTGGGTTGCTAACATAGTACCTGTGCCTAAGAAAGACGGCAAAGTAAGAATGTGTGTTGATTACCGGGATCTGAACAGAGCCAGCCCGAAAGATGACTTCCCATTACCTCACATCGATGTATTGGTGGATAACACGGCTCAGTTCTCGGTATTCTCCTTCATGGATGGATTTTCAGGATATAATCAGATCAAGATGTCACCTGAAGACATGGAGAAGACAACATTCATCACACCTTGGGGCACGTTCTGTTACAAAGTGATGCCATTCGGACTGAAGAATGCTGGTGCAACATATCAACGGGCTATGGTAACATTGTTCCACGATATGATCCACAAAGAAATAGAATGTTATGTGGATGATATGATTGCCAAGTCCCTTACTGAAGAAGATCACCTGGTGAATCTGCTGAAGTTGTTCAAGCGTCTGAGGAAGTACCAATTGAAGCTGAACCCCAACAAATGCACATTCGGGGTGCGATCCGGTAAGCTGCTGGGCTTTATTGTAAGCGAGAAAGGGATTGAAGTTGACCCAGATAAAGTCAAAGCTATTCAGGAAATGCCTGCACCAAGAACTGAGAAAGAGGTTCGAGGGTTCTTAGGTCGATTGAACTACATTTCGAGGTTCATATCTCACCTTACAGCAACCTGTGAACCCTTGTTCAAGCTGCTAAGAAAGGAACAAACGGTCAGGTGGAACGAAGACTGCCAGAAGGCTTTTGACAAGATCAAGGAATATCTGCAAGAACCTCCAATCCTCATGCCGCCAGTTGAAGGAAGACCTCTGATTATGTACTTGACAGTATTAGAAGAGTCAATGGGGTGTGTGCTGGGCCAGCATGACGAGTCTGGTCGAAAAGAGTATGCAATATACTACCTAAGCAAAAAGTTTACCGACTGTGAACAACGTTATTCACTGCTCGAGAAAACTTGCTGTGCTTTAGCGTGGGCTGCTCGCCGACTGAGACAGTATATGTTGACCCACACTACTTTATTGATATCCAAAATGGATCCAGTTAAGTACATTTTCGAGAAGCCAGCTCTTACCGGACGGGTTGCAAGATGGCAGATGATTCTCACAGAATACGACATACAGTACACATCTCAGAAAGCCATCAAAGGCAGTGTACTATCTGAATATCTTGTTGAGCAACCCATTGATGACTACCAGCCTATGAGGTTTGACTTCCCTGATGAAGACATCATGTTCATAAAATCAAAAGATCATGAAGAGCCTATTCACACTGAAGGGCCTGACCCAGAGGAGGAATGGACTATGATGTTTGATGGGGCTGTTAACATGAATGGTCGTGGTGTTGGTGCAGTACTCATTACACCTAAAGGAGTTCACATGCCTTTCTCGGCAAAACTCACTTTCAACTGCACTAACAACGAAGCTGAATACGAAGCTTGCATTATGGGTCTTGAGGAAGCCATTGACCTCAGGATCAAAACATTGACCGTATTCGGAGATTCAGCTTTAGTAGTCAATCAAACCAACGGCAAATGGTACACCCACCAAGATCATCTGATACCTTACAGGGATTATACAAGAAGGTTATTGACTTTCTTCACAACAGTCAAGCTTGAGTATATCCCTCGGGACGAGAATCAGTTTGCAGATGCTCTCGCTACCATTTCATCCATGATCAAAGTTCAAGCTGCCAACTTTGTACCCCAGATTTCAGTATCTAGACTTGATAGACCAGCATATGTATTTGCAGCGGATGTTGTAAAAGATGATAAGCCTTGGTTCCATGACATTAAGTGCTTCTTGGAGGATCAGACATACCCACCTGGGGCATCTTCCAATGATAAGAAGACCTTGAGAAGGCTTGCTGGTAGTTTCTTTCTGAACACTGATGGGTCTTTATACAAAAGGAACTTTGACATGATACTCCTCAGATGTGTTGACAAGACGGAAGCAGATTTGTTGATGCATGAAGTGCACGAAGGATCCTTTGGTACCCATGCTGGAGGGCATGCCATGGCTAAGAAGTTGCTAAGATCAGGTTATTATTGGATCACAATGGATGCTGATTGTTGTGCCTACGCCAGAAGATGCCATAAATGCCAGATCTACGCAGATAAGGTGCATGTGCCTCCCAATCCTTTGAACATCATGTCTTCACCATGGCCCTTTGCCATGTGGGGCATTGATATGATTGGCAAGATTGAGCCAACTGCTTCAAACGGCCACAGATTCATCCTGGTCGCCATTGACTATTTCACCAAGTGGGTTGAAGCAGCCTCATATGCAAATGTTACAAGACAAGTGGTAGCCCGATTTCTGAAAAGAGATATCATCTGTCGGTATGGAGTGCCCGAGCGAATCATTACTGATAATGGTTCCAACTTAAACAACAAAATGATGGCAGAGCTGTGCCGGGACTTCAAGATCCAACATCACAATTCTTCTCCTTACAGGCCAAAGATGAACGGCGCTGTTGAGGCAGCGAATAAGAATATCAAGAAGATTGTGCATAAGATGGTAATCACATACAAAGACTGGCATGAAATGCTACCATTTTCCTTGCATGGGTATCGCACATCAATCAGAACATCCACTGGGGCAACACCGTATCAGCTTGTATATGGTATGGAGGCAGTCCTACCTGTTGAAGTTGAACTACCCTCGTTACGGGTATTAATGGATGTTAAACTGAGTGAAGCAGAATGGGTTCGGTCCCGATACGAACAACTGAGTCTGATCGAGGAGAAAAGATTGGCTGCAATCTGCCATGGACAGTTATATCAGAAGAGAATGAAGAAGGCCTTCGATCAGAAAGTCAGGCACCGAGAGTACCAAGTGGGAGATCTTGTGCTGAAAAGAATCCTCCCTCCTCATACAGACCACAGGGGCAAATGGACTCCAAATTATGAAGGACCATTCGTTGTAAAGAAAGTTTTCTCTGGCGGAGCAATGATGCTCAGCACCATGGATGGTGAAGATTTCCCGTCCCCTGTGAATTCAGATGCAGTTAAAAAATACTTCGCATAAAATGACCCGCTGGACATAAAAACAGAATGTAAGTCCAGGCAAAAATAGGGCATCCCGGCGAGTCAAAAACAGAATAAAAGACTCGGGCAAAAGTAAGGGAAAATAAACAAAAAATGTACACCCGCTGAGTTGAAAAGCCGCATTGGACAGCTCAGGCAAAAATGGGTATCCCGATGGATTGAAAACCCGAAAGGGCGATCCATGCAAAATAAGGGAATAAGCGAACAACTGCATTCTGAATTCGTCTGTATCACCTACAACTTGGTAAGCTTCAAAGGATCAAGCTTCAATCAGAATCAACTCTCTCCAGAAAGCAAGACGAGAAGAACGTCATTGTCATACGAGTCATAGCAGGTGAGGAAGCTCCTCAAAGCGTCGCCAACATCGCCAGCACTTTATTTCTCAAATTTGTAACAATCTCCTCATTCCAGGAGATTTGTTTCTTTGACTGTATCTCGCCGATTCAGGGCACATGAATTAATAAAATCAGATTTTCGGTCATGTTTCGTTTTTACATTTATGTTTTGCAAAGAGTTGTCTGATATCTCTAAAAATACAATTGCATAAGTACAGATGCCTTCCTCTAAAATAAAAGCACATGCTTACAGGGAATCTGATTATTCTCGAAAGTACTTAACTCCTATGACGGAATCCGGTAAGGGATACCTCGGGACCTTTTGTACGTTTCCTTACCTTTGCAGGTTTGCAGGTATCCAGAACGCAACCTAGGGCATGCAAGTTACATCTCAGCAAGCTGGCTAATCAACAAAAGATATCAGCATCCGAGATGCTCTATCCCCAGCTGAGTTGCTCCCCATTGCTTTCCCCAGCAAATTTGCCAAATCAACAGGCAGGCTTAACACTCAGGATGCTTTCCCCCCAGCCGAGTTGCCTCCCTTTGCTCTCCCCAGCTGTAGTACCAACCATTCTTCCTCAGCATATGCAGAAATCAGGGAATCATCTCCCCACACCTTCCCCAGCCTCTATCCAGAAGAGCAACGCACGAAGAAGTCACAACAGAGTACAGAAGCTTCTACAAACCCCAGCTGGGTCTCTCATTTATAAGGATATGTCAATCAGTGACCTATATCCCCAAACAGATACATCACTAGATCTACCAATGATCTCATCCCCAGCTGGGAGGTTCACTTCAAGCAGATCATCCAGAGATCTTCGCAGCAACGGGATCCGAATTCCGGATCGGTGCCTCTTTGCATAATCATAGCATTCGCATCTTATTATACCCTCAGAGCGTAGCATTCCGTCTAATACGGAGCATTACGGCAAAAAATCAAATGCATAGCATAATCATAAGTCATGTTGTGAATTGAACGCTTGTGACTAGTAACCATTCATCAGAACACAGATTACTTTCCCCCAGAGTCCCCACCAGAGTCCCAGCAAAAGCAGTTGCCTCACAAATCACAAACACCGGTATATACACCTTTTGGCACCCGTCCGTGCCATCTTTCCCCAGTAAAGTCGCCTGAACACCCTTTACAAACAAGATCACCCGTATTACAGGCACTTCAGGACACCCGTCCGTGTCATACCACCAGCAGAAAGCCACAGACATCCTCTTTGCACTCACATATCAATATACACTTTCCTGACACCCGTCCGTGTCATATCCCCGGCGCAGTCGCTTACACTTTCATCACCCATATACTTGTTAATATTATACTCTTTTCTCTCTTGGCACTCGTCCGTGTCACTCTCCCCAGCAGATAAACACTCATATACAATACTCACTACTCATTGGTACACTTATACAGATACTCGTCCGTATCTTGTATACATTATCACTCATATCCCCGCAGATTCGACAGTAGTCCTTGTTCTTTGTTAACCAGTTGGTACTCGTCCGTACCATCATCTCAGAACATTGCGTCTAGTGTTTGTTTCTACGTGATACTCGTCCGTATCATAGTCTTAAGGATGCTCGTCCGCATCTTTAATCCATACACCGTGTCAAACACTTGTGTCTTCTTGAATATAGATACTCGCCTGTGTCTATTATTCTCCAGAAGGATTCTTTCAGATTCAACACTCGTCCGTGTTCTTTGTTAACTAGTTGATACTCGTCCGTATCATCATCTCTGAACATGTGTCAGCTTGTTTCTACATGGTACTCGTCCGTATCATAGTCTTAAGGATGCCCGTCCGCATCTTTAATCTATACACAATACCCAAACACTTATACCTTTTGTTTCTTGGATGTAGATACTCGTCCGTATTTACTCTCCCCAGTAGATCACCAACAAATTTTCTTTTTATCTAACACTCGTCCTGTGTTATGATACCTTTGAGAGCAGCCGTCCCCTGCTGAGTGGTCGTCCTCCACTTCTTGATGGTCGTCCTCCATCATGCTCATCCGATGGCCGTCCCCATCGTTGATTTTAGCAGCCGTCCCCTGCTAGGTGGTCGTCCTCCACCTCTTGATGATCGCCCTTCATCAACTTTATCCAATGGCCGTCCCCATTGTTGATTTTGGTTATCTGACATTCGTCCTATGTCATGACAAACCTCGAGAGCAGCCGTACCCTGCTGAGTGGTCGTCCTCCACTTCTTGATGGTCGTCCTCCATCATGCTCGTTCCGATGGCCGTCCCCATCGTTGACCCTTTCTATCCGATGGCCGTCCCCATCGTTGATATTTTTTCGGCAGCCGTACCCTGCCAGGTGGTCGTCCTCCACCTTTGATGGCCGTCCCCATCATATTTCTTTTATCCCCAACAGAGCAGCCGTCCCCTGCTAGGTGATCGTTCTTCACCTTTGATGGCCGTACCCCATCATCTGTTTATTTCATTTATTCTTTAACCCGATGGCCGTCCCCGTCGTGGTCCCTTTTCCCTTTTAGCCCGATGGCCGTCCCCATCGTTGGTTACTTTACCTTTATGAACTTGATGGCCGTCCCCGTCATGTTTCATTAACCCCCAGAAAATTTTACAGCTTTATCTTGATGGTCGTCCCCATCATGATATCTTATTTTCCCAGCTAGTCGGCCTTCCCCGTCTCAGCTTTACCTTTTATTTTCCCAGCTAGTCGGCCGTCCCCGTCTCAGCTTTACCTTTGATTTTCCCAGCTAGTCGGTCGTCCCCGTCTTAGCTCTACCTTTTATCCCCAGCATGTCGGCCGTCCCCGTCATTGCTTTATTTTTCTGCACTTTCCCCAGCATGTCGGCCGTCCCCGTCATTGCTCTTTACCCAGCAGTCGTCCTCTGCTCGACGGTCGTCCTCCGTCGCCCACACCTTACAATATACTTTTTTCGTTTACAATCTATATCCCTTTTCTTCTTCATCCTGTGAGTGCAAATTTTGGACTGTCTTTGGTATTCAACCACAAGTTATCTTGTTTGCCTGTTAAGCCGTTGCTTACAACCTGCACAGCTAACTCATGTTTGAATAGGGGCAGCTGTAAACACCCCAAATTTGCCCTCACCCATTCACACCATGGCTTGTGATCATCCTCATATGCATAAACACAATCATATCATCTCACATTTCATTTTTGATTCACTGCATAGTTTTCAAGGCATCTGCACCTAGGGTTTGTGATCTGAGCAATCCCAAAGCTTCTTGAGGCACTCCAAAGGCTACCAATCAACTCAAAAGGGGTCTATGTGTGTTCATACATCATATTCTACCTCCTCAAAGTCAAAATTGCAGAGGAATCACAAAGACTAGGGTTTGAGGTGATGCAGAGCCAGGATGAACTGCACAGTTGACTGAAAATTAGGGTTTTGGCTTCAGAGGCCATAACCCCAAATTTTTTTGGTCATTCTTGTTTCCATTGGTCTCTATATGGTATAGGGAGTATGCATATCAATTTTCATGAAGAAATTCCATAGGGAAGTCATCTGATCAAGGGTTGACTTTCTGGACAAGTCAGTGCAAAATCAGGGCATCTGAGGCCCCCAATGACCCAACCAATGGGTGATCTTCATCATTTTGAGTGTATATGATCTTTATTTGATCATGGAAGAAGGTTGAAGTTCATAAAAATCAAGAATTTAGGGTTTTTGCAAATGTTGACTTTTTGGGGCATAGTTGACTTTTCAAGAATGCATCATTTTAGGTCATTTTTCAAGCTTTGATTCATGATCCAAAAATGCTTCAAATGGAAAAACTTTGGTCATGAAAGTTGTAGATCTCATCTTTCCCTTTTCAAAAAGTACAAGAACATGATCAAATTCCTTTTGGATCAAAAGTTATGGTGTGGCAAAGTTAGCAAAAATCATTGATTTTCAAGTTATGCACCAAAGGCAAAAATTGCAAATTCTCCTTCCAAGGCCAATTCAGTCACCATATGGGCTTCTAATGCACTTAACATGATCATGTAACTTCTAAAAGTCAGATTTGAACCAAGGTGCCTCATGTTTCATGGCTTATGCAACAAGATTTTTCCATGTGAACCATAAAGCAAGCAACTTGCAAAAACTATCATCACATCTCACCCACTTGATTTCTTGGATGCTGAACCAGCCCTAGCTTCTCTCCATGCCATGCTGCGCCAGCCCTAGTCCTTGTACTTGCCTAGTATCAAGCCCATGCTTCTCTTACAAGATTTTTGACTTTTGGCAAAAGCAAACTTACCAATCACAAAAGCACAAGTCACATCATCCAGCCAATCAGATTTGTTTATGTGGACAATTTGTAAGCAAAACATAAGGGCAAGCAAGGCTGAAACCAACACATTCACCACATACACAAAACACTCCCCTTTTGCAAGTTCCTTCGAATTCCTCTCCACAGCCTGAAAACACTCAAACTTTCTTCATCATCCAACTCAACACACTTCATAGACAAGAAACCACCAAAGCTCAAGCCTGAAACAAGCCTGAACACTCCATAACCATTGCTCACCCTCAGTCTGCATTTCTTTTCGAAACTCTCACCACAGCTTGCAAACACACAAACAAACCTTGCAAAGCTTCTCCATACATCATTTGGACCTCAAACCTTCATCCACAATGGCCTGAAACCTCCAGAAACACCATTGCCATTTCTGAGCAAGCTTGAGCAGGAGCTGTCGAATCTCACTATCCAGCCAACTCAAACTCATTTTGAGCATTCAAACATCTTTGGGGGATCAAGTGGAGTGGTTTGCACAAGGAAAAGTGGCCAGAAAGTCCTCAAGTTGAAAGCTCCAAATCTCAGGTAGCTCGAAAATAATTTTTCCAGAAATGATTTTTCTTGTTACAAACTTGTTCTTCATGAGTTGCTGATCATCCTGGTACCATTGGTTTTGGAAATGGTTGTGATTTGAGCATTTAATTTGTTTCTGAAGCTTGCGTGACCTAGAACTTCTTCTCTTCGATTCAGCTTGTTTAGGAAATATAAATTTGTTTTGAGAGAGGGGTTTGATTCGTGAGAGGTTGGAGATCATTTCCCAATTCATAGATTTTGTTTTTGTTACGTTTTGAGAGGTTTTGAGGTTTCTCAGGTGAGGGCTGGCCGGAGAAGACGACCGGAAGTCTTCTCCGGCAGCCTGAAAGTCATTAATCACTAATTAGGGTTAGGGCACCAACTTTGAACCTGGGCCTTTAGATCCTGTTTCCCGCGCGTGAATGGAAGGCCTGGATCTTGTCATTAGTTTTAATTAGGTTTAATTTATTTAATTAATTAAGATTAACCTAGTTTGAATCTGAACCACAAGATCACGCGCGCAGTCAACACATTTGAACTCAGAATCAATCTCATCCATCCATCCTGATTACTTCCTATTTTCTTTAATTTTAATTCATTTCTTTTTCATTTGTTTTGCATATTTAATTTAAAATAGCAAAAATATCTCAAAAATTATGAAACTTTTTCCTTAAAGTTTTAATAATTTTTAAGACCCAAAAATATTTTTATTTTATTTTTATCATTAAAAAAGGTATTTTTAAATATTTAAAAGATTATTTTTAATTGATTAATGGGAATTAATTTATTAAAAATACTTTTAGGTATTTAAAAATTACAAAAAAATTCATGAAATGTTCTAAGACATTTAGGAACATTGTCCAACCTTCAAACCAAATTTCTTTTTTGATCTTGATGCATTTTAAGAATTTTTCATTGAATTAAATCATTTTTTATGCATTATTTTGATCATGGATTCAAAAATTCATTTCTGCCTATTGGTGAAGGTTGATACATTGATTCTTCTTGCATTGTTTTGTGTTTAGCATGTAGTTTCTAGGGTTAAATGGTCATGAATTGTTCTTGCATTTTCAAATTGTTTGGCATTTGTTTTGTTAAGAACCCTAAAAAACCCTAATAACTTAGAAAAATCATATCTTGAGTTTGGTTGAGAGTTGAGAGCTCCCCTTTGGGCAGTGGATCATCATAGGCCTAGGGTTTCTTTGGGTGCCATTTTCCATTTTTATCTTAGGGTTTTGTTTCTGTTTTGGATTTTTGTTTGATGTTTGATTCATGAACCCTAATTTGGGCTTTCTCTTGCATCCTTCTTACATTTCCTTGCATAACATGACTTGTCTTTGCATTTTGTGCATTCTTGTGATTCATTTTGACATCTTAAGACATATAGAAAGCATGTTTGATCATTGCATTACATATTTGCCATGTCATTTGTCTTGTATGATTCATAACTTTTCATGTTTGTTCATGCTCTTTAGCTTGCATCATTTGCATTCATGATCTTGTATGAACATCCCCATTGTCTTGCCTCATGTTTGCAGCACCTCATAACATCATAATCATCATCAACATGCTTCTGGTCTTGCTTTACATCATATCATTTCATCTCATCTTGCATTGCATTGCATTTTCTTTCTAACATTTCAGGTGGTAAGTAAACTTGAGAAGTGAATTTGCCTTCACTTCTCATAACTTTTCTTTTCATCTCTCTTGCATCCATTGCTGCATTTTTATATGTGTTTGAGATTGAGCTTGCTCATTCTTGTTCCTCCCACTTTCTTTCTTCAAGTGACTTGACCTTCTTGAATGAAGCAAGTCACTTTGCTTCTCTTGATCCTGTTCATCTGCTTCCTGGTGGTTCTTCTGAAGATTGTTCTTGAAAACCTCACAAGCCTTAGGATCATCCAAGCATGACAATGAATTAGGGTTTTGATTAGTCCCCCTCATAGTTTTTACCGTTGTGTCTCTCTTTGAGTCTTCTCTTCTCATCTCATAATCAGGGACTAAACCCTAAAGGCTTTAAGACTTTGTGATTAAGCTTATGCCTGCATCCTTCTCTTAGGATGGAGTGTATAACTTTAATCCTAAGTATTAAACCCTTAAGGTGTTTAAATCTCTTAATCAATTCACTTAATAAATATCAAGACATCACACTTGTAACTTGGGCCTTGCATTAGGGTTCTAATTCTTCCTTAAGTGGTTAAGAAGGACTAACCCTAGTGTTAATGGACAAGTCCCCCTCAAGTTGTCTCACAAACCATAAAATTCACTTCATCATCATATCATTAATCTAAAATCCACTTAATAAAGGCTTGTTTTGTCATGGGTTTAATCCCTAATCATGGATTAAGTTGAGGAGCCTTCCTCAGCTTAAACATTCTCATCTATTATCCTTCTTTTAGGATGGTGTAATGGGTATGTTTAATCCTTGATTATGGCTTAACCTCATTACTCAACACTAAACAAAAACACCAAAAACATCTAAATAATCACAAGTAGGTTAATGATCTTAATCCTACATCAAAGGTGATTAAGTGTGAGAATCTGACTTCACACTTAAGGTATTCTCATTACCCCTAATCAGAGGGAAGATGTGATGAGTTTACTAAATCCATTGGTATAGGCTTAAGCTCATTAACTTATGACAAACTTTCAAAAGCAATAAAAGACTGAAAACTCAAAAACAAACAATAATCGTCTCCTCCGGGATTCTTTTCTCATCTCATTCACTCACAAACGAGAACTCGCTTCTTCCGTCTAATGCAAGACAGTTTGCATCTGTGCCAGACAGATCATACACTTGAGCATAGACAAGCAAGCAGTTCACAAGTCAATTCATCTTTCAGTCTCTTTGGGTCAAACTACGGTGTTCTGACTTCCTCATTGCACGAGAGGATACGTAGGCATAACTTAACAGTTATCGAACAAAAGTCTCTGTATATTCCCCCTCTTTCCAGCCTCATTCTTTAAGCCTCATGGTCATGAGCATTTCATTCTGTTCTTACACTGACACCTTCATACTTCATATCATTTATACACTTTACACTGACACCTGTACATTCTTTTCCAGCTATTTTATGCACAGATTGCACTGACACTACCCCTTTAAAACACAAATCTTTTAAGCGTGGATCCCGTCGAGTACGGCGGACAATCTGGGTGCTAATACCTTCCCAGGTTGTAACCAACCCCCTTTCTCAGTCTCTCTGGTTCGCAACCGTCTTATCCATATCTTTCTAGGTCTATGCAGCATTGCCTTTCCTCCGGGATAAAAATGCCTAGCTGGCGACTCTATTCATTCTCCAGTGAGTTCACGGCTGTGTGTTCTCACTGTTCCCTTCGCCGACCGTTCGCGCTTGTACCGGGATGCAAATCTTCGGGAGCGACACAAATCACAAATGTCTCAGAAGAAAAACTCATTTATCTCTGCATCCAAAGATTTTTGCAAGAAAACATGTTATGGATATTGCTAAAACCGTTGCAATCCCTTCAAGTCATGCTACATCAAAAGATACTGCAATTGCACAGGTACAGAAGACTTGTAAAGAACTTGATAATATTATCAAGACTACTAGTACTCAGAAAGCTAAAATATGATAGCTGCAATCCCTTCAAAATATGATAGCTGAAAGAAATATAACTATAGGAAGTAAGGAAGTTGTTGCTGATACCGAGGAAGAATCTGAAGCAGAAACTGAGAAAGAGGCTGGGGAAAAATCTGATGAAGAAGCAACTGAATCGGATGCCTGATTGCAGTTGCATGTATGTTGGGTTTTAACCCTTGTAAGGGCACTTTGCCTAGGATATTTTTGTGCTGGTTGTTTTTCTTTTGTTAGTTTTTTATTTATTTAATGGCCTAGCTTTCTTTTCCATATTCTGGCTAAAAAGGGGGGAGTAGTATATTAGTCGATGGTACATGTGTTGAGGGGGAGTAGTCCCTGCCTAGTCCCTACCTCTTGTGATTAGTTGAGGCTATTTTTTTCTGCTACTATCTGATATGTTTTTGCCTCTGTGTTTGTTTTAGTCAAAATCTACCAAAGGGGGAGAATGAAGGCTCATGTGAGTTGGCATTAATTTTAGTAAAACAAACTGTTTGAAGATGTTGGACAAAATGTCCTATGTTGGTTATTATGAAGATGTCAAAAAAGAAGTCTTAACTTTGTTATTCGACATCTTGGTCTGCTAACTGATAGATGTGAATATATTATGTTATGAGTATTTTATTATTTCAGGTTATTGGATGATTATCCTACATGGCACTTAAATTAAGGAATCAGGAGGATTCTCAGAATTGCACAAGATTGCACAAGGGTTTCTAAAGATGTGGAGACATTTTAGGAAACTTGTGATTGAAGAAATTATTTTTGAAAGAATATTCTGCAGGATTTGTGGATGTGACTTACAACAGATTAGAAGCTCAAGTCCAGTCGTATTAAGGTTTTAAATAGGATTGACTTGACTTAGTTTTAGTATCGAAAATAAGGATTGTTATTTTCATTGTGCTAGGTTTTTAGCTATTGTGAGGCTCTCTTGTATTGCATTGAATACTTGCTGAGGATTGTGTGTTTATTGAGTTGTAACTTTGTTTCTGTCACTGTTGTGATAGAAAGGGATTTGAGAAGGGTCTCATACATAGGAAGTGTCTCAGGTAGAAGACTAGGATTGGATAGTTTTAGGTAAAGTTACAAATGGTGGAGTTTGACTTTAACTATACTGCATAGTGAAGATCCTGGATTGGTATCTTCTGAGTAGGTTGTTAAATCGAACTGGGTAAACATTTTCTATGTGTTCTTTATTTTCTGTACTGCTACTATATTTGTTGTTCTATCTATTGTACTACTAGGCAGAGATCAAGTGTTCTAACATGTCGTTAGGACATCTTCAAGTATCTACTATACTAGAATTTCAATTATTTTACATATACGTTTAGAAAGTTATTAAAAGTTCCTCGGAAAAACAGAACTCAAATTTGATTTATAAGTCATTATTTTCATTACTTTTATCATTATCTTTTAAAATTTTAAAAATCCATATTTAATTATTCTCATTTTAAAAAATTATATAATTTGATAGAGAAACATTTTATAATAATCTGAATATGTATGAAAAAGTTATTTAAAAATTTAAAAGTTTTGGAGTAATTAAATATTTTTCAAAATTTTATAAAATAGCAAGGATTAAAATTACATGCATAAACTTTTTGTAGGGATCAAAATATATATATTTTTATATGGACTAAAAAGGAAATGTGAGATATTTACAGAGAGAAAAAATATATTTAACCCTTAAAAAAACCAGATGTTGTAATTTTTAAAATAATAATATAATATTTCAACTAATATCAACAGTAAAATCACATAATTTTTTTTTATAATATCATTTATAACAAATTAAGATAATTGTTTTTAGAAAAATATCATAAAAATATTTATTATTCATAAAATTTAGTTTCTAAATTTTATAAAATAATATTTATATTTTCTTGCAATTATTTTCAAATTATAAAAATGAAAGAAAATAAATTTTAATGTATCATCTAAATAAAATATATCTAAAATAAATTTAAATTCTTTGTATTCTACCTTCTTCATATTATGTCAAACAAATAAACTAAACACAAACAATAAGATTTTTTTTTCACATAAAAGGAAGTAGAGTTTATAGTTTGCTCAATATTTTTTAAATAATGTTCATAGCGAGTATAATAAAAATAAAGATAATATTTTCTAAATAACTCTAATATTTTAACTAATATCAACGATAAAATATAGAATATTTTATAATATCATTCATAACAAATTACAGTAATTCGTTTTCTTAAAAAACAATACGTTAGTCGAGTAACTAAGATTTGAAACGCTTTAATTCATCATATAACTAATATTTGAGTTTGACATATAAATTTGAAAAACTTTTGAAATTTTTATTTGACAATAATTACAAATAAAATTCAAACTTTATTTAGGACTAAAAACAAATACATATCATTAACAATTTAAAATAAAATATATTAAAAAGAGATAAATCTCAAAAAGGCATGAGAATAAAAATTAAAAAATTTATATAAATCATAAGGGATATCTTATTAAATTATTTAATTTCTTAAAATTAAGTAATTAAATAAATCTCAATTATAATTTGGTAAATTGTTAATGACATAAAATTATTGATCATACTTATTAAAAAAATTCTTAACATAATTAAAATTTAATAAAAAAAAGAAAAATTAATTTACAACTACACATCCAGTCTTAATCTTATTTATATATAATTTATATTATATAGGAGATTAATCATTCACACTTAAATACAATACAACATGATAATTCAGCTCAACCACTTACGAATCGTTTGATGTGCAAGATACGATAGAGACATGTTAAGATATAAAACAAAATAAAGATAAAATATGATATAGACATATATATATATATATATATATATATATATATATATATATATATATATATATATATATTTCCCAAATTATTTTTTAAAATATTTTAAATTTACACTACTTAAAGAAAAAATTTAACTTTTTTGAAAATATCATGAATTCTATTATGCATATTAGGTAAGTAAAATAAAAATATGTATATATAATATGTAAATGACAAAACTACTCTTGCAAAAAATATATTAATTTGATAAAAAATAAAATTAGTATTTCATATTTTTAAAATATACTAACTATTTTATTTTTAATACTTCCAATTTAATTGGTTTTAATTTTTATATTATATAAATTTACAAATTTACCCTTATGAGAAAATCTAATATGTCTTTTATAAATTATTTATTGATTTTTTTAACTGAATATCAAATTAATCTTTATTTATATTTGATCATATTTAATATTTTATTTTAAATTATATTTTATTTGTATAAATTTGTAAATTATTTTCTTATCTTATCTTGCGGATTCTAATACAGCTCATATTCAGGATAAAATTTAAACTAGTGAAATTGAACATAATAAATTTTAAGATTAACTTATCATATTCTGTTATATCATCAAACACTAGATTAAATTGAGATTGATACAAATATCTTGTCGCTTACGTACCTACCAAACCAAACAGACCATTAAAGTACAACATACTCATAACATATAATAGTAATATATTCACGTTCTATGAATAAACCTGATTTTGCATCAATCAATTTTTAACATATAAATAAATTGAAGACGTATCAAGAAAATTCCCACTAATATAGTGCTAAAGGAATCTGACCTTACTAACTCCCCAAGAATCACTCACACACACAATTACGTTCTACGTGCGTCTCTTTAAAACTTTATTCAACATTTAATAGGGGTAACTACGTCTACATTTAGAAATTAATCACATTCACATACACTCTAATCATATAAAAAGAATAATATAAACTTTACTAATTAGTAATTTCTGATTGCTGACTCCATATCCGAAAGGAAAAGCACAATTGAATCGATAGTATTTTTTAATTGAAAGAACTATATAATAAATTGATTTTTTCTTCTTTCAAATTGTATTCCACCCTAGAAAAAAGTAATCTTAATTAATGAAATTAATGGCGCACTGTACTTTCTTCTGCTTTTGTAAATTTAATATATAAGATGGTACCAAACTATAAGACTAGTGGTCATTAAAATGGTAAGGTTATGTGGCTTTCTTCTGCTTTTGTAAATTGTATTCCCAATTTCTAAAACAAATATAGTTTATATGGCCTTGTGCAATTTGGAAACTAGAATCCTTTGTTTTTTTTTTACTTTTCCTAGAATAATATATATATATATATATATATATATATATATATATATATATATATATATATATATATATATATATATATATATATATATATATATATATATATTAGTTTTAAGCTAGATACATCAAATTTGGACATATTATTTGTTTCTTTTGTAAGGTTAGTTTTGGCATAAGCTATTTGCTAAAGGAGAAGTTGATTGCACAGTTCAATTGTTTATTCTTTTTTATCTCTTTTGGTTATAGTTTGAATGGTTTATTCCTCTACCTACTAGTTCCCTCTTTTTCTATTAAGGGAAGTTTCTACTTCTTTTAAAGTTATACTATTTAATTTAGAAAATTAATATACACCAGTGTAAAAAAAAATCATACATACCAAAATATAGGTGATTTTTTTTTATGGAAATATCCCAATTTTTCAAAAATATTTCTCAAATAATTCACTTTTAAAATAATTTTTCAATCTACTATACTTTTAGACAAATTTAAGAGGAGTCGTCAATCCAATTGGCGATCATGTATAAGTTAAAGAGCAGTCGCTAAACCAATTGGCGACACCCCTTGACGACACCTCTTTAATTTTGTACATGGTCGCCAATTGGATTGACGTCTCTTCTTAAATTGTCTAAAAGTAGGGTAGATTGAGATATTGTTTGAAAAATAGATTATTTGGGAAATATTTTTGAAAAATAGGGATATTTACATTTAAAAAATCAATATAGGATTGTAAAATAAAGGGAAAAGATATATCTACATTGTATTATTTAAAAAATCAATATAGGATTGTAAAATAAAGGGAAAAGATATATCTACATTGTATTATTATAGGTAAAATCAACTATGTTTATTATTTTAATAATTTATTTCACTGTGGTTATTGTGTAAGAATTTATTGTTTTGTTTGTTGGTTAGAGGTGAGAATAAGTTAGACCAATTAATATGGGGCCTACGGTCAAACCTATATAGGTCCAGGTTAGGTTAGATTTTTTTTTTAAATAGAAAAGATCTAGATTTTTTTATAAGTTTATTTAGCTAAAGACTAGGTCATGAGCCATAAAAAAAACTTTTTAAACATATCAGACCGGCCTATTTAAAAAAACCTAAAAAAATATGAAAATAAAACTTAGATATCTAGAAGAATATATGAAAATAGGTTAACAAAACGTTATAAACAATATCATAAGATATTGTCATAAATTTTTTTCCACAAGTTCTCTTTAAAAGATAGTATCACCAAACTTATGCTAATAGGTAAACTTGAATGAGTCACTGAAAACAGACATTTAGTCTCATTGATCTCTTAATTTGTTAGTCTATTTAACATTTTTATTATCTATAAATGTTCAAATGAAGTAGACTCTTAAATAGATTAGTAGGTCAATCAAGCCTTTCAAAAGGGCAAACTTTATTCTCACCTTAGCTACAGTGTACATACATGAATAAATGTAAAAATAGCATGTCTCTAAAATAAAACAGATATCTATGTTTACGGTGTAACTACCCTATATCAATTGCAAACCAATTTTACACGACATAGAAATCAAGGAAAGAAAAAAATTATAAAAGAAAAAATCAAAAGTATGTCAAACATTGTATAAATACGGTGTGGTTGTAATTTGTTGGGTCATTCTAGAATTTCTCAAAATAAAATATAACATATTCCACGTATCATGAAAATGGGAAATTAGGAATTATATATATATATATATATATATATATATATATATATATATATATATATATATATATATATATATATATATATATATATTGTAATGTGGTTTTGAAGTCAAAAGTCACCTGAATCGTAGAGAAAAAAATGTACGGTTTTATTTGATTTGGTTGAATTTTAAAAATAAAATAAAATTAATGCGGTTTGAATTGGTTCGATTGATTCGGTTTTTTTATAAGATTTTTATTGAACCATACATACACATATAGAAAATAAGATATGAGTTTTGTCATCCATATGTTACCATAAAATAAGTTTATAATTTGATTCATAAATATTAATTTTATCTTACAATTTTCGGTGTACAAGGTGAAGAAGATGAAGATGGAGGAAGAGAGAGAATATAGAGAATTGAAAAATAACAATTTTCCACTACTCTTCCACAAACGATTACAGTGAATGATTACAACTCATTACTTAATGGTTAAGCACACTACTTACTTATATACACAAACAATAATGTCACGTAGGCTAAATACTAAAATACTAAATTGTCCTTCAACATCATCCCTTAATTCAAGATTTAACTAATCAAAACTAACAAAACTAAAAGCTCTAAAGATTTGACTAAATTTTGGTAAAACTTGATGTTGAACGAGATGTTCTAATATGAAGAAATCTGTGAAAAACAACATGTCAGACAAAATGTCCTAACATGGAGACCCGACATCTTTGTCTATTACAGTAGGATAAATTGCATATTTGTTTTAAGATTTAAGGAGATTTTATCTATAGCAATCAACACATGGATGAAGGAATAATTAGTTATATTATTTGAAGCCCATGGACAGTTGGAGATTATAAAAGGAAAACATAGACCCAGGGCAACAAAAAAAGTTATCGATACAACTTTTGTAAAAGAAGAATAAGAGTTTAGGGTTTTGAGAGTCGTGAAACTTGTATTGTAAGTCACCCTTTGTATCAATTTGATACACTGTGGTAGACATAGATTTTAATATTCATAATCCCGTAGGTAATGAATAATGTATTATTCTTAGATGAAACTTTTAAGCAAATCCAAGTATTCTTGTTAATCAAGAGTCTTGACTAAATGTTGTATTGAAAGGGGTGTGTTTCAATTAAGCAGTTTGATATAATCATTGTGACTGTGATTGTTAGATATTACTAAGGTGGTTTAGGAATTAAGATGGGGAGCTCTTATCTAAGATAGGTTTCCAAGATAAAGATTGCATTGGGTAGTAACTAGGCAAACCAGAGGTTGTTTACATGTAAGTTGACGACTATTTACATAAAACTATAAAACTGATAGCGTGATCTTATTCTTGGATTGGTAGCCCCCATAGTAGGTGAGTTGCACCATACTGGGTCATCATATCATTGTGTTATTTATTATTCTGCTACTTACATACCAGTTTATATGATTGTTGATTAATATGTCTTAATAGATGTTGGAACATCTATCATGGCATTGTTCTAATATGTTTCTGAATATCAGTATGTGTTATTATGTCCTTATTTAATAAAGGAGAGATCAGTGTCTCAACATGTGTTAGGATATATGAGATTTGGTATTCTAGAATTTAAATTAGTATTAAAGCATGCACCCTTGTCTGTTTCTGGATGAGATATTTGGAGTATAGTTTTTGGTGGTATGAACAAGGAAGTAGACTATGTGATCAAACCATTTGTTTTTGATATATTCTAGGGGATTGAAATCTAGGGTGATAGATTTTTAAATCCAACTTGACAACTTCTGATGGTTGACAGATGCTTCTGTGAAGATTCTTCTGTTATTGTTGACAATGGTGGCAATCAAGTTTCTGATTTATGCTGATTTGCATGATGTCTTATAAGATGTTTTGACATCTTGCTCGTCTCTTGTTGAGGGTGTTCTTGATTTTTATTCCTCTGCATACTTCTCTGATGGAAGAACTTTGGAGTTTATTATTCTGTCTCTGGTGTTGATGTTTCAGATGATCTGTTCTTGGCAGAGTTTGTATTATTTTGTGTTCAAATGAAGTCTTGTCAGGATGTTAATGATGTGTAGAAACATTTATGGTGTAGATGTCTTGTTGTTCACATATTGTTCTAGAAACAAGATTGTGGAGTAAGTTTGTTATCTCTCAAGAAGTCTCTTGTTGAAGAGTTCTTAGAAGATAATCCGATAGTAATATGAAGGGGAGAACATTGTTGTTTGTTTTTCTCTGAAGGATTATCGTATGATGTTGTGTTTCTTAGAAGATTGTTTATCCAACATTTATGAAGTTATCAACGATACTTGAGAGCATCTCAAGTCCACTCATAAAGGCAAATATAAATGTGTTTGGAAAGAAGAGGATCAAGAAGAAGACATTTTCAGAAGTTTGACATAGGTATATCAAACAACTGGAAAAAAGACAAGAGCAATTTATTTTTTCTTCCTATCTATAGGAGTATGTCTTCTGGTCTTCCTATGTAGGTTTCTTATCGTGTTATTCAGAAGGTAGTTTGTTGCTTTCTTACGTGTTTACTTTATTAATAATGATTTAAAGCAAAGGACGTCACATGCATAGTATACATGTTGCACCAAGTGATAAATTAAGAGATCGTATCCACAAGGAAGTGAAAAATGACTAGACTTTGAACTATAAGTATTAACTCTTTGTTTAAAATAAAGTACGAGCAAGGTAACAAAATAAAATGGTAGTAAGCAGCAAGAGTTTACACACAATAATTAAGAATGAAAATAAAAGAGATTAAAATATCAGAGAGTTATTAATGAGCTAAAATCCATTAATATATTGTTTCTGAAATGTATCCATTGTCGCTCCCGATAAATGAGACTGGCTCAAATAAAGCTACAGACGCGAACGGTCGGCGAGAGGAGGAATGGGAGAACACACAGGAGTGAACTCACGGGGAATGAAAAGAGTCGCCAGCTAGGCATTTTTATCCCGGAGGAAAGGTAATGCTGCATAAACCTAGAAAGATATGGATAAGACGGTTGCGAACCAGAGAGACTGAGAAAGGGGGTTGGTTACAACCTGGGAAGGTATTAGCACCCAGATTGTCCGCCGTACTCGACGGGATCCACGCTTAAAAGATTTGTGTTTTAAAGGGGTAGTGTCAGTGCAATTTGTGTGTAAAAGAGGCTGGAAGAAAATGTACAGGTGTCAGTGTAAAGGAAGTGCAAAGTGTGATATATACAGTGTCAGTGTAAGGATGAGAGTGAAATGCTCATGATAATGAGGCTAAAGAATAAGGCTAGAAGGAGGGGGAATATACAGAGACTTTTGTTCGATAACTGTTAAGTTATGCCTACGTATCCTCTCGTGCAATGAGGAAGTCAGAACACCGTAGTTTGACTCAAAGAGACTGAAAGGTGAATTGACTTGTGAACTGCTTACTTGTCTATGCTCAAGTGTATGACCTGTCTGGCTCAGGTGCAGACTGTATTGCATTAGACGGAAGAAGCAAGTTCTCGTTTATGAGTGAATGAGATGAGAAAAGAATCCCGTGGGAGATGATTATTGTTTGTTTTTGAGTTTTCAGTCTTTTATTGCTTTTGAAAGTTTGTCATAAGTTAATGAGCTTAAGCCTAAACCAATGGGTTAGTAAACTCATCACATCTTCCCTCTGATTAGGGGTAATGAGAATACCTTAAGTGTGAAGTCAGCTTCTCACACTTAATCACCTTTTGATATAGGATTAAGATCATTAACCTACTTGTGATTATTTAAATGTTTTTGTTGTTTTTGTTTAGTGTTGAGTAATGAGGTTAAGCCATAATTAGGGATTAAACAGACTCATTACACCATCCTAATAGAAGGATAATAGATGAGAGTGTTTAAGCTGAGGAAAGCTCCACAACTTAATCCATGATTAGGGATTAAACTCATGACAAAACAAGCCTTTGATTAAGTGGATTTTATTTAATGATATGATGATGAAATGTTTTTTAGGGTTTGTAAGACAACTTGAGGGGGACTTGTCCATTAACACTAGGGTTAGTCCTTCTTAACCTGTTAAGGAAGAATTAGAACCCTAATGCAAGGCCAAGTTACAAGTATGATGTCTTGATGATTATTAAGTGAATTGATTAAGAGATTTAAACACATTAAGGGTTTAACACTTAGGATTAAAGTTATACACTCCATCCTAATAGAAGGATGCAGACATAAACTTAATCACAAAGCCTTAAAGCCTTTAGGGTTTAGTCCCTGATTATGAGATGGGAAGAGAAGACTCAAAGAGACACAAAGGTAAAATCTAAATGGGGAACTAATCAAAACCCTAATCATTGTCATGCTTGGTTGTTCCTAAAGTTTGTGAGGTTTACAAGAGAAATCTTCAGAGGAACCACCAGGAAGCAGATGAATGGAGCAAGGAGAAGCAAAGTAACTTGCTTCATTTAAGAAGACAAGTCACTTGAAGAAAGAAAGTAAGAAGAAGAAGAATGAGCAAGCTCAATCTCAAACACAAAACAAAATGCAGCAATGATGCATAAGAGGGGTGAAAAGAAATTGTGAGAAGTGAAGGCAAATTCACTTCTCAAAGTTACTTACCACCTGAAAAGTTAATGAAAGGAATGCAATGCAATGCAAGATGAGATGAAATGACATGATGTAAATCAAAACCAGAAGCACACATATGATGTTGATGATGCTATGGGATGATGTAGACATGAAACAAGGCATGGGGATGATCATACAAACTTATGGATGCAAATGAGGCAAGTTAAGAAACATGATCATTCATGAAAAGTTATGAAATGCACATGGCATACAACATGGCAAATGCAAGATGCAATGATCAAACATGCTTTCAATATGTCTTAAGATGCCAAATGAGTCAAATGGATACACAAAATGCTATGGCAAGTCAAGGTATGCAAGCAAATGCAAGATGGATGCATATGGAAGCCCAAATTAGGGTTTATGATCAAGGCATCAAACAAAAACCAAAATCAGAAGCAAACATCAAGATAAAAATTGGAAAATGCATTCAAAGGATTCCTAAACCTATATTAACTCACTGCCCAAAGGAGAGGTTCCAACTCTTAACCTAATAAAAGTTATGAATTTCCTAAAATTTCTAGGGTTTTAGGGTTCCTTAACAAGAAAAATGCCAAACAAATGGAAAATGAAAGATCAAATCATGCCAATTTAATCTCACAAACTACATGCTAAACAAAATGCAATGCAAGAAGAATCAAAGTCCAACTCTCAATGGTTAGGCAGAAATGATTTTTTGAAGTTTGGATCAAAATAATGCTTTGAAAATGAATTAATTCCATGGAAAATTATCAAAATGCATCAAGATCAAAAAAGAAATTTGGTTTGAGGGTTGGACAATGTTTCTAAATGATTATGAAGGTTTCATGAATTTTTTGGTGATTTTTAAATACCTAAAAGTATTTTTAATTAATTAATTCTCATTAATTAATTAAAAATAAACTTTTAAATGTTTTAAAAATATTTTTTAATGCAAAAAAATAAAAATAAAAATGTTTTTGGTTTCTGAAATTAAATAAAAGTTTGTATAAAAAATTTCAGAATTTTTTAAATGATTTTGCTATTTTTAATAAAATGGAGAAAAGAAATGAATTAATATGAAAAAGAAAATGAATTTAATTTGAAAAATGGAAAAGTAATCAGATCCAAAGGCCCACGTTTGAACTGGCTGCGCGCGCGTTTGACCTGGCGCCATATCCAATGGCTGACATTCAAACTCTCATAATTGTGATTAGCCCTAATTAATTATGCCCTAATGACTTTCAGGCGACCGGAACACTGTTCCGGTCGTCTTCTCCGGCAGGCTCAAACTTCTAACTCTCTCTACACGCAATGAAAACAAAATCTAACTGCCCAGAACTCATCCCCACTCAAAAACGAATCAAACCCCTCAATCAAACAACATTTATCATTCAAAATCAGAGAGAATCGAATCAAACATTTTTTAGGGCAAAAGTTTCAGACATTGCATACATCCTCATTTTTCACTCATTTTCAAAAGTAAACATATATTCATGACCAGGGAAGCATGTAGATTCATTTAGAAACTTAAAATACACGTTCTGGAAAAAAGTTCACGAAGCTACCTGAGTTTGAAGCTTTTCAGTTTGGAGCTTTCAGACCTCTTCTCTTGTGCAAAACTGCTCCTATGACCTCCCTTGTTCTTCTGAAAGGCTTGGAGCAAGTTTATTTTGGCTGGCTGGAGAGATTGAACAAGTTCTGTTCAGTGCAGTGAGGGAATCGTGTTTCTGATTCTGGGGGTTTAAGACAATGGTGATGGGTGCTTTGTGACCAGGAAGGTGTGTTGAGTTGATCTATGAAGTTAGTTTGTGTGTTTGTGACTTGTGTGATGAGTTTCGAAAGCTCTTGCACATGAAGGTGAAAATGAGAATGCTGGCTTGTGGGAGCTTTTTGGCTTGCTTCTTGTTATGTTTGGCTTGCATTTGATTAGTATAAACAATTGCCATTGGTCAGAAGAAGTGACATGTGCTTTATTGATTGGTATGGGTGCTTTTGCAAAAATGTCAAAGTTGTGTAAGAAGGGCATGGGCTACTTGCTAGCTGAGTACAAAAGGCATGTCCTGCGCAACATGAGGTGAGGAAAGGCCTAGGATTGATCAGCCAGCTAGCCAGCAAGTGGATGAGAAGCTATGATGAGTTTTGCAACTTGGCTTGCCTTTGATCCTTATGAAAAAGTCTTGCTCCATAGGCCATAAAACATGTGATCCCTTGGCCCATTCTGATTTTTAAATGTTGTGTGATCATGTTGTGTGGATTAGAAGTGCATTTGATAGCTTTAGAGCACTTGATCAAGTCATTTTGCAAAATACCTCTTTGGTAGAAACTTTGAAATTTTGTGATTTTTGCCAACTTTGACAAGCCATAACTTTTGATCTAAAATGAATTAGGTCATGTTCTTGTACTTTTTTGAAAAGGGAATGATCCATTCTACAACTTTCATGACCAAAGTTTTTCCATTTGAAGCCTTTTTGAATCAAAAAGTAAAGGTTGAAAAAGTTGCCTAAAATGACAATTTCATTAAAAGTCAAACTTGCCCAAAAAGTCAACTTTGCAAAAGACTTGAAATTCTTCAATTTTGTGAACTTACAATGTCTTCCATGATCAAATAAAGATCATATACAATCAAAATGATGAAGAACACCCTTTGGTTGGGTCATTGGGGGTCTCAGATGCCCTGATTTTACACTGACTTGCCTAGAAAGTCAACCCTTGATCAGATGACTTCCCCATGGAATTTTTTCATGAAAATTGATATGCATACTACCTATACCATATAGAGACCAATAGAAACAATAATGACCAAAAAATTTGGAGTTATGGCCTCTGAAACTAAAACCCTAATTTTAGGTCATCTGTGCAGTCAAGCCTGGCCCTGCTTCCATACCAATCCCAGTTCTTGTGATCCTTTGACATTTTTGACTTTGAGAGGATGTAATATGATACTTGAGTATACATGGACCTCCTTGAAGTGATTGATGGCCTTTGGAGTGGCTCAAGAAGCTCTTGGATTGCTCAGATCACAAACCCTAGATGCAGATGACTTTGAATCTATGCAGTGAATTAAAAATGTGATATGAGATGCTATGATTGAGTTTATGCATATGAGAAGATCACAAGCCATGGTGTGAATGGGTGAGGGCAAATTTGGGGTGTTTACAGCTGCCCCTATTCAAACATGAGTTAGCTGTGCAGGATGTAAGCGACGGCTTATCAGACAAGCAAGATAACTTGTGGTTGAATACCAAAGACAGTCCAACATTTGCACTCACAGAATGAAGAAGAAAAGGGATATAGATTGTAAAAGAAAATAAAGTATATTGTAAAGTATGGGCGACGGAGGACGACCGCCGAGCAGAGGACGACTGCTGGGGAAATAGCAATGACGGGGATGGCCGACACGCTGGGAAAAGTGCGGGAAATAAAGTGATGACGGGGACGGCCGACATGCTGGGGATAAAAGGGATTATGATGGGGACGGCCATCAAGTTCATAAGGTAACCAACGATGGGGACGGCCATCGGGCTAAAAAGAAAAGGGACCACGACGGGGACGGCCATCGGGTTAAAGAATAAATGAAATAAACAGCTGATGAGGTACGGTCATCAAAGGTGAAGGACGATCACCTAGCAGGGGACGGCTGCTCTGTTGGGGTTAAGATGAGGGACGGTCATCTAAGGTGGAGGACGACCACCTGGTAGGGTACGGCTGCCGAAAATATCGCGACATAGGACGAATGCCGGATAAACGGTCAACGATGGGGACGGCCATCGGACGAGCATGATGGAGGACGACCATCAAGAGGTGGAGGACGACCACCTAGCAGGGGACGGCTGCTCTCAAGGTTTGTCATGACATAGGACGAATTTCAGATAACCAAAATCAACAATGGGGACGGCCATTGGATAAAATGATGAAGGACGATCATCAAAAGGTGAAATACGATCACCTAGCAGGGGACGGCTGCTCTCAGGGTTTATCATGACATAGGACGAATGTCAGATAAGAAGAAAATTGCTTTACTGGGGAATAGTAAACACGAACGAGTGTTTACATCCACGAAATAAAAGGCATAAGTGTTTGGTATTGTGTATAGATTAAAGGTGCGGACGAGCATCCTTAAGACTATGATACGGACGAGTATCAGGTAGAAACAAATACTGACACGGGTTCAGAGATGATGATACGGACGAGTATCAACTGGTTAACAAAGAACACGGACGAGTGTTGATTCTGAGGGGACTCTTCTAGGGAATAGTAGACACAGACGAGTATCTATATTCAAGAAGACACAGTGTATGGATTAAAGATGCGGACGAGCATCCTTAAGACTATGATACGGACGAGTATCAAGTAGAAACAAACGCTTGACGCATGTTCTGAGATGATGGTACGGACGAGTACCAACTGGTTAACAAAGAACACGGACGAGTGTTGAATCTGCGGGGATGTAAATGGTGTATACAAGATACGGACGAGTATCTGTATAAGTATGAGTGGTGTATACTTAGGTATTCAATCTGCTGGAGAGAGTGTGACACGGACGAGTGTCGAAAGGAGAAGAGTGGTATAAACAAATATCTGGTATACAAAGTGTTTTCATTACTGTACTGGGGACAATGACATGGACGGATGTCAAGGAGATGTGTATATATCTGTATCTGTGAGTGCAAAGGGGATGTTTTGGCTTTCTGCTGGGGATATGACACGGACGGGTGTCAAGAAGTGTCTGTAATATACAAGCGTTTGTTTGTAAAGAAAAGCTCGGGCGACTTTACTGGGGGATGATGACACAGACGGGTGCCACAAGGAGTGTGTATTCGTATTGGTGAATGTGAGGCAACTGCTTTTGCCGGGGAATTTGGGGAGCATTTCGTATGTTGATGGGTTGATAATATTCACAGGTGTTTGATTCAGACCATGACTTATGATTATGCTATATGTTTGATTTTTGCCGTAATGCTCCGTATTAAACGGAATGCTACGCTTTGTGGGGTGAATATGATGCGAATGCTATGATTATGCAAGAGATCCCGATCCGGGATTCGGGTCCCGTTGCCGTGAAGGTCTCTGGTTGATCTGCTTGAAATGAACATCTCAGCTGGGGATGAGATCGTTGGTAGATCTGATGAAATGATTCTGATTGGGGAAATGGGTCGATGATAGACCTATTCCTGTGAATGAGGGACCCAGCTGGGGTTTGTAGAAGCTTTCGTCACTCTGTTGTGACTCCTTTGTGTGTTGCTCTTCTGGATAGAGGCTGAGACTCTGTGGGGAAGCGGTTCCCTGGCCTTTGTGCTTAGCTGAGGAAGAATTATTGGCACCTCGGCTGGGGAGAAAATAACAAGTGGCAACTCAGCTGGGGAGCAAGCACTTGGGTGCTAAGACTGAGTGAGTGTTGATTTGCCAGCTTGCTGGGGTGAAGCTTTCATGCCCCATGTTGTGCTTTGGATACCTGCAATCCTGTAAAGATAGGAAAACGTACAAGTAATCCCGAGGTATCCCTTACCGGATTCCATCCTAGGAGTTCAGACACTCCCGGGAGTAAGTATATTTCCTGCAAGCACGTATTTTTATTTTTAAAGATAAACATCGGTATTCATGCAATCAATATTTTAAAGACACCAGACATTCTTTGCAAATAAGATGAAGTGTACGAGGTGAAACTTGACTGAAAATCTGTTTTTATTAATTCATATGCCCTGAATTGGCAAGATACAGTCAAAGAAACATATCCCCTGAAATGAGGAGATTGTTACAAATTGAGAAACAAAATGCTGGCAGTGTTGACGACGCTTTAAGGAGCTTCCCTTTTGCTATGACTCGTATGACATTTGACATTCTTCTCGTCTTGCTTTCTGAAGAAGGCTGATTCTGACAGAAGCTCGATCCTTTCGAGGTTTACCAAGTTGTAGGTGATACAGACGAATTCAGAATGCAGTTGTTCGCTTATTCCCTTATTTTGCATGGATCGCCCTTTCGGGTTTTCAATCCATCGGGATACCCATTTTTGCCTGAGTTGTCCAATGCGGCTTTTCAACTCAGCGGGTGTACAATTTTTATTTATTTCCCTTATTTTTGCCCAAGTCTTTTTATTCTGTTTTTGACTTGCCGGGATGCCCTATTTTTGCCTGGACTTACATTCTGTTTTTTATGTCCAGCGGGTCATTTTTTATGCGAAGTATTTTTTAACTGCATCTGAATTCACAGGGGACGGGAAGTCTTCACCATCCATGGTGCTGAGCATCAGTGCTCCACCAGAGAAAACCTTCTTTACTACAAATGGTCCTTCATAATTTGGAGTCCATTTGCCCCTGTGGTCTGTATGAGGAGGGAGGATTCTTTTCAGCACAAGATCTCCTACTTGGTACTCTCGGTGCCTGACTTTCTGATCGAAGGCTCTCTTCATCCTTTTCTGATACAACTGCCCATGACAGATTACAACCAATCTTTTCTCTTCAATCAGACTCTGTTGTTCGTATCAGGACCGGACCCATTCTGCTTCGTTTAGCTTAACATCCATCAGTACCCGTAGGGAGGGTAATTCAACTTCAACAGGTAGGACTGCCTCCATACCATACACAAGCTGATACGGTGTTGCCCCAGTGGATGTTCTGATTGACGTGCGGTACCCATGCAAGGCAAATGGCAGCATCTCATGCCAGTCTTTGTAGGTGACTACCATCTTCTGCACAATCTTCTTGATATTCTTATTAGCCGCCTCAACAGCGCCATTCATCTTTAGCCTGTAAGGAGAAGAATTGTAGTGTTGGATCTTGAAGTCCCGGCATAGCTCAGCCATCATTTTGTTGTTTAAGTTGGAACCATTATCAGTAATGATTCGCTCGGGAACTCCATACCGACAGATGATATCTCTTTTCAGAAATCTGGCTACCACTTGCCTTGTAACATTTGCATATGAGGCTGCTTCAACCCACTTGGTGAAATAGTCAATGGCTACCAGGATGAATTTGTGGCCATTTGAAGCAGTCGGTTCAATCTTGCCAATCATATCAATGCCCCACATGGCAAAGGGCCAGGGTGACGACATTATATTCAAAGGATTGGGAGGCACATGTACTTTATCCGCGTAAATCTGGCATTTATGGCATTTCCTAGCATAGGCACAACAGTCAGCATCCATTGTGATCCAGTAATAGCCTGATCTTAGCAACTTCTTAGCCATGGCATGCCCTCCAGCATGGGTACCAAAGGATCCTTCGTGCACTTCATGCATTAACAAATCTGCTTCTGTTCTATCAACGCATCTGAGGAGTACCATATCAAAGTTTCTCTTGTATAGGGAACCATCAGTGTTCAGAAAGAAACTACCAGCAAGCCTTCTCAAAGTCTTCTTATCATTGGAAGATGCCCCAGATGGGTATGTTTGATCCTCCAAGAAGCACTTAATGTCATGGAACCAAGGCTTATCATCTTTGACAATATCTGCTGCGAACACATAGGCTGGTCTGTCAAGTCTGGACACTGAAATTTGAGGCACAAAGTTGGCAGCTTGAACTTTGATCATGGATGAAATGGTAGCCAGAGCATCTGCAAACTGGTTCTCGTCCCGAGGGATATACTCAAGTTTGACTGTTGTGAAGAAAGTCAATAACCTCCTTGTATAATCCCTGTAAGGTATCAGATGATCCTGGTGGGTGTACCATTTGCCGTTGGTTTGATTAACTACCAGAGCTGAATCTCCGAATACAGTCAATGTTTTGATCCTGAGGTTAATGGCTTCCTCAAGACCCATAATGCAAGCTTCGTATTCAGCTTCGTTGTTGGTGCAGTTGAAAGTGAGTTTTGCCGAGAAAGGCATGTGAACTCCTTTAGGTGTAATGAGCACTGCACCAACACCACGACCGTTCATATTAACAGCCCCATCAAACATCATAGTCCATTCTTCTTCCGGGTCAGGCCCTTCAGTGTGAATAGGCTCTTCACGGTCTTTCGCTTTTATGAACATGATGTCTTCATCAGGGAAGTCAAATCTCATAGGCTGGTAGTCATCAATAGGTTGCTCAGCAAGATATTCAGACAATACACTGCCCTTGATGGCTTTCTGAGAGGTGTACTGGATGTCATATTCTGTGAGGATCATTTGCCATCTTGCAACCCGTCCGGTAAGTGCTGGCTTCTCAAAAATGTACTTAACTGAATCCATCTTTGAAATCAACAAGGTAGTGTGGGTCAACATATACTGTCTCAGTCGGCGAGCAGCCCACGCTAAAGCACAACAAGTTTTCTCGAGCAGTGAATAACGTTGTTCACAGTCGGTAAACTTTTTGCTCAGGTAGTATATTGCATACTCTTTTCGACCAGACTCGTCATGCTGGCCCAGCACACACCCCATTGACTCTTCTAATACTGTCAAGTACATTATCAGAGGTCTTCCTTCGACTGGAGGCATAAGGATTGGTGGTTCTTGCAGGTATTCTTTGATCTTGTCAAAAGCCTTCTGGCAGTCTTCATTCCACCTGACTGTCTGTTCTTTTCTTAACAGCTTAAACAAGGGTTCACAAGTTGCTGTAAGGTGAGATATGAACCTTGAGATGTAGTTCAATCTACCTAGAAACCCTCGAACTTCTTTTTCAGACTTCGGTGCAGGCATCTCTTGAATGGCTTTGACTTTATCAGGGTCCACTTCAATCCCTTTCTCGCTTACGATAAAACCCAGCAGCTTACCAGATCGCACCCCGAATGTGCACTTGTTGGGGTTCAGCTTCAGTTGGTACTTCCTCAGACGCTTGAATAGCTTCAGCAGATTCACCAGGTGGTCTTCTTCTGTAAGGGACTTGGCAATCATGTCATCCACATAACACTCGATTTCTTTATGGATCATATCGTGGAATAATGTTACCATAGCCCGTTGATACGTTGCACCAGCATTCTTTAATCCGAATGGCATTACCTTGTAACAGAAAGTGCCCCAGGGTGTGATGAAAGTTGTCTTCTCCATGTCTTCAGGTGACATTTTGATCTGATTGTATCCTGAGAATCCGTCCATGAAGGAGAATACCGAGAACTGAGCCGTATTATCAACCAATACATCAATGTGAGGTAATGGGAAGTCATCCTTTGGGCTGGCTCTGTTCAGGTCCCGGTAGTCAACACACATCCTCACTTTTCCGTCTTTCTTAGGCACAGGTACTATATTAGCAACCCACGGTGGATAGCTAGTCACAGCAAGGAACCCGGCGTCCCACTGCTTTAGTACCTCTTCTTTGATCTTCATTGCCATATCTGGGCGAGTACGACGCAGTTTCTGTTTGACCGGTGGTCAATCTTCTCTCAAAGGTAGCTTGTGCATAACAATATCGGTATCCAACCCTGGCATGTCTTGATAAGACCAAGCAAACACATCCACATATTCCTGAAGCAGGTCAATCAGTTGTTTCTTCACTGAGTTTTGTAAGCAGGCCCCGATTTTGACTTCTTTCACATCTTCATCTGTACCGAGATTAATCGTTTCGACCTCCTCCTGATGAGGAGTGATAACCTTTTCCTCTTGTCTCAACAATCTGGCTAACTCTTCAGGAAGCTCGTAATCTTCTTCAACCCTTTCATCAGCTTGATTGATCGGATTGTCAGAGTCATACGAAGTCATAGCCGTGTTGTTGTTGGTGCGGTCTGGAAGGCACTCTCTGCAAGGGTTCAGTTTGTTCATTTTAGTGATTGATTTTAATCTTGTTTAGAAAAGTGAGATAAAGTTGTCATTTTGAAAACATTGCCATTTATTTTTTGTACAAAAAGAAAAATGGAAAAACAGTGAGCAGAAAAGAAAAAGACTCATTTGCAAATGATGTCTGATATTTCATTGATTAATCTTGTTGCACAAAAATTACAGATGGCCCGATTACAAAATGAGTCTTGTCATCTTGGGCAAGATGCAAGACTTGATGCATGCTTAAAATATACAGGAAATAATAATTACTCTGCAGGAGTAACCCTTATAATTTCCTGGGAAGACCAGTTTGAGATGCGGCACCCCGGGATCCTTAGACGTATCCAGCTCTCCAGGTTGCGTTCATCTTCCGACTCATCTTCCAAGTTGTTGACAGCATCAGGGGTGAGCATCCCCCCACTAACAAAGTTGGGCTTCTTATCAGCCTCTGCTTGATCTTGTTGAGTTGGTTTGTAACCCAACCCAAATCTATCTTCTTTCTTCTCCACAGGAAACAGTTTGCCCCAGCCTTGAGCATTCCCTTCTTCCACCACCCTCCGGGCTTGCTGGTAGGATGTCATGGAAGTCCCAAGTACAGCAGATGTTTCGTTAATATTCAGGGCCTCAAACCCTTGACTCATTGTCTCGTGGATCTCCCCGTCCATCTCAATGTATTTGTATGTAGCCAGATGGTTAACAAAAATATCTTCCTCTCCACAAATAGTAACGACTTGGCCCTCCCACTCGAATTTTAACTTCTGGTGAAGGGTAGACGTAACTGCGCCAGCGGCATGAATCCATGGTCTACCCAACAAACAGCTGTAGGCAGGCTGAATGTCCATCACGTAGAAGGTCGTTTTGAAAGTTTGTGGGCCAATCGTTACAGGCAACTCAATTTCTCCCAGAACTGATCTCTTAGAACCGTCAAAGGCTCTCACTACTAAGTTGCTGGGACGTAATGCCAATCCTTCATATTCCAGCTTCACAAAGGGCTTTTTTAGGCAAGACATTGAGGGATGACCCTGTGTCTACTAGTACATGTGAAAGAACTGCACCTTTGCACTCCATGGTAATGTGCAAAGCCTTGTTGTGATTGCGGCCTTCCGTAGTCAAATCAGTGTTGGTAAATCCTAGTCCATTACTAGCATTAACATTTCCAACTGATTGACCGTGATCTCTTCTGGCACATAAGCTGCGTGCAAGACTTTGAGTAGTGCGTTCCGATGAGCCTCGGAGCACATAAGCAATGATAGAATGGAGATCTTGGAAGGCGTCTGGTGAAGCTGGTCCACTATCTTGTAATCACTTTTCTTGATGATTCTCATGAATTCATCAACTTCTTGATCAAAAGGTGTTTTCAGAGCTTCCTTAACAACTTGTTCTTCTTGTACCATGTTCTTCCCTTTTGCCTTGGCAGCAGCTTCTGCTTTAGCAGTGGGTCTTTGATTTTGCGGGGCAAAGAGACGTCCGCTTCGAGTGAAGCCTCCGCCTCCCCCCACATTGTCTATTTGTGGTGAAGAAGTTGATGATTCGAGAGTGATTTTCTGTCCTTCGCAGTATAGATCGGAGCCGTAATGCCAAGGGATGGCATTACTGCTTTCATAAGGTACTGGCCCAGGCACTGTGATAGTGACTGGACTGATGACAGCTGCAGAAGGGACCATGATAGTCTGTGGATCATAGTATATTGTGACTGGTGCTCTGATAGGAGTGGCATTTTGTGAGTTGTAGGCAGAATCATTGGCGGGATCATAATAAATTGTAACTGTTGAGACGCTTTCTGTTGAAGTTGCAGGAGACATTGTTGGAAGGATGGGTGTTGTTGTTGTAGGAGACTCTGAATGAAGGGGTGCTGAAGTTGTAGAAGGGATGTTTGTTGATATCTGATCCGTTGAAGTACCAGATGAAGCATTTGTTGATGAGATTGAAGAGTTGTTTGGAACAATGGTTGTTGCAGTTGTAGGAGACTCGGGAACTGTTGTTAAGGAGATTGCTGGATTGGTAGGTATTGATGTTGTGATTTGAAGCAGGCCACTCTGGATGAGACCATCTATGCCATCCCTCAAGTTATCACAACCATTCACTGAAATGTTGCAATAAGCACACCCTAGCTCACATCTCGGGAACATTTGACATTCAAGGAGTTGAGCTTTAATCTCCACCAAGGGTGTCCGAATCTGACCCACACTGGTTATCAAGTAAGACGGCTTGTCTTCTTCAATAGCATTGACTCTGGGGCCACCATGGTGTGGCATAGGGTTCTTGTTAACATTTGGTGGTGGTGCAAAGTTTAGAGCTTTGGAGTCTACCAGGTCTTGTACCTTCATGTGCAAGGCTCTGCACTTCTCTGTACTATGGCCAGGTGCATTTGAGTGAAAAGCACATCTGGCGCTGGCGTCATAATTTCTGGGTAGACTGGCAGGATCTGGAGGTGCCAACGTCCTTAGCTCAACTAGGTTGAGTTTTAGGAGTTGTGGCAATAATGTGGCATAGGGCATAGGGATCGGATCGATCACCCTATTGGCCTGAGAAGGTCTCTGTTGAAATGGTCTTTGCTGATTGTTGTTGCTGGTGTTGTTGTTATAATTTCTCTAAGGTGGATATTGAGCTTGTTGCTGGTAATTTTGTTGTTGTGGTTGGTAAGCTGGTTGTGGATGAACTGGAGTGGGAATGGTGACTGCTGCCACAGACCTATGAACATATTGGGGTCTGCCCCTGCTGGTATGGATAGCATTGGTCTCACCAGTTTTTCTTGGGCCTACAAAAGGCTTTCTTGGGTTGCTGGACGAGCTTGCACCGTTGTCAGAAATTTTACCCATCTTTAATAGGCTTTCAATTCTTTCCCCGGCTATGACCACATCAGCAAAGCTAGTGGAAGAAAAGGCAGCTAGCTTGTCAATGTATGTTCCTTGGAGGGTGTTCATAAACATATCAGCCATCTCCCTCTCTGACATGGGTGGCTGGACAGCAGCAACAAGCTGCCTCCACCTTTGAGCGTACTCTCGGAAGCTTTCCCTGGATGATTGAGACATTCCCATCAGGAGGGTCCTGTTGGGAGCCATATCCAAGTTATACTGATACTATCTGATAAAGGCCTCAGCCAAGTCCTTCCAACACCTGATGGTTGCTCTGGTCAGGTGAGAGTACCATTCCCTCGAAGCTCCTGTTAAGCTATCTTCAAAATAAAACATCCATAGCTTTTCGTCCATGGTATATGCCTTCAGCCTCCCCAGAAAGGATTGCAAGTGGGTCCGGGGACAGGAAGTTCCGTTGTACTTTTCAAAGCACGGAGGTTTAAATTTGTGGGGAATCCTGACTCCGTCCACTAAGCCCATGTCCATAACATCAAAGCCCAAAGAATTCTGGGACTCCAAGGACCTTAATTTTTCAGCAATCTCATCTAGCCTTCTGTCATAGGCTTCCTCCCCAGCTCCCATCATTGTAAATTGATCTTCCTGGGGGTCTTCTTGCAGCACTCTACCTGCAGTGGCAGTCCCTTGTACATTAACAGGGATATTGATCTCTGGATGAAGGTGGGGTCCATAGACTGGAGGATTAACATGGGGTTGAACTCTCTCATTATTGCTTGTCCCAGCAGTCCCTGGATGGGGGTCTTCCTGATTCCTCCCCTCTACCAGTGCTCTTAATCTTTCTTGGCTTTGAGCCATATTATTCATCACCTCCATAAATTGTGTCATCTGATTCCTCATTTCCAATCTCTCATTGGCCATTTGAGTCCTGACCTCTGTAAGGTCCTGCTGTACTTGGTCCATTTGTATGCCCGGAAGGTTATTACGGGTTGGATATCTGTGTGGGCGGTTGAGTGGAAACGCCCGACGTCGAGCAATAGTTCCTGAAGTCACAACAGAGTTAGTAACAATAAAACAAAAACCTACAAAACAAAACAAAAGGTTAGTATGCAATGCAGTATGCTTATTTGTATCCAAGGTATCCGGCTTGGCACTTGGTTTTGACCTTTCCAGACCCCTGAAGAAGATGCTTTTGATGTTGCTTGAAGAATTCAGATAAAACAAACCAACACATATATTACAAAAAGTAAATGGTACATAGTTTGTTTCTTTTTACAATACATGCCCTCTAAGGGGTCAAAAATACAACATGAAGAAAAGTACATGAAATGAAAGCAACAACAAGCAAAAGTCAAACACCAAGACCAAACTCATCCTCCTGAACTTCCTTTAGAAGTGCTTCAGTCACAGGATCAGCTGGATGCTCTGTGAGATTCCTGATAAGGAGATTCCTTGTAGTAACAGCTGCAGTTAGCTTCTTGTGTTGACTCTGGTCCTTTGACCTCTTCACACCAGCTCTAATCTTCAATTCTGAGATCTCTCTCTGGGCTGCTGCCAGGGCTTCCTGTTGCTCTTTTGCACTAGCTTCCAGCTGCTCGATCTTGTCCTGAGTCCTTTTATCCTCCTGAGTGCGAGCTTCGGTGATCCTGACCCACCTAGCCTGACTCTCCTTTAGATACAAATCAGTCCTAGCTCTCTGGAATTGGGCCTCTTTGCAGGCATTCTTCAAGATCTGCTCTCCAGCCCTAGACTTCTTGATATAGTCCTCTGACTTCTCAATTTTGGCCAGATGCTCCACCTTTAGCTTTTCTAACCTTTCAATGTCCAGCCGACCATCACTCCTCTCCCAGAGGGTCTTCTGTAGATCCTGAGTTAGATTCTCATTTCTCTCTTTCAACCTCTCAAACTCCTCTAAGCTGACAGTTGCTGGAGGTGGTGCTGTGGAGGGCCCTGGTACATCTTCAATTGTGAAGGGCATCCCAGAAATTTGAGCCCTGGCATGAGACCACTCATAGTACTGAGCTGAGGCCACATTGTTGCATCTTCCAAGAATGGTTACTCCTTTAGTCTGGATATTGTCCCAAGCCCAGGATGCTTGCCTGACAATAGCCAGATTAGGCTTGATCTCACAATAAAGGGTCTCAGCCAGATCTTGTGCTCTAGGAGGGTGGACTAATGCATAGCCTAGTTGTCTTTTGAATAGCAGAGGGTTGTAGTTGATGCAACCCTTTACTCCTATCAGAGGCACATTGGGAAATTGCCCACAACTAGTAATGATGTCTCTGCCCTTGGTGCTCTGAGTGCACCACCTGATATCATCTGAGGTCAGAGCAATAAGCCTCCTAGCCCAGTTTTTCTGCTGGTGAGGGTTCAAGAATGCATCGGTCTTTGGCAAATGCTTGAGTAGCCAAGTATGGAACAAAGGAGCACAACATCTCACTAATCTTCCCCTTTGCTTTTCATTCCTTTGGTGAACAGAGTAGTAAAGATCTCCCAGTAAGGTGGGCACTGGGTTCCTCAGGATGAAAAGATGGATTGCGTTCTTGCTAACAAACTTAGGCTCATCTGCAAAAAGTAAGACCCCATATATGCTAAGGGCCAACAAAGCACAGACTGCCTTCCACTCCCCCATGGAGGCCTTTAGGATGGCCTGAGAGGTCAAGAAATCCAGATGAAGACCTGAGACTCCAGCTTTGGCTGTCATATTCTGCCCAATTAGGACTGGTTCCAGATACAAAGCTTTTACCATCTCTTCATTACTAGGGAAAGCCATCTCAGGGTTGAAGGGGACTCCACCCCTGATAGGTACACCAATCAGTGATGAATACTCTTCCAACAAGGGTCCCAACTGAAAATTCTGGAAGGTGAAGCACCTCAGAGGGGGATCATAGAACTGCAGGCAAGTATGAATCAGGCTCCTCTGTGAAGGGTCCAAATCCATAACCACATCAAGGATTCCTCCATAATGTTCTCTGAAAAGTGGTATATGGTCTGGAGTAATCAGGGTCTGAATCTTCCTGATGCTAGCCAACTCAGGCTCAAAGAAATGATAGGAGATGTTGCTCTTCTTGGGTGCCATGTTGCTGAAGAAGAGCTGAGACAGATGTTGAGAATAACACTGAAGATGGGCCACTGACAGGCTGAGACTGGTGATGCAGGTGACTGAAGCAGGTAGCTGATAGCTGAAGCAAGTACTGAGGAAGATAGGTCTATGCTGATGAAGGGGTCAAAACCAAGCCAAAATATAGGATGGATACCCTGAAAAACAAATAAACACATGTTAAAATGATGCAATGATGATGTATGCAAATGATATGCAAGGGTTTATGACTGAGCGGGATCTGATTAATTGTTCTGATATAGGTCCATATATGTTCAAGAAATCCAGATGGAGGTTCATAAGTCCAGTAACCAAGGTGGGGGACTCAAATAAAGAGTCACATGTCCAGGGTTAAAAATCACAAGAACTGTTCCAAAGTGGAGTACTCTTAATCAAAACAAAGTAACAAGGTATGCTGAAGTCAAGGGTACCTGCAAACCTGTAAACAGCCCAACCCCCTCACAGGTGATGTTCTAAAACAAGGATCCTCAGACTTGGATCAGTTATGAGAAGTGTAAACACTTCTAACCCGGAGGTACAGTGTTTACAATAACCATAAAAAATCCTCCTCTAATTCACCTCAGTTTCTGAAGGTCAATAGTAAAGGTCATCCAGACTTAGCAGGCTTCCCAGATAGCCCTAGCACTACAGGAAATCTGTAGCACAGAGTTCTCAAGAAGAAACCCATGTCTGAATCGTGTTTCATATTCCCGCACCAGACCGAAATGGAATGGGAAAGAACATGAACCACTATAGCCTAGGTGTCACTCAGGTCCCAGGTATAGGACCTCAACTCTCAATGGAACACCCACCCACCAAAACAACAAAACAGATCCAGCCAGCACAGTATGATAGTATGATATATGTAAAGCTATAAAGAAAGCAATAAAACAAACTGTACATAAAACAAAAAATAAATACAAATACAAGCACAAATAGCACATAACACCCCAGTAAACACAAATCAATCAAGCGCTAGGAGGAACCCACAAAAAGAACCAGAAGCCCTGGTTGCAGTATAAGGGTCCCCAACAGAGTCGCCAAGCTGTCGCTCCCGATAAATGAGACTGGCTCAAATAAAGGTACAAACGCGAACGGTCGGCGAGAGGAGGAATGGGAGAACACACAGGAGTGAACTCACGGGGAATGAAAAGAGTCGCCAGCTAGGCATTTTTATCCCGGAGGAAAGGTAATGCTGCATAAACCTAGAAAGATATGGATAAGACGGTTGCGAACCAGAGAGACTGAGAAAGGGGGTTGGTTACAACCTGGGAAGGTATTAGCACCCAGATTGTCCGCCGTACTCGACGGGATCCACGCTTAAAAGATTTGTGTTTTAAAGGGGTAGTGTCAGTGCAATTTGTGTGTAAAAGAGGCTGGAAGAAAATGTACAGGTGTCAGTGTAAAGGAAGTGCAAAGTGTGATATATACAGTGTCAGTGTAAGGATGAGAGTGAAATGCTCATGATAATGAGGCTAAAGAATAAGGCTAGAAGGAGGGGGAATATACAGAGACTTTTGTTCGATAACAGTTAAGTTATGCCTACGTATCCTCTCGTGCAATGAGGAAGTCAGAACACCGTAGTTCGACTCAAAGAGACTGAAAGGTGAATTGACTTGTGAACTGCTTACTTGTCTATGCTCAAGTGTATGACCTGTCTGGCTCAGGTGCAGACTGTCTTGCATTAGACGGAAGAAGCAAGTTCTCGTTTATGAGTGAATGAGATGAGAAAAGAATCCCGTGGGAGATGATTATTGTTTGTTTTTGAGTTTTCAGTCTTGTATTGCTTTTGAAAGTTTGTCATAAGTTAATGAGCTTAAGCCTAAACCAATGGGTTAGTAAACTCATCACATCCTCCCTCTGATTAGGGGTAATGAGAATACCTTAAGTGTGAAGTCAGCTTCTCACACTTAATCACCTTTTGATATAGGATTAAGATCATTAACCTACTTGTGATTATTTAAATGTTTTTGTTGTTTTTGTTTAGTGTTGAGTAATGAGGTTAAGCCATAATTAGGGATTAAACAGACTCATTACACCATCCTAATAGAAGGATAATAGATGAGAGTGTTTAAGTTGAGGAAAGCTCCACAACTTAATCCATGATTAGGGATTAAACTCATGACAAAACAAGCCTTTGATTAAGTGGATTTTATTTAATGATATGATGATGAAATGTTTTTTAGGGTTTGTAAGACAACTTGAGGGGGACTTGTCCATTAACACTAGGGTTAGTCCTTCTTAACCTGTTAAGGAAGAATTAGAACCCTAATGCAAGGCCCAAGTTACAAGTATGATGTCTTGATGATTATTAAGTGAATTGATTAAGAGATTTAAACACATTAAGGGTTTAACACTTAGGATTAAAGTTATACACTCCATCCTAATAGAAGGATGCATGCATAAACTTAATCACAAAGCCTTAAAGCCTTTAGGGTTTAGTCCCTGATTATGAGATGGGAAGAGAAGACTCAAAGAGACACAAAGGTAAAATCTAAATGGGGAACTAATCAAAACCCTAATCATTGTCATGCTTGGTTGTTCCTAAAGTTTGTGAGGTTTACAAGAGAAATCTTCAGAGGAACCACCAGGAAGCAGATGAATGGAGCAAGGAGAAGCAAAGTAACTTGCTTCATTTAAGAAGACAAGTCACTTGAAGAAAGAAAGTAAGAAGAAGAAGAATGAGCAAGCTCAATCTCAAACACAAAACAAAATGCAGCAATGATGCATAAGAGGGGTGAAAAGAAATTGTGAGAAGTGAAGGCAAATTCACTTCTCAAAGTTACTTACCACCTGAAAAGTTAATGAAAGGAATGCAATGCAATGCAAGATGAGATGAAATGACATGATGTAAATCAAAACCATAAGCACACACATGATGTTTATGATGCTATGGGATGATGTAGACATGAAACAAGGCATGGGGATGATCATACAAACTTATGGATGCAAATGAGGCAAGTTAAGAAACATGATCATTCATGAAAAAGTTATGAAATGCACATGGCATACAACATGGCAAATGCAAGATGCAATGATCAAACATGCTTTCAATATGTCTTAAGATGCCAAATGAGTCAAATGGATACACAAAATGCTATGGCAAGTCAAGGTATGCAAGCAAATGCAAGATGGATGCATATGGAAGCCCAAATTAGGGTTTATGATCAAGGCATCAAACAAAAACCAAAATCAGAAGCAAACATCAAGATAAAAATTGGAAAATGCATTCAAAGGATTCCTAAACCTATATTAACTCACTGCCCAAAGGAGAGGTTCCAACTCTTAACCTAATAAAAGTTATGAATTTCCTAAAATTTCTAGGGTTTTAGGGTTCCTTAACAAGAAAAATGCCAAACAAATGGAAAATGAAAGATCAAATCATGCCAATTTAATCTCACAAACTACATGCTAAACAAAATGCAATGCAAGAAGAATCAAAGTCCAACTCTCAATGGTTAGGCAGAAATGATTTTTTGAAGTTTGGATCAAAATAATGCTTTGAAAATGAATTAATTCCATGGAAAATTATCAAAATGCATCAAGATCAAAAAAGAAATTTGGTTTGAGGGTTGGACAATGTTTCTAAATGATTATGAAGGTTTCATGAATTTTTTGGTGATTTTTAAATACCTAAAAGTATTTTTAATTAATTAATTCTCATTAATTAATTAAAAATAAACTTTTAAATGTTTTAAAAATATTTTTTAATGTAAAAAAATAAAAATAAAAATGTTTTTGGTTTCTGAAATTAAATAAAAGTTTGTATAAAAAATTTCAGAATTTTTTAAATGATTTTGCTATTTTTAATAAAATGGAGAAAAGAAATGAATTAATATGAAAAAGAAAATGAATTTAATTTGAAAAATGGAAAAGTAATCAGATCCAAAGGCCCACGTTTGAACTGGCTGCGCGCGCGTTTGACCTGGCGCCATATCCAATGGCTGACATTCAAACTCTCATAATTGTGATTAGCCCTAATTAATTATGCCCTAATGACTTTCAGGCGACCGGAACACTGTTCCGGTCGTCTTCTCCGGCAGGCTCAAACTTCTAACTCTCTCTACACGCAATGAAAACAAAATCTAACTGCCCAGAACTCATCCCCACTCAAAAACGAATCAAACCCCTCAATCAAACAACATTTATCATTCAAAATCAGAGAGAATCGAATCAAACATTTTTTAGGGCAAAAGTTTCAGACATTGCATACATCCTCATTTTTCACTCATTTTCAAAAGTAAACATATATTCATGACCAGGGAAGCATGTAGATTCATTTAGAAACTTAAAATACACGTTCTGGAAAAAAAGTTCACGAAGCTACCTGAGTTTGAAGCTTTTCAGTTTGGAGCTTTCAGACCTCTTCTCTTGTGCAAAACTGCTCCTATGACCTCCCTTGTTCTTCTGAAAGGCTTGGAGCAAGTTTATTTTGGCTGGCTGGAGAGATTGAACAAGTTCTGTTCAGTGCAGTGAGGGAATTGTGTTTCTGATTCTGGGGGTTTAAGACAATGGTGATGGGTGCTTTGTGACCAGGAAGGTGTGTTGAGTTGATCTATGAAGTTAGTTTGTGTGTTTGTGACTTGTGTGATGAGTTTCGAAAGCTCTTGCACAGGAAGGTGAAAATGAGAATGCTGGCTTGTGGGAGCTTTTTGGCTTGCTTCTTGTTATGTTTGGCTTGCATTTGATTAGTATAAACAATTGCCATTGGTCAGAAGAAGTGACATGTGCTTTATTGATTGGTATGGGTGCTTTTGCAAAAATGTCAAAGTTGTGTAAGAAGGGCATGGGCTACTTGCTAGCTGAGTACAAAAGGCATGTCCTGCGCAGCATGAGGTGAGGAAAGGCCTAGGATTGATCAGCCAGCTAGCCAGCAAGTGGATGAGAAGCTATGATGAGTTTTGCAACTTGGCTTGCCTTTGATCCTTATGAAAAAGTCTTGCTCCATAGGCCATAAAACATGTGATCCTTTGGCCCATTCTGATTTTTAAATGTTGTGTGATCATGTTGTATGTATTAGAAGTGCATTTGATAGCTTTAGAGCACTTGATCAAGTCATTTTGCAAAATACCTCTTTGGTAGAAACTTTGAAATTTTGTGATTTTTGCCAACTTTGACAAGCCATAACTTTTGATCTAAAATGAATTAGGTCATGTTCTTGTACTTTTTGAAAAGGGAATGATCCATTCTACAACTTTCATGACCAAAGTTTTTCCATTTGAAGCCTTTTTGAATCAAAAAGTAAAGGTTGAAAAAGTTGCCTAAAATGACAATTTCATTAAAAGTCAAACTTGCCCAAAAAGTCAACTTTGCAAAAGACTTGAAATTCTTCAATTTTGTGAACTTCCAATGTCTTACATGATCAAATAAAGATCATATACAATCAAAATGATGAAGAACACCCTTTGGTTGGGTCATTGGGGGTCTCAGATGCCCTGATTTTACACTGACTTGCCTAGAAAGTCAACCCTTGATCAGATGACTTCCCCATGGAATTTTTTCATGAAAATTGATATGCATACTACCTATACCATATAGAGACCAATAGAAACAATAATTACCAAAAATTTTGGATTTATGGCCTCTGAAACCAAAACCCTAATTTTAGGTCATCTGTGCAGTCAAGCCTGGCCCTGCTTCCATACCAATCCCAGTTCTTGTGATCCTTTGACATTTTTGACTTTGAGAGGATGTAATATGATACTTGAGTATATATGGACCTCCTTGAAGTGATTGATGGCCTTTGGAGTGGCTCAAGAAGCTCTTGGATTGCTCAGATCACAAACCCTAGATGCAGATGACTTTGAATCTATGCAGTGAATTAAAAATGTGATATGAGATGCTATGATTGAGTTTATGCATATGAGAAGATCACAAGACATGGTGTGAATGGGTGAGGGAAAATTTGGGGTGTTTACATCCATGATGTGAAGTGTCGTGCCTCAAAAGGTCAGAACGTGATCTATTAGTGTATCTCAGCAATATTAAAACATGCATAACTAGGGCAAGGGAACAAATCTATAAGCCTTACTAATAACCCTAAAATGTGTCTGGTTTTAATTCTGAAAATCTTTATGGCCTTAGCTTCTTATCTCTAAGAAAACTAAATTAAGTGAATATATATATCCTACTTTATTAGCCAATTTTGTTATGAAATCCACTTATTGTTGAATCTCTCTCAAAAAAAAATCTTGTACCTTTTTCTAAGTTGATCATTCTAAGAATCATATGTATTGCATAAAAACACACAACAAAATAAGACATTAATCAACACATCTTTTCAACATAAAACAACTTTATATTAACTTCATTTTGCTTATCAAACAAAAGTTTAGCTCATAGTGAGCTGAGTACAAACTACTGGAGTAAAACTATAGGAAGACAAGTTCTTACAAAGATAAGTAAAGAAATGACAACCTAATAGTAACTTGAAGATCCCTTGTGTTGGATAAACAACAACAAACCTCTTCAGTCACGATAGCTCTCAGTAGAGAATACAAGATTATATGAGAAGAAGAAACTCTCTTACTCTATCTTAACCTCAAAATAAAATAGAACTAAGATTGAAAATAAATATGTTTATATGAAAATCTATCACTCTCTCTTCAATGCGCAAGGTTTGCCTTTAAACATAGTTGAGTGAAAAGATGGGCATTGATGAGTCTTGGATTATGTGCCTTTTATAAGAATAAGGATCATCCCATATCAATTCACAAATGGGTCCAACTGTCCGAATACCCTTCTTCAGCAAGTTATCTAGTACATATAACATTGGGAGACAAGGTAACTTTTGCAGGCTATTGTGGCAGAAGGTGGTGCGGAGCAGACGGTGGGTGGCTAGTGCAGGATACACTTTTGGAGGCATGGTCCCCATTGTACTACAATTTGTCATCTAGTTTTCTTGATCTTATCATTTTTTCTTTAGCTCTTTCCTTCTTCAATTCTTTGCCATGTAAGCCCTAATGATCATTTTTTCCCAAACTCTTGGAGGATTTGTTGGTTGCGAGATTAACAACTTCTTTTCTTGAATCTTTATTCCACTCCAGACTCTATCTTGAGGTGTCATGCCTCAATTTGCCTTAAACATACTTTCTTTCAAACAAAAACACATAAAAACCATAAAAGAAGCACCTAGTGTATTTGAGGTAAAAACATGCTAAAACAATTAAATTTAAACAAATCCTAATAAAAATTAAACTAAAATACTAGTAAAAATAGATCATTGTGACACACTAAAATAGTGTTATCACTCCCTAAAACTTAAACTATCACCTATCCTCATGTGATGTGACAGTTGCCACTCCCGGGATTTTCATCCTAGTACAAACGCGAAAGTGGCGCGGAAAAGAAACAGAGTCGCCAACCAGACTTTTTTATCCCAAGGAAAGGGAAAGGCAATGCTGCACAAACCTAGGAAAAGGAAAGAACAAGGTCTTACGAACCAAAGAGAATGGGTTCGGGAGTCAGTTACGTTAAGGGAAGGTATTACCACCCCTTCACGTTCGTCGTATCCGATAGGATCCGCTCTTGCTTGAACTGTTTCAAAGAGTAAGAATAAACTGCTGCTGAACTGAAACTACAACTTGAACTGGATAAAAGAAAGGAATGGTATGAAAAAAATGCAGGGAAAATAAAGAATGTGCTTGAATGGGCCCTACCCCGCTGCCTACGTATCTCATGAGAAATGAGAATCAGAGTCGCCGTAGTTCCCCTAACTAGGGAGGAAAACAGGTTTGTTTGTGTTTTTTATGGCTTGAACTGCTTATGTATATGCTTAGGTGTGGCAGGCTCGCCTTGAACGAGTGTGTTTACCGTCTTGCAAAGAGACAAGTCGAAACGAGTTCTTTCATTAAGAGTGAATAAGGTGAGAAGAGAATTCCCGTAGGAAAGACGCTTGTGGTTGGTTTGTAGCTTTTAGAAGCTTTTATTGCATTTTTCATAGGAGAATGCATCAATGTCTTATTCAAAGGAGTGTGTACTTCTTACATCACACCGAGAGGGGGTGGATAAGAAGTACACCTAGGTAAGGAGGAAATCCCCAAACCTAGTTCCAAAGATTAAGGCCTAAACACATTACCCTAATTTTGTTTATTAAGTTTTTTTGTATTTTTGATGAAAAAGTGATTTTCAGGTGTTGTTTGTGAAGCATCCTCATGCTAAGACTTATTCATCATGATAAATACCATACACCTTATCCCCATATGGAATGTGTACAAGTATCCCATGGAAAAGTCCTTTGGCACATGAGAAAGCTCAACCTTTATTAAGATGTTTTGAGTTAATTAGAGATGAGAAAGAGAAGACTCAAGTTGAGAAAGGGAAACCACTAAGGGAAACTAAGACTCACCCTATGTTATTGTTCAATGGAGATCCTAAGTTTAGTGAGGTATTCTAATCCTAAAAAGAGAGAAAGAAGAACAAGTTCTAACTCACTTCAAGGATTGAAGATGAGATTAGAACTCAATGGGATGAAGAGAAAGTGAAGTGTCAAAGAAGCATAACATGCTTGTCGCAATCACACAAGAGAAAACTTTTAAAAGAGGAAGGAACAAAGTAGAATGTAGGTGCACACTCATATTCTTCATACTTACCATTAACCCCTGAAAAGATTAGTAAAATCAATTATTTATGAAATCAAAAATGATAAAAAAAAAGAGACAATTAATTACCAAACATCTCCTAAAATGATAAGGATCTAACTAGACTCAAACCTAAACCTAAGGGTACCTAAAAGCAAAGCAAAACCCTAAAATCAGCATCTACAACAGTGCTTCTACATACAATCAGCTATCTAATGAAAATGGTATGCAAACAGGCTATTACAGCTACCTAACAACATAGAAACAGGTGTAAAAAGTGCAAAATCAATGCAATGCAGCATACAATTAACAACTTATGTTTCAAAACACAGTAGTGAAAAGCATGGCAGAATTTCATCATTTTAAAATTCAAATGCATGAATGTGCATCACATAATAACATCAAAAAATGCAACATGATTAATATGAACATGGATTATGTGAATGCAAGCTTTACAATTATTTTTCATCAATGTATTTTCCATAAACTAAAATATGTGCATTTTCCAAATGATGAACATTTAATGCAAACAAGTAACAAAGTGAACATGCATCATAATACATTCTAATCTGAAGCAAAAATCAACAATGAAATGCAATCATGAAACAACATCTAATCAAGAAATGTAAACATGTATGAATTATGCACTTTCATCAAGCAATATGCTACATGTTCAATTATGCGTGTGAGCATCCGAAACATGCATTGATTACAAAAACAATGCGAAACAGAATTTTAAATCATCATTAACACGCTAACAATGAAATTCAAACATGGTAACAAAATTCCCAATTCATCATGAGCACAAATTCACCATTATGCAAAAAATCGGAAGTAAGCAAACATGCATGTCGAAAGATGTCGAAGCTACATGAATCTGCACCAAAACAACTTCTAAAAATTCCCTAGAATGATAACCTAATGGTCCATGATGATTAAAGATGGAATGGCATACAAACATGCAAGAAAATGCACAAAAAAACCAAAATTGTCCAGTGTTAATCGGTTAACGGATGGGTTAACCGGTTAACACTGCTAAAATCTGTAAATTTTCTAAAATTGAACTATGTTAATCGGTTAACAGATGTGTTAACTCATTAACACTGAACCAAAATAAAAATAATGCAGAAAAAAGCACTTCCAACAACCAGCTTATTTCAAAGGTTCCTAATATAATCTCTATCAAGTGAGCATGAAATTAACACCCGAATGCATCGACACAACACCAATCGGAACCATAAACATATCAAGAAATTGAAACCTAACAATCTGAATAATCAATGCATCACAAATCAACAAAACATGAAGAACGCACATGTCGATAATATGCAAAATAACTTAAAACATAAGTGATTATGAGTGTCACCAACCTACAAAGTGGAGACTTGCTTTGGTAATCGTTACTATGAATAATCGACACGCTATAGAAGAGAAAACCGTGAATCCGAAGCTCTTCCGCACGAATACGCAAAATAAATGCGATTTGATGAACTTGTTCAAAAATCACTTCCAAGAAGAGAAAATCCACATCAAAATAGTAGAAAATTCTTCAATAATCCACAAAATCAATGCAATGATGGAGGTTTACCTTCAAATTCTTCAAGTTTCAATGCAAAACTTGAAGAATTTTGGAAGATGAAGCTTTGTGTGAGTTTTTGGAAAATGGGAGAAAAAGTGAGAGAGAATTGAGAGTGATGAGAGAAATTGTGGAAAAATGAATGGTTCCCCTTTGGTTTGGAGGAAAAAGGGTTTATATACATGTTAGTTTTGGAGGGTGGCTTGGGTTAGGAACTAGGCTTGGACACTAACTTAAGAGTTAGGTCTTGAGCTAGCTTAGGAGTTAGTTAGGAATTGGTTAGGGAAAATTCTAGAATATTCTTGGAATATTCCCTTGGAATATGGTACATTTTTCTAGAAGTTTCCATTATGTAACACCCTAATGTTTCCCTCTCTTTTCATATCATATGGCATAGCATGAAGCATACATATCTTAGCATTTGGCATAGAAAAATGAGGCATGACATTCATAGTTACAAGCATAGGGCATATGTGATCAGTCATCTAGCAAGTTATGATTCCTCAAGGTCAAGTGAAGATCCAAGTGTTATTGCAAAAAACATACAAAGGATCCTAATATCTTATATAAGTTCAAATTCATCCTCAAAGCTCAATAAGGGGTGTGATTCATCAGAAGCTCAGCAGTGCAATTTGCTCATATACAAGGAAACCCTAATTAGGGTTTTGCCTTAGATCTTCATATCCTCATAGCTTTGACCAATTATTGTGGTCAAAGGCTTCTATATGTTCTATAAGGCCTATGGATGATGTTTGATTCAAAAATTCACTGAGGAAGTCAGACATTGGTGCAGTTACTTGCAAATGAAGAAAGAGGTCAACTATATAGAAGAAAAGTCAACCATTGGATTTCAAGGGTTCCAATCATCATTTTCAATTCTATGGACCTTGATGAGGGAAAATAATAGCTTAGGTGATTTCAATAATCAAGAGTTTGGAAGAAAGTTTCTAAATATGGAAAGTGACCTATAATTAAACTTTGTATTTTTGGCAATTTTGGCCCTAACTTCAATCAATTCTTTCATCATCAATAATTTTCCTCAAAAATGAAAGTTGTAGGGTTTGTTCCCCCCTTTCCAAAAAGTCCTAGAACTCCTCCATATCATTTGTGGTTTGAAAGTTATGGTCATTTGAATTTGGCATATTTTTAGGGTTTTCCATATTTTCAAAGTTTACACCAAATGCAAAAAGGCTCATAATGCATTTCCTTGACCTCTAATGCATCAATCCTGGTTATTACACTCAATTACATCCTACAACAATCATTTTTCTGAAGAAATCAAAGGAACCTGTGGCATGTACATGAAGTATTTCACAACTTACCATTTTGCAAATTCATCCACAATGCATGATTCAAGTATTCCTAAGCCCTAAGATCAATCCAAGGGTGCTAAGTGAACCAAAACAAATCAGATTGTGCACATGGACATGAAATTTCACGCACACTTCATCACATCACAAGTTTCATGCAAATGTGAAAATCACTCCTCATCACACTTCTCATGTGTGCATTGCTTCCAAAACCCTACACAGGTGTAAGCACTCATCACATATAAGTCATTTGTGCCCTTGATTTAGCGAGAGGCTCTCACATTTCTCACTTTCAAACATTTTGATCCTCTTGAAACTTCCTTCTAATCTCTCATTTCACACACAAATTGCTCCTTCTTTTTCCATATTCATGATTAATGAGGTCTAAGGTGTGCAAATACACCATTGATTTGAGCTTAGAGCAAGGATTATCCATAATGCAGTTCAAAAGCAAATTGATTCAAAACTCAAGATTCAGGTGGATTTGAAGCTCTATTTACATTTATTTTTGCAAATAGAGGTGCTAGGGAGTAGATCTGCATGTTTCTGAAGGTTTTCTTTGAGTATTTGACCTAGCTGCATTTTAGGTTAACTTCAAAATTCATCACTCTAGATTTTGTTTTTCATGTGTGTATAATGATCTATATGCTTCACTGAGTTGATTAATGTGATTTTTTTAAATGGTTGAGAATTGAGCTTGCATTGTTGATTTGAAAGTTTGATGTCAAAACTTGTTCTCTTTGATCCGTGAGATATATTGCTTGTTTGATGTTTTTGAGCTCAAATTCGTGATGAGCATGATGAATACTATAGATATGGAGCTTTGTTTAAATTTTTGTACACTTTTGTTCATGGATTTGAAGTTTCTAGTGACTGGAGCTAGGGCTCCGTCACCAGATTGTTCTCAGGTGGAGGGATAAGATCAAAGAAGAAGATGATGTGTTTACCGTTGGATGTGAGAATCTAATGGCTGTGAACGTGACAACGCATTAAAAAACGCATGATAGGCATGTGTCTTTATGTTTTCATATTAATGCATGATGTATGCATGCATACGGTTGTTACGGTGTGCGTGCGTTATGGTGCCTTGATATGTTGACTTGTTGATTGTGTTGACTTCTTTCATACGCGTTTGATTGATCCTTTGGTCTAGATGAATGCTGACCTTTGACCAGGGCTTATGGTAACTGTGTGAAACCTGAGCATAGTGGACTAGGATTATTTGCTATTCAAACCTCCCTTCTAAGCCCAATTGTGAATATGAACGTGACCTGACTGCTATCTTCATCTCCTTTGGCTTTCAATTCATTTTTTTAATTTTCTTTTCAGTTTCATTTTCTTTTAAAAAAAATAGTAAAACACTTTAAAAAATTCCAAAACAATTCATGAACATTATTTAGGGTTTTATAAAATTTGTTCAAATTTTATTTTTCATTTTATTTTATTTTTGTGTCCTGAATTAATTGTTCATTTTATTTCTTTTATTTGGCTTTCTTCCTTGCACACCTTGCCTTGTATGATTTTTAATTTGAGTTTTATAATAGGTATGAGTTTTATTCTTTTTTCTATACTTTATTAACATGATTAAGTACCTTAGTTATTTTTTTCATAATTATTAGGCTTTTTTTGGCTTCCTTTTAGCTTATTTTTTCATGTGTAAGATAATGAAACCCTAATTGTGTTTTGACCATTTATTTGATTGTGTTTGCTTCTGATTTTGGTCATGTGACTTTGATGTGATGTTTGTGTATACTTGAAGTGTCTTGTTTCTTATTGGTATAATTTTTAAGGCATGTTCACTAACTGTTTGAGATTTTTTCTTTAACTTGCCTAATTTGAAGTGTTTTTAATCCATGTTTGATTGCTTGAGTAGAAAGGCACTTGTGCCATCTCTTAGGATCTCATTGGTTGATTGATAATGTGATGTTTGATCCCTGGTTTTAACATGTGATGCTCATTTATGCTTGTTTGATGATAACTTGTGCACTAAGGTACACTTTCACAAGCATGTTTCATTTCACTTCACACTCCTTATGTCTCTCCTAATTGACCTAGTTTATGTTTGTATGCCTTGATTAATGATTGAATCATGTTCTTAGGCTCTTAATTAACATTTTTAAGTTCTGACTTTGAGTTTACTTAATGATTTTTGTCTTGTTCACTTCTCTTGACCTCATGTTTTCATCTTATCTCTCCATGCTTCTTTGCTAGTTGTTTGTATGACTTCTTGCACCCTTCTTTGTGTGGCTTCGTATGACTAATTTTAGAACACTTACATGATATTTAGGTTCTGGTTGTGATAGTTTTTAATGATTACATGCTTTCTCTTCCATTGTTTGCACTTACTTGAACTTTACTTTCATTTGTGAATGTTTCTAACACTTGCAGGGGCAATGGTAAGTAAGAGGTGTGGATGAGATTTCGACATCTCCAACTTCTTTCTCCTTTTCCTTTTATGCTTTATATTTGTGCATGTGATGAGCTTGTTCCATATTTTGTACAACTTATTCTCATCCCTCTTAGAAACAACTTAACTTCTTTAAGAGAAGTAAGTTGTTTTCTACCTCCTTTCTTCTTCTTCTCTTCTTTTCTTCTTTCCTTCTTTTTATTTAAGATAGAATCATACCATACTAACCTAGGTCTCATATGCATGATAACATTAGGTTTTTGTTAGTCCCCCTTAGTTCTTTTACCTTTAAGGTCCTTTGGTTCTTTCTCTTTCTCATCTTCAAATAAAAACCTAAAAAAAACACTTAATAATATGTGAAGTAGTCTTGTGTGTATGGACTTATTCCATGGGACACTTGTATTCACCCCATCTTGGTGGTGGTACAAGCTTGTCTATATTGATGTACAAGTCTAATCATGAGACTATTTTCACAAACAAAAACAACAAAAACACTTTTTTAAAAGACTTGAACAAACCATAAACGTCTCTCCTTTGGGACTTCATTTCTCATCACCTTCACTCTTAACATACGAACTTGCTCCTACTTGTCACTTTGTAAAACGGTAACGCACTCGTGCCAGACGAGCCTGCAACAACTGAGCATTGACATAAGCAGTTCAAGCTTTTAAAACACAGACCATTTTCCTCCCTAGTTAGGGGAACTACGACGTCTTTGATCCTCATATCCAGATGAGGTATGTAGGCAGTGGGGTAGGGCCTGTTTGAGCACTCTTTTATTTTCCCTACATCTTCCCATTCATTTTCTTTTATTATCCAGTTTTAGTATTTCTTTTGCAGCAACTTTCACTTCTTCACCCTTTGAAACAGTTTCTTTGCAAGCGTGGATCCCGTCGGGTACGACGAACAATCTGGGGTGCTAATACCTTCCTAGGTCGTAACCGACTTCCGAACTCAGTTCCTTAGTTCGCAGGACCTTGTCCTTTCCTTTTGTTTTCTTCAGTTTATGCAGCATTACCATTCCGGCTCCTTCGGGATAAAAATGTCTGGCTGACGACTCTACCTTTTCCGCGCCACTTTCGTGTTTGTACCAGGATGGAAATCCAAGGAGCGACACATTAAAAAATGGTATAGTGTGATACAAGGTGAAGTGTAAAAGTGAGAAAAGCCCTCGCATGCTGAATTTGAATTTTTTGCCAAACTTCACACGCGTTAACCGGTTAACCAATGTGTTAACCGGTTAACACAATCCAAATTTGAATTTTCCCTCCTTTTGGTGGGAAACCCTGAAATGCACTTGTATCCTCCGTTTTGAACTTGTTTTGACCTTGAGTCCTGATAATTGATTTTACCTCTGAATAACCCTCGATCACATGCCTTATGCGTTAACCAGTGATGCATGATTTATTTTTTATTTATTATTATTATTATTATTTTAATGAAATGAAAGAATATGCTAAATGACATGGAAATGAAGCATAAGCTACTCGAAATTGGTAAACAATAAGAGGGAAATTTTTTGGGTGTTAAAGGTGCCCCTATTCAATCAACTGTTGACCTGAATGGATGATAGCAGTGGATTTCAGAAGTTCATGGTATGGAGGGATTGAATACCCAAATAAACTGGAAAATTTGTACTCTGTGGGAAATTGATCATGGTGGAGAAATGTCATTCTTGTATGACGACAAAAATAAACGAGACCATCGTGCTTAGATGACATTGAGCGGAACGTGATCATCATACTTAGGTGAACTCAAAAGACACGAAACCATCGTACTCAAACAAAATCGAAAGAACTGAAACCATCGTACTTAGACGACATCAAAAGGAATGAGATCATTATACTTAGATGAAATCAAAAACACGAGACCTTCGTACTTCAATGGAATCAGAAGAAATGAGACCATCGTACTAAGACGACATCAAAAGAGATGATATCATCGTACTTAGATGAAATCAAAAGACACGAGACTATCGTACTTAGACGGAATCGGAAGAAATGAGACCATCGTACTTAGACGGAATCAAAAGAAATGATATCATCGTACTTAGATGAAATCAAAAGACACGAGACCATTGTACTTAGACGAAATCGGAAGAAATGAGACCATCGTACTTAGACGACATCAAAAGGGATGATATCATCTTATTTAGATGAAATCAAAAGACACGAGACCATCATACTTAGACAGAATCAGAAGAAATAAGACCATCATACTTAGACAGAATCAAAAGGAATGATATCGTCCTACTTAGATGAAATCATAAGACACGATACCATCGTACTTAGACGGAATCAGAAGAAATGAGACCATCGTACTTAGACGACATCAAAAGGAATGATATCATCATACTTAGATGAAATCAAAAGACACGAGACCATCATACTTAGATGGAATCGAAAGAAATGAGACCATCGTACTTAGACGACATCAAAAGGAATGATATCATCGTACTTAAATGAAATTAAAAGAAACGAGACCATCATACTTAGACGGAATCAGAAGAAATGATTCCATCGTACTTAGACGGAATCAAAAGGAATGATATCATCGTACTTAGATGAAGTCAAAAGACACGAGACCATCGTACTTAGACGAAATTGGAAGAAATGAGACCATCATACTTAGACAACATCAAAAGGAATGATATCATCGTACTTAGTTGAAATCAAAAGACATGAGACCATCGTACTTAGACGGAATCGAAAGAAATGAGACCATCGTACTTAGACAGAATCAAAAGGAATGATATCATCGTACTTAGGTGAAATCAAAAGACACGAGACCATCGTACTTAGACATAATCGGAAGAAATGAGACCATCGTACTTAGACGAAATCAACAAGAATGAGATCATCGTACTTAGATGAAAACTCAAAAGACACGAGACCATTGTACTTAGACGGAATTGAAAGGAATGGGACCATCGTACTTAGACGGAATCAACATGAATGAGATCATCGTACTTAGATGATAACTCTACAGAAACGAGACCATCGTACTTAGACGGAATCGACTGGGGACAACACGTATTGACTGGCAAGAGTAACAGTACTGAGGAATGAACTTAGAATTCTCTGTGGGGATACTTTCGGTCTGATTGAAGAAATAATACTTCGGGCTTTTGTGCCATGTACCAAAGCTAGCTTATGCTTTGTATGCATATGTTTGAATTTTTCCATGGCATAATGCTCCATAATGATAGGAATGTTATGCAATTTTTAGGATGCAAATGTAATAATGATTACTAAATACAAATGAAAATGCAAACGTGATCTCCTGATGAGGAGGTAACATGTATCCCTGGTAACTTTATTGGGGAGAAATAATCGATGATCTGATTTCGTGAATCCCTGCGGGGAATAACATCTCTATTAGTGAGGATGCTACTGATATACTGGCTTGAACTTCCACCGTTTCCAAAAATAAATTGGACTTTGGGAAGATTGAAGAATGAAGACCTTGCTAGGGAAAGTCCCATCTGACAGGAATTTGATTAGGAGATACGCCACTCGTAGAACTCCATTGGGGAATTGATAACCTCCTGACCTGGCTGGGGAATAAGATTTGCTGATACTTTGCTGAGGAAAAAATATGTTGGGGAATAAGGAGTCATCATATACTGATGGGGGACAAGAAGACTCTTGTGAAGGATATCTCTCTATTGAAGGAAGACCCTCTTCTTGGGGATATCAACCTTCTGTTGTCCTGCTGGGGAAGATTTCAATCTCCAACTCCACCAGGGATGATGGAGAACATCCATGAGAACGCTTCCTGCTTAAGATAATAGTTTTATTCGCCTCGTGCTGGGGATGAGAGATATAAAGTGTCTCATGCTAGGAATGAGAGATATAAAACATCTCTCTTAATAATGATACCCTCTGCTTGGGGAGTATTAAACCCTTTCTTGTTTCTCTGTTAGAGAAAAACAATCTACTAAGACCTGCTGAGGAATCCTGATCAATGAAGCCTGCTGAGGAAAAAGCTCCTGATGTATCATGCTGGAAATGGCTTTGTTTCCAGCCTATGGGCTGATCGACTGCCTACTAATAATGAGTGAACAATGGCTCCTTGCAATTTTTCAACTCGCCTCAGACTATGGTCTATAGGAAGAAATTGTCTCAAGATGATTTTACAGAAAACCTGGCATCCGAGATGCCTCAGTGTCTTTAAACTCTTGGAGAGATTTGTCGGATCTCGAAATAACTACCCCAAAATTCAGGGTCTATGAAAGAATTTACCTTGCGAGGATTCATGAAAAACCTCATATCACTGTAAGATATTCTACCTCAGTATTATGAACCTTGGGTAGGTGCCTCTGATTAACCGTCTTTCGAAGAGAGTAACTTCTAGTGCTCTTAGGGTGGCCTGCCCCAGTACGAGCCTTGAAGTGATCATTGTGCTTTGAAAAAAAATACCTAGATTAATTATTCTTTGAGAGATTTGAATCTCGAAGTGATTGCCCCGGTTTGGCTTAATTGTGAGGAGATTGCTCGACATGATTTCCCCGGATCGGTTGAATTTAAAACAACTAGTTGGAAAAGCCTCTACTCAAAAGAGCTTCTTGGAAAAATGCATCTTGACATGATTGTCCTTCAGAAGTTTCAGACTTCTCAACTTGGCAAGATTAAGCTTCTAAGTATGGAAAATCATGTCGAGTAAAAGAGTTATGAAAGTTGTCCTATTTCAAAGTATGGAAAATCTTGTACGGTTGATCCGAATAAAAGAGTTATGTATCAGTGTTTTATGAAATGAAAATGAATATGTTTGAAAGTTGAAATGTGGCTTCCTGTTTTTATAACTAAGTTGAATTTTTATTACTCTGATTTTGTCGATAATTGTCGGGTAGAAATGGGTGTTACAGTCCTTCGGTCTAACAGTCCTCAAATATCATTTTGGATGAGAAGGTAACCATATTAAATTTTGTGACATTTTCTGCAAGTTGAGTAATCATGGATCTTTGGACCAAAGTAGTTAAGTCTGCACAAGCGTTTGTGAAATTTAACCAATGATATTTCGATGTATTTGATGTCATAAACTGTATAATGCACTGGTCAACCTTGTACCATATTGATTGACTGATGGTTCTTCATCCTATTTAGTTGGGTTTCTCCTCGGTCTATTTGATTTTGGAGAGCTGATTGCATGAGGTAGCATCCTTGATCCTTTTCTGAACATATTCTTCAACATTCATAATTGTGGGGTGGTACGTGACCATATCCACTTTTTATGCAATGCATCTTCACTAAGTATGTTTCCAATAATCAGATGTCACAACATTGTTGTCTACTTGGGCTTCCATAAATTGTGCTCTCTTGACGAGTATCCGTGTTTTGGTATACAAGAAACCACCAGTGGTCCAACAACACATAATCAATGGAATAAACATGATTGTACAATGTCGCATAACATACTTTTCAATATTGATAGTTGTGTGACATTAAAATCCAAGTCTAACTTGTTTGCCATGTAACTCTACCAAACTCGTGTTTATCAAGTGAATGTCAAAAATTTAAACTTTGTTGGGACATTCCTCAATCATGTTGATTTGATAGTCATTTTTTCCATGATAATCTTGAATCCAACCCATATCCATTTGATGTAGGAGATCTTATTGTACGAAATAACACCCCTAATTATCTTTTGAACAAATTGAACAGACAATGTAGTTGTGCGATGGAAGATGGTGATGTTGACTTTGTCTAGAGCGCATTGCCACCAAGTTTATATTCATTGAGTGAATGTCAAAGTTTTGAACAATCCCCGAACATCCATAGACGATGTTTATTCCATGGATTATGTGTTGTTGGATCTACCCTAAGTTCATTTGCTCTTGAAGGGCTACTTGTACAATGTCGCATCCTTTGTAATTCTTGGAGCAAACGTCGCATTGATGGTATTTGTGCGGTGGTACGTGGCCATATCCACTTTGTCTGCAATTCATTTTACTAGATTTATTTCTTGTAGTCATACATAGTGAATTTGATAGTTACTTCCAAGACCTTCGTGAATCAAGTTCACTGAAGCTTTCACATGTTACGGTGATGAATTATTTTGAACATTCAGATTAGTGTCTTTGAAAGACAATATTCCATTCTTGACTAGTTTTTGAACATCATATTTGAAACTGAAATAGTTCTCGATGTTGTGCCTCGGTGCTCCTTGATGATAAGCACAAAATTGGTCAGCCTTGTACCGAATAGGGGGTTGTCTAGGGCAATAAAAGGAGTCATGGATTGAATGTTCCCCTTTGCTAGAAAACTGGGAACAACTCTGGCTATAACATTGGTATAGGTTCAAATATGGGTGACATGGGAAAACGATTGTTGATGTTGTATTATGGACAAGTCTGCTGAAGATGTTGTTGTGGCCTTTGTTGATATTGTTGTTGATTTGGATTACTCTGAGCAATCTATGGTTGATAGGTCGAAACTGGAGTTGTGTTGATAATAGAAGATATTATTGCTACCTAGTGAGGTTAATATCTTCTCCTTTGTTTACCTTGCGAGATAGTATTAATATCTTGTTCTTTCTTCTTTTGGAAAGCACTTTCGTATTGTATTACTGGATGGTTCTGTACCTTTGACCAGTCGTCCTTCTCGGGCTGCTTCTTCCAAACCTACTCCCATGTTCACCATCTCGGTGAAGTCACTAGGTGCACTTGCGAACATTGTGTTGTAATAGAATAAGCTTAAATTTTTCAAGAAGATTTTTGTCATTTCTTTCTTCTCAAGGGGAGGACAAATCTGTGCGGCAAATTCACGCCATATCTGAGTGTATTCTTTGAAAGTTTCTTTCTCTCTTTGAGACATTGCTCTGAGTTAATCTCTCACATGGGCCATATCCAAATTGTACTTGTATTGCTAAACAAAAACTGCCCAAGGTCTCTAAAAGTACTTATATTTATATAGTTTAACCCCTTGTACCATTTGAAAGAGACACCAATTAAAATGTCTTGGAAATAGTGGATCAGTATTTGTTGATTCTTTGTCAGAGTGGGCATTTTCCGAGCATACATCACTAAGTGAATTTGAGGTCAATAGTTTCTATAATACCCCGTAATTACTTAATTCTCAGGATAATATTGATTGATATCAACAGGGTACCGGTGTGCTCTGAGAGTTTTCTGTTAAAATAATTAGAGCAACTGATGAACTCAAATTGATTTAATAATATTATCTGACTCAGAAGTTTTATTAATTAAGTGCAACAAATACATTTTTGGATACACTCAATTTTGGACTAGCTAGTGTTACTAACTAAATGATAAGTTGCCATATATCTTTTATTTTCCTCTCATTTCCTCATTTGAAACAAATATAGTAACAGAGAGAGAAAGAAGAGAGAAGTTAGACAAGGGCAAGGAAAGAAGAGGAAAACCTTGAAGTTGGAAGCATTTGGTTCATCAAGCTTCATATTCTTCATCATTCATCAAGCTTCTTATTCATCATAAATAGCTAGAGATGGGTTCTACATAGAAACTTAGTTTTCTAGAGTTTTGGGTTTCTAGGATTTAGGTTAGAATGTGATAAATCCTCCTAATCGAAAATTTAACGGTGCAATCTATGTTTAAATGTATGAATATAACCTATGATGCTTGCTAACATGATACATTGAGTTTGGTTGAATATCTATTGGGTTTGAACTGATAACATGCAGGTTTGTAATTCTGACTCAGTAGTAACTGGTTACTCATTTTGAAGTAGCCGGTTACCACGTTGAAAAATGATATGTTTGCCTGAAAATTGTACAGAGTAACCGGTTACATGATTTGAGTAACCGGTTACCAGAAAGTGTTTCTAACTCTCATTTCAGCTTTGTGTGAACTGTAAGTATGGAGTAACCAGTTACTTGATTTTTGTAACTAGTTACCATTGTAGTCCCTGAAAAATATTTTAAAAATTCACAACTTTCTCATCGGGTGTTCGATCGAGGCATTCTTGGTATCGATAGAAATTCGTGGAAATATTCTATACAATGGGAGGTAAATATATTGGTTTTAATGTGGAATTTATTTATTTACAACAATTAAACGATCTTTATCGATTATGTAAATTGTGGAAATTTATTAAACTAAAAGTGTAGAAACTTAGGGTTAGTGAGGAAAACTTTATTATACTACGATAGTGAGACTAGTGTTATAACTAGGAGATGATAGAAACTAGATGGTGATTCTTGTGTGTCCTATACGTAGGTGTGTATCTTCTACAAGTAAAGGTCTAGTTGATAGTGAGACACTATATGGAACATGTACGAACCCTTTTGGGTGTTTGTTGGTGAAAATGTAAATGTGGCATCGGGATTGTCATATGCAATCACACTTGAGTGAGATCATGTAATCGAAATTGTTTCCCTTGTGACATGTTGTTTCATGAACTTGTAGTTCCTCTAGAATGTACGCATGCTTACTTGAAGGTTTGATTCATGCGTTTAGTACGAATGGAACCTACGGGTAGAGACTTGTGATGGTTGGTGTGCCATGTGAAGTGACGGTTTGTAAGGTTGACTAGTCCCTTAGAACCCGAATCCATTCCGTATGTCAAGTAAATTTCAAGGATCCATGACTCATGGCTACTTCTAGATGTAGAAGAGGATGGGAAAAGGGGATGCCTTATTAAGGTTCTCGATTAATGATAGTTTGAGCTGGTGAACTTATGAAAATGTTTCCATATGAGTGTGAGATTGTGAGCTTAAGGTATTAGTTTTTCCCCCGACTTGAGTAGGATGACATAAACCTTGTAAAGTAGAGAGAATCCATAATATAGGGAAATCACTGAGATTTTTTATCTCACCCCATGTTGTGGATTATATTTCAGGTGCTTCAGGTTCCGCAAATGGTAAGGATAAGGTTGTTTAATTATCCTTACTAGACTTGCCTTTTTGTCATGGTGTGGCTTCTGTTGAGAAGTTTTTATTTTGAGATCATTTTTGATCTAGTTCTTAGTATTTATTTTTGACATCTTGTATACATTATGCCATAGTTTACTCTTGTGTATTTAGGCATGTAAATGTGTATGATGTGTTGACTAGGAACTTATTGGTATTTCAATACCAAGACTTGGATTCATCTATAATATATATGCTTTGATGTATATTGTTATATATGGGTTTTACAGTTGCCTTTGTATTTTTCAAAGTCAATAACTTCTAATTTGTGCGATATTTTGACATTTGGGACCAAACAGAGGTCATCGGCATCTTTTCCAAACAAGCCTTGTCCGTGAATAGCCTGGAGCTCTTTTTGCATTTCCAAAAACTTTTCTTGGAATTCATCCATATTTTCATATACTCACATTCCATCACTTGGAGTAGAGCGAAAGATTTTTTCTTCTGGAGTAACGTGTACCACAGGTTATGGTATAAACATTACTATTGTGACTCTTGGCGCTCCAGTGACCTGAAGTTTGTAGCCTTTAGGGTTTTCTATCGTGGCCCTTACATCTTAATGGACCTGAAGTTTGTAACCTTTAGGTCTGGAGGATCCAACTATAGGTCTTGAGTCTTCAGTGTTTAGAGGTATGTAACCTTATGGAATTAAATTGATAGGCATGCCCTAGGGAAATCCTATGGGAAGTGTCCTGAGGAGCAATGATAGGTACTTCAAATAATCGAGTGGAGATCATTTCTGAGATAATAGTCCTTTGAACCGGTTTATCCTGGGTTACTGCCAGGGATTCAATCATGACGTTGAGTCTTTTCCTTCCGAGTAGTAACTACCTCTCTTAGTTCTCTATTTTTTTCCTCAAGATTGTCCATATTTTCAGACGATTGGTTTGAGTATTGTACAAATGAGACAATTTGACTCTAAAGTGCGGTAAATGTGTAAATTTTTTAAAGAAAGATATGCATGAAATGCAGGAATGATGCATGATGTGCAATGAAAAATGCTCTTTGTTTTTCTTTTTTTTAAAGAACTTTTAACAATTATTTTGCAAATATCATACATAAATATGGACATACTTTTTATTGAATTTGAAAGGTTACAAACAATAGTACAATATTTTACAAATACAGAGAAAAGAAATACAACCTATGGACCCTAAGGAATTTTCTTTGATGAAGATCCAAACACTTGTTGATGACTTCTCTTCTGCCTCTTCAATCTGACTTCTTTAGTTGCTAGGTTGACGGTTCCTTTCCAAGTGAATGGTGAAATTAAACTTTCTCGCTCTTCATGTATTTCCACAACATGTTGTTCAAGTATCTCAATCAAAGCATCCTTTTCTTTCATTAGACTCTGGATCTTTATGTTTTCTAGATTGAGAATTTGATATTTGTTCTTCCAGGAGTTCTTTTCTCACTGAGTTTTGTTGAAAGCGATATGAAGTTTATCTTTGTCATTCATGAAGTAGAGGATAGATTCTTGTAGGGGAAAACTCTTTGACGGGGGGTAAGGGATCCTTAAATTAATAGATCTAGTTTGTAACCATTGGAGATAAGGTTCCACAGAGATGTAGTTTGGTTTTCCCAAAGATTTTCTTCCTTTCCTGTGAATATGATTCCAAGCATGCACAATTTCTTCTTTAAGTGCTTTGTCATTTTCTCCTTCCTTGAATAAAAGACCTTTCAGATGAATGTTATAGGGTATCTCTTTCATCGGGTATCCAAGATGACGACGAGATAAAATTGGGTGGTAGTTAATTCCTCCTTTAGTACCAATGAGGGGTACATTGGGGAAACTCCCACAGCTGTCAATAATCATTGTTCCATTGTAGACTTGATTAAACCAATCAATGTCAAGGTGAGTAAGAGACATAATCTTTTACGACCATCGCATCCCACTTTTGAGATCCCAAAAGGAAACAGATTTGGGTAAGTGCAAAATGAACCATCTGTAGAGTAGTGGTACACAACATGTAATCATCCTTCCATCTGTAGAGTAGAGCAAGCAGATTTGGGACTAGATTCCTAATTAAGAATATTCTAATTGCGTTGACGTCAACGTTGGGAAAGAGGAATATTCCATAAATGAATAGCACAAAGATAACTTCAAAAGCGACCATGTTTCCTACACTATCAAAGTATAAGGCTCTTTCCATAAAAAACTTAGTCGTTAAACCTTTAATTCTTCATTTGATGGTCATGTGAGCTTTGATATATGATACTTCCAAGGAGGTAGATTTTGAAATGGTTCGATCCTTGGGAGTTTCCTCCAAACTAGAGAATGGATCTTGATCAGAGATAGGTATATCAATCAGCTGAGAGTATTCCTCCAATGTTGGTGTGAGCTCATAATCTAGAAATGTGAAGTAGTGATACACTGGATCGTAGAACTAGACCAATGTAGCTAGGACTCCTTCTATCATGTTTACTTTCAAAAGAGACAAAATTCATCCATACTTTGCTTTGAAAGCTTTTGGGTTAGCAATCAATCTTCCCAATTTTCTCAGGTCTTCCAGCCTTGGACTATTGAAGGTGTATTTCTGAGTTTCTCTTCTACCAAAATCCATAGAGAAATGACTGATATTTGCAACAATATATTTTTAGTTGTTTTGAAAAGTATTTTTTTTTTTTTGAATTTTTTTATGAATGTATGAATGCATGAATGCAACAAACACAAGAATTTGAAAACATGGGCTTAAGGGTTTATCGTCACGAGCATGAAGTTAAAGATCTACCTATACCCAAGGTTATGTACTAGGGTTTAATTTTGTACATGTAGAACGGGTTCTAACAAGGTTTCCCAAAATCAATGACCCCTTTTTAGGATATTACCAACAAACTGATTGACTCATAAGAGCTATAATATTCTTAAGATAAATCTCATTTGAGTGTAGTATCGTATATCAATAATTCCCAATACTCACCATAAGACCCTAGAAAAAGGCTAAATGGTTTAAAGGGTTTAATCTAATTCTCAGTTTCGTAGGTTCCCAGTGGAAAAAGTAATGCTTTCACGACACAAACTTGGTCAGCATCAGTAATTCCAAAGGGTACCTCCACTGATTTAGCGGGTTTTCAAGTTAGCTTGTTCGGGATTCACTCCCTATAAGCCTCCTTGATTTTACCACCTTCTATCTTAAAATATGTTCTCCAGTCCACTGAGGAATTTTTCTCACCATATGTGTATTAATCACATTCCCATATCAAAGCGAATAAACAAGTATGGAAATTAAACAAGTAATATTAACAGTAATGAAAAACAATATTTACATTAATATTAACATGATACTTAAAAGCAATATTAAAAACAAAGTAGGCTTTAACCTTCTTAATGGATGGGAAAGTCCCCAGCAGAGTCTCCATTTTTCTGTAGCTCGATTTTTGTAACGCGACCATCACTGCATTGGTGCTACTTTCATATTTCTAAATTTATCCTACGAATATTAAAAGGAAGGGGAGGATATCTTAAAGTAACCATGCGTGCAAGTGTTTCCCTACAAATGAGAAGGGATATAGAATCGAAAGTTGGTTATACCTAGGGAAGCTATTAACTCCCTAAATATCTATAGAACTCTATAGGAATCCTTTGTTTTTATTTACTGTTTATTTGCCTTGATTTTTTTAACTACTTTTGAAATGGGGTGAATTCTATCTTATGGGTGATTGTGAGAAAAATGAGATAGTTTTGAGGATTTTGTTGTTTTTATGAGAAAAGAAAGGTGTTTATTTACAAGGTGTGTTCACTAAGATCTTACGAACTTATGCATATGTATCCCCAAAACGAGAATTGGGAAATCAGAGCGTTCGTAGTTCCTCCTAATATATGGAAGGAAATTTGTGTCTTGTTCAAAGCCCAAGATTGAAGCATATTTGTGTCTTGTTTAAAGCCTAAGATTGGATCTAAAAGATTGACCGAGACTTTGGCAATTGTCATATGAAAAGGAGATTTCTAACATATTCATCACAAACATTAAAAAGTGAAATCATAAGGGAAGAATATTTAAAATTGACTTTTTGTTATCCTAAGACAAGACACATCTTCCTCTATGGAAAAAGTGCTATACCATGAGGGAACAAGCTTTAAACTTGGATGTTAAATATCCAAAGCAATGCCACATCTTTCTTCATGAGTAAAAAGGGAAGAAGCTTTAAACTTGGATGTTAAATATCCAAGCAATGCCACATCTTCCTTTTATGGAAAAGGTTTAATATGAATTGGGATGTATATAAGAGACATCCTCCTATAGATATGACTCAATTTCTCATCTATGGGAAAAAGTTGAATTTAATGCCTTGATCAAAGCCCAAGGTTGAAGCTGAAAAAGTTGAAAACTAACTCAACTAGGGAGTTTTGCATGTCTTGTATAATGCCCAAGATTGAGGATAACTAACTGGGGAAATTCTTTATATGAAGCCTAAGAGGAGGCAAATCATAGCTAAGGAATTTAAGAGGGGACTGACTCAATGTTGAGAATTATAGAGAGTTAAAATACTTGAATGATTGTGATTTAACTTTGATTCCTTTGGGGATTGATTTTATTTGAGAGATGAATACGACTTGACTTATGCTTTTAAGAAGCATGAGGGTCCTTGTATGAAGCCCAAAAGGAGGCTGGGGAACTATTAAGAAGCATGTGGGTCCTTGTATGAAGCCGAAGAGGAGGTTGGAGGATTTGAATGAGACTTCCCAAGTCTCCTTGTATAAAGCCCAAGAGGAGGCTATGATGCTTGGATAAAGCCCAAGAGGAAGCTAGGGAACTAGTTGTTAAACTAAGTTGTAACTGAAAGGACCCTATTGTTTGACCTATTTCTAAACTAAGGATGACATAAATGTCAAGAGAAACTTAATATGAATAAGTATATGACAAGTATATATACATGAATTAAAATAGGCGGTGGGTCTTACACTGATGGAGGCCCAAGTTATTTATCTACAAAGGTGTTGGGTCTTACACTCTGAATAGAGGCCCAAGTGCTTATGATTGAGTGAATGAATTGATTGATATTGATCGTATGTTTTAAAGATTGAATGTATTTGAGAAATTAAAGGAAGTTTTGAGGGGAGGAGAGATAAGGTGTTGGGTCTTACACTCTGAATAAAGGCCCATATTATTTTTTAAATTTTAAAGGAATGGTGGAACTTACACTCTGAATAGAGACCCAAGATATTGATATTTGAAATTTAAATGGGTTTGGGTCTTACACTCTAATAGAGGCCGGAGATGTTACATTGAAGATCGAAATTGAAAGATTAAAAGATTGTTATCTAAAAAGATTGAAGTTTTGAAAATATGAAGAAGATTTTGAGATAAGATAGAAAAGAAAGAAGGATGGGACGTACACTCTATTAGAGTCCCAAGATTATTTGTTTAAAGAAAACCCTAATTTCAAACTTAAAAAGATATTTCCAAAGAAAAATCAATTAAAAGTGGTATTATTAGTAAATAAGTCAAGTAAGCATGTAATGAACATTGATCATGACTTAGGAAAAATTATTTTATTCACACAAATGTTTGATGATTTTTTGTTGGCTAAGTTGTTGAATACACTTGTATGATGATCAAGTCCAATCAAGGCAATTTAGCTGTATTATGGAGTCTTCTATTTATTCTTCAGACTAGGAAGTGCTTTCTTGGAAGCATGGAAGTGAAGACAGTGGAGGTGATTTATTTTCACCCTCCATAAACAACGTTCGAGGAAGAGCTCATACTTCTTAACCCTAAGGACGAGTTCACACAATTGAGGTAATTAGGATTCATTCATAGAGAATCTTAAGAACTTGGTTATCCTTGTGGGTAGCCTTGATATCTTAACAACTTGCACAACAACAGAAGATGATAGCATGAAGAGGATATCTATGTGATATTCAAAGTATGCTGGAATCGGACAAGGGTTATAACTACAAGGATTAAAAATCAATTGCTCTGTGAAGATTTGGTTATCCTTGTGATTCAAGATTGAGGATGTTGTATCAAATGTTCTAACATCTTTTCATTAGAGGTTTGGAGAATCATGGAAGGGGTTATACATTCACTCAGAAGTCTCCTAGGATTATTGGCTTTGCATATTTTCTTGGAAGGTATTGAGACTTGTCCAGATGGAAGGTTTGAAGTCTTTGGAGAAGCACAAACATGTATTCATCAATGTGTGAGATTGTTTGGAATAACTGCAAAATCAACATAATGGAGGTTGTATACTCAAAGTTGGTTGGTGAATCAAGTCTATGAGAGCATGGAACTCTTGTTCTGTTAAGGGAGGAAGTTATTTCAAGTAGAATAAGAAGGAGTTGAATTCAATAGCTAGATGTAAAGTCATAATTTTCTAACATCTAGTTCAACATCATAATCTCAGTTGGTAAAGTGGCACATCAACTCAAGATAGGGTAATCTATAAGAATGAACAGTGATGCTTAAAGAAGATTGTTCTCATGGTAGTTTGCGGGAGCTATAGGAAGGAGAAGATGTTACATTGTATATGGATTAGGGAGTCTAAGTGTGTTTGCTATTGAGCAAGTGGATACATGTAAATTGAAGATCAAGTTTCACTATGTAGATCAACATATCTTTGTGAGAGTTTTGACAAACATGAAGAGGTTAAACTGTGGCATTTGACTTATTCATATGAGGATTCTTGAAGGAGGTGATCAAACTGTGGCAATTGGTTAATCTCAAAAGTGGATTTGAAGAATCAAGTTAATCAACATGTGGAAGATGGTTAGTCTTGAGGATTGTCTTGGAATAAGTTACTCTTGGGTAAAAGGGTGATGAGTTGAAGACTCGAGAAGATTATTTCTTCTTGAAGATGTATGAGAGTTTATTTCTCTCTTTCTGGAGTTCTTATTAAAGCTGGTGACGCTGTGTTGATTGAAGTTCTTCAGTTCATTGGATTACTATGTTATAGTAAGTCCACTTTGTGGAGCATATCAAGAATTTTGTCTTGGTGTGTGGAAGATGTTCTAACTTGGTGTTAGAACATTATTTGGGTTGGATATCCTTGGTGAAGAATGATTATGCTCTAGTTCTAGAGCTTATTACCTACATTATTTCCTAAGGAGTGTCTACATAGTCATACGGGAAAATGATGAAGTAGAAGGTCTTCCTTGGAAGGAGAATGTAGAGAAGACTGAAGTAGATCATGTATTGATTGCTTGGAAGTTTGTATGTGGATAATTAATAATTGATCAGAAGTATTCAAGATTATCATATGGGAGAATGATAGGGAATGAATTCCTTTGAAAGTTGGGTGACTGTCTATTTTTATAAATCTCCTGGAAGGACTCTGTCTAGCAAGTCATGCTTTTCTAAAGCATGTGTCCAGTAGCTTGCACTGATGGGAGGAAAAGAAACTAATAGGAAGAGGAGGATCAATGAGACTTTGATCTTATTCCAACAGTTTGTTACTATGAGGATGACAATCCTTATTTGCCTCACGGATAGCATGATGGTTTTCATGTGTGAGTGACTCCTATTTCTTTTCAGAAAGGATAGTGGGGCCTAAAGGAATGTGCTTCAGCAGGTGGCTAGACATAGAGTGAGTTCTTGAAGAAATTATCTAACATGATGTCAGGACATTGTCTTGGAACATGTCTACACGTAACTGGATTTCCTTGGATGGTGCTCTTAAATGAAGAAATAGTCAACAATCTTAGCCTATGCGCAGTTAGTGGAGTTATTGGATCTTTGAATTGACCAGTGTTTTGATCGATGGTTAGTTACCTTCAAAGAATATCGCTCGCTATAATTGGATTGTTGTGACACTTTTTAGTCTCATAGCTTCCTTTTTTCAAAAGAAGTATTTGATGGCATTTTTCAAAATCGGGATGGATTGTTTCTGGATTTGGAGTTATCTTGGTTACTTTTGTCATGTTTTGGCTAAAAAGAGGGAGAAGAATGGTGTTCTAGTTATTGGGTTCATTCAAGCAGTGACAGTGCAAGAATGGTGAAAAGGGAAGATGTTCTATCATCTTAATTTACAAATGTCTATTTGGTTTTGTCTTGTGATCTAATTTGTGAAGCAGGTTGTGCCTTGTGACCAGAGTTACATTTGTTGTATACACTGTGTTACGAACTTGAACTTATCTTCTTATTAATGGTTCTCTTATGACTAGAAGAAAAATATTTATTCTTCAAAGAAGACAACGGATTGAGGGGGAGCATAATTCAAATTCCTTCTCATACATACCAATAGGCATGAAGAACTCAGGGAGAAGGTTTTAGCCAAAATTTGTCAAAAGGGGAGATTGAAAGCTCCTAGTGTTTGACAGAATTTTGGTAAAATCTAATGGTGAAGAAAAACCGCAAAAGTCAAAGATGTTGAAGAAGTTGTCATATCATGTTAATAGGACATTCTGAACTATTAATTCAGCAGGTTTAGTTCCATAACAAATCTTTCCAAGATTTTTTTTACTCCTAAAAGACTAGATCAAGGAGAAAAAATAGAAGTCCCAATAGCAGAAGACTATATATATATATTAAGACTTAGACCTAGGGTTAACTATTCCTTATGTAATAATTGTAAGCTAGTTCTCTTTTATAAAATAAAGGTTTAGGTTTTGAGAGTCGTTGTCTCTAAGGGTTGTAGTTCCCCTCTGCAGTATGGGATGCATAGAGGATGACATAGGTGCATGTACACAACCAGAAGAATTTAGGTCATGGTTGTTGTATTGTTCATGGACGAAGCTTTGAAGCAATTACAAGATAACTTTTAGGTCAAGAAAACCGTGATAATTTATGTGATGACAAAAGACATATGTAATGCAGGTTGTGAAGGATGTGAGTAGGTTCTCTTATCAGAGTTATCAACGGTGGAGTTTAGCTTTGGTAAAACTGTCCATTAGGGTAGTGATTAGGACACAAAGTTGTAAATGAGGGAGTTTATCTTTGTGATAATACTACGACATAGTGAAGTATTCATCCTAGATTGGTATCCCCCAGATGTAGGTTTGTTAACACCGAATTGGGTCAACATATTTTATGTTCTTATTATTCTACAATTTACAGTTTTCTGTATTGTATTCTTATTATTATTATGCAATTTACAGTTTTTTGTATTGTATTCTTGACTGAGATTTCCTGACATGATGTCTCAACATTTGTTGGTAATTGTGTTGCACCACTTCAAAACAACAGTTGTGTATTTCCCTTGTTTCCTAAAATGAAGTAATCATTGTCTTAACATTAAGATATGACATTGAAGTATCTGCATAAACAAAATTTCACATAAAAAATGAAACAGTTATGACACCTAGCGTAATTGTTCTCCCAAACTAATGAGAAAACATACGTTAAACCTAATAATGATATACGCTTCTCCAATCTAGATCTCCAAGGTTGTCCTCCTTTGATCTTGTATTCTTCTCTTTCTTCATTACATTGCATTACATCACAAAACCCTCTTTTTAAATACGAGGGAGTGAGATGAGAAAAGAAGTTACATCAAGACATTAAAAGAGAGGTACAACACACAGGTCATATTTTAAAATCCCAAAACAAAATAAAGGAAAATTAAGGTCATAACCAATCACCACAAGGGAACAATAATAAACACATTTTATTATTATTAATTTCAAATCCTGTTAATTAAAAAAATTAAAAATAAATTTCGACAAATGATCACACTACACAGAGTAGTCGGGAGTAGCCTTGCACCGTCAAGAACCCTAATGCAACAACTTCATATCGTCAAAACACCATGATCAATAATTCAGTATGATTGATCAACATGCCATTGCTTCTCCATACTAACGTCGAATTCCAAAGAAAATGAACATGGATCACTCACAAGAATAATTATCATTATGTGATTGAATGGAAAAATAGAAACAATATATCATATATGCCATCTTTACATCAAAGTTACTTATATCACATATAAAATTTGATCGATGATATTTGTGTAACTTAAGGATGATTGATATATCGCTGCTTCACCATACTAAGGTCAAATTCTGAACCAACAAGGGTGGCACCGGTAATCATTACTACTTCTGGACCAATTCCGTACCAGAGTGATAAAGCTATCCCATGGAACTATGGGGGAGAGGTTTATTATAATGGTCAGAAGCAAAGCCTGGCCGCATCCAGTTCATCTTTGCACCATGTTGAGAATGTTAGGGTCGGAGGATTCACCAGAAGTGGTAGACTGTTCGCTCCAGAGACATTGAGGAATAATGTGTTACCACCGAAAGACAATGCAGAAGCTCAAGCCAAGGCCAGAGGCAAGTAGCCCATGACAAGTGATGCTCCAGCGCCAACTCCAGAGCCTGATATCACCTTTAACAAGGAGGCGGAGGAATTCGTGAGAATAATTAAGAAGAGTGATTACAAGATTGTTGATCACTTGCAGCAAACTCCCTCTAAGATTTTGATCTTATCCCTGTTGATGTGTTCAGACTCACACCGAAAGGCTCTGTTGAAGATATTGAACAACGCATATATGCTATAAGACATATCCGTGAATCAACTGGAGACGGTACTGTCAAGTGTGAATTCCAGCCATGGGTTGAGACTTACGGATATGGACCTTACATATGAGGGACGCAGCCACAACCACGCTCTACACATTTTCATGGAATGTAAAGGAGTCGTTCTCTCTCATGTGCTTGTAGACACGGGGCCATCCTTGAATGTACTTCCTAAGAAAGCACTGATGAAGCTGAATTATGATGGGGTTGTGCTTAGGCCAAGTGACTTGGTCGTCCTAGCTTTTGACGGTTTGAAGAGGTCAGTATTTGGAGAGGTGGAGCTACCAGTCAAGATAGGACCACATATCTTCAACACTACTTGTTACATCATGGATATCCAACCGGCCTATAGCTGTTTATTGGGGAGACCTTGGATACATACAGTCAGAGTAGTGTCTTCTACCCTACACTAGAAGCTTAAATTTGTCTGGGAAGGAAAGATTGTGACGGTGTGTGGGGAAGAAGATATCTTCATCAGCCACTTGGCCTCGTTCAAGTACATAGAGATGGATGGGGAGATTGTCGAAACCCCTTTCCAAGCCTTTGAGTCCATCAGAACTGCAAGTGCATCATCATCAGCTGCCTTATCATAAGAGACGAAGAAAAGAGCATCCATAGCCTCCTACAAACAAGCCCTAAAAGTTATGGAATCAGGCGCAAATGAGGGTTGGGGCAAGATGATCGAGGTCCCAGAGAAGAAGGATATGTTCGGAGTTGGCTATCAGCCTGGTCAGTCAATACCAGAGCAAAGTGCTAGAGGTCGGAAAGGCCCAATTACCTTCACTAGTGCGGGAAGGGTTGACCACAACAACGTTTGTGCGGTACAGGAAGAAGCAGTTGATAGTGATTGCGAACTGGATGAGTGGATAAAGCCATGTGTCCCGGGGATATAACTCAACAACTGGTCAGTCAAAGCGATCATCTCCATCACTCATCTAAAAGAGTAATGGTTTTATGTTTCTATTCTCCTGTGTTCAAGCTCTATGCCTTGCCCGGGGCATAGCAGCTCATTGTAAGGGTTCATTGTTCATATTGCAACATCATAATCATTAATAAAGTGGACATTTTTGAATTAATTCATGTGTTTCTTGTCTTTCATTTTTCATTTTTGTTTTAAAAAATAAAAATAAATGGAAATGTTTTCCCATGTCTCACACCTTTTCTAAAATCTAGCATGAATCATCATTCATGCAGATGCTCCTCATCAGGTCTCATCAGTGGTGACCTTGCTATGACTCAATATGACTTCGACAATCCGATTTACCTAGCCAACGAGGAAGGTGAATAAGATTGTGAACTACCCGAAGAACTAGCCAGATGCTCAAGCAAGAGGAGAAGATGATTCAACCACACGAGGAAGCCGTTGAGGGGGTAATCCTGGGTACAGAGGAAGACAAAAAAGAGGTCAAGATCGGGGCCACATTGGAAGAAAATGTCAAGATCCGTTTGATCTCCATGCTCCGAGAGTACGTCGACGTCTTTTCTTGGTCTTACCAGGACATGCCAGGGTTGGATACCGACATTGTAGAGCACAAGCTACCACTCAGTGAAGATTGCCCGCCGGTAAAGTAGAAACTGAGACGAACACGCCCTGATATGACCATCAAAAATAAAGAAGAGGTTCAAAAGCAGTTTGACGCCGGATTCTTGGTTGTGACAAGTTATCCTCCATGGGTCACGAATATTATGCCAGTCCCCAAGAAGGATGGTAAAGTCAGAATGTGCGTGGATTATAGGGACCTGAATCGGGAAAGCCCCAACAATGACTTTCCATTACCGCATATGGACGTGCTAGTTGACAACACTGCCCAATTTTCCGTGTTTTCCTTTATGGATGGCTTCTCGGGCTATAGTCAAATCAAAATGTCGCCAGATGACATGGAGAAAACAACTTTTATTACCCTATAGGCACCTTTTGTTACAAGGTCATGTTGTTTAGTTAGAAAAATGTTGGAGCTACATACCAACATGCAATGGTGACTCTATTCCATGACAAGATTCATCACGAGATTGAGGTCTACGTCGATGACATTACAGCGAAGTCACAAACAGAAGAAGAACATCTAGTCAACTTAGCCAAGCTGTTTGATAGGCTTCGGAAGTTCAGACTGAGGTTGAATCCGAACAAATGCACATTCGGGGTGCGTTCCGGAAAGTTGTTGGGCTTTATCGTCAGTGAAAGGGGGATTGAGTGCGAGTACACTTCATGGGTGCGTTCCGTATTGAGGTCGAGTATGATATCCAGTACACTTCACAAAAAACCATCAAAGGAAATGTATTGTCGGACTATCTGGCTCAGTAGCCAATTGATGATTACCAGCCAATGAGGTTTAAATTTTAGGATTAGGACATCATGTTCCTCAAGTCGAAGGACTGTGAAGAACCACTCCCGGAGGAAGGGCCAGACCCCGAATCCAAATGGAGTCTGATGTTTGACGGAGCCGTAAACATGAACGGTAGTGGAGTTGGTGTTGTTATTATCTTGCTGGAAGGGACCCATATGCCCTTCACTGCCCGCCTGACATTTGAATGCACTAACAATGAAGCAGAGTATGAAGCCTGCATAATAGGGATCGAGGAAGCAATTAACTTAAGAATCAAGAACCTCGAGATCTTCTGTGATTCAACTTTAGTCATTAACCAATTTAACGACAAATGGAAGGTTCAACAACCTCATTTGACTCCTTACAGGGACCTCACTAGGAGGCTGCTAACTTTCTTCACAAAGGTCAAGTTGCACTACATACCTCGGGACGAGAATCAGTTTGCTGATGCCTTGGCAACCTTATCCTCCATGATCAAGGTTCATCAAAAGAACTATGTGCCTCGAATCGATGTCTCTCGTCTTGAAAGGCCGGAATACGTGTTCGCGGTTGACTGTACTGATGATAACCAACCCTGGTATTACGACATCAAGCAATTCCTGAAGTCTCAGGAATACCCGGCAGGGGCATCCGACAAAGACAAGAAGACTCTTAGGAGGCTAGAAGGTGGGTTCTTCTTAAATCAATATGATGTGCTCTACAAACGGAACTTCGACATGGTCTTGCTTAGATGCGTGGACAGACACGAAGCAAACCTGTTGCTGTAAGAAGTTCACGAAGGCTCCTTCGGTACGCATGCTAGAGGGCATGCAATGGCAAAGAAACTGCTGAGGTTAGGGTATTATTGGAACACCATGGAATCCGATTGCTGTAAATACTCCCACAAATGCCATAAGTGCCAAATCCATGCTGATAAGGTCCATGTACCTCCAAATCCACTGAGTATCATGTCTTTACCTTGGCCATTCACCATGTGAGGCATTGATATGATTGGCAAGATCGAGCCAACAACTTCTAACGGTCACCGCTTCATCCTAGTTTCCATAGACTATTTCACGAAGTGGGTCGAAGCAACATTTTATGCCAATGTCACCAAAAAAGTGGTAGTCCGGTTCATCAAGAGGGATATCATCTGTTAGTATGGAATTATCGAAAGGATCATTACTGAAAATGGTTCTAATCTCAACAATAAGATGATGGCAGACCTGTGTCGGGACTTCAAAATCGAGAATCACATCTCTTTGCTGTATCGCCCGAAGATGAACGACGTCGTCGAGGAGGCCAATAAGAACATCAAGAAGATCGTGCAGAAGATGGTTGTGACATATAGAGACTGGAACAAAATGCTACCATTTGCCCTGCATGGGTACCGAAGTCTGTACACACCTCGACAGGGGAAACTCCATTCTCACTTGTGTACGGTATAGAGGCAGTCCTACCGGTTGAAGTCGAGATCCCCTTGCTGATAATAATGATGGATGCCAAGCTTGACGAAGCTGAGTGGCTCTGATCTAGGTACAATCAACTGAGCCTTATTGAAGAGAAACGCCTTGCAGCTGTATGGCATGGGCAGTTGTATCAAAGGTGGATGAAACGAGCTTTTGACCAGAAAGTACGCCCTCAGTGGTACATACCCGACAACTTGGTGATGAAAAGGATTCTTCCTCCTAACACAGATTACAAGGGAAAGTGGACGCCCAACTATGAAGGTCTATTTGTGGTTAAAAAGGTCTTCTCGGGCGGAGCCTTGATGTTAACAACCATGGATGGCAAAGATTCTCAATCCCCTGTCAACGCAGACACAGTGAGAAAATACTTTGTATAAAAGACCCGCTGGACAAAAACAAAATAAGAGTCCAGGAAAAAATGGACATCCCAGCGAGCCAAAAACAGAATAAAAGGCTCGGGAAAAAGTTAGGGAAATATCTGAAAAGATGTACACCCGCTGAGCTGAAAAGCAACATTGGACAACTCAGGCAAAAAAGGGTATCCCGGTGGATTGAAAACCCGAAAGGCGATCCATGCAAAAGAGGGACTAAAGTGAACAACTTCAATCTGCGAGATCTGTGATTCGTCATTTTCAATTAAAGGCAATCCAAGGGTTGAAGATCAATCCAATCGTCTTCCTCAAAAGCGAAGCACGCAGAGAGTCTTGAGGACATACAAGTCATAGTCGGGTCGAAGCGTAATGAGACTTGATCTTTCCATATTTCCATCAGGATAGTTTACTTTCCTTTTGTTAAATTTCCTCTTTCCAGGGATTGCTTCCCCATGTAACACCTATTCATGGCCATTTTTCCATCAATAAAAGTGAAATTTCATTCAAATTTGTTTTCGTAAGTTTTTGTTTTTCATCTACCACTGTTTGATTGCAAAAACGTCCAACAAATTACGATAAATATTGCTTTGCGAATGCATGAATGCCTTATAACACATGAAGGAGAGTAAAAAAATTTGACACGTATCTGATGTGTTGAGTGACTGGGATGGATTTAGACCATGAACCCGGGGCATGCAGGCCAAACTAACTCTCATTTCGCAGGTACTATCAGTTGTGTTCATTAACATGCAGGTACATGTGTTGCCAACAAAACCATCGCCAGCACAAAACTTCAGGAAGCTCTTCCTCAGCAGATCCTGAAGCGTGAATCCTTAGCAAGTCTCATCAGATCATCGCCTCTCCAGCAACGCAACAACAAAGAGAATCATACTTCCCGAGCAAAAGGGTATCATTATCTCTTATCCTCAGTGGAGGATGCCTTCCACTTCTCATCTCTAGTATGAGACACGTCCTACCTCTCGCTCTCAGTAAGAGGTGATCAAAACTCTTGCTTCCAATAGGAAATATCCCCAGCGGAGTTTTCCATCCTCCCTAGCAGGTTTGAAAATGGAAGTCTTTCCCAGCATAACAATGGAAAGCTATGGATGTTCTTCCCCGAGAAGAGAGTTGTCCTTCAGTGAAGAGATTATCCTCACCAGAGTCTTCTTATCTCCAATATCACAGAAGAATTCATCATTCCTCAACAGAGGTGAATATATAGAAGAGCCCTGAAGTTCTCTTCCTTGCCCAGCAGTGTTCGCCATGTTCCCCAGCGGATTCACCAAATAAAGTCCAATCCTCATTGGCATCTCTTCCCCTAAGAGGAAGGGGGTGTATTTGAGGAGTCCCCAGCAAATCTCTTCCCTAAGAAGAAGATGTTGCGCCTAAGGGATTCCCCCTAGCAGGTCTCTTCCTCAGCAGAGTACCAACACATTTGATTCCCCAGCCGGATCAGAGGAGTATCACTTCCCCAACAGAGTTCGGCGGGTGGCGTACCTTCCAAGTCAAGTTCATCCTCAATAGGGTCTTAGCTCTCCAATCTTAAAGTCCAATTTATTTTTGGCAGTGATGGCAGCTTAGAGCTAGTGTATCAAACATTATCCCCTGCAGAGTTGATTTTCCACACAGGGATTCATTAAATCAATGCAATGATTATTTCTTCCCCAGTAAAGTGGCTGGGTAGACATGTCGTCTCCTCATCAGGAGATCCCTTGCATTTCACATTTAGTAATCATCATTACATTTACATCCTCAAAAAGCGTAGCATTTCCATAATTATGGAGCATTACGCCATGGAAAAATTCAAACATATGCATACGAAGCATAAACCAGTTTTGGTACCTTGCACAAAAATCCAAAATAGTGTTTCTGCAATCAAACCGAAGTATTCCCCACAAGACGCCAAGTTCATTCCCCGATGTGGTCTATTTCCATCAAGTTTCGTTTGTTATCCCCAGTCGATTCCATTCGAGGATGGTTTTGTATTGTGAGTTGTCGTTCGAGGATGGCATTCTCTTTCTTCAAGTCCTTCCGAGGTTGGTCTTGTTGTTGGTTATCATTTGAGGATGATAGACCATTTTAAACTTATTGATTGAGGTCAATAAGATTCCCCGCAGAGTCTGTCTGAGGTCACTCTTGGTTTCTGGTTATCGACTGAGGCTAGTATATCATTGCGTCTCCATTCGAGGATGGTTTCGTATTGTGAGTTATCATCCGAGGATGTCATTGTCTTCTTCAATTCCTTCTGAGGTTAGTCTTGTTGTTTTGGCTATCATTCGAGGATGGTAGACCATTTTGAGCTTATTGATTGAGGTCAGTTTGTCTCTTCTTGTAAAGTCTGTCTGAGGTTAGTCTTTGTTTCTGGTTATCGACTGAGGACGGTATACCGTTTTGTCTCCATTCGAGGATGGTTTTGTATTGTGAGTTGTCATTAGAGGATGACATTCTCTTCTTTAAGTCCTTCTGAGGTTGGTCTTATTGTTTTGGCTATCATTCGAGGATGGTAGACCATTTTGAGCCTATTGATTGAGGTCAGTATGTCTCTTTTTGCAAAGTCTTTCTGAGGTTAGTCTTTGTGTTCCTGGTTATCGACCGAGGCCAGTATACCATTTCGATCCCATTCGAGGATGGTTTCGTGTTAGATCTGAGGATCTTATGTTGAATTGTCATTCGAGGATGACATTCTCTGTTTCTTCGAGTCCTTCTAAGGACGACCTTGTTGTTGTGGTTATCATTCGAGGATGGTTAACCGTTTTGATTGAGGTTAATATATTTCCTCTTTGCAGAGTCTTCCCGAGGTCAGTATTTATTTCTGGTTATCCACTAAGGCCGGTATACCATTGCGTCTCCATTCAAGGATGGTTTCTTGTCAGATATGGGGATCTTTTGTAAGTTGTCATCCAAGAATGGCACTCTTCCCAAATACTTCTCATTTCCCACAGAGTACAAATTTTTCGGTTTATTCAGGTATTCAATCACTTCATACCTTGAAAGTCTGAAAGCCATTGCTATCATCCATTTAGGTCTACAGATGATCGAATAGGGGCAGTTGTAATACCCTAAAATTTTCCCTCTTAATTTATTGTCAACCTCAAGTGGTTTATGCTTCTTCATTTTGCATGATCGTCCAAGCATCGTATCGCATTCAAAAAAAAAATAATGATCATTTGCATATGCATGAGGCATGTGATCGAGCAAGGCTTGTCAAGTATTGGGGCTCAAAAGAAGAAAATAATATCACAAAAATATCCAAGGCTTTCCCAAGTTAACCCATGGAAAAGGAAGAAAAATCCAAGTTTTTCTTCCGTTAACCGGTTAACGCATATGGTTAAGCGGTTAACGGGGGCGAATTTTGGGCTAAAACTCCAAAAAAATTGATTGTTTCCCACATTTCCCTCCACCCTTTTCCCATATTTGTTTTCACCTTGTTTCACACTCTATTTTCACTTGAAATCTCCACCACATTCTAGATCTTTCCACACTTTTCCAGGGAATATTCCAAGGAATATTCCCTAAGCCCTAACCAATTTTAACTAACTCCAAGCCTAAGTCCAAACCTAACATAATGCCTAAGCAAGCTCCATGCCCGAGCCTAAGTCCATACCTAGCCTCTATATAAGTTCAAATCACTTCAAAGCAAAGGGTTCCACTTCATTTTTCAACTTCAACTCATTTTTTCGAAATTTCTCTCAATTTTCCTCTATTTCCAAATTCACCAAAGCTTCTCCATAGAAGTTCTTCAAGTTTTTCATTGAAACTTGAAGAACTTGAAGCTAAACCTTCATCAATCATCAATTTTGGAGCTTATTGAAGAAGTGTTTCTATTCTTTGGATTGATTTTTGCTTCTTGGAAGTGATTGTGCAAGTGTTCAGCAAGATCGACACCAAATCACATTTATTTTACGCATTCGCGGAAGCATTCACGGATCTTCGGTTTTCTTCTTCATTCGCGTTTCGATCGACACCGAAACACTCACCAAAGCAACCCTCCTCTTTGTAGGTTAGTGATACGAAACCGTTTCTTCGCTTTTAACTTATTCTCTTTATCTCGCCGTATGGCATTCTTCGATTTCTTATTGCTTGATTGTGTTTTGATCATTTGTGGTTCGGTTACGATTTTGTTGCGTTTTGCTAGTTTTGATTGTTATAATTATAATCATAGCTTAATCTAGGTGCTAATAGGTGTTAGAAGACCTTAGTTAAGTGGAAAATTCGTGCTAAATGATCGTGAGTGTAATAAGAGCTTTTAGAAGCGAGTTTGTGGCTAGAAGTGCTTCTACATTACTGTTTTTTTGCATACTGATCAGTGTTAACCGGCTAACGCATCTGGTTAACCGGTTAAAATGTGTATTTTTGCCCACAGAACTGAGTTTTTAAAGGCGTTAACTGGTTAATCTATACTGTTAATCGGTTAACGTTGTTTTGATTTTCAAAAATGACTTGGTTCTTGGCCTCTTTGTGCATCTCTCTTCATTTAATCCCCTTAACTTGATAGATCATGATTTTAGGGAATTTTTAAGACCAATTTAGGTGCATGATTCTGTATTTTGGATAACTTTCAACAAGCGTTCGTTAGTTTCAGTTTTGTGCATAAAAATGGCATATTGTGTTCATAATATGTTGTGACCATTGTTTGCATGATTTTGCATCTCTCATAGCATCATAATAAATAGATTATTTATGCATTTTGCATTACATCATGAAGCATTTTTATATTTGTTCAATCATGTGCATGTTTGAACTTGCATAATGTAAAAACCACCAAAATTCACTTAACTTGCATCACTAAATTGCATGAAGATTTTTGCATGGCATTGTTAATAATTCATAGCATTTTATTGCATTAATCTTGCATTACTTTGGCATTCTATCTTGTGCATTAAAATTCATTTTGTACATAATTTAAATAAGTAAAACCTGTCACACTTTCCATTGTTGCATTTAGATGCAGTAGCTGTAATATGTTAATTATTGCATTTTCACACTTTTTACACCTGTTTTACATGCTAATTGTTAGCAGTAGAAAGTTGTTTGCATTGTGCATTGCATTTCATTGTTGTGTGTGCATTTAGGAGCTGTAATAGGTTGCTGGATTTTTGCTTTGCATCTTTTTAGGTCCTTTAAACTTAGGATTGAGTCTAATTTAGGTCCTAGATCCCTTAGGATTTATTTGGTATTTGTTTACCTCATTCCTTCTACCATATTTTATCATACTAACCTTTGTTTTGTAGGGAGGTAAAGGTAAGTTCACACAACTTAATCTTTTACACTCTTTATGCTTTCAAAGTGTCTTTGTTTTATCATTCTTTTTGTGTTTAACTTTCATAACTTCATGCTAATCCCCTTTAGAATCGACTTAACTTCATTAGGAAGTAAGTTGTATTCTACTTTCCTTCTTTCTTTTCCTTCTCTCATTAGGATTAGGAAACCTCACTAACCTAGGTTCATCCATGCATGACAACTATAGAATTAGTTTTCCCCTTAGACTTTTGCCTTTGGTTCGCTTTGCTTTCTTTCTCATCTCAAAAGAAAAGTAAAAAACACCTAATAAAGGTTGATCTTCTCGTACGACATGAGACTTTGTCGTGGGTTACTAATACACATCCTGTTTCGGGGCTAGATGTAAGTCATCTACAATGATGAACAAGTCTTAGTATGAGAATCTTCACAAACAAAATCAAAACACTTCTCTAAAAGACAAAACAACAAAGAAGAATCGTTTTTTCTTGCAGGAATTCTTTTCTCACCTCACTCACTCTAAACGCGAACTTGCAACGACTTGTCTTATTTGCAAGACGGTAATGCACTCGTACCAGACGAGTCTGCAACGCCTAAGCATAGACATACGCAGTTCAGCTCTTAAAAACACAACATAGTTTCCGCCTTAGTTAGGAGGACTACGTTGACTCTGATCCTCATTTTCCCGATGAGGTACGTAGGCAGTGGGGTAGGGCCCGTTCGAGCACACTCTTTATGTTCCCTACATTTTCCCCTTTCTTTCCATTTTCTTTTCCAGTTCCCCTTTTTCATTTCCAGTTCCAGTTAGTGGTTTTGTTCAGCAACATCTTATTTCTCACCCTTTGAAACAGACAAACAAGCGTGGATACCGTTGGGTACGGCGGACGATCTGGGGTGATAATACCTTCCCAGTTCGTAACCGACTTCCGAACCCAGATCTTTGGTTCACAGGACCTTGTCATTTCCTTCTTCCTTAGGTTTGTACATCATTACCTTTCCTATTCATTCGAGATAAAAATGTCTGGCTGGCGAATCTACCTTTTTCGCGCCACTTTCACGTTTGTACTAGAATGAAAATCCTAGGAGCACCCTTTATATCCATGGTTATCCATGGGCTCTTAGTTACTTAGCTCACTTTAACTTGTTTGAAAAATGTGTAGTGTGTTTAGAAAATATTTTCAGAAGTTCTTTGTAATGATCCTCGTATGGATGTATACAAAGTCTTAAGTTTAAAAATATTTTGAAACTGGGTGTGAATAAGAGTTTTTTGAAAGAGTGAGCAAGTAATTAAGTGCAACCTACCCTAGAATGGTCTTTCATGTTTCTTTATTTCCTTTCAAGGGTAAGACTGTCCTTACTATTAAGGAGTAAGTAGTCATTTACCTTAGATTTATTAAGGGACGGGCGTAGGGTCATCGTATGGTCAATGAAGGCAACCTATAGGGGTGTCTATAGCAATTCGTAGGGACTATCATCATTTATTTCGTAGGGTCATCGAGGGAAGAGATCATTTATTATGTAGGCAACTTCGAAGGGACTATGATCTTTTTAATCTCTGAAGGGACTTGATGATTTATTTTGTAGGGACATTTGCTTAAGACCCCCATGTTCAAGGGACTTGACCATATTAAAGGCAACCAAGATGGGAAACCCTAGGAGGTGCAGATTACGATCGTAGAACGATCGACTTACGTGTGAGAATATCAATTTCAGTTATTTATATTCGAATTAAATGGGCTAAGTCCAATTGATTAACATACAAGTCTTTTTCACTCCCTAGGTTTACTAACCACGCATTTAATATTTAACGGAAATTAAAAAGAAGAAAAAATAAAGCCATACGCTATTACATCATGGGGGAGGGGTACATTTATCTTTTTAGGGGGATTGTGGAAAATAAAAGACGAAAATTTAAACCTAAGCTATTACATAAGAGAAACAATTACATAATCGAACGGAAAAATAAATTACATAAGAATGAATATCCTATACAATTTTCTAAAAAAAAGAATAATAAGAAAAAGAATAAATATTAAATTAAGAAAAAAGAAATTATTATTTTTTATGAAAAATTAGGTTTAGAAAATAAGGGTTAGAAAATTATTTCGAAAATTAGGGTTTTAGTTAATTAACCTAAACCTAATTAAATTAATTTTCAATTTTAATTAATAAACTAATTATTATATAAAAATATTATATGAGAGAAAAAAATAAATGTTAATTTTTTAGTGAATGATAAGTTAATTATAAATTAAATTAGAAAAAGAATGATTAATTAACCTAATTAATTAATTAATAAAAATAAGAAAATATTAGAAAATAAGAAAAAGAATGGAAAAGGGCCAAAATATAAGGGGGGAACGTGGAATCGAACCCAGGTCTCCCCCTTTACCAAACGCGCCTCCAACCAACTGAGCTAGCAAGCCTGCAACGTAAATGAATAAGAAACAAATAATATAGAATAAGTCAAATATTTGAAAATAGGAAAACGCGCGCAGAGTCATCTTCCTCCTTCATCCGTCCAATTAACCTTTACCCACAGTTTGTCTGTGGCAAAAACCTGTAGTCACGCTTTCGCTCGTCACTAAAACACCTGCATTTTTTGAAAACATTCAACACACAATATAAATTAATTCTAGAAACATCAATCGAATGCAAATGATCTAGTGAGTTCAATGGGCTCATCAATTTGTACTAAAATCGCCCCTGAGTGAAGTTCCCAAGTTTGAAGCTCCAAACCCTAACAATGGCACATGATTATTCCTACATCGAAAACCAAATTAAAGCATCCAGAATCGTTTTAAACATTGCTATAAACAACAATTAACAATCAAAATCGAATTTGAATGCATATATAAGTTAAATCGAAAAATAAAAAAAACAAGGTGATGGATGGGATTGGTTTATGCATTTTTGAAAGAATTTGATGATGTTGATGATTGGCACACGTTCTAAACACACTACAAGAAAAAAGGAGATTTACGACACTTGAGTTGCGACAGTTATCACAAAACCATCCTTATTCCTGAATTGCGACGGTTGTCACGACAGTTATGGTCAATTGTCGCAATTTTTTTACGACAGTTATCACAAAACTGTCCTTATTCCTGAACTACGACAGTTGTCACGACAGTTAGGAACTAGACTGCGACGGTTATCACAACAGTTATTACAAAACCGTCCTTATTATATTTTTCCTTAACTTTTAATTTTATAATTTTTTTTATTGAGTGCTAAATGAAAAGGGAAATATTTTCCCCCAATTCATAAAATTAATTTTTAATTTACTTAGCGTAAGATTATTCCCAAAAAAATCAATTTTATCACCTAAACAAAAACTATTTTTCAAACAAATAAAGTTGAACTTATATCTCAATCATCCCTGAATCTCTCTTCTCTTCAAGGAGTCTCAGTCAAAATTATCTTCTTCAACCACAAACTAACACTACTACTACAATTTTCATGTTAGCATTGTCAAAGAGATTAAGTCCAACTTTGTGAACACCACCGAGCACACTCTGCATGCCACCGTCTGCAAGAAACATGCTTGAGCACCGTCCATATCTCGCATAGATTCAATATTATTTTGCCAAACGTTCTTATTCTTTCTAATCTCAGAATCGCAAAATAATTCTTCTCACACATCTCATATACAAAGAAACTCAGTGAAGGTATGATTTACGCGCATGTTATGTTTTTTATTTTTATGAAGATGTTTTATTAAGATTTGGGGATTTAGAGTTATTCATTTTAATGCCCATAAAATCAATTATCGATTGTGTTTGTTTTTATTTTGTGATTTAGGCTTTGTTCCTTTTATTTTCAAACGAATGGTTCTTCATATGTCTATTTAGGGGGAATTTTTTTGTTTGAGAGGAATGTTCCAGGCTATGGGTACTGATAAAAGTGGGGTAATAGCTTTCCATGAACTCAAAGCTGGTCTAAAAGGATATGTGTCTATCCATTGGTTTGGTTCTAGTTTTGATTTATGGGTACCAGATGTTCGATGAAATTCCTAAATAATGATTCGTTTTTTTGAAGGTAGGGATTACTCAAAGTATTCTTATTGATGGAGAGGTGAATCGGGTGAGTTTTGTGCCGCCATTGAGCCTCTATTGTTATTATCACAAAGACTTTTATTCTTTTTAAAGCATGAAATATGGTAGAATGAAAAGTTATCCAGCAAATAGAATTTCTATATTTATGAGGAAATTATGTTTTTGTCCAACCAGAGTTTTGTACTGATGTAAAATTATGTTTTTGGTGAGGTATTGAATTCCCTTGTTTGTTTAGTTTAATAGTAGGCTCTGTTTGTTTTTGCTAAGGTACTGAAATTATGTTTTCATTGCTTGTCATTACTTGTTGTTAAATGTCTTTATACACATGAATCAGTTACTATATAGCGTCTGTTTTGAAAGTGGTGTTTTGGACTCATAATCAAGCTTCAGTTTGGTCTGAATTAGGTTGAAAAATAGGTCTTTTAATTCATGATTCGAATCTTGATTTGATAACCATCTTTTGTTCATATATGCATTGTTTGTCTATTATTAGGTTCTAAAAGTATATCCAATTCTAGCAACAATTACAACATTTCAATTTGGCTTTGCTTCATTGGTGATAAATTTAACCTGGCTATGCATTGTTTATCTATTATTAGGTTCTAAAAGCCTATCCAATTCTAGCAACAGTTACAACATTTCAATTTGGATTTGCTTCATTGGTGATTAATTTGATCTGGACTTTGAATATCCAATCAAGAGCAAACATTAGAAGATCACAGGTAATTTTTATTTTCAGCGAAAATTGACTAGTCCAATTCATGGTTTTCAACTGTCAAGTCTAGTGATAAGAGGTGCTTCATCCTCTCGATGGAAAAAAGGCCATGTTCAGTGGAGAATATTAATTTCCAATAGAGCTGAAAACTAAATTTGTTAAATCTAACTTAAAGCTGGAAATGATAAGATATTATTTCTTTATTCAAATTTTAGATAGTTGGAAACATATATGGGATTTATAATACTTGGATCATAAACGAAGTTCTTGTGACTCGAGGTAGCCTGTGAAGACAAGGACGGTGACTGGATGCTAGTCTGTGATGTTCTATGGGAGTAAGTCCATTTTCTGATATAGTAATTCATAAGAAACTGTCTCGGTTTTTCACGACATCAATGATTCGCTATGTTCAATGAAACAATGTTATTTTTTTGGTTTAGGATGTTCACTGAGTTTTGCAAGAGGCTGAGGATAATGAAGAGTTCTTAAGCAACCGAGTTAGGTTAGATCTTAAATATCTCACATAAACTTCTGTACAATGCTATTGAACACACAAGACAGAGAGAATTTTAAAATGAACGTAGTGAGAATTTTAAGATTATGTTTATGCTTAGTTTAAAGTTCTGATGGGGTTTTATGAGGTTACTTGTTGTAGTAATAGTTTTTGAACACAAATGGTAAAAAATTTGCGTAGTAATAGTTTTATGAGGTTATTTGTTGTAGTAACAGTTTTTGAACACAAATGGTAAATTTTTGAACTCAATCTTTGTTAGACAATTGAATACATATGGTTTAAGGAAGGTCGACCCTGATCGCTGGGAATTTACAAATGAGGGTTTTTTGAGGGGTCAAAAACACTTGCTTAAGAGTATAACTCGACGAAAACCTGCCCATGGCAATAATCATCAACCGGCTCAACAACCACCTGGACAGAGTTCATCAGTAGGGCATTTGTAGAAGTCGGGAAATTTGGGCTTGAGGAAGAGGTCGAGCGGATGAAAAGAGACAGGAATGTTCTGATGCAAGAGCTTATGAGGTTGAGACAACAACAACAAACCACTAATAACCAGCTGCAAACAATGGTTCAACGCCTTCAAGGAATGGTACTCAGCTTAAGGATATTCCAAATGGTATGTTTAATCGCTTATGTAATTTTTATTATTTTGTTGTAGCATATCTGGTGAATTTGGGATTTTGTTCATTGGAATTGTATTCTACTTGCTCTAGATCTCGTTTTCTATTATGTCAAGATGATTGATTTTAATTGCAATACATACTGTTAATTATTAGTAATAACTCATGAATAAAATGTATTGATTATTATTTGTGCTATTTAATGAATATGCATCGAGTTTTAGCAATTCTCTGATGAGTGTTTTGGTGTAGTACTTTAAGTTGGTTGTTTTTGTCTTTTCTTTTTCCAATGTGCTTTTCTTGTTTGTTTCATTGCTAAGATTTTGATTCATGTTGTAAGTTTAACTAACATAAAATTATTGTCAAACTCACATTGTTAGTCATCATGTCTGTTTGGTTCCTGAGTCTTGCTGATATACTTTTCGTTTGGTATTGGTGCACATATAATATAATGTTTGCAGATATATGAATTGATAATTTTATTATTATTATTTTCTATTTATCCTACATCAGTGTTTGGCAATCAAGTTGTTTATGTTTGAACTTTTCAGTGGCTTTTAAGTTGTCAAAGAGAAAGCCTGATGACACACTGCAAATGCTTCACAGAGTACAGCTTGCGAAGAAGACAAAGGTCTTGTTCCTGACATTTTCTTTTTACTGACTTCTATTTTATGTCCATGAGGTGTAGATACTCACTTTTTTTTCTGAATGGTTGGGGCAACCATACAATCTAAAGAAGAATATAGGCCAGTTTTCTGGTTATGTGTGGGCTGAAAATGAGGTACTGTTTCATTTGGTGATGTACTGTTTTATGATCTCCTTTTCATCACAGTATATTGTGTCAATATAATGCCATGTCATTGTAGAATTTGAATGAACTGTTGTTGCTTTTATTGCTCTATTTTGCAGTAAAATTAAAACAAACTGCAATTTCATGAGTTCTACAATGTAAAGCGTTGATTCATAACTATAGAGACTTGCATTTTTACTTTGATAAATATTGTGGTGTCAGCACTATGGCTGTAATAAATATATGGTTGAAGGTATCTTTCATAATTCTTCACAGGAAAAACACAGGATAAAGGTAAAGGAAAGGATTGATAAATTTTTTAAAGAAAAGTTGGCAGACTTCTGTGATGTGCTTAATATTCCAATTAGCAAGGGCAGTGCAAAGAAGGTACTTGTCATATTAATTTTCAATCCACCATAGTTCTGGTAGTGCTTTTAAAAAAAAACAAATTTTCAAATGAAATATCTTTTAGGAGGAACTGTCTGCAAAGCTGTTGGAATTTCTGGAGTCCCCACATGCTACTACAGATGTTCTGCTTGCTGAAAACAAACAGGTTTGTTATATTTGATTTTTATTTTATATGGGTTGACACTTTGGGATCAATTGTACTTTTGTGATTTGTAAAAAATGCATATGTTGTACATCATTGAGTAACAATTCTTTGATTGAATTATTTGATGAAACATATCCTAGATAAATCATCATTTTTGTATAATTTCTTAATCTGATTTCAGTCCAGCATATTTTTCTTAAATTAATATTACCAAATTATACAATTGATTCTGTGTTGTTCATTTTAAATTGTTATTATTTGTTATATTTTATTTATTTGCATGCTCTTAGCTTTCTGAAGTTTGCCTTTATGTTCACAGCAACAGAAAGCTAAGAAGAAGCGTTCTAGAAAAAGAACCCCTGGAAAATCTCCCAAGGAAGCATCCACAGAAACACTAGCAAAGGTATAGTCTTTATTTTATTTGGACTTCAGTTTTTCTTGTTGCAAATTTGTTATGCAGAGTACTCAATAGTGGTGCTATCCCACTATAGCAGAGTACAGTGAAGGTCTTCCACTATGAGATGAGGTATATCGGTGCATAATACTATAGCAGTCACTATAGGGTAAACAGTGGGTGACATGGGCTGTTTGTTCTGGCCTGAAGCGGTTTATGTCTCACTATCCTTTTCCCCTATGGAAAACTGAAATTGCCCCTTAAATGTAAAAAAAAAAGAATTAAGGGTACTTTTGGATTTTCAATCAAATTTGGGTTTATACCTTAACCTTCTTTCACCGATGTTTCTGCATTTCAGCTGTCTCAGAAAGTTACAAGTTCCTCCCTCACATCTCTCTACACTTAATATGTTCATAATTATTATACATGTAATTTATCCAAAAAATGATAAAACATAGGCCATCCTGCCACACACTATCCCACTATCCTATTTCTGGGGTTGGTTACTATGTGTCAATATCTGTGATTGGCTACTCTGGTGTTTTGTAAACTTTTATGACAGAACTTGATTGAAAGTTTGCATTTAGTCATCTTGTGTTGATAATGGTTTGATGATATCTTTGGAATCACCAGTTTTGAGTATTTATTTTAACATTGTTTTGGCAAAAATGATGGAGTTTAACTTTGGTAATCATATAAAAGGACAACTTACAATTTTGCAACATTTGGATATTATCTTGAGTTTATCCCCAAGCAATTATTCAGAAACATCTTACATGGTTTAGAGTGTCAAGTTAGTGTTGATAATTTCTTATTTTTATTATTGACAAATGATGCCATTCAGCCACAAATACATCATATATAACGGGGTATTTGTGATTGGGAATTTGCTAATTTACCTTGGGTATGTGAGAGAGAGATAAGTAATATGCTTCAAGCATACTTTTTTTACAACTTATTTTTAAAAACATCTATTATCCTCTTTTTATTTCCTGTGGGATTTGGTGTTGGAATTTGCTTGTCAAAAAGTGTGTGTTAAGTGATTTGCTTAAAATATGTTTGTTTTTATATTATTTTAAATGTTTTTTCTTTCTCTAGAAGAAAAAGCAAACTCCACAATCTAGAAAAAAACGAAAACTTGAAGATGATGATAAGGCTGAAATTTCATATGCAAAAGAGGAGTCACAAGAAGATGAAGATGAAGATGTTGCAGTGGCAAATCATGGAACTGATGATGAGGTGGGTAAATCAGAAGAGGAAGAGGAAGATTTATCAATGGCTCACAAGAGTAGGTCCAAACAGTCTGTTGATGGTTCTTATGGATTTTTTTTAATGTATTTTGGTATTATGATGCTTATTATTATAAGATTAGGATATTATGATTATGGATATTATATGTTTTATGGATATTACATGATTAGGATATAACATGATTATGATTATAGATATTTTATTTCTATTATTGGATTTAATTTTACTACGTTAAAAAGTGATTATAGATATTTCATTTCTATGATTTGATTTAATTTTACTACGTTAAAAGGTAATATAGAAAATCATATAAAAAATATAGGAGTATTAAAAAAAATAATACCATAAATAAAAATATTTTGTAAAAATAATTCAATGAAAATAAATAATATTATATTTAAAAACATTTTAATAGATAATAATTAAAATAATATATTATAAACAAAATTACGACGGTTGGAAACCGTTGTAATCAATAAAAAAAATAAAATCATTACGAAAGTTACGACAGTTATAACCGTCGCAATCAATGTTATAAACATGAATCAAATAAAAGTTACGACAGTCATAACCGTCGTAATCAACAATAAAAAAAAATATTATGTCGATTACGACATTTATAAACGTCGCAAAAAGCCATATAATCATGTGTCAAATGGATAATTACGACAGTTTTAACCGTCGTAATAAACAATTAAAACAAAAATCAATAAGCAATTTAAGACGGTTGGAAACCGTCACAAAACAGGGTTTACGTCAGTTAAATATCCGTCGTGAATATAATGGCGGTGTGTACGACGGTTTTCACAACCGTCGTTATATGGCCTCGCGACGCACAATTCTGCGACAGTACAACAACCGTCGTAACTTAGAAATTGCGACGGTTCTAACAGTCGTAATCTGCCAAAATGAACCGTCGCAATCTACCAATTTTCTTGTGGTGACACCTCAATGAAGCTAATTCAACCTTCAAAACTTCTTTAAAGTGACTCCAAGTGTGAAACCGAATTTGAACTTTTTTCTTCAATTTTTAGAATTTGGTAGTGGTCCTTTGCTCTGAATTTTTCGTGTCCCAATATTGTATCATTGTTGTGTATATGTAGGAAAAGGATTTAGGTCAGAAAGATGGGCCTTAGATGCATGGATTTTGATTACTTGAGTGTGAAGAAACCATCTTGCCAATTTTGCCAAAAAATCAAATATTCACATACTATTTTGGTCTTGCATGATTTTGAGTGATTTCCAATCCACTTGAATGCAAAATCTTTGATCCAAAAATAAGTATGAGATCAAATATTTGATTTTCATATTTTATTTCTATTAAAATTGAAATTTAATAATTAAAATCCAAAATAATATAGAATAAATGATAAAAAAAATCAGAATATTGACCATTAGGTCGTGCATGACCTCATCTTCAAGTTTGGGTTACAATATTATGGCCCCATTTGACAAAATTTTGAATTTAGACCCTTTTTGCTTCATATACCTCTTGAAAATTTTCTAACTTTGATAATGCATAACTTCCTCAATTTTAATGTCATGAAGGTGTTCTAGGACTTTTTAGAAAGCTTAGAGTGTCCTCTAATCAACCCTTTTAGTCCCATGTCCATATCATTTACCATTTTCAAATTATGAGCTTTGAAAAAAGTTGACTTTTTATTGACTTTCAAAAAGACCTATAATGTTTTGGCTCATAACTTCCAAATGAAGCATTTTTGGACTTGACTTGTGAGACACAAAGTTGTAGAGAATTGAATTTTCTTTAAAATGAGCTTTGGATGGGAAATTTTTGATGAAGTATGTGAAAGTTATGGCTGGTCAAAGTTCAGTTGACTTTTCCTATGAAACCCTAATCACTACAACAAAAATGACATTTAAGAGTGCACCTTAGACAGCGCTTTATAAAGAAAGCACTGTCTAAGGTTAAAATTAAAAGCAAACATGGAAACTGTTCCAAAAAAATTAAAAAAAAGCACTGTTAAAAGTCCTAGACAGCGCTTCTGAAAAAGCGCTTTCTAAGGTAGGCCTTAGACAACGCTTTTAAAGATAGACCTTAGACAACGCCTTTTCAAAAGTGTTGTCTAAAGTCTATCAATTTAAAAAAAAATTAAAACCAAAAGTGTTGTCTAAGGGGGGGCTTAGACAATGCTTTTCAAATGCGCTGTCTAAGGCCTACCTTAAAAAACGCTTTTAACAAAAGCGTTGTCTAAGGTCTAATTATATTAAAAAATATACAGTTTCTATTTTCATTTCTTCCTTTCCCTCTCTTCTGCGAACGACAAACAAAAATCGCCAATTTCGCCCTAATGAGCTTCAACAGTTGTCCTCCACTGTCGTCCACCACATTTTACCTCCGTGAAGTCCACCGTCGTCCTCCGTCGTACAACCGTCGTCCTCCGTCATACAACCGTCGTCCTCCACCGTCTCCACCACATTTCTTGGTAAGTTTCATCTTTGTTCTTTCAATCTATGTTCTTATGAGTTAAATCAATTTTTGTATTTATTTGACATTTAGTTTAAGCTCATTATGTTTAGTCTAAGCTCATTATGTATTTATTTGACATTGTTGTAGTTTAAGCTCTGTTGTAGAAGTGCTTATGAGTTTAAGCACTTTTTGTATATAGTTGACTTGTGGTAGAAGTTCTTATGAGTTAAAGCACTTTTTGTATATAGTAGACTTGTGGTAGAAGTGCTTATTAGTTTAAGCACTTTTTGTATATAGTTGACTTGTGGTAGAAGTGCTTATGAGTTTAAGCACTTTTTGTATATAGTTGACTTGTGGTAGAAGTGCTTATTAGGTGAAGAATACATTATAGGTGAAGATTCATACTAAACCTACCACAAGTAAAGATTCATACTCTATTAATATAAAGATATTGGTGAAGATTCATACATTATAGAGTATTGCCAAATACATTATAAAGAATACATTATAAAGATATTAATATAGGTGAAGATTCATACTAAACCTACCACAAAAGATAACAAATTTAATTTCAAAAAGTAATAGTTACCACAAAAGTTGTATTGTACAAATATTTTAAAGAATAACATGTATATATAAGTAATAGATTCATACTAAACCTACCACAAAAGATATTAATTTCAAAACCTGTGACATTGTATATAGTTACACTATTCTATATGAAATTATTAATATTAAAAAAAATGTCATTTTCCAAATAATGACAACATCTTTGTCACACAAACATTACTATATATACGTGTTCGGTTCACATAAAAAATGTCAACATGGTGTACATATAAACCTCATCATCAGTCAACCAAAAAGTAATAGTTACACTAAAAGTAATAGTTACCTATATATACATGTTATCTTTTTGTCATAATTTGGTTCATTTAGTTGAGATGAAATATTAAAATCATTTTCACAGGTTTTATTGTAGAAATATTGGACATTGGTTTATATAGAGCTTTAAATAAATTCATATAGAGTAATACTCCATACTTTACAAGTTTATTTTACAAAGATATGTTAGGTCAAATTTTATTTCCAAAGTTGATATTGATTGTTTACCTTAATAAGTAGGAAAACCATGGATAAAACATGGATTTGCCGATCGAATGACCAAAGAGTACGAATGGGTTGCGGAATTCGTTAAATTTGTTGTTCAATGCGCTGAAAACCCCAGACGAATGCATTGTCCTTGCTTGCGTTGTTGTTATATTGGTAAGGTTGACGCAGATGGATTGAAATCGCATTTACTGAGGCATGGAATTGATCAAAGTTATCAGTGTTGGATATTTCATGGTGAGAAAATTAACGAGAATGTTGAACCGAGTGGAAAAAGTAATATGACTTATGCTTCATACAACAAAGACACGGAAACATACGATTGTGATAGAGTTGAAGAGATTGTAGAAGCACTTGAAGAAGATCTTCATGATTGTCCTGAAATATTTGAGAGGATGGTAAGCGATGCAAAGAAACCGCTGTACAAAGTTTGCACTAAATTCTCAAGATTGTCTGCGGTATTAAAGTTGTACAACTTAAAGGCGGGCAATGGATGGTCGGATAAAAGTTTCACAGAGTTGTTGGCCCTTATGAGAGAAATGCTACCGGATGATAGTGTTCTTCCTAATCGAACCTATGAGGCAAAAAAAATGTTGTGCTCAATTGGAATGAGCTATGATAAGATACATGTTTGTCCTAACGATTGTATTTTGTTTCGTAACGAATATGCATCGTTAACTGAGTGCCCTAAATGCGGTTTGTCTCGATATAAGAAAAGATTGTCTCCCGCAAAAGTCTTATGGTATTTTCCCATAATTCTGAGATTTAGGCGCATGTTTCATAGTGAAACTGATGCAAGACATCTGACTTGGCATGCAGATGAAAGAATTATTGATGGAAAGTATCAGCATCCGGCTGATTCACCACAGTGGTCGAAGATTGATAATGATTATCCTGAGTTTGGAGAAGAAGCAAGAAACCTTCGCTTGGCATTATCTACTGATGGAATGAACCCGCATGGTCTTCAAAGTATCTCACATACCACATGGCATGCGATTCTTATGATTTATAACCTACCTTCATGGCTATGTATAAAGCGTAAGTACATGATGTTATCTATGTTAATCTCTGGGCCTAAACAACCAGGGAATTCCATAGACGTATACTTGACACCTTTGATCGAAGATTTAAAGATTTTGTGGGAGAACGGTGTGGAGGTTTATGATGGATATAGGAAAGAAAGTTTCAATTTGAGGGTGATGTTGTTTGGCATAATTAATGATTTTCCAGCATACGGGAATCTATCTGGGTATAGCATTAAAGGTCAACGTGTGTGTCCTGTTTGTGAAGACGGAACCGATACGATTCAATTGGAACTTTGTCAGAAGAATGTGTTTCTCGGTCAACGTAGATTCTTACATTCTAAACATCATTACCGTGGGTGGAGAAAATCATTCAATGGAGACACCGAACAGCGTAAGGCTCCACCCGCATTGTCAGGTGACCAAGTTTTTGAAAAGGTGAAAGATGTGCGTACTGAGTTTGGCAAGCCTTTTGCACATAAGGTTGTCAAAGGTGGGTGGAAGAAAAGGTAGATATTTTTTGAATTGTCATATTGAAAGTCTTTGTACGTGAGACATTTTCTCGATGTTATGCATATTGAAAAAAATGTATTTGAAAGTGTTATCGGTACATTACTCAATATAAAAGGCAAGTCTAAGGATGGCCTTAAAGCAAAGGAGGACATGTTAAAAATGGTAATGAGAACTGAATTAGCACCCGTGAAGAAAGGAAAACGAACATATCAACCACCTGCTGATTTTACTTTATCTAGAAAGGAGAAAAAATATGTGTAAGTCTCTGAGTGAAGTTAAGGTTCCAGAAGGATACTCATCAGATATCTGAAGACTTATTTCTATGAAAGACCTCAAGTTGAAGAATTTGAAGACACATGATTGCCATGTTATAATGGAACATTTTCTATCGATAGGTATACGTTCTATTTTGCCAAAAAAAGTAAGAAGTGTCATAACTAAATTGTGTTTTTTCTTTAGGTCAATCTGTAGTAAGGTGATCGATCCCGAGATCTTACCAACACTACAAAAAGAGATTGTAATTACCTTGCGTAAGCTTGAAATGTATTTTCCTCCGTCTTTTCTTGACATAATGGTTCATCTAGTTGTTCATCTTGTGAAAGAGACACAGTTGTGTGGACTAACTTATATGAGATGGATGTACCCCGCTGAACGGTATTTGAAAATATTAAAAGGGTATGTGAAATACCGAAGTCGACCAAAGGGTTGTATTGTTGAATGATACATTGTTGAAGAAGCTGTTGAGTTTTGTACTGAATATTTGTCTAACGTTCAATCGATTGGACTCCCCAAAGTTCAGATTTTCGAAAAAATGGAAGGTATAAAATTAATTGGAAATAAAATTGTGACAGTATCAAGGGATGAACGGGATCAAGTTTATTTGTATGTTCTTCACAATGATAATGAGGTTGAGCCATATGTTGAAATGCACAAGGATGTACTCC